>CM040128.1:252822859-253558921 GCA_022559845.1 Amorphophallus konjac | reverse complement strand
GTACCATAATGCCCTGAAGTGGCTTACATTTTTTTGTTTGAGTGATTTCCGTAATTTTGGTTAAATTACATTTATTTTGTGAGAGGGAGAAAATTAAAATATGTGTACATATAAATAAACGAAAGAGAAAATGAAATCCAAAAAAAATGCGTGTGTAATTATGTTTACATAAAAAAATGTAATTGATTTTCTTTAATAATAAATTTATTTTTTGTAAATATATATATATATAAGTGATTACTATATGTATAAAATTAATAGAAACATATTAATTAAAAGGTAAAAAAATACAATAACCATTAAAAATAACATAAAAGAAACAAAAATATAAACAAGAAATAAACAAAACAAAACAAACATAAAATATAATAAATAATAAAATATATTCCCTACCCATTTTATTCTCTCTACGTCTCTTTCTATTTTCTATTTTCTTCCCTCTCTCTCACGTAACACCCTCCGTCTCTTTCTTTCCCTCTCACCGCCACTGTACACTCCACCTTCCCTTATGGCACACACACATACGCACCACCCCATTACTCTCTCCCACTCCCTCTCTCCAACACAACACTCATCCATGCACGCGACCACCCACTCTCTCTAACTCCACACACGTAAAACCACCTCCACTCCCTCACGGCTGCATTCACCCACTCCATCCCCCCCTTTCCATTCCCAGCCGAAGCCCCACACCATCTCCATTGCACCCTCCGCTTTGCCACCTCCGACCTCCACTCCCGGCCGTTGAAGCCCCTCCTCCTCACCTTCCTCGTCATCTCCTCCCCCCATTGCACATAGCCCACTCACCCACAGACCACTTCCCTCCACTTTTCCCCCTCGATCGCTACTCACACACCACTCCCTTCATAACCGACCTCTCCCCACGTCTGCAAGCCGCCCGCGGACGTCCCCGTCCCCTACGCCGCAGCCACAGCTCCCTCTGCATGCCAACAGACCATCACCCTCGTCAACCTGCTCACGCGACCACCCCGCCGTGAACCACCGCAACACCTCCGCCGCTGCCGTCCCCGTCATCCACCTCCCTGCCAGCACAGCCCCGGCCGTCTCCTTCACCTCCGGCTACCGCCTCGCCAGCGATCCTCACCAACCGACACCCCTCCACAGCTACCCCGGCCACCGCCGCTGCCGCTCACACCCCCGACCGACGCCCGTCTCCTGCGCACCCCTCATGCCACCGACGCCACCGTCGTCGTCCACCCCCGTGCATGCACCGCTCCCCTCGCTGTGAAGCACCCACGCAGCTCCGCCGCTGCTAGCCGCCCACGAGTACGCCGTCCACCAGCCGCTCGCCCCGGCACCACCCCGCCACCCGCGCCAACCGCTGCCCTCCGACGCACCTGACGCCACCACGCCCCCCGCTCCAGCCGTCCGGGCCGCCTCAACCGTCGCCGCCGCGTCCTCCCGCGAGCTCGCCGCCCCCTGCGTCCCCCCCCCTCCGGCCACACACCGCCCCGCGACGACGCCGCCGCCGAACCCCTCCTCTCTCTCCCTTTCGCTCTCTCCCCCTCTTCCCCGCGCTCTCTCTCTCCTCTCCCTCGTTTCCTCTCTCCCACTCCCCCTCCTTCCTCTGTTCTCACCCCCCCCTTTTCCGTTCCTCTCTCTTCCCTCTCTCTTCTCTCCCCCTCTCTTTTCTCTGTCGCGTCCCCCCCTCTCTCTCTCTCTCCCTCTCTGCACTCTCTCTCTCCCTCTCAGTTTCTCTCCCCGCGGTCCCCCCTCTCTTCTCTCTTTCTCTCTCCTCTCGCACCCCCACCCTTTCCTTCTCTCTCTCTCTTCCTCTTTCCCTGTTTCGCTCCTCTCTCCCCCCCTTCTTTTTTTATTTATTACCTCATCCCTTCTCTCTTCTGCATCTCTCCTCCCCCTTACCCGATCTCTCTCTCTCTCCTCCCCCTCTCGGTTTCTCCGTCTCTCTCTCTCTCTCTCTCTCCTCTCTCTCTCTCTCTCTCTCTCTCGATCTCTCGATCTCTCCCTCCTCTCTCCGTCTCACTCTCACTCTCACTCTCTCTCTCTTTTTTAATTTTTTTTATTATTCTCTCTTCTCACTACGCCCCCCCTCTCTCTCTCCTTTTAATTCTTTTTTATTCCCCACTCTCTCACTCTCTCCTTCCCTCTCTTCTCTCTCTCGATCTCTCTCTCTCTTTTTCATTTTTTTTAATCGTTCTCTCCCCTCATTCGCCCTCTTTATTCCTTTTTTTCCCATATATATATATAATATATATATATATATATATATTATATATATTATATACATAATATATATGTCACATATGTATCATATATATATATCTTATCTTTTTTCTTCTAAAACAAAGTCTTAGAAATAAATAAATAAAAAGAGTTTTCTCTCTCCCTTTCTCGTCTTCCTTCTCAAATTTTTGTTCTTTTATTTCGACCAGTCTACACATGTTTAAAGACATGTCATTCTCATTTCTTTTATTTCTCGTCTTCCTTCTCAAAATAAACTTCCTCTTCTCCGAGAGGGCCTAGCTGGTCAGTGTCTTTGTGTTTGTGCATTTCATCATGTCATTCTCCCACCCTTTTAGTTCTAAAGGGGTTTTAAACATACCAACCAGGTACGTGTTCGTTTATGTTATTTACCGTTTTATTATCTAAGGATTGGTATTACACCCCCGTCATTCTCATTTAGTTGTTTTCTTCTCTGTTTGTTTCTTGTGTAGGGGTAACCAGTTAAAAAGCCCTCTTCTTCGGCCTGTCGAAAGAAGAGGAAGTTGGAGCCCGCATAACCCCGTGTCAAAGGCGAAAGCGATCAATCCACTCGGGACCCCTCGGTCCCTGGCGATCACAATCTTCTAACGCGCGCTTCATTAATTTTCTTTTGTTTTAATAACACCCCGAGATTACTTCCCGCAGCGGTTATCTTCTTCCGTCCTGACCTCACCCGCACGGAGGATTATTCCCCGCGGCGGTTCTGTGATTTACTTTCTGTATATCTAACTCCTAATTGGTGCGGTGGGTCACCTCCCGCGACCGTTTCCATTTCAACATTTTATTTTCTGCACTTTACTTTCTAATTCCTAACTATTTGATTTCAGCATTCCCCTATCATCGCTTTAAAACCCAGTGGAGATCAACATCTCGCGCGGTTTATTTGATCCATTTTCCTTTCCTGTCACATATACTTATTTATAGTAAGACCCCTCAGAGGCCACAGTCTCGTGGTGGTTTATATATATATATATATAAATATATATATATATATATATATATATATATATATTTATATTTGTACTATTTTATGTCGCATTAAAGACCCCTCAGAGGCCCAGTCTCGTGTGGTTTATATATATTTATATATATATATATTTATTTATTTATTATTTATATTATTTATGTCACATTAAAGACCCCTCAGAGGCCAAAGCCTCGTGGTGGTTTCTATATATACATATATATATATATATCTATATTATTTATATTATCTATGTCATAGTAAAAACCTCGCAGAGGCCACAGTCTCGTGGTGGTTTATATATTTATATACTTATATTTATTGTCTATGTTATAGTAAAAACCCCGCAGAGGCCAATGTCTCGTGGTGGTATATATATATACTTTTATTTATTATTTATAAATCACGTAAGGCCAATGTCTCGCGGTGGTTTCTATATATACATATATTAATTACTGCTCATATTGTAATATTGTTGTTAAAACCCCGCAAAGACCAATATCCTGCGGTGGTGTGCCTTTATTCATATTGTTCTTGTAACTGTTCGAGGAGTGATATATCGTTACAATTTCCGAGTCCACGTGTCTTCCCGTCTGTCAAATTCTATCACGTAGAGTCCCAAGACTCAAATTCGGTATCTGAAAAGCTGCTCTCGGAACCGTGGGTTACGCCTACCGGGAAGGGGTTCAGTTTGCGTGAGAAGGTCTTCGGACCCCTATCTCCGCCATGTACCGGAGTTCGATCAGTCTAAATTCTTTCTGTCTCCATTAGAGTGTCATCTGTAGGTGTACTTGTCCACCGTTCTTTCATATCCCCATAGCGCGCGTTTCATTATTTGTCCTCATTTCTTTCACCCTTCATTACTCAGAGAGGGAGAAACCCCATCTCTCTCTCTCAGTCCACCACGTGACGCGTTCACACCGTCCCTAGGAAATCCCTGATCCTATACATTTCTGTCATTGAGGACTCCCTAGGAGCTGTTCTGGCTCAGGTGGATGACGAAGGAAGGGAAATGGCAGCATACTACCTTTTAAGGTTGTTTAATCCCACTGAATCCAAATATACTGCCATGGAGAAGACCTGCACAGCACTAGTATGGGTAGCCTAGAAGCTCAAAACACTATTTTCTTGCCCATGAGGTTAAGCTGATATCTAGAATGGACCCCATTTGTTACATGTTAGAAAAACCCGTCCTTTCTAGCTGATTAGCTCGCTGGCAGAGCTTCCTTTTCCAATTTGATATCACCTTCGTTGTTCAGAAAGCGATCAAGGGATACGCGATTGCTGAACATCTCGCTCATTCTCCTATCCCCCGCACTGATTTGATTCAGGACGAGTTTCCTGATGAACACTTGGCTGTAATCACTCATCTTCCCTTTTGGTCTCTTCATTTCTATGGTGCTCTTAATTCCCAGGGCCGTGGGATCGGCGGCGTTCTCTTCACTCCGGAAGGAGTGACCATCCCTATTGCTTATCAACTCTCTTTTCCTGCCACGAATAATATAGCCGAGTATGAGGCTCTCCTTACCGGTCTGAAGCACGCCTACCTCATGGGCGCCCGATACCTAAACATCATAGGAGACTCTCAATTGGTGTTGCGTCAAGTTCTGTCAACTTACCGCACCCGTGACCCTAAACTTAAACCCTATCAAGATCTGGTCACGCTCTTGGCTAGGCAATTCGGAAGCTCATCTATATTCATACTCCTCATTCTCAGAACATTCTGGCCGATGCGCTTGCATCACTCGCTTCTTCTCTTTCATTCCCCCTCAGTTGCGCCACTGAGACCATTGTGGTCCAGCGGTTAGATGCTACTTCCCTTCAGGATCCCTGGTTCGACAACCTTAGGAAGTCTGTAGAAAGGAAGGCGGAGAGGAAGATGTGAAAGAAGTTTCATTGACTGAGCTCGAGGAGATCATAGAAAAGAAGAATTTCCATGGTATTATGAGATTGAGCAGTATTGCAGGGATGGTTCCTTTCCCGAGACGGTGAATGCCGAGCAGCGCAAGGCCATTGTTGGAACGCTAAAGGGTGATCTAGAGGGGGGTGAATAGATCAATCACCCGTTAAAATTTACTGCAGCAGAATCAAATGCGGATGAAAACTTCTACTAAACAGATAGTGGGCACAATGCGGAAAACCACCCAGAACAGATGAAGAACCGTCCTAAGCAACCATCTACTGCGCAAAGATAGGAAATATAGAATCTAAGCAAACCAGAAAACAATCACACAGTAGACAAAGGTTTTTAGGTGGTTCGGTCCTCCAGACCTACATCCACCCCACACTCAACCCGAGTGTGCTTACTGCTGACTCACAGCTTGAACCGCTGGGCCTCACAGCTTGCCTACAATCCGCTGAGCCTCACAGCTTGCTGTCCAGAGGAATCCTCCTCTGCAAACCCGCTGGGCAATATAGCTTAGCCGTCCAGTGGAATCCACCACTGCAAGTGCTGCCACACAGATTGAACACAAGAGTTTCGGAAGACAAAACAAAAGACAAACAAAATAAAAAGGAAATGTATCCCTGTAGGGAATATCGCTCAAACAAGTGAGCAACCTCAGATCTTATTTTGAACCAAAGATCTGAGGAATGAACTCCTTCTCTCTCTCTCTCTTCTTCTTCTCTTCACACTCTGCTCGAGCTCTCTATCTCTCACTTTTTCTCTTCTGCTTCTTCTCTCTTTCTTTTCTTCTTCTTCTCTTTTCTCTGGATCGAACAGCTCTCTATTCTTTCTCTCTGCTTTTGCTCTTCTCCTTCTCTCCTTCTGCTTCGATCTATCTTCATCTGTGGATGAAGGTTTCCTTTAATAAGCAGTCACAGCAGGAGCAGCACTGGGTGCGTGTCTTCCACATTTCCTGCCCAAGTGTTTTGGCCACGTGTCATCCTGTCAGCCCTTCCAGCCTCGGATCACGTGCCCTTTCATTAAGCTTCACGAACAAAGCCTGTCAGACAGAGAATTATCAGTTTAATGTCGACACATTGTATAGACTTCGTTCGATGCATCAAGCAATGTGTAGACTTGATAATGCGAAGACAATGTATAGACTTTGCAGTGTGTGCAGTGATGCACAAGATGAAGTATGCACAATGGCTGTATGGACTTGGCGTTCTGAACAATGTACATACTTGCTGTGAAGAACAATGCCCAAATGCAGTGTATGGACTTAGCGTGAATGCAATGCAAACACAAGACTTGATGAATGCGATGCAGACACACAGAGTGTGTAGACTTGATGAACAATGCATTCTAGGCAAACCCTGTACAGACTTGAATGATAAAGCATACGATGCAATGTGAAGACTTTGAAGAACATATGTTGTACAGACTTCGAATCAATAGTTGCACGATTTACAGACATGCTCGATGTACATACTTCCTATATGCTCAAGACTATGCACAACGAATGTGTATACTTGCTGTAAGGGATGTGCAGACTTGATAAATGAACCAATGTATAGACTTAGACAGTCTTGCTAACATGCATGAACAAAAGGCATTGCATATACTTGGCCAATGCAACGATGTATAGACTTGCACAGTTCCAGCTACAGTGTAGAGTATGGACATGAAGAATGATGCATGTAACGGATGTATAGACTTCGCAATGTTCAACTGAGACGAAAGATGAGACAGACGGCTGTACATACTTTCCACCAAGACGATGCATGAGACGCTAAACAGCCAAGACTGTATAGACTTCTAAATGCAGACGAACGATGTATAGACTTGCCAAGGGAAAGACTGTACAGACTTGAGCAAAGCAAAGCAATTGAATGTATAGACTTCACGATGTGTAGACTTGCAAGTGCAACGTAGGTAAAATCACCAGTGTACAGACTTGCTAGTTGCAACGTAGGTAAAATATACCAATGTATAGACTTGCATGAGACGGTGAATGAGACGATGAAGTCTGTACAGACTTTAACAGTGAGACACTGGACGCTGTACATACTTGAAGACAATGCATGCTTCAATGTGAAGACTTCGCCTATGCATAAGATGCTAATTGAGACGGTCTAGTGTATATACTTATGCTGTGCTGCAAGATGGCAGTGTACACACTTGGTGTCCACTTGAGATGCTCAGTGAGACGGTGAGCAATGTACAGACTTGCTGAAGTGAGAGCATGAACAGTCTGCAAACAGTGCAATGTATAGACTTTACATATGCACTGGCTGTACAGACTTGCCAATGTATAGACTTTAAGTCCAATGCAAAAGGCTGTACAGACTTCATGAACAATGCATGATTGTACTGGACGATGTATAGACTTAGCCTATGCAGACTAGTTCGATGTATAGACTTGTTCGATGAATGCATGAACAGTCCAATGTACAGACTTTATGAACAATGCATGAATGTATAAACTTGTTCGATGAATGTATGAACAGGCCGGCTGTACAGATTTGCCAATGTTCAAGTCCAATGTATAGACTTGCCATGTCTGCCCCAAAAGCGATGTATGAGCTTACGCAGTTAAAGGATGTATAGACTTATGTTCTAAACGATGCACAAACACAACACAAGATAATGTATAGACATTGAGTGTGTAGACTTGTGTGTGTGCAGTGTGTAGACCTGTGTGTGTGTGCATTGTGTAGACTTGATGCACTGACTGTACACACTTCAGAAAGTGCGATGTATAGACATGCGAAACTGGGGGGTCGACCCATCTAAGTGCACTGATGCAATGTATGCACAAAGCACATATTGAACTGAAGCTAACTGACAGAATGCAATGCATCTATACTGACTCACTGTGTTGCTATCATCAAAACAACATAGTATATGCTTGTGCCTAAAAGGCACAACATTCTCCCCCTTTTTGATGATGGCAACAAAGTGACAATGAGTCATATATTCTCCCCCTTTGACATGATCAAAAAGAAAGAAACACATGAGTGCAACATGCAGAATACATGCTCAAATATTCTCCCCCTGAAGTACTGACTCCCCCTGAATTATGGCTCCCCCTTTGAGAAGGAATATGGACCGATGAAACAAATGATCAAAGGTAGGGAAGGAACATGAAGAGAATAAGGGGTCATTACACTGAAGAAGCAAGACGAAGTGGATGAAAGATAGAAGAAAAATGAGTATGATTATAAATGACTGTTAAAGTATAAGATTCAGTAATATACAGTCTTGAAAGAATTCTGGTTTAACAGTGATAAAAATAGAGTAAAGCAGCTGACCACTGAAAAAGAGTTTTAGACTCCAGTTATAGCAATGAATCTAAGGCACATGTTTTTAATAGAGAAGTCAGAAATAATACCCTTTGTGATTAAACATGGAAGTTCAAGAAAGGCAACTGGAATATGTATTGAGAGAAACAATTTTCACTTAATGACTTTTGATTTCAAAAGGTTACAGCAATTTGTTTTTCACTTTTTAATTTTCAGAAACTGAGCTAAGTGAGACCAGTGGCATTTATGCTTTTGACATTAGGTGTACACCTTGATCAGAGGCAGGTACCCCCAGTTACTAGGTATAAACTACTAGATCTATTTCAGATCAAGACCTACAAGGAACAATTTTCACCTTTGACATTAAGGGCACACCTTGATCAGAGGCCAGTACCCCCAGTTACTTGGTGAAAAACTCCCCCTATAGATTTGACCCTATGAACAGAGGTAATCTGAAGCACTTCATGACTTATGAATTCTCCTGCTTCATTGGAGGAGATCACAGTTTCTCAGTGCAATTCAGCCATTGCTCTATCACTATGTTCAGCTCTTTGCATTGATGATCTTATTTACTGCTGCCCTTATTTCGTTTAGAGTGATTATTTAAAAAATCAGTATACACTCTCATTTACCTTTTCTAGTCATTTCCAGTCTAACACTTTCAGGCATTAAAAAAAACTTATTCTATTTTAACCACGAGACAAAGATTAAGAGCTATAAAAGTTTTCTTTTATCTCAATTTCTGAAGTGCAGACAGTAAACTCTTCAATTTATAAAAGTTAAACCTTCGGTTCCTTTCAATTTGTACGTGTGATTCTTATAAGTGAACAATTGTAATAATCACAGCTCAATGTATAAACCGAAGCAATACTGTTGTTCAATGAAGGTTAGGGAAATGATGGCAATTGATAAACAGTGATAGCAATAGGCAATAAGGTCCAATGACATCTGATGTTAAAGAATGTGAATGAATTGAATGGGGACAATGAGAAGTGATAAGATTCAAAGAATTGAACAGAACTCTCAGCTCCTCCTGACACTAAGATGCAAAAGATATGATATGCAATACACTGTTCTACATGCAGACTATGCAACAAATCTGATAATGATGACCAAGCGATAGCATACAAGCTCCTCCTATCTATATGCATGAAATGTATTGAAATCACATCACATGATATCAAAATTTGCATTCAGATATGATTCATGCAAATTAGACAGAAGAGAATTACCATTAGCATGATTGTTCAATTCATATTTCAGAAGCTTCAGTTTAGCACCAACAAATCAACATGTATGCATATGTAATTTCAGACAATCATCTATATGCAAATCATGTATAAGGAGAGTTCAGAAAATCCAAACCTGACAATGATGATATGCAATCATTTCAAGTTTATGCACCCAAGTCATGAACATTTTTATCCTTTTCAGATTTTTTAACATATGATGATATGCATTACACGACATGCAGACTACAACAATAAGCAAATGATAATCATGCAAATGATATATGCAAACATTAGACACATGCATTGACTATGAACATGGTTGTGTAGTGCATCTAGCATCTTATGTACACATGCAATAACTGGCAAGAGAATAGCATTGAATTTGAGTAGAATTAAATTCAATAGCTGAGTCTGGAATACATACATATCAGCTAGACAAGAATAGAATATCAGACATCAAATAATCAAATCAACATGACTTTCTCAATTCAGTTCTGAAGGTAAATCACTTACCTGCTTTACCAGATTGATTTATTTTTACCCTTGGTGTTGCATCAGATTTTTGACAAGGCCTCCAATTTCTTTCATCTCTTAGGATTTTGGCCCTGCCTCTTGTCATATGCCTGAAGTAGCTTTTTCTGTTTCATCAGTTTGTTCCCGACTACCAGACATACCTGCAAACACACTTAGGGAGCAGGTTTTGGAACCCAAGATATTTTGGGCCCCAAGACAGAACCAGACACTTGAGAGTGAAAACATGACAACAGTTGTTTAGGGATCCACATTTGTGTAAAGGTGGAAGGTTTGGTGGATTCTACAGCTTGAGAGTTCTTTTTGTTATTTTTCTTTTTCTCAGCACCAACAGGTTTAGTTTTCTTTTTCTGGTGCTTTAATGGTTGTTGTGTAGTCCTGGCATTCATTTTATTAAAAACATTTTTGTTTTTCTGCCAGTGCCTTGGCCAATGAATGTACTGGAAGTTGTGGCCCAAAATGGTCCTAGGCTGACCAAAAAACCTTTGGTGACTAGGACTCCATGTCCTAAAATGACTATCCCATCTCCTAGCTGGCTGAGGTCTATAAGGCTGATATCAAATAGGGAAATTCTGATACCTAGACCTCATGTATCCAGGGTTCCACCCAAACCTATTAAGTGGTTAAGGATGAATGTTATGATAGACTTGGGCTCTAGGGAAATAGGGATGAGCAAATGGGTTCCTAGCTGCACTTGGTCTCCCTGCCACCTTTGACCCTCTAGGTTTCTGAACTGACTTATATTGGGTCTTTTTCTGAGCAGTTGATGGTGATGGAGACTTACCAGCCTTGGGCTGGGGTTTTGATGTGCTAGCTGGCTGACCCCTAGCCTTGGACTTATCCTTGGAAGAAGAGCATGCAGCTCTAGACTCTACAACTTTCTACTTTCCCTTGTCCTTAGCATTGGACACTTTTGATTTAACATTATTGAAGGTAAATTTTTCATTGACCATTTTTATGAGTGGTCCTCTATTCTTTTCTCCCACACATGAAATAGTTTTCAATTCAAAGCTCTTTTTAGCTGAGGGATTAAAGCTGAGACCCTCCTTTCTGAAATTAACTTTTGACCCTAGCAAGGCATTTAGATTTTCTGTTCCTTGGGTCATGCTTTCAATGATTTTCATTTTGTCAGAATTTTCATTTTCCAGTTTTTCAATAGTTCTCGTCAATTCAACATTCACTGACAAGATAGCTTCATATTTTTCATTTGAAATCTTTATTTCTTTTTCAGACTTCTGAATTTTCAATTTTAATTCATCAACAACATTTTTCAGCAATTCTTTTTCTTTCCTACAATCAATCACAACATGCTTTAATTCATCAAAATCAGAACATGTATTTTTCAATTTGTCATTCTCTGATTGTAAGCATGCAACCTTATCAGAAAGAGTTTTATCATTAACCAGAGAGTTCATTTTCTTCTTCAAGAGTCTGTTTTCCTTCCTAATATCATTAGCTTTATCTAACAGATCTCCATAAGCATCTGCCCAATCAGAAATAGTGTAATGTTCGAAAAGGGATGATACCTGATCAGACTCTTCTTCTTCTTCTCCATTTCTGGCCATCAAGCAGATGTCCTTTTCAGATTTTCCACTATCTGAGGAAGTGCTCAGCGTGCCTTCTTCCTCATCACTCCATGTACTGACCATGGCCTTTCCCTTTGGCGCCTTCTTCCATGGTCTTCCTTTCATTTTCTGTAACTCTGGACAATCAGCCTTCATATGACCTGTCTTCCTGTAATGATAACAAGCATTAACATCAGATTTTTCAGCAGGGTTAAATTTATACCTGTTTTGCTTCCTGCTGTGGTATTTTTTGTAGAGATTCTTCCCTTCTCTTTTAAGAAATCTACTGGACTCTTTTGTGATCATAGCTATTTCATCCTTTTCAAGATCTGATCCAGATGAACTCCGATCACTAGATGATCCAATGCTGTTGGACTGTTTTGAGTAGCTATGCTTAGCCTTCAAAGTAATAGGCTTCCTGTTTTCGAGCTCTTCAGCTTGTAGTAAATTCATCTCGTACGCCATCAAGGAACCTATTAGCTCATTGGGTTTCATCTTTTGTAGATCTTTTGACTCCTCAACCACAGTTGCTTTGGTATGCCATATAGGAGTCAATGATCGAAGGATCTTCCTTACAACTTCATGATCAGTATAACTCTTTCCCAAATTTCTTAGACCATTTGTGATGATGGTCAGACGAGCATACATTTCGGTCACTATCTCACCAGGCTTCATCCGAAATGCTTCATACTTTGACACTAGCATATTTGCCCTTGTCTCTCTCACTTCAGATGTTCCCTCATAGATAACGTCAAGGGTATCCCACATCTCCTTCGCTGTCTTGCAGGATGACACTCTGTCAAATTCAGTGGGATGGAGTGCACACTGAATGGTGTTGATAGCGCTCCAATTCAGAGTAGATTTCCGGACTTCTTCTCTGGTCCATAATTCCTCATTCTCATGTAGCTCATAAGGACCTTTGCTCACAATTTTCCATACCTCATAATCCTTGGCTCTGAGGAAGACCTGCATCCGGTTCTTCCAATATGGGAAGTTGGAACCATCGAAGAATGGTGGCTTCGTAGTGGACTGACCCTCTGCTGTTATCCCTCTAGCATCCATGGCCGATCCTCTTTACGATGTTAGTCCTGCACAAAGAGTTAGGCTCTGATACCAATTTTTGGAATGCTAAAGGGTGATCTAGAGGGGGGTGAATAGATCAATCACCCGTTAAAAATTTACTGCAGCAGAATCAAATGCGAGATGAAAACTTCTACTAAACAGATAGTGGGCACAATTCGAAAACCACCCAGAACAGATGAAGAACCGTCCTAAGCAACCATCTACTACGCAAAGATAGAAATATAGAATCTAAGCAAACCACAAAACAATCACACAGTTGACAAAGGTTTTTAGGTGGTTCGGTCCTCCAGACCTACACCCACCCCACACTCAACCCGAGTGTGGCTTACTGCTGACTCACGGCTTGAACCGCTGGGCCTCACAGCTTGCCTACAATCCGCTGAGCCTCACAGCTTGCTGTCCGAGGTATCCACCTCGCCTACTGAGCCTCACAGCTTACTGTCCAGAGGAATCCTCCTCTACAAAACCCGCTAGGCAATACAGCTTAGCCGTCCAGTGGAATCCACCACTGCAAGTGCTGCCACACAGCTTGAACACAAGAGTTTCGGAAGACAAAACAAAAGACAAACAAAATAAAAAGGAAATGTATCCCTGTAGGGAATATCGCTCAAACAAGTGAGCAACCTCAGATCTTGTTTTGAACCAAAGATCTGAGGAACGAACTCCTTCTCTCTCTCTCTCTCTTCTTCTTCTCTTCACACTCTGCTCGAGCTCTCTATCTCTCACTTTTTCTCTTCTGCTTCTTCTCTCTTTCTTTTCTTCTTCTTCTCTTTTCTCTGGATCGAACAGCTCTCTATTCTTTCTCTCTGCTTCTTCTCTTCTCCTTCTCTCCTTCTTCTTCGATCTTTCTTCATCTGTGGACGAAGGTTTCCTTTTATAAGTAGTCACAGCAAGAGCAGCACTGGGCGCGTGTCTTCCACATTTCCCGCCCAAGTGTTTTGGCCACGTGTCATCCTGTCAGCCCTTCCAGCCTCGGATCACGTGCCCCTTCATTAAGCTTCACGAACAGAGCCTGTCAGACAGAGAATTATCAGTTTAATGTCGACACATTGTATAGACTTCGTTCGATGCATCAAGCAATGTGTAGACTTGATAATGCGAAGACAATGTATAGACTTTGCAGTGTGTGCAGTGATGCACAAGATGAAGTATGCACAATGGCTGTATGGACTTGGCATTCTGAACAATGTACATACTTGCTGTGAAGAACAATGCCCAAATGCAGTGTATGGACTTAGCGTGAATGCAATGCAAACACAAGAGTGTATAGACTTGATGAATGCGATGTAGACACACAGAGTGTGTAGACTTGATGAACAATGCATTCTAGGCAAACCCTGTACAGACTTGAATGATGAAGCATACGATGCAATGTGAAGACTTTGAAGAACATATGTTGTACAGACTTCGAATCAATAGTTGCACAATTTACAGACATGCTCGATGTACATACTTCCTATATGCTCAAGACTATGCACAACGAATGTGTATACTTGCTGTAAGGGATGTGCAGACTTGATAAATGAACCAATGTATAGACTTAGACAGTCTTGCTAACATGCATGAACAAAAGGCATTGTATATACTTGGCCAATGCAACGATGTACAGACTTGCACAGTTCCCGCTACAGTGCAGAGTATGGACATGAAGAATGATGCATGTAAAGGATGTATAGACTTTGCAATGTTCAACTGAGACGGAAGATGAGACAGACGGCTGTACATACTTTCCACCAAGACGATGCATGAGACGCTAAACAGCCAAGACTGTATAGACTTCTAAATGCAGACGAACAATGTATAGACTTGCCAAGGGAAAGACTGTACAGACTTGAGCAAAGCAAAGCAATTGAATGTATAGACTTCACGATGTGTAGACTTGCAAGTGCAACGTAGGTAAAATCACCAGTGTACAGACTTGCTAGTTGCAACGTAGGTAAAATATACCAATGTATAGACTTGCATGAGACGGTGAATGAGACGATGAAGTCTGTACAGACTTTAACAGTGAGACACTGGACGCTGTACATACTTGAAGACAATGCATGCTTCAATGTGAAGACTTCGCCTATGCATAAGACGCTAATTGAGATGGTCCAGTGTATATACTTATGTTGTGCTGCAAGATGGCAGTGTACACACTTGGTGTCCACTTGAGACGCTCAGTGAGACGGTGAGCAATGTACAGACTTGCTGAAGTGAGAGCATGAACAGTCTGCAAATAGTGCAATGTATAGACTTTACATATGCACTGGCTGTACAGACTTGCCAATGTATAGACTTTAAGTCCAATGCAAAAGGCTGTACAGACTTCATGAACAATGCATGATTGTACTGGACGATGTATAGACTTAGCCTATACAGACCAGTCCGATGTATAGACTTGTTCGATGAATGCATGAACAGTCCAATGTACAGACTTTATGAACAATGCATGAATGTATAGACTTGTTCGATGAATGTATGAACATGCCGGCTGTACAGACTTGCCAATGTTCAAGTCCAATGTATAGACTTGCCATGTCTGCCCCAAAAGTGATGTATGAGCTTACGCAGTTAAAAGATGTATAGACTTATGTTCTAAACGATGCACAAACACAACACAAGATAATGTATAGACATTGAGTGTGTAGACTTGTGTGTGTGTAGTGTGTAGACCTGTGTGTGTGTGCATTGTGTAGACTTGATGCACTGACTGTACACACTTCAGAAAGCGTGATGTATAGACATGCGAAACTGGGGGGTCGACCCATCTAAGTGCACTGATGCAATGTATGCACAAAGCAGATATTGAACTGAAGCTAACTGACAGAATGCAATGCATTTATACTGACTCACTGTGTTGCTATCATCAAAACAACATAGTATATGCTTGTGCCTAAAAGGCACAACAGCCATTAGAAGAGCCGCCTCCCGATACACGATTATTGCTGGAGAATTGTATAGGCGGGCTCTCAATGGAGTTCTAATGAGGTGTTTGGATGACGACGAGGCTTGGAAGGTAGTAGAAGCCGCTCACTCTAGTGAGTGTGGAGGGCACGTAAATGGGCAGGCGTTGGCGAAGAAGATTCTTAGGCAGGGCTATTACTGGCCAACCCTAGAAGAAGACTGTTCCACCTATATCCGTAGGTGTCTTTAATGCCAACTTCATGCCGATAAAATCCACGCTCCGGCTTCTTCCCTCCATCCTCTTTCTGCTCCTTGGCCATTCCCAATGTGGCCCTTTGACATCGTTGGACCTCTTGGTGACCCTAATGCTCAAGTCAAACAGAAATCCTTCATTCTGACGGCTACAGAATACTTCACCAAGTGGGCAGAAGCTGAAGCTTATGCAGAAATCAATGCCACCACGGTATGCTGCTTCATCCTGAAGAATATCATTTCGCGGTTTGGAGTGCCAAGTGATATCGTCACCGACAATGGGCCTCAATTTGTTTCGCAGGAACTTCGGGACCTCTGTAAGAAGTTTAATATTTCATTGCATCATTCATCACCATACTACCCCCAAGGTAATGGTCAAGCTGAGACCACGAACAAAATCCTTCTAAAAATCATCAAGAAAACATGTGAGTCACACATATTCGCTGATTGGACCGATAAACTGGTAGAAGCTCTATGGGCTGCTCTATGGGCTTATCGCACCTCCGTCCGTACTCTCACGGGGCAAACTCCTTTTGCTCTCACCTATGGGATGGAGGCGGTACTCCCGTACGAGATCTTGATCCCTTCCCTGAGAGTGCAGCTAGACAAAGAACTTAATCTCGACGAACGTTGAGAGGCGTTGCTAGTCCAACTGGAACTCTTAGATGAGAAGAGGCTTAATGCGGCCAATCACGTCTCGGCTTATCAAAAACGTGTCTCGCGATATTTTCAAAAGAAGGTTATCGAAAGAAAATTCCAAGTGGGTAATATGGTTTTGAAACATAAATTTATCAGATCTGCAGGTCCCAGGTCCAAGCTGCAACCGAACTGGGAAGGGCCGTTTGTAGTTAAGGAAGTCTATCTGGGTAACGCGTATCGTTTAGTGAAGTGAAGAATTATCGAATCCGTGGAATGGGCTATATTTAAAACGTTTTTATCCATAGAGTCAAGCCAGCAACGGCCCAGCGGCGGGGTGTGCTTTCACTTGATCGCAAAGGGAGATCTCCAGTTCAACATTCACACACTACACGACCTCCCGTGGTTCGGCTTTCCTCTTTTGCGCAACATCGTTTCTCCCTTGGCCATGCTTAGAGGAAAGTAAAAATCCTTATTTTTTCTCTCCTCTCGGCAAAAGATAGGGGCAAGTGGTGAATAAGGGGGCGAGAACTGATCTAGACCCCCCGATAAAAGTGGTCTCAAATAGGGGCAGTCCGTTATGACCTTATTCCGCAGGTTAAAAGAGCAAGAAAAAAGAAAAGGACAAGAAATAGAGGAAGAGGAGCAAAATCAAAGATCAAAGCTAAAAGCTCACCCAAAGCTCGAAGCTCGAAAGTCTGAAAGTCCCCAAAATAATGAAACTAGGCATGGCAAGAGTGGCAGTACAGTTTCCCCGCAAGACGTTATGAGCCCGGTCGCATGCATGCCTAGAGCGGATGCAGGTTCGATGACGGACATAAAGTCCCAGCACAACAGACCAAATTCTTTGAAAAGGGGTGTCGTGAGAAGAACTCAAGCCCTAAAAACCCTTATACCTCTCGCCAGCTTTTCTGCTACATCCTGTTTTATTTTCCAAGGAATGGATCCCACCCCGGGTATGGCCTCGGTAGAGGCACCGTTAAGCGAAATTGGCCCCGGCCACGGGCGGTCCCTTTTAGCACACGTTGGACCTGGGAAACCCCTAGTGAGATGGGAGGTTCCCCGTCGTTAGGTTTAAGCTGATTTCAAAATCCAAAAAAACCAAATATTTCAAAACTCAAAAAAATCAAATATTTCAAAATCTAAAAAAATCAAATATTTCAAAATCTAAAAAAATCAAATATTTCAAAACTAAAAAAATCAAATATTTCAAAATCCAAAAAAATCAAATATTTCAAAACTCAAAAAAAATCAAATATTTTAAAATCCAAAAAATCAAATATTTCAAAATCTAAAAAAATCAAATATTTCAAAACTAAAAAAAAATCGAACATTATAAAATCCAAAAAAATTAAATATTTTTAAAATTACAAAAAGGGTTTTCATGATTTGCATTCATAGCATGCATTGCATTCATTTCCATTTTTGTTACTTGCCTATTTAATAAGGCTTATCCCCCTTGACCAAAAATCAAGAATTGGTCATTTCCTAACTTGCTAATCGGCAAGGGGTTAAGCCTAAAATAGATTTAAATCTATTTTTTTTTATTTATGTGTGTGCAGGGGCAGGTTGAAGCTGAAAGGACGGTCAGTCCGTGACCATGCGCATTTCGAAGTCATATCCCAACTCACTCAATCACACAAGGAAAAGCCCAAACTCAAACCAATCAAATCATTAGCTTTATTCATTCATCTATCAAGCATCTCTAAGCATAAATCTCTACATCGACATCATGGAAAGAAAAGGAAAAATCACTCGGTCCTCCACTGGGCATCCCCGCGGGGACGTATCTCTCTCAGCTCTCTAACATAGGCCTGGCGTGTCACCGGAATCTCTGCAACCTCTGCTGGTATGGTAAGCACCCTGCTTACCTCCCACATGATCAAGGCACTCCTGACTGCTTGCTCGTCCTCCTCCGTACCGATCCTCCTCGCCTGTAGTGCGGGAAGGTGGGATAGCATTGGTAGAACAGTCCGGGGTAGTCCAACCTGTAGGTAGCATCGGTGCGGGCTGTACATCGCCAGTGCGGTGTCGCTCACGAGCCTCAAATCTAAGCCTGGCCTCCTAGGAACTCTGACAGTGGTGTTGCGGAGGAAGTCCGGGCGCATCACGAACCAATCCAGGGGCAGCATGTTGATGTGCAGTCGCCACTCATCCCTGGTTTTCTTCTCTGCTGTCCTGCACTCTACCTGTGGAGAGAACCCAAATGCGTCGCCTATGAAGAAGAGGGGGTGGCTCCCAAAGATCCTGCTAGCTGAAGTGACATCCTCCTTCTGAATGAATTTCATCCTGACACCCATCCAGCACTCTAAGAGTATCCTGGAACCAAAGAGAGGACCTCCTAGAGCTGCTGAGGTAAGGCCCTCATACAAATAGGCAAGGATGGCTGGGGAGATAGAAAGACCCTGCCACAGGCCGCTGATGGTACTGAGAAGAGGAGTCTCTAGCATATGGTCAACGGAGGGGAAAAAGATAGCCCCACACAAGTAAATAGACGCGGCCTTGGCTATGGCCTCATCCCACCCACACATGTTCCTACAATGTTCAACTACCCATTGGCTAAGAGGGAGAAGGTGAATCTGACGTGGACCTATGAAAGTGTGGATGTCGCTGCTGTCTGGTATGAACCCTCCCAAGATGAGTCTAGGGTCTACAAGGGCAACGGTGTGACACACTGAGTATTCCTCTCCCACCTGGGACCTTGGAAAAGAGAAGTAGGTCTCTACCTCCTCTAATAGGATAGTGGCCTCGAATGATGGGGAAATGAATGTATGGGTCTGAGGATGCCAGATTTCTACTAAGGCCGAGATGCTATGCCAGTCAAGAGAAAGCTTTGGGTAGTTCTGACCTAGTACTAAGAGTGGGTGTTGGTGCCAAGATTTCAGGATGGATGTCACTCCTAGGGGCAACGCACGGACCATGGGAGCCATCCACTTTAGAGTGGAATAGCGCCTGGAGCCAGGAAGAAGCTGAGATGGAGGAAGGAAGAGAGGAAGAGCATGTATGTGAATGAATAAATTGATTTAAATGAAATCATGCCAAATACCTCTCTCAAAGGGCTCAAGCCGAGATGACGAGGGATCGTGGTCAGCCGTTGGAGCACTTCTCGCTCCTTCCTGGCTGGTTTTGGCCCTTCATAAGTTGCCCCCTCCATAGAACTCCCCTCAAAGGACCTCTTCATGGTGATTTGATGAAGATTAGCAAAGGTTTGAGGCTTAGAAAGAGGGCTTTGGTGTGAAGTACGAATTTAGAACCCCCTCCTACTTATAGGGCTTAGATAGAGGCCTAAACCCACTAGAAATGAGTTAGGATAGGCCTAGATCGAGTTAGGATAGAGTTGGGGTCGGGTAGGACGTCTATCTTTGGGTTGGGACTCTCCAAGAGAGTCCCGGTTGGGCCCTCAGGTCGTAGCATTGAGCGGTCTATCGATAGACCGCCCTATCCAGTGGACAGTCAGATTCTGACCATTTAGAAGCTTTTACACCATTCGAATCCTGAAGGAAGAGCGGTCTAGAATCAACCGCTCCAATTGTTACACGGTCACAAAGAAACCGTCCTATTCTTTGAGCGGCTAACATTAATCCGTTTGATTATCGTGGCAGAGAGGCTTTGAACGGTCTAAGACAAGACCGTGTGGGGTTTTAGCGGTCCCTGTTCGACCGTTTGCATATCTGAAGCACTATTTTAACATGTTCTTACCTGTATCACTCAAGCTTTGGTCGCGTCTCTCTCTCACTCAGTTTGGCGTCTCTCTTTCGGTGTCTCTCCCTCACTTAGTTTGGTGTCTCTCTTTCGATCTCCCTCTCTCACTCAATTTGGCGTCTCTCCTTTGGCGTCTCTCCCTCACTCAGTATGGCGTCTCTCTTTTAGCGTCTCTCCCTCACTCTGAGTTGGCATCCCTCTCTCTCACTCTGTCGTGTCTCTCTCCTCACTCGCTCACTCGTGTCGTCTCCCTCTCTCTCTCATATCCATCTCACTCGTATCGTAGTCGTAATCAGCAAGTCAGTGTTAGTCATTTGCATTCATTCATACATCCACAAAATTAAAACAAAAAAGGCATGTCACTATCATATCATATCATGTACAAAAGGTCGGGTCCCAAGTACAAGTCAAGTATGGCCCTCTCCCTGACCCCCCTCGCTGTCTCCGCCTCCCTCGTGCCTCTTTGGTGGAGGCATCGCTGAGGTCGGCTCGTCGCGACGTCGCCGGTGCCGCTCCTTGTCCTAATTCCTCCGGTGGCCAGAGGAACTCGTGAAGTAGCTCCTAACGGAACCGTGCGTGCCGTGAGTGTTGCCGCTCGGGGTCCCGCTCCACTCTGGCCTCCGGGTCATCTTCTCAAATGCCCGGACCTTGCCTCGTAGCTCGGCCACCTCTAGCCAAGCCCGCTCCACCTCAGCACGGTACTGCTCCACCTCTGCCGCCCGACCTCAAGCTCTATCTCCACCGTCCCCACGCGGGAACGCTCCATCTCCGCAAAGAGGCGTGAAGCCTCTGCCACGTCCGCTCGTAAGGCAGTAGTCTCAGCACGGAGGAGCTCGGCATCCTCCCGTAGTCGGGCAGTCTCACCTAGTGACACGGCCAGCTCGGTCGTCTGCATACACATTTCATAGTCAGACAACAGCATTTCATAATCATGAGCATAAGCATTAAAGGGAAGTATAGTAGTCGCGTACCCTCTCAGCTAGTGCAGCCTCAGTTGCCTCGACACGGGCCACCATCCGTGTGAAGTCAGCGTCTCGCTCGGCTCGGTCCGTGGGACTCTGGGCGGAGGAAGAAGAAGGAGCATCAGTCCCCTGACGATGGGTCCCCTCGGCGCACTGCATCCAAAACTCCAGGTCAGTCGCATGCATAATCATAAACATTTGCATAATTTAAAGAGTTTAAGGTTTAGAAAATTCACCAGTAGAGTCAAGGCTTGGCGGGCCTCGTCATGCTCACGGATCATCGCATGGAGGAGCCCCTGTAGCTCCGCGATCCGTCCCTCAGGGTCGATCTGCATTTAGAAAGTTCAAACATCAGTGCATAGACATATAGGAAGCATAATAGGAAGAGCATTTAGGGTTTAGAAGTCGTACCGGTCGGCGGGCACCACGGAACACCTGGTCGCGGTAGTGCCTGGCTTACGCTGTGTAGCACGCCGCGTCGCTCTCGGCACGAGCGGTCACCACCTACCCGTTGTAGACACGCCATTTCTGACGTTACGATGAGTAAATCCCATGTTGTACCGTAATGCCCAGAAGTGGCTTACATTTTCTTTTATTTGAGTGATTTCCGTAATTTTGGTTAAATTGCATTTATTTTGTGAGAGGGAGAAAATTAAAATATGTGTACATATAAATAAACGAAAGAGAAAATGAAATCCAAAAAAAATGCGTGTGTAATTATGTTTACATAAAAAAATGTAATTGATTTTCTTTAATAATAAATTTATTTTTGTAAATATATATATATAAGTGATTATTATATGTATAAAATTAATAGAAACATATTAATTAAAAGGTAAAAAAATACAATAACCATTAAAAATAAACACAAAAGAAACAAAAAAAATATAAATAAAAATAAACAAAACAAACAAACATAAAATATAAAAATATAATAAATAATAAGATAATATTCCTTACCCCATTTTATTCTCTCTACGTCTCTTTCTATTTTCTATTTTCTTCCCTCTATCTCACGTAACCCCCTCCGTCTCTTTCTTTCCCCTCTCACCTCACTGCTCAATTCCCTCTCCCTCACGTCACACACATGCACACTCATCCCCATCCCACTCTCATTTCTCTCCACCCTCTCCTGGACTCTCATTCTCTCCGACACCTAACTACCCACGTCGAACCCACCCGCTCACCTCACTCCCTCAGCTCCCTCCATCCCTCTCTTCTCCGCGAACTCCACCTTGCGACTCCCACCTGCTGGCCGCCTGCACCAACAGCCACCCTCAGACCTCTCTCCCCTCCAGCTTTTCACTTCTCCCCGGCCAGCCACCGTCTCCCCGTGACCACCTCCGAACCATCTCCCCAACACCACTGTCAACCCTCCCCACGACACTCTCTCCCTCATCTCATGCCCGAGCCCCCCGCTGTCCATCTCCATTCCCATTCTTTCACACACGAGACCCCCACTAACTCCACTATGCGAACCACCCTCCGCAAGACCCCTCCCCCTCCACGTCGTCCATCTACCGTCGCCGTGTCCCCGCCAACCGCAAGCTGCCGTGACCACTGCCGCGATCACCGTCCTCCGGCCCGCCTCCGCACCGCACCGGCAACCTCATCACGCCGGCAGCCGCCCGTAGCTGCCACCTCACCGCCGTTGCACCCCCAGCCACTGACGCTGCCCCTCGCCGCCGATGACCTCCCTGTACGCCTCGCCGCTCTCACCGCAACCCCCGCGAGAGCCCACGGCCAACACCCCGCAAGCCGTGAGCACGCCGTCCCCCGCGTCGCCTGCACGCCAACGTCCCCGACGCCTGCCGAGCCTCCCGCCTGCGCATGCACATCGTCCGCCGCCAGCACCCACCTCGCCTGCACCGGCCGCCGTCCAGCAGCCGCTCGCCCCTGCCACCGCACCGGCCGCCTCTCCCTGCCGCCCCTCGCTGTCACTTCCGGCTGCCGCTCGTATACCGCCGTCGCCGCCGTCGTCTGCTTTCTGTCCGGCGAGCTCCCCGCCGTTGCACCCCCACGCCGCTGCGAGGGCCCCTCCCTCTCTCTCTGTTTCCTTTCTCTCTCTCCTCCCGATCGCGATCCCTCTCTTTCTTTCTCTCTCTCCTCCCGATCGCGATCTCTCTCTCTCTCTTTCTCTCTCCTCTCACACCCCCTCTCTTTCCCTCTCTGCATCTCCTTCTCCCATCTCTCTCTTTCTCTCTCCTCTCGCAAGCCCCCACGTCCCTCTCTCTCTCTCTCTTTCTCTCCCCTCCCTTGCGATCTCTCTCTTCTCTCTGCTTCTCTCTCCGTCTCGCTCTCTCTCTCCTTCTCTTTTAATTTTTTTTATTATTTTATTCTTCCCACTCCCTCTCGATCTCTTTCTCTCCCTTTCCATTTTTTATCTTATTTTCTCTCACTCTCTCTCTCTCTCCCCCTCACTTTCCCTTCTCACCTTTACGTGCTCTCTCTATCTCTCTCATTTCCTCTCATATACCTATAATATATATATATATATATATATATATATTATGTATATATATCTTTTATATATTTTTTACGTACATATATATATTATATATATATAAACTAAAGTACAAAAAAAAGCCTAAAAAGAGCTTCCTTCCTCTCCCTCTCTTGATTCCTCTTTCTCTCTCTAACCCTCCTCTATCTTTTATACATCATTAATTTTTCTTTATTTATTTATTTACTTGTATTTTTAATCATCTTCTCTCACCTTATATATATATATATATATATATATATATATATATATGTTTGTATATCTATTCCCACCTTATACATATACGTGTGTTTGTGTTCCTATTTAATCAGTTTCTGAAGTCCGTTTTGAAGCCCTTCGGTCGTGCTACGCTCGTGATATTGAAGCCCTTCTCAAAGCTCGTCGCTGGCCTCCACCGATAAGCTTTTCTTCCCTCTCTTATTTTTATTTAGTCAATCAATCATGTTCCATGCATCATTTAACATATGTGCCATGCCTTTCTCTCTGAGAGGGCCTAGCTTGTAAGTGTCTTTGTGTTTGTGCATTTCATCATGTCATTCTCCCACCCTTCTAATTCTAAAGGGGTTTTAAACACACCAACCAGGTACGTGTTCGTTTATGTTATTTACAGTTTCATTATCTAAGGATTGGTACTACACCGCCGTCATTCTCATTTAGTTATTTTCTCTGTTTGTTCTTTGTGTAAGGGTAACCAGTTAAAGGCCCTCTTCTTCGGCCTGTCGAAAGAAGAGGAAGTTGGAGCCACGCATAACCCGTGTCTAAGGCGAAAGCGATCAATCCACTCGGGACCCTCGGTCCCTGGCGATCACAACACTCCTAACGCGCGCTTCATTTTGATCATCTTTGTTTTAATAACACCCGCGGAGAGTTACTTCCCGCAGCGGTTATCTTCTTCGTCTCTGACCTCACCCGCGCGGAGGATTATTCCCCGCGGCGGTTTCTGTGATTTACTTTCTGTATATCTAACTCCTAATTGGTGCGGTGGGTCACCTCCCGCGACCGTTTCCATTTCAGCATTTTATTTTCTGCACTTTACTTTCTAATTCCTAACTATTTAATTTCAGCATTCCCTTATCATCGCTTTAAAACCCCGTGGAGATCAACATCTCGCGGCGGTTTATTTGATCCCTTTTCCTTTCCTGTCACATATACTTATATTATAGTAAAGACCCCTCAGAGGCCACAGTCTCGTGGTGGTTTATATTTATATATATATATATATATTTATTATTTATATTATTTATGTCACATTAAGACCCCTCAGAGGCCACAGTCTCGTGGTGATTTATATATATATATATATATATTTATATATATTTATTATTTATATTATTTATGTCACATTAAAGACCCCTTAGAGGCCAAAGTCTCGTGGTGGTTTCTATATATATATATATATATATATATATATTATTTATATTATCTATGTCATAGTAAAAAACCCCGCAGAGGCCACAGTCTCGTGGTGGTTTCTATATATATATATATACTTATACTTATTATTTATGTCACAGTAAAAACCCCGCAGAGGCCACAGTCTCGTGGTGGTTTATATATATATATATATATACTTACATTTATTATCTATGTTATAGTAAAAACCCCGCAGAGGCCAATGTCTCGTGGTGGTTTATATATATACTTATATATATTATTTATATCGCATTAAAAATCCCGTAAGGCCAATGTCTCGCGGTGGTTTCTAGATGTACATATATTAATTACTGCTCATATTGCAATATTGTTGTTAAAACCCCGCAAAGACCAATGTCCTGCGGTGGTGTGCTTTTATTCATATTGTTCTTGTAACTGTTCGAGGAGTGATATATCGTTACAATTTCCGAGTCTACGTGTCTTCCCGTCTGTCAAATTCTATTACGTAGAGTCCCAGGACTCGAATTCGGTATCTGAAAAGCTGCTCTCGGAACGGTGGGTTACGCCTACCGGGAATGGGTTCAGTTTGCGTGAGAGGGTCTTCGGACCCCTATCTCCGCCATGTACCGGAGTTCGGTCAGTCTAAATTCTTTCTGTCTCCATTAGAGTGTCATCTGTAGGTGTACTTGTCCACCGTTCTTTCATATCCCCTATAGCGCGCGTTTCATTGTTTTATCCTCATTTCTTTCACCCTTTATTACTCAGAGAGGGAGAAACCCCATCTCTCTCTCTCAGTCCACCACGTGACGCGTTCACATCTCTGGCGATCACGGTGGGACCTGCTTTTTGCTTTTCTGGTTACCCACAAGCTTTCGGCACCCACGTGTGCCCCTCCTTTTGACACCCACGTGTGTCCCTCTTTTCGGCACCCACGTGTGCCCTTCCTTATTGCGCCCCCGTGCGCTCACTCCCCTCGTGCACCTCGTGCACTCCCCCGGTCCTTTGTGGTTACTTGAGAGGATAACGTTGTCTCGTGCACCACGTGCATTTCCCCTACCATTCGGCACCCACGTGTGCCCTCCCTACCATTCGGCACCCACGTGTGCCCCTACCATTCGGCACCCACGTGTGCCCTCCCTACCATTCGGCACCCACGTGTGCCCTCCTACCATTCGGCACCCACGTGTGTCCCTACCATTCGGCACCCACGTGTGCCCCTTCTCCTTCATTCGGCACCCTCGTGTGCCCCGCCTCCTTGTTCCCCTCTATTTGGCATCCTCGTGCCCCGCCTCTTTATTGCGCCCACGTGCGCTACGTCATTCCCCTCGTGCACTACGTGCACCCTTAGAGCCCCTTTCTCTTTTTTCAAGTGATCTACGTGTCTCGGAAAGAGGAACGGTTGTATCCTACTCCATCTGTTTATTGCTTTTATATCTCTGTTATATCATTGTGATTATCTCTGTTCTATTTGTGTGTTTATCTCTGGTATTTGTGCGTTATACATCTTTTATTCAGCACTGCATTTCATGCATTTACCCCTTTTCTTTTCTTTCTTTTACTTATTTAAGGATTAACCCCTCTCGGTGAAGGAAGGACTCTCCGTCGGGAATTCCTCTCGACGGACTAGGATCTCCTCCATTGGGACCTCCGTAAGTCCCCGACAGCGAAGGATTCCCTCTTCGTTCACTGGGCTGGTTGTACCACTGAAGTACCCCGGAGTTAGTTACCTATTCGTGGTGAGACGAGTGCCCCTAGCTGACACGGCGGTAAAACAAAGTGCAATTAGGGTCCCTCCTACTAAGTGTGAATTTTATATTTGTTAAAATCAAAAAAAAAGAGAAAAAGAAAAATCAAAAAAATTAAGTAAATCAAAACACAAAAAAAGGGTTAAAACAAGAACAAAAAAAATGGCGTAAGATCATCCACTTGTCTGTTAATCTTTGATACTTGTTTGCTAGTGTATGCATTTACGCTCTGGTAAAATTACAGGAATGGCTCACGACTCTTCCGAAGAGAATCAATTAGGTCGTGGTCAGTCAGCTGACCCACGGGTCCACGCAATGGACTCAGGCCCCTCCCGCGACACCTCACAAGAGGTCCCCGTTGTTCCACGGGAGGTAGCTCCACCCCAGGATATCTTCTCCCTTTTGGGTGTCCTCGCTAGTACACAGCTCAGCCCTGAGCAACTTCTGGCCTTTCAGGCCATTTTAAAGGGGAAGTCTGTTTCTCCCCCTCCTCAGGAGTCAACTCCGGCTCCCACGTCCTACCAACAGCCGCTCCAGGCTACTACATCTCCATCACATGTATATGTCGCTCCTTCTTCTTCATTTCAAGGACAGGCGAGCCAACAGCCCGCCTCTCACCAATTCCCCCCTCTACAGTCTCAAACCCCTGCCATCCCTCATACGGTACCCCAAGCGGGTCCGTCCACTGGTGGGCCACCATACCCATCTGGCTCAGGGTTCCCTTCTCAGGTCCCTATAAGGCCTTCTCAGCCTCAATGGCAGGCCCCACTTTCACCTGCCGAGGAGCTCACTCAGTCCCTCCTCAACAAATACACTGAAATGAACGAGGAGTTCCGAAATTTCAAGAAAGAGGCACATGGGAAGTCTGTCCCTGACATTTCCCTGCCAAATCTCCCCATATTTCATCTTCCTCCCTCCGAAATGCCTACATACCGTAGGTATAACGGCACGGGAAATCCTTATATTCACATCAAGGATTTTATGTATGAATCTTCCTCATGGCAGAACGATCCAAAATCCCTGGCTTACCTTTTTCGGAAATCATTGGATGGTCCCGCCCTAGAATGGTTCTATTCCCTAGAGCCGAGTGAGGCTGGAGATTTTGAAATTGTCAAAGCCAAATTCATACAGAAGTACCGGGATAGGGTCGGTCCCTCCCTTTCTATCACCGACCTAGTTGCTGAGAAAATGAGGTCAGATGAGGATTTTGTCCAGTATGCTGATAGGTGGAGGTCTCTGGCCGATAAAATAAAGGATACCCTTTCAGAACCCGAGCAAGTCAAGATGATTGTGTCTAATGCAACCCCGCAGTTTAGACACATTTTAGCCATGAATAAGCTTACCACGATGGAGGAACTTTATGAGAGGGCTCGGTATATCCAGACCCAATTAAAAGATTCCCCCATCATGCATATGTTTGAACCCCCAAAGCCAAGGGTGTTTAAGAAGACGGGCACTGGTGTCCAAGGAGGAACAACTGAGGGAGTCGTCATAAATGAGCAAGTGAGTGTGCTTGGCAGCCCCAACCAACCAGTTAACCCAAGGCCTCCTCAGGTTTCACGACCTCCCTTTCAACAAGGTCCACCTCTTTATCGTCCTCCACCCCAAAATAACCCCCTTCAAAACAACATGCCTCAACCCTTTCATCCCCAACAACAACAACAACCACAACCTCAGTATCACCAAGTTCCACCCCCGGGAAATTACGGCCCACCACAACAACGGATGAGGCCCATTGGACCCAAAAGAGCCCATTATCCACCATTGCCCGAGGCATTGCCGGACATTTTTAATGCCCTCATGGCTGCCAACCTACTTACTTTGCCCAAAGAAAAGTTTGCATGGCCCCCAAATGCTGATACCTCCAGGTACTGTGTCTATCACAGACAGCCGGGTCATACGGTGGAGAATTGTTTCAACTTCAAAGATTACATTTACGACATGAATGATCTCGGTGAAATCGATTGGGATGAAATGAGGCGATGCATCGCCACCCTAAAGGCCAGGAGACCTCCGCCTAGGCCACAGTTGCCACAACAACCGCATCAACAACAACAGCCTCAGCAGGCCCCACAACAGCAGCCTAATATGGGCATCATCCATAACCCGCTTCCGGAGCACCAACAGCCCAACTACCAGGTTAATCCGATTTCCTCCTTCTCGGAAGTTGGAAGAGAGCAAACCTGTCATTTAGAAAGCACCTCTGTCCTTGCTACCAGTCATACCACCAATCAACCTCCTCGTCTCCTTCGAACATCATCTTCTTACCATTCAACCCCCTCACAACCCCTATTTGGTCCTTCTCCCGTTCCACAGCCATCACGCCCTCTTATTCGTACCCCTATCGTCAATTCACCGTTAGTCCATCACCAAAGGCCATCTCACACTCCTTTTTCACCCCGAAGTCCCTTGATCACTTCTTATTCCTCTAATTTACCATCTACCTCTATCGCGCCTTTACCCCCGCCTTCTAATCTTTTTACCGCCCATTATCCGTATGACACACCATCCACCTCTATCCCCACTGAACCTCCTCCTCCACCGTTTAAACCTCTTATCAGTCACCATTCATTTGAGGTCCCCTCTACTTCCACTATACCCCCTCCATCATATAAACCCCTTATCGTCCATCATCCACCCCAAGTCACCTCCGTTTCTAATCTACCTCAACCATCTAAACCCTTTATCATCCGTGATTCACCCGAGACTCCTTCTACCTCTACTATACCTCCACCAAGCAAACCCCTAATCAAAACCCCTACACCCATCATAACCCCTATCCCACCAACCATTCCTCCATTATTACCCCTTAAACCTTGTTAAAATCCACACCCAATACCATAGAGGTGCAACAAGACCCACAAGCAATGGTGCTCCGGAGTGGAAGGATGTTCCACCGGGTGTTTCCCCAGAATAGTCAGGCCCCTGAACAATCTCGGCCCGAGAAAGATAAGGAAGAGCAGTCAGAAGAGTCCATCCCTGGGACCCAGTATGACTTGTTGAAACATCTGGATAAGACGCCTGCCCGTATCTCCATCCTCGAGTTGATCAAAAGATCCACATCTCACCAAGAAGCTTTAAGGGAATATCTCCAAAAAGTCATGGTGAACGAGGATCTCCCTGTGGAGAAAATCTCGACAGTCCTGACGCCCACTGATACACAACCGCCTATCATGTTCCATAATCACGAGCTTGCCCCCAAGGAAGCTCGAAAATATGCGTTGTGTATTGCGGTGAAAATCAATGGCGTATCAGTGGATCCGTGCCTGGTAGACACGGGCGCGTCTATAAATGTGATTTCCCCGAGTACTCTTCAAGCATGTGGGGTTGATGAAGAACAACTCATGCCCTCCTCAATCACAGTCACGGCCTATGACAATAGTAAAAGACCGCCAATGGGGATGATTACCCTCAATGTAGAACTAGGCCCTGTATCAGTCTTCACGGAATTCCATATCCTTGATATGGATCCCACTTTCAAGGCTATACTAGGCCGTACCTACATTGAAGCCATGAATGCTGTACCATCCACCAATCATCAGTGCTTGAAATTTCCATACAAAGGATGGGTTATTAAGGTAATGAGCATGCCTCTCTGTTCTACGGTGGATGCCATCAACACCTCTTTGCCTTCGGTCTGGCCGACTCATCGGCCCATACTATCCTTGTTGGATGTGTATGACCCCTGCCGTGCTCCCTTCACACAACAAAAGCCATTCCCTATGTTAAACTCACGTCTCCCCTTCCGCTCCAAAGGATGGGAGATTATGAGAAATATTGGCTACCAAGATGGCAAAGGTCTAGGGGCACAACTGCAAGGAAGGCTGAGACCACTCCAAAAGATAAAGCCAATCCATAGAGCTGGCTTGGGTTTTAAGGGGCCATTCGAATCAGACGGCAAACCCCTCACTTGGACTTTGTCCTCACATTTCAAAAAGGGGCCCATCGTCCAGATGGGAGATCCTCCACCGGAATCACCTGGGGGGTCACGGGATGTGTTTTTAGCTCAAGGATGTTCAAGGATCCCTAAAAAGGGAAAGATGGTTCACCTGGATTGTGAATGGTATAAATGGTTTGACATACCAGATATATCCATTGCACTGGAAAGAATGTTCTCTTCTCACATCTAGAAGGCCCACTTTTGATCTCCGAAATGCCAGGGGACACCACCACACTTGCCAGAATGACAAACCCTCCTCGCCAAGAGGATGTTGTCATCGACGGGTCATCATCCGTCACCAATATTGTCACCGACGGCTCATTAGCCGTCATCTTTTCTATCCACATATCACAGCCTCTGTTGCTGTCTCCTTCCTGGGCCAGACAGTTGTCTGATGATCTTCCCAGGTCTCCTTCTTTACTCATTTACCTGCGTGAGTTTCTAACTCGCGCAAGGTTTTCAATCATGATTTGCTCTACGAGCTACACAACCCTCTAGCTGTAGTCCCATTTTATCCCCTCTAATTCCTTTCATTGTTTTGTCATTAAACATGAAAATGAAAAAAAAAAAAACGCCAATTCCACAACTCCTCAACAGCGCATTGTCTTTGAGGAAACCTCCTATATCTCCCACGAGTGTGCCCCGACTCACGGGCCACTCATTCAAGGTCCCCTGAGCGACCTTCTTTACCCCTCCTCTGAGGGGTCCTTCCCTGTACATTCTTCACCATCCCTTCAGTTTCTTCTTCTTCTTCTGTAAATGTCAGTCTAGCTAGCAATAGTAAGTCAAGGGTAGTGCCTAAGAAGAAATCCAAGGGTAGGCAGATTCCCCGTCGATTCCTTTTGGATCTAGCCACCAGGTGTCAAGCCCTTCTAGCCATCCCCCAATTGCTAGAAAATCCCGTCCAACTGCCAGAAATAGAATGTGAGAATGATTGCATGATTGATGAAGGGTATGGGGTCTATGAACTCACTGACGAGGAATACCCCATTGAAGAAGAGGATGAAGAATATGAGGACGCGGCTGACACCTATGCTAGTGGAATGAGCAGATTTGACGAGCCGTCAGCCGCTGTAGAAGAGTCTACCAAAGAGATCAATCTGGGAACTGAGGAAGACCCTAGGATTGTCCTCATAAGTGATAATTTACCATCATCTGAAGAAGAGGCACTAGTTAAGGTTCTTAAGGATTATAAGGACACGTTTGCATGGAGCTATGAGGATATGCCAGGATTGGATTCTACTCTGGTTGAGCATCGTCTCACCCTCAAACCAGGGTCCATCTCGGTAAAGCAACGGTTAAGACGTTTTCGCCCACAAATGGCTTTAAAAATGAAGGAAGAGGTCGACAAGCTCCACAAAGCTAGGTTCATAAGAGTCGTCCTTTATCCTCAGTGGGTCGCAAACATCGTCCCGGTCATGAAGAAAGATGGAAAGGTGAGAATTTGTATTGACTTCCGGGACCTTAACCGTGCGTGTCCGAAGGATGATTTCCCTTTGCCTCATATTGATGTGTTGATTGATAACACGGCAGGATATGAAACCCTTTCATTCATGGATGGATTTTCTGGATATAATCAAATCCGTCTGGCAGAAGAAGATCAGGAGAAAACTTCATTCACTACTCCCTGGGGAACTTATTGTTATGTGGTCATGCCATTTGGACTGAAGAACGCTGGAGCCACTTACCAAAGGGCTATGATGGCAATATTCCATGACATGATGCACATATATTTGGAGGTATATGTGGATGATTTGTTGGTAAAATCTAAAACTAGGGCGGAACATCCCGAGGTCCTTGCAAAGGTGTTGCAAAGATCACGTGAATTCAATTTGAAAATGAATCCAAAAAAGTGCGTGTTTGGTGTATCATCGGGCAAGTTACTTGGCTTCATTGTGAGCAAAAGGGGTATTGAGATAGATCCCAACAAGGCTAAGGCGATTAGGGATATGCCACCCCCGAAGAATCTGAGAGAAGTTCGAGGATTAATCGGGAGGTTGCAGTTTATCCGTCGCTTTGTGTCTCAACACTCGCAAAGGTGCCGGCCCTTCTACGAGTTGACCAAAGCAGGGACCAAATTCTGTTGGGATTCTAAGTGCCAGAATGCTTTCGACGGATTAAAGGAATATCTGGCCAACCCGCCTGTTCTCACTCCACCTATTCCAGATAAGCCTTTGATCCTATATGTCTCGGTCCTAGACGACTCTGTGGGAGCCGTCCTGGCACAAATCAATGAGGAAGGCAAGGAACGGGCAACCTATTACTTGTCCAAACTCCTCAACCCCTGTGAGCGAAAGTATACTACCATGGAAAAGACCTGTGCCGCCCTCGTGTGGGTGGTACAGAAATTGAAACATTACTTTCTTGCTCATGAAGTCCATTTAATTGCTCGCATGAATCCTATCAAATTTCTCTTGGAAAAGTTTGTCCTTACTGATAGGCTAGCACGTTGGCAAAGCTTTCTATCTCAATTCGACATCATCTATATCCAGCAAAAGGCGATTAAAGGCTATGCTATAGCTGAGCATCTTGCTCATCACCCTCTCCCCAAGTTTGATCCTGTTCAATCAGAGTTTCCAGATGAGGAACTAATGTCCATTACCCAGTCTGATGATCCGATGTGGACATTATATTTTGATGGAGCTTTGAATTCCCAGGGGAGAGGTATTGGCATTGTCCTTTTGTCACCTGAAGGTGTCGCTATCCCAGAGGCATTCCAGCTCTCATTTCCAGTCACCAACAACGTGGCTGAATACGAGGCTCTTCTGGCAGGTCTGAACCTTGCCTATTCCTTCTGGGTCACTGAATTACGAGTCATAGGTGATAGTCAACTTATCCTTCGCCAAGTGCTCACAAATATCGCACTCGTGATCCCAAGCTCAAGCCATACCAAGAGCTTACTGTTGCTTTCGCTAAACTGTTCACCAAGTTAGACTTTGTTCATGTCCCTCACAATCAGAACATTTTGGCCGACGCTCTTGCTTCGTTGGCATCATCATTAAGGTTTCCTCTGGGCAGAAGGGCTCTGTCCGTTTCTATCCACAAGCTTCTCTCCCTGCTATTCACAACCCTTCCTATTTAAGGGTTCAGGAGGAAATGTCAAAGATGGCTCAGGATAGAGAAGTTGTTGAAAAGAGGGAGATTATGTTGGTTGAATTGGAGGAAGAACTGGCTGATGAGGAGAAGCCATGGTTCTATGAGATTGTTAAATATTGCAAAGACCAGTCTTACCCTACAGAAGCAACAGCAGAAGATAAGAGGGCTATAAGGAGAGTAGCCCAGAGATACACATTGGTTGGAGGATTGCTATACAAGAGAAGCCTCACTGGTGTTCTCCTAAGGTGTCTTGATGATGACGAGTCCTGGAAGTGTGTAGAGGAAGCACACTCAGGCGTGTGCGGTGGCCATGTGAACAGCCAAATGCTTGCTAAGAAGATCCTTCGGCAAGGCTTTTACTGGCCCACCATGGAGGAAGATTGTGCCGTCTATGTCCGTAGATGTGTCAAATGTCAACTTCACGCTGATAAGATTCATTCCCCATCTTCCTCTCTCCATCCAGTATCCTCCCCATGGCCTTTCTCCATGTGGGCATTCGACATCATCGGTCCTCTTGGTGATCCTAACTCCCTTACTAAGCAAAAATCCTTCATCCTCACTGCAACGGAGTACTTCACCAAATGGGCTGAAGCCGAAGCCTATGCAGAAGTCAAGGCATCCACAGTCTGCAAGTTCATCATGAAGAACATCATCGCCAGGTTCGGTATTCCAAGAACTATCATCACCGACAATGGGCCACAATTCATCTCTCAGGATCTTCAGGACCTCTGCCAAAGGTATAAAATTGCATTGCATCATTCATCACCATATTATCCACAAGGTAATGGCCAAGCGGAGGCCACGAATAAAACACTGATCAAAATCATAAAGAAAACTTGTGAGTCTAGCAGATTCTCGGATTGGCCAGAGAAGCTTATCGAAGCTCTATGGGCTTATCGCACTTCAATCCGAACTCCCACTGGGCAAACTCCGTTCGCCCTCACTTACGGGATGGAGGCGGTAGTTCCATATGAGATTCTGATTCCCTCTCTGAGAGTACAATTGGACAAGGACCTTCCCCTCGATGAACGTCGTGATTCTCTCCTTGCCCAGTTGGAACTCTTAGACGAGAAACGTCTGGTTGCTGCCGAGCATGCTCGCGTCTACCAAAATAGACTCGCACGTTTTTACCAGAAGAAGGTTATTGAGAGAAAGTTCAAAGTTGGTGAAATGGTAGTGAAAAGAATTTTTGTAAAACCTGGCGGGCCGCGTTCTAAGCTCCAACCCAATTGGGAAGGACCATACGTGGTTCAGGCTGTGCATCCTGGCAACGCCTACAGGCTAGTCAATGCTGAGGAGTTGAGTTATCCCACCCTTGGAATGGGCTTTACCTTAAGAAGTATTACCCTTAGATAGGTGTACATACTGTCAAAGACAAAAAAAATTGAAAACAAAAACAACAAAAAATGAAAAAATAATGAAAACACAAAAATTTGTGTATAAAACAAAAAAAGAAAAGACCAAAAAAAATGAAAAATTCAAAATGCTGATGCTTGGAGATCACCATGTAGTTAAGTCATTGCATCTAACCTCCATGTTAGGAAAGGGCCCATTAAGACTTGGTAGGTCTCAGGTCTTGGTTTGCCAGAACCGTGGAGACCCCTGTCCGGCCAGTTCGGCCTATGCCCCCTCAAAAGAAGACAACATGTATACACATCTGTGTTATAAAAAATTGATAGCATCGCTTATGGTAGGGCATCACTCAAAAGGTCTCCAAGAAAGCTCTAATCTTTATTCTCTTCTTCTCGACCGAATGAGACAGTCGGCGCCCTTAAAACGCTGAGCATGGGAAACATGAACACAACCCCTAGGGTGAGAGTAGGATCCAATTCTTCGAGCATGAATCAGAGCACGAGAAGAGGGCAGTGTCCCCGCAGGCATCCAAGAGGGATTCCATAATGTCAAAATACTATGTCCCTCGCAAAAAATCCATCAAAAGAATCAGAAAAAGAAAGCAAAAAAATCAAAGTCAAAGAAAGGCCTGGTCGTAACCGTGCCTGATTCCACTAAATGAAACCCCTTTGACTGAAAGTCAAATTACACAAAAGGGGGTCACGAGATGTAAATGCTCGAGAGTTAGTCCGAAGTTACCCGAAAGGGGAAGTTAAGTGTGCCTCTATTGCTCGCCGGGTTAACGGTTTTGCCGGTCCTCTCAGGAGGTTTACCCCCAATACTCTTCCTTCTTCCCCTGAAGATAAAGGCTAAATGGAGTATCCAAAGGGTGAGACCCACCAAGGCTTGCGACTTTGTTTTAACACAAGCATATGGTTGTCCATTTTGAAAGCAGAAGTCATTGTCGTGAAGGAGTCTCCGTGTTTCTGGCTGGTCAAGACCTTTATCTACCACCTTAATGTCTTCTTAGTTTAACCTCGGGCTTAGACCAATGCAAGCGCGTCACCTATAGGTGCGACGGCGTCTGATTCCGGGTCAGCGTCGCGCGGTTGGTCATTTGGGTTCCAGGGTGTTCCATTACATACCATCTAGAGTTGTGAGGAAATAGACCCGGGTCGGGCAAATCATTTACCTCGAACATTTTTTGGGTGAATCCCTGTGGTCGGAAGCAACTGGGAGCCTAAGCATGGCATGACGGTATTGTCATCAGGGTAAGTCTTAGCCGGCGGGATTATCATTCGAGGAGTCTAGAGGCCCAAATCAACCTAGATGTGCACTTAGGATACCTGGGAGGTTAGCAAGAAACCCTTGTTCTCGTGCAACTTACATGTTATATGGGTTGGTCATCATGCATTAGTAAAAAACAAAAAAATAATAAATAAGCCAAAAATAAACAAAAAAATGACAAAATCAAAAATCCAAAAAAAGGGCAGAAAAATGTATATGCATAAAAAAAATGGAAATGTAAAAGACCAAAAATAATAATAAACAAACAACAAAACACAAAAAAATTAATATACACCTACAAAAAAACAAAGATCACATCTTTGCATGATCGCATTTGTATGCAGCATTCATTTTAAATTATCGTTTGCATCCGTGTGCTTGTCTGTCGCATTCATCATATCTTTTATCAGTGCCTTTGTTAATAAGGCTTGCCCCTTGACTCGTTATCAAGGATAGTTCAAAACTCGTTTGCTTGTTGAGCAAGGGGCAAGTCAGAGCAGAAATACTGACTTGTTTGCTTAGGTGTGTGCAGGAATTCGAGAGCTCAGGAAGAAGCAGAGAATCAAACACAAAATACTTTATTTCACTTCTATTCAAAATAAAAATAAACAACAAAGAGATTACATCAGGTTTCACCTTCTCTCTCCACATTACTTGTCCCGCCACCCTCCGGACGAGACACTCTTGAGGGGGCTATCCAATCATGGAATGCGGTCCTTCCACCGCTTTGTGCTCCTCTTCCGATCTCTACTCCCCGGCGCCGATCTGCGGGGGCACCAAAGGAGCTGCTGACACGAAAGCCACGCTCTCGTGCTCTTCGGTAGCGTTCCTCACCGTCCTTTAGCCACTGCTCGGCGAGGCCGAGACTGGTCTTCAATTCAAATAATTGGGCCTCCAGGGCCCTCTTCTCCTCTTTCTCGGCCGACCTCTTGGCCTTCTCTCTTTCCTTGGCCTTTTCCCTCTCAGCACGTTCTCTCGCTCTGTCTTCCCTCTCCAGCTGAAGGGTGATCCTCAGCTCTATAGCGTCCCTAGAAAAGTCGTCACCTGGACGACGCTGCAGTTCCTCTTCTAGCTCGGCTATTCTAGCTTCCTTCTGGGCGGCATGTGCGAGTGCCTCCTCCGTTTCTTTCTCCTGCCAGACGTTTCATCTCAGGCTTCTGGTAACGCTTGAACAAGGGATTTTAAATGGTGAGGCTCTCACCTGTACAGAAAGCATCCCTTCTGCTTCCGCAGCCCGCTGTGTGGCATGAGCAAGTTGCTCGTGTAGTGAATCTAACTCTGAAGTGGGAATCCATAGACTGGAAGAAACGCCGTCTGCCCCCATCGCCGATGAAACTACGTCGAGCTGGGCACGCTGCGTACACATACGAGAGGTGACAGTTAAATGGTTAACGCCATGAATTTCAAATCATGCCAGGAGTATGTATATATACACTTACTGATGAACCCAGAGCCGCTCGGGTATCAGTTAACTCTTGCTCCGTGTCCGCCAAACGAGCTCGTAAGTTCGTTATTATGGTGTCACGGGCATCCTACAGCCATGGCTCTTGAGTTCACAAATAAAAATAAAAAAAATGGAAATTATAAAAGACAAAAAAATGGTGTTTTACTTTACCTCTATAAGCCCTCCAAGCTGGAGCCTCTCCGCATACATTGCCCTATAGAGCCGTAGGTAATCTTCACTGTCTTGCGCTTGTGATTCCAGGAGCGTGCCACCCCGCTGCCAGTCTTCATACTGTTCGGGGAAGCGCACCCTCCAATCAACGCAGGTTGCCGGCCCACGCGTCTTCTTCCCGACGCTGGGTGAGGAGGTTATATCCACCCATTCCTGGGCAAGCCCGAGGGTTCTCATGACTAATCGTAGCCTTAGTGGCTCAATTTCATTCAAGCAATGGAGCCAGAGGTCCCGTCCGAATCGGGCACGGCTTCCAATTACCCATGGCTGGTCGACATCGACCATATTCAAGTAAGGCCTCCAGTTCACCTATGTTGGGTTGTACATATCTTCTTAGTTACTCAAAAATATAAAAAAAATAATAAATAATAAAAAAATATATAAAAAGAGAAAAAAGTATCCTACCATCGCTGCAGGGAACTCTTGCAGCTCCCGTCTCGATACCATCAGCTGGTAGGATAATGGTGCTGTACTCATGATGGGTTGCCACCGCCTAGCCAACGGGATCGTCACTGGCCGACAGTGTCGAGCTCTCCCCATTGGAATATAATAGTAGCTCCACAGCTACACCATCATGTGTCATTGGCATCAACAAATACAAGAAAAAAGCATAAAACGAAAACCACAAAAAAATAATTTTTTACCTGGATGAAGGGCGTAAACCCATTTATTGTCACCTCTCGGCCTGTCCTTTGCGACAGACCTGTAAATAGATGTGCCAGCACGGCAGCTCCCCAGGCGTACTGTCCTACTCTCTCCAAATCTACGAGCAGCTCCAGGAAGCGGCAGTGTATGTTGTCTCCCTTGGAGCCCAGTAGCAGCCTACCCAGCAGAAAGAGGAGGAACCTCCTCAGGTCCATGTTGGTCCTTTCCCAGTTGCTGGCATCTGCACAGTATACAGCACGGGCACCTCTCTCTGCCCTTTCCATAAATTCCTCCAAGGACTCGTCATCCCGTGGACGGATGTCAGTAAGCCCTAACACCTCCATGATCGATGTCTTGGCTACTGACCTGTTCTTCCGTCCATCGAGTTCCAGTCCTAACAGTTTCTGGGCACCTTCTCGGTAATCCGCATAAGTGACGCCGGTCACTGCCTCTCCATCCACTTTGAGGCCCGTAATGCGGACCATATCTTCCAAACTGGGCACCATGTGCCCCCAAGGCATCAGGAATGCCCGACTCGCCGGATCCCATCTTTCATGTAATGCTTGGATCAGGGCAAGGTCGAGCTTTATCGGCTCGATTCGGAGGAAGGCACCGAACCCCATCACGTCTAGCCTGGCCTTTTGGAAGTCCGGGAGACCTCGATATGCTGCCACTACGAGCTCCCAAGAGATGTGCGAGCGCATCATGCTCTGCACATATACAAGAAGTGAAAAGGGGAACATTGCTAAGCAAGAAAGGAGAAGAAAAGGATGAAGGAAGGAAACCAAAGAAGCCACTTACAAGCTGTGATCGGGTCCTCTCACTCAGTTGTCCTTCGACTTCTGAGAGTCTCCTGGAACTGCTACCTGATCTGCTCCTCTTCGAGGAGCGGGAAGACTCACCTTCTGCTCTAAAGTTGGATTCACCCTCCATCCTGAAAAAGTGAGCAACACTCGCAACCTCCCTTCCTTACAAATTTGCACTCCTCAAGTCTGCTCTCTGGACTTCGGTGTTTCCAAGTCGAGCGAAAGGGGAGGTATTTATAGGATTGGAAAGAAGGTGGTCTGGATCTATCACCATCACCCCAGCAACATCCTTTACGACAAGTCACCCTCTCTTTACTCTCGCATGTCACCCTGCCATCTGGAGTGATCAATTCGGAGGCGTGATTTGTTGACTTGCCCTCCCCATGCGGTCTAAAGATTCCCCGTGTTTATTGTCCCGTTGCGACTACTGCTAGCGCAAAGAAGAAAGTGGGGGACATTTATACGGGAAAATAGGACCAGGGACTGACGTTGTTGAAATTGGTGGTAGATCCTTTGAAAGTCATGGCCACGGTACACTCGCGTGCCACTTTGCCATGTGAAGTAAATGGAGCAGAGCTGTGATTTGTTGACCCGCCACTCCTATTCGGTCCAAAGATTCCGCGTGTCCCTTGTCCTATTGCGACTACTTTTAGCGCAAACAAGGAAATAAGGGACATTCACGTGGGAAAAGAGCACCACGGGCCGATATTGTTGAAATCCGTGGATGATCCCCTTGAAAATCATGGCTATGGTGAGTCACCGCCCCGTGTTTTAAGGAGACATCTCGTCGAGTACGTCTCGCGGGAACCCATGTGGTAGAGAAGAGCTGTAGAGCAGAAGGAACATATCCAGGGCGAACCAGCCGTGTTCAAACCAACCTATTTCACTCGCACATATATATAAGGGTTTGTGCCCGTCATGAGAAGGGAGTGAGTGAACAAGCCACTCACTAACCCTCACCACCCTCCTGGTCGCTTCTATTCTCTCTCTCAAGGCAAGAAGTCCCTTGGAGGCCTTTTATAATTCCGTGACGCAGCAATCGCTTTGTCGCGCCATGCGTTCCCACCTGCTCTTCGGCAGTGCTCCTCGCCGTCCTCTTGTTCTCTCGCGACCCTGATGGCCGCGAAGCTCTTGAAGTCGAGGCCGCTAGCTGAGCTGCCCTATGCTCTGCCGATGAAGATGCTACCAACTCCAGAGCTCCTCTGTTGCGAGCTCTAATCCCCTCCAATCTGCAGAGCGAGCCATCTCTCGATGCTCTTTCTCTCAGAGCTCCATCTCCTGCGCCTCTTGTGCTGCTCTATTTTTGCCTTTTCTCTCTCTCTTATCTCTTGCTTTATCTCTCTCTTAGCCATTCGGAGAGAAATCTTCAGCTCCCGGGCATCTCAGGGCAACTCCTCATGCTAGTTGCCTTGAGTTTTTGGCTCTTGTCCGGAATGGTTGGCTATCACCTAGCACTGGCTATTGCAGATGTTTGTGCCAAAAACAAGAAAAAAGAGAAAAAAGGGAATAAAAAAGAAAAAAAAAGTAGAGAGTAAGGATGTAAATGGCATTAAAGCTTCCATATTTATTCCAAGATAAGATACATTAGGGTTTGGGCATCTCAGGCCTCAATTTCCCCAACTCAATTACATAAGCTTTCAGCAGTTCTTCGTCCTCACTCACAGACTCTGTTGCCCTCAGTGTAATGCTGGCCTTCCATGACGCTTTGATTGTCTTCACATTTCTTGCGTCACCTCCTGTGCCCAGCTCCCTTTTCCTGATTAAAGGAAGCTTGGATAGCAGTGGGAATGAATGGCGAGGGAGGCCCATCTGAGTATGACACCGGTGCGTGTTGTAAAGGATGAATTCAGACGCGCCAACAAGCTGGAGCTCCATGTTAAGAGAAGACCTCGTGAGAAGCTCATATGGGAGTAAGCATGTCGGTGCACGAGTGAACATATACTCTTCAATGGTACTGAAGTGAGCCCGCCAGTCTTCTCGTTTCTTCAGCCAGGGAACGCGATTTGCTATACTACCACTAGAGCCTAACACATTGACCATATGGTGAAGCGGGCTTTGTTGGAAGAGTCTTGAAGTAGACGACATTCCCTCACGATGGTTAAATTTGAAATGCAAGTCAGTCCAGCAATTCAAAAGGAGTGCGCAACCAAAAGGAGGCTTACCCATACTGGAAGCCGTGAGTCCGCTATAGAGATAAGCAAGGATAGCAGGTCCCACTCTCTTTCCTTCCCAAATTCCACAGATGGCGCTTAGCTGATCTTCCTCCACTATGTTGTCAGTATAAGGGAATAGGAGAGCACCCGCTAAGCAGATGGTGAATCCCTTCATGAGCCCTTCAATGCGATCATCATCGCTTGTCAACCTTTCAAGAGCATTTATGACCCAATCTGCAAGTTTTTGCAGATGGATTCCCTTCTGAGTCTGGACGCCCTTGATGGCTTCGGACGGCATGAAGCTTCTGAGCACCTCCTCGGAAGTCACCCTTCTTAGCATGCGCATAACCTTTACCTTGCCATTTCTCTGGAATTTCTTCACGCCAAGTAGAAGTTCTGCTTCTTCGAGAAGAATAGTTACCTCGAAAGTGGGGAAAATGAACGTATGGGTTTGAGGGTGCCAAAGCTCTACCAGTGCACCCATAGCCGCCCAATCCATGTGAATCTCATTATAATGTTTGGCATGAGTTACGAGCTTTTGGAGATGCCACTTTCTGATGATGGCCCTCATACTGATCGAGATGTTCGAAGTGAGTTTCGACAGCCATGGCAACCTTGAAAACTTCCTCGGGCTAGGAAAGAGAGGGTACGGCTGGAAAGAAAAGCGGAGAAGGCGAAAATGAGTGTAAGAAAGTCTTGCAGAAACACAAAAGGAGATGTTAATTCACCATTCGAGAGTGAATTCTCTCGCTAAGATGCCCTTCCAGGTCGGTGAGCCGCTTGCACTCGTTGTTGGGCTTGCTTTTCTTCACGGGATTGGAAGACTGGCCTTCCATCTCGAACTTTGATCTCCTCCTAAGCTTCAACTTTTTTAGCTCGCCCTGGAATGCATTTTCTTAAGGCCAAGGGGGCGATACTTATAGTGAGGAAAGGAATCTAGGAACAGTGTTAGCAGTTTCGTTTTGTTGTATGTGATAATGTGCTTGCATAGTTGTGATCTTGTTTTGTTATGTTAATTATCGAGTGGGGTACCACTGTCCCACCGATGCCCCACCTTGTCCCGCCTTGTCCCCTAATCATTCAATCATTGTGATCCCCCCTTATCGTGCATCGTATTATATGATATTTACGCTACTAGAGCATGCCAAGGACCTTACGGTCTGGACGAATCTGGGATTTGAGTTCCCCTTCAACAAAAACAGTGATGATCCCGGAGGAGTTCAGGACGTACGGATAGGCCGTTAAGTTGTGATAGAATGGGGACGACGGTTCCGTTCGATGAGTCGGTACGTGGATAAACGGGCCCCGGCTCAGTATCAGCTCATTGGATCGGTATCCTGACCCACTCTCCACAGCTTAGCAATATTATCCTTGGCTAGTTTCTATTTTAGTTTGTTTTATTTTTCTTTTAAACCCAGCATGCATTCATGTAGGACTTTGAGTTCATTGTGGAAAATCATTCACTTACTTTGATTGTGTGAGCCACTGTGCTTAATTGCTTAAATATGGGATATTCCATTCTGAGTCGAGTACTGAGTTTCCCCGAGGTTGCCTTCGGACGTTTCTCTGGATGAAACCATTGTTTGGATTTGTCTCCAATCATCTGTTTATTTCCCTCGGACCCACCTTGGCTGCAGCACTTCCACAATGGCTGGTAACCGCTCCCCAATGGTGAAACCTGAGGTTTACAACCCAGGTACTTCCGCGCCGTGAAGTTGGTCCTTTTAGTTTGTTTGTGCCCCAGTGCACACAATGTCCTTCCTTGTTTACCATCCAAACAATCGTTGATTTCGGAGAACCTTCCTTAAGGTTGCTTCGTGGAACTCGGGAAAGATTCACATCACGTGATGTTAGAAGCGTGTCTCATCACACCTTGGCATCGACTTTTCAGTCCACTCCATTTCATTCCAATACACTTCATTTCATTCCATTACATGTCCCTCCCCTACAAAGTGGATGCTAAGGCGGGGCAGCTGTAGACACGCCATTTCTGACGTTACGATGAGTAAATCCCATGTTGTACCGTAATGCCCAGAAGTGGCTTACATTTTCTTTTATTTGAGTGATTTCCGTAATTTTGTTTAAATTGCATTTATTTTGTGAGAGGGAGAAAATTAAAATATGTGCACATATAAATAAACGAAAGAGAAAATGAAATCCAAAAAAAATGCGTGTGTAATTATGTTTACATAAAAAAATGTAATTGATTTTCTTTAATAATAAATTTATTTTTGTAAATATATATATATATAAGTGATTATTATATGTATAAAATTAATAGAAACATATTAATTAAAAGGTAAAAAAAATACAATAACCATTAAAAATAAACACAAAAGAAACAAAAAAATAAAAATAAAAATAAACAAAACAAACAAACATAAAATATAAAAATATAATAAATAATAAGATAATATTCCTTACCCCATTTTATTCTCTCTACGTCTCTTTCTATTTTCTATTTTCTTCCCTCTATCTCACGTAACCCCCTCCGTCTCTTTCTTTCCCCTCTCACCTCACTGCTCAATTCCCTCTCCCTCACGTCACACACATGCACACTCATCCCCATCCCACTCTCATTTCTCTCCACCCTCTCCTGGACTCTCATTCTCTCCGACACCTAACTACCCACGTCGAACCCACCCGCTCACCTCACTCCCTCAGCTCCCTCCATCCCTCTCTTCTCCGCGAACTCCACCTTGCGACTCCCACCTGCTAGCCGCCTGCACCAACAGCCACCCTCAGACCTCTCTCCCCTCCGGCTTTTCACTTCTCCCCGGCCAGCCACCGTCTCCCCGTGACCACCTCCGAACCATCTCCTCAACACCACTGTCAACCCTCCCCACGACACTCTCTCCCTCATCTCTTGCCCGAGCCCCCCGCTGTCCATCTCCATTCCCATTCTTTCACACACGAGACCCCCACTAACTCCACTGTGCGAACCACCCTCCACAAGACCCCTCCCCCTCCACGTCGTCCATCTACCGTCGCCGTGTCCCCGCCAGCCTCAAGCTGCCGTGACCACTGCCGCGATCACCGTCCTCCGGCCTGCCTCCGCACCGCACCGGCAACCTCATCACGCCGGCAGCCGCCCGTAGCGGCCACCTCCACCGCCGTTGCACCCCCAGCCACTGACGCTGCCCCTCGCCGCAGACGACCTCCCTGCACGCCTCGCCGCTCTCACCGCAACCCCCGCGAGAGCCCACGGCCAACACCCCGCGAGCCGTGAGCACGCCGTCCCCCGCATCGCCTGCACGCCAACGTCCCCGACGCCTGCCGAGCCTCCCGCCTGCGCATGCACATCATCCGCCGCCAGCACCCACCTCGCCTGCACCGACCGCCGTCCAGCAGCCGCTCGCCCCTGCCACCGCACCGGCCGCCTCTCCCTGCCGCCCCTCGCTGTCACTTCCGGCTGCCGCTCGTATACCACCATCGCCGTCGTCGTCTGCTTTCCGTCCGGCGAGCTCCCCGCCGTTGCACCCCCACGCCGCAGCGAGGGCCCCTCCCTCTCTCTCTGTTTCCTTTCTCTCTCTCCTCCTGATCGCGATCCCTCTCTTTCTTTCTCTCTCTCCTCCCGATCGCGATCTCTCTCTCTCTCTCTCTTTCTCTCTCCTCTCGCACCCCCTCTCTTTACCTCTCTGCATCTCCTTCTCCCATCTCTCTCTTTCTCTCTCCTCTCGCAAGCCCCCACGTCCCTCTCTCTCTCTCTCTCTTTCTCTCCCCTCCCTTGCGATCTCTCTCTTCTCTCTGCTTCTCTCTCCGTCTCGCTCTCTCTCTCCTTCTCTTTTAATTTTTTTTATTATTTTATTCTTCCCACTCCCTCTCGATCTCTTTCTCTCCCTTTCCATTTTTTATCTTATTTTCTCTCACTCTCTCTCTCTCTCCCCCTCACTTTCCCTTCTCACCTTTACGTGCTCTCTCTATCTCTCTCATTTCCTCTCATATACCTATAATATATATATATATATATATATATATATATATTATGTATATATATCTTTTATATATTTTTTTACGTACATATATATATTATATATATATAAACTAAAGTACAAAAAAAAGCCTAAAAAGAGCTTCCTTCCTCTCCCTCTCTTGATTCCTCTTTCTCTCTCTAACCCTCCTCTATCTTTTATACATCATTAATTTTTCTTTATTTATTTATTTACTTGTATTTTTAATCATCTTCTCTCACCTTTTATATATATATATATATATATATATATATATATATATATATATATATATATGTTTGTATATCTATTCCCACCTTATACATATACGTGTGTTTGTGTTCCTATTTAATCAGTTTCTGAAGTCCGTTTTGAAGCCCTTCGGTCGTGCTACGCTCGTGATATTGAAGCCCTTCTCAAAGCTCGTCGCTGGCCTCCACCGATAAACTTTTCTTCCCTCTCTTATTTTTATTTAGTCAATCAATCATGTTCCATGCATCATTTAACATATGTGCCATGCCTTTCTCTCTGAGAGGGCCGAGCTTGTAAGTGTCTTTGTATTTGTGCATTTCATCATGTCATTCTCCCACCCTTCTAATTCTAAAGGGGTTTTAAACACACCAATCAGGTACATGTTCGTTTATGTTATTTACAATTTCATTATCTAAGGATTGGTACTACACTGTCGTCGTTCTCACCAACTAGTTCTGCTCTGTTTGTTGTTTGTGTAGGGGTAACCAGTTATAAGGCCCTCTTCTTCGGCCTGTCGAAAGAAGAGGAAGAAGGAGTCCACGTCATCCCCTTCCTAAGGCGAAAGCGATCAATCCACTCGGGACCCTCGGTCCCTGGCGATCATAACACTCCTAACGCGCGCTTCATTTTGATCATCTTTGTTTTAATAACACCCGCGGAGAGTTACTTCCCGCAACGGTTATTTTCTTCCGTCTCTGACCTCACCCGCGCGGAGGATTATTCCCCACGGCGGTTTTTGTGATTTACTTTCTGTATATCTAACTCCTAATTGGTGCGGTGGGTCACCTCCCGCGACCGTTTCCATTTCAGCATTTTATTTTCTGCACTTTACTTTCTAACTCCTAACTATTTAATTTCAGCATTCCTTATCATCGCTTTAAAATCCCGCGGAGATCAACACCTCGCGGCGGTTTATTTGATCCTTTTTCCTTTCCTGTCACATATACTTATATTATAGTAAAGACCCCGCAGAGGCCAAAGTCTCGTGGTGATTTATATATATATATATATATATATATATTATATTTATTATCTATATTATACTAAAAACCCCGCAGAGGCCACAGTCTCGTGGTGGTTTCTCTCTCTCTATATATATATATATATATATTATTTATATTATTTATGTCGCATTAAAAATCCCGCAGAGGCCACAGTCTCGTGGTGGTTTCTATATATATATATATATATATATATATATATATATATATATATATATATATATATACTTATATATATATATATATATATATATATATATATATATATATATACTTATGCTTATTATTTATGTCATAGTAAAAACCCCGCAGAGGCCACAGTCTCGTGGTGGTTTATATATTTATATACTTATACTTATTTTTTATGTCATAGTAAAAACCCCGTAGAGGCCAATGTCTCGTGGTGGTTTATATATATACTTATATATATTATTTATATCGCATTAAAAATCCCGTAAGGCCAATGTCTCGCGGTGGTTTCTAGATGTACATATATTAATTACTGCTCATATTGCAATATTGTTGTTAAAACCCCGCAAAGACCAATGTCCTGCGGTGGTGTGCTTTTATTCATATTGTTCTTGTAACTGTTCGGGGAGTGATATATCGTTACAATTTCCGAGTCTACGTGTCTTCCCGTCTGTCAAATTCTATCACGTAGAGTCCCAAGACTCGAATTCGGTATCTGAAAAGCTGCTCTCGGCACGGTGGGTTACGCCTACCAGGAAGGGGTTCAGTTTGCGTGAGAGGGTCTTCGGACCCCTATCTCCGCCATGTACCGGAGTTCGGTCAGTCTAAATTCTTTATGTCTCCATTAGAGTGTCATCTGTAGGTGTACTTGTCCACCGTTCTTTCATATCCCCTATAGCGCGCGTTTCATTGTTTTATCCTCATTTCTTTCACCCTTTATTACTCAGAGAGGGAGAAACCCCATCTCTCTCTCTCAGTCCACCACGTGACGCGTTCACACCCGTGTGCTGCCCAGTTAGAAATCTGCTCTGCAGCTTTCTCCCTCTAGTCTACCACCGTCGCCGCTCCCCGCGGGTGCCGACTGACGCGCACTCCCTGCGCTGGGAAGTCCACCGCTGGCTGTGGGACGCCGGTCGTCCTCATCACCAGTCTGTAGTGTAGTGGCTCCACTACGTTCATGCAGTGCAGCCACACATCGCGTCCGAAGAAGGCAAGGGTCCCTGCTACCCAGGGCTGACCCTCGTGCCCCTCCTCTGCATAAGGAGTCCACCGTACCTGTCAAGATAGGAAGTCGCATCAGCATCATACTCATAATCATTGCATTAAAGAGTCTAGGTTTAGAGTCGTATCGAGGTGTACGGTAGGGTGTCCATGTCGTCCGGGAGCTCCCGGACCTGTCGCCGGAGACCTCCACTCTCCCGAGGTGTGGTCCACCTTCTAGCAATGGGTACCCGGTCCGGGTGGGTCTCCTCGCCTCGTCAGAGCCCACGTAGGTACACGTAGGCCCACACCTGCATTGCATTCCACCAAGAGTCAGCATGTAGCAGTCATAGGGGTCCTATAGCTAAATGCATAGTAGGAGTCAGAGTCGTACCTGGAGTAGAGGGGAGAAGCCCCCAAGCATCGTCCGCCGGGACGTCGAGCTCAACGTGTCAAAAAGGAACGCGAGGACGACAGCTTCCCACGCATAGTCGCCCACGTGGCTGAGGTCCTGAAGCAGCGGCAGGAAATGACAGCTGATGACGTCCCCTCGCGTCGCAAATAGTAGTCTGCCGAACAGAAAATTCAGGAACCACCGCAGTACTCTATCCGCCTCTGGCCCCACTGGAGCTGCTACTCTTGGTCGCGCCAGATCTATCAACCTCTCGAGATGCTGCTCGGGTAGCTCTCCGGTCGCGATGCCCGCTCTCCTCAGCCCGAGGTTGTCATGAAGCCTCGCCCGCGTCAGTGTCGTGGACTGCCGCTCTGGGTGCAGCAAGTCCAGTCCCAGAAGCTCCTGGGCCATCTCCCGGTAGTCGGGATAAGTGCTCCCGCTAACCGGCGACCCATGCACACGTAGGCCAATGAGCCGGGCCACGTCCTCGAGCGTGGAGACCATGTGCCCCAACGGGAAAAGGAACGTGCGACTCACTGGGTCCCAGCTGTCGTGCAGAGCGTAGAGTAGCGGTGTATCAAACCGGCCGACCTCCACACTCAGGAACTCTGAGAATCCCATGACTCTCACCCTCTCACGCTGGAAGTCGGGCAGCGCAAGGTACACTGCCCGAACCTGCAGCCATGAGATCCGGGTCCTACGCTTTCCCTGCATACATTTAGATTAGTTGCATTTTAGTTTAGAATTTTGGCATTTAATTCAATAATCCACTCTCAGCTCACCAAACGGTCCTTTATGAGCCACTTTCCTTTCCCACGGTTGTACCCCAACCGTTTAAATAAGCCTCACGGCTCACCTTGAGCCGTCTTGCTATCTGATGTTTGCTTTGGAACGGACCAAACATGGTCGTTCAGTAATCACACGGTCCCCATCTGACCGCGTCCCTCCCCTTTTAAGTGGTTAATTGTTTGGTGTTGCACGGTTTGTCGACCGGCCGCCTGGTTTTTCAGCGGTCTGGTAATAGACGTTCTATTCCTACTATTTCAATTCCTGAACGGACTAAGTTAGGCCGTCCTATGTTTCCACGGTTTGCTTATGACCGTTCTCTTCCTAAGTGTTCCAGATTTTGAGCGGACCATGTATGTCTGTCCTAGGTTCCACGGTCTGATGGAGACCGCTCTGTTATCAACGTTTCACATTCTAAGCGGGCCAACATGGACCGCCCTAATGTTAGACGGTTCACATGAAACCGTGCGGTGATGTCGGTTCGTGTTCTTTGGATGGCCACCCTTGGGCCACGTGCAGGTTGAGCGGTTCTATTGGAACCGCGTGGTTTTGTTAAGCGGTTACTGTTAAACCGTGTTATTACCGTCGTCTCTGATGACGGGAGTTCTTCTCCCCACCTCCGTTCACGGCCTAAATGGCCTTTCATGGTGTGTTTAAGGGGTTTGTGTGCACCTATTATCTCCTAGAGCTAGCGTGCATACAACAAAAATGGAAATGGGGGGTCTTGGTGCACCTACCTCGGTCAGACGGGGTCCCTTAGCCGACCTCTCCGCCGGCGTTCCCTCATCAACGTCTCCGTCTCTGGGTACAATAGCTCCGGTTTCTTCCACAGCCTCGGACGACGGCGGGGGAGCATCTCCCTCGACCAGCGGTGGTGCCGACGCCTCCTCCACCGGTGGTACTTCCGCCGCGGTGGCGGTCGTCGGCGGTGGCGCGTCCACGTTGGTCATCAGGGGCCGCCTAGCTTGGTGCTTCGAGCGCATATGGGGGGGGGAGATGGGAAGTGAGAGGAGGTTGAGAGAAGAGATGAGAGGGTGGGGAGAGGGTGCGAGGCATGGTGTGTCTCCTTCCCTCCCACCATCGATTACGGTGGGGAGGGAGGGAGATGAACAATTTTTTTGTTTAAACGTCGCCAGTTTTCAGCGGTCTATCGCCAGACCGCCCACTTGTTGAGCGGTTCTAATCTAACCGTTCAGATACTAACGGCACTTCGCAATGAGCGTCTGAACTCTGGCCGCGCAACTTTTTGAACGGTCTATATATAGGCCGCATGGGTTCGCATTCAAGTTTAAATGGCGCACAATTGAACGGTCCTGGATGAGCCATTCTGTGGTCTGAGCGGTCTATTCTGAGCCGTTCATATGCTTGAATGTGGTTTGATTTCTTCAGTGCTGCATCATGTGATTCATTTGACTTGATGATATATATATTGGAAACTCTGCTTATTCTTTTGCAGCATCACCTTTAAATGCCGTTTCACCTGCACGGGTAAGTCAGGTATGGCCTTCTACCCCTACATCCCTTATTGCATTACTATATGGTACTATGCTATAATATCTCGAGAACCAGTTGATTATTTACGTGTTCCAGGATCTGATGTTCCCCTTTAACAAAAATGATGATGATCCAGGTTCACGTGTTTAATCCCCGGATAGGCCGTTAGGTTGGGAAAGTCTAGGGAGGATGGTTCTATCCTGCACGCTGTGGTTGCGAATAGTGTCTTGACTCTGATTCTCCCAGTCTAGCAATATTATTCTCGAGTATTTTATATTTTATCCTTTCTTTGCATTCGTTTTTGATGATTTCTTTTATTTTAGCCCAGCATCCATCATACGCATCTTTTTGAGCATTCATGACCCATGGTTTGCCTGCTAATGTCCCATCAGTGATGGTTAGCTATGTGTTCAGTGTTTGAGTAAGAGAAGTAATTCCACTCAGAGTTGGAAGGTTCCCTCTAGTTTGTTCACTTGGTTTGATTGATTAAGAGGTCCCCGTCTGGAGTTTTAATCTATTTCTTTACTTTTCGCTGCTTATTCCGGTCCCCTCATTGGTCCGAGGGATTGTGTCCCCCATGAGGTTGATCGTGTGTTTCTTTTTATTTTTAGTTCCTCCAGACTGGTGTCGCTTTTGGTCTAACTATTCCTTGTGGTTGATTCAGAGTTTTCCGGAAAATTCATATCACTCGTTGGCAAAACGGGTGTCGTTTTACCTTAATGCCCGCTTTTCGATCCACTCCGCTTCATTTCCGCTTCATCTCCATATTCCATTTCGCTTCACCTCCGCTCGCTCCCCTGCAAAGAGGACGTGAAGGAGGGACATCTGTTAACACCCATTTTTTGCTGACAAGTTGAGTCATTTCTCTTACCACTATTTGTTGATGTCTCAAGTTGTCCATTGCTTAGTGGACTATTTTCAGGCAGCTTATTAGGCCTATTTTATGGATATCTCCCTCCCTTACTTGGTATGCTTCAATTTAGGGCTTAATGAGCCCTGGTCTGGCTTGATTTATCACATTTTATTAAGTTTCAAGCATAAAGCCATTGCGCGGCCCATCGCATGACCGTTCAGTAACTGAGCGGTTGAGGATTAACCGTTTACCTATTTATTGGATATTAGGGTGATTTTCTAAATTTCCACCGACAAAGCTTTTGCACGGTTCATAAGTAGCCGTCCAGACCCATGGAACGGTGTGCTTATGACCGTCTAGTTCTCAGAGTCCCAGATTCGTTGACTATTCAGATAATTATCTAATTATCTAATCTAGGATGATTTATCACCGACAGGTGTTAGACAGTTGATTTTTGACCGTTCAGTGAGCTGAGTGGTCCATTAAAAATCACCCAATTCATGAGGGTCCAACGGCGAAAATATCGGTTAGTTCGATGGATATTTGGATAATATTTCTCACTTACTTAATTTCCACCGACAGATTGGATGGTCTGGTGACCGACCGCTTAGTGTATTGGGCGGTCTATCGCGTGACCGCGCAATAGTCCGATTGCTGAAAAACTAAGGTATTTTCTCTCTCTATCTATGGTTTTATCCTTGATGTGTTCCAACCATTTCTCCGTGGTTTCTCAACCAAATGAGGCGATGTTTCGACTGGTTGGAAGATAATGGCATTATCTATGGATTTTCTTTGGATATCTCGAGCTAATAGTCATTGGAAACCCTAATTTCGGGGCTAGTTTCTTAGGTTCTATAAATAGACCCTAAGGGTAAGCTTTGAAAGGGGGAGGAGATTTGAAGGTCAAGGCGAAGCTCTATCGGATTGTTGAGCGACCCAAGACAGGGAGGGAGGCCTTCTACCTCCGCATAGGCCTCCGGTTCAGGGAGTACACTATTTGTTTGAGCTATTAGTTCACGAGTCTCTCCGTCCGTTTTCTCATTGCATGCGTCGTTCTCCTTTCTTCCGTTTGTTTTTCTTCATTCTTTCATCGCATTACATACATCCTCCTATGTTTTTTAGTGCCCCTAGGGGTTTAAAAACCTCCATGTATCCCCCATTTCATTTGGTTATGTTCGTTTCCTTCTCTTTCAGTATTTACTACGCATTTTAGTTCTGATATTGGGTCCCTTTTTGTGTTCTACACTTTGTTTTACAGGTCAGCATCATCGCAACACGAGGCCCACTCCTCCTGGCCGGACGGGAAGGGTGGAGGTAGAGATCCCACGTTTTGGAAGTTGGTGGTACAGCGCGGTCTTCTTCTGTCCGTTCTAGGGACAGGGCAGCCGTCCATCGACCGTCCAGTTCTGTTCAGCGGTGGATACCGAACCGTTCTGCAATCCGGCTGCTCTTCGTTCCGCGTTCGTCCCAGTGTTGCTGGGCGGTCTGTCGAGAGACCGCGCATCTTCAGGGCGGTTCTTCCATAGCCGCGTATTGCTGCAGTGCTATTCTAGGCGAGTGTCTCCCCTTTCTTTCCAAGGTACGGTGTACTTGCTTACATTCGACACCTTGGTGACGATCACACACATTCCACATCCTTCCCCTTGTTATTTACACATCGTTTAGTTCTTTACATTAGCACGGTAAAGAAGGGGTTGGAAGGGTAATCAAAAAGGGAAAGAAGGAAAACATGTCAACAGGGGACTTTGATTATCTATTAAACCTGTACACATGATGTGTGACTGACCAGTCTCATGGTCATTGGTGCGGGACACCAACACATATGTGTAGGTGTATGTCCTTGGAGGATGTACACTGAACTGATCTCCTATTGGATCTTCAGATGGTTGATTATACCTAATGTCAACTGAAGATCCAATTGTCTCAGTAGCATCATTGGTCCTTTGACCTGAGACATTGATCGGATCTTACACGATGACTGGAATGGTTTAATTACTTGGCTAAGTGACTTTAACCATAAGTCATGAGTTGTCGAGTCATTAACCATTTCAGAATACGTGTGAAGATCATCAATGGTCAAGAGGGGATCGCTCACTGTCGGGTATATATCAGACAGTTAATGGGTCATGACACTGACGCTCCATTAAATCTCTGGCCAGGGTCGTGTGAGTTCGTTTAGAACGGACGTCATACACTTTAAGGAGGTCATGGTCAAATGGCACGATCATGGGGTTTGACAGAAACCATACCCTCGATCAAACCAGACTCATAGAAGAAGCGAGGGATTATAGCGATGCGGCAACTGTAGACTTACAGGTACCAGACATGCTGGTTTAAACCCGGCATCCTCTAGGATCACGCGGATTTGCTTGACCTAACGTGATCAAAGATTCGGAATAAATTAAACTATTATTCGACTCTGGTAGAAGTGAATAATAAGATTAATTTACTTCTAATTGGGAATTAGAAGTTAATGTGCCTTAAACTAGAGTGACTATGGGTCTAGAGGATCACACACAATGGATTCTTGGGTGACTGATTATTATTGTACAAATATATTTATTAATTCCCTTTAATTCTTTTTGGAAAGGAGTATAAAAAGGGCTTAATACATATGTATAATAATAGAAAGGTCATATATATAATTTTGGTCCTTATGGGCTCTTTTGAAAAGGTCCTAAATCTATATATATGAGCCTTATCCCCCTTGGCCTAATCAAGAATTAAGGCAAGAGAGAAGGATTAGCTCCTCCCTGTGGATGCACTTTTATTAAAGATCATTGGTTATTCATTTATTGGGTTTATTAAGTGCGAGGGCGTGCCAGTCACCTAGGTGACGATTTATTATGCGCTCGATCTGACTAATCAGACGATTGTGTAGTTCGTGTCGGGACCAAAACCTGTCGTGCCGTAAAGGCCACGGCGTTATTTACATCCCCCATACGGGGGAACACCCTTGATTGATTGCCGGGAATAAGGGCCCTACGGCCTAAAATTCATGCTAATCAAGAGAGAACAAAGATCTCGGGTCACGTTTAAACAAACCCGCATTGGGGCGTAAAATGTTCATAGATATGTATATGTTGGTCACTCACGGACCATTTCGTGTTCGGACGGAAGTCCACATTTGTAGCGTCGAAGACGACGATAAAACCGTACGGATGTCTGCCGTAGGTACGGCAAGTTTAATGCGGATGCGGGATCGGATCCCGGAAGAAGTGGGTCAAGCTGATGGACTATCAGCCCAAGAGGTGCACGGATCATGACCATGTCAGGGATTCCGAGGTCTACGTCTGATACCACGGGGCATCATTGCTCTTCTCTTCACGCACAGTCTGGGGAAGCGAGTTGTTAAATGTGAAACCCGAACTCGCCAACGTGCGCCCTCGCACGCGGATCGACCTGCGCGGTTATGTAGGTGTTACAAGGGGAGCGCGCGCCAGTTATGGGTTGCACTAGAGGGGCACGCCGATTTAGTGGGAGATGCCAAGAGAGAATAGGGGCGCGCCAGTTTAAGGAAGGCCAAGGGGCGCGTCGGATCAAGGAAGGCCAAGGGGCGCGCCAGTTTAAGGAAGGCCAAGGGGCCCGTCAGATTAAGGCTCAAACATAAAGGGGGGTGCACTATTCATTCCAAGAATTCCAACTTGATTTTGGGTGTAGGGTTAAACCGGTGCACGGGGAGGGCACGCCGGATTAACCCACGCCGGATTAACATCACGCCGGGTTAGTTCTTCAAGTTTGTTTCATTCTTCTTGATTCTTTTGTTTCTGTTCTTGCTTCTTCCACCTACAAATTGATCCAATAGTTGGATTACTTGTTCAATTGATGGATTAAGTTTTTTGGAGAGGAGGTTTGTTATGTTTTAATTGTTTGTTAAGGTGAACTGACACGAAGGTTTAAGTGTTTCTATGAAGCATTCTTTGTTCTTGTTGCTTATGTTCTTGCCAAAAAAATCGGGCAGCATCTCCCCCGGACTGAGATTCGCCAGAGAAAATAGAGGGACACCAAACGGATAACTTCGGGGTGAACCTCAAATCCAGACCTTACGGCGGTCCGATAACTCAGATGTGAGTGTATAAAAGCTCGAGGACCAGTCTTCAAGAGCTCTCATAACTCATGGGTGATGATTTCGTGGAACGAGACCAATATGTTCCATAGGTGACCATGAATGTCCACCCGTCTGATGATTCCTTCGAAGACCATGCTATGGAAGAGCAGGCTTCAAAGCACCATGGGTGAGTAGTAAACGGAGAGAAAAGAAGAAAGGAGACCGAAGACTAACAAAAGCATGTATTCTTTCAACGATTCGCTATTTATTCATCCACCGAAGGGGGAAAGGTTTAAGTATAAGGAGGTTCATCCCGAAGGATGTACATTAAAGGGAGAAAAAGAAAAGATATACCGGTGGGAAGAGGGAACGGAGCACAAGCTCCTCCCCCCTCCGAACTCACCAGACCTCTCTCACCCTCCCTCTCTCTTTCTTCACCTTGCAGGCGCGGGTGGACAGAGACTCTTCTTCTCTTCGGACGCCGGAGACCTTAGCCGAACGAACCAGCCTCTCTTCTCCGGTCGAGTGTGCCTCCCTTTTATAAGAGAGTAAGGATGGGAGCGGTCCTCCCTTCTTTTCTTCTTCACCTTCTCCTGCTCAAAGATCTTGAGTGGCCTGTGGATAGGGGAAGCAGTAGAGTAGGGAAGTTGCCTCCATGGGATTGGCCGACGGTGACCGACGGAGAAGCGATGTTCGGTGCGGAGCTCGAAGCCCTCCATTCTTGGGAGCCAGAGTGGCTCAGGCGGTTGCACGTCGGTCAGGAGCAGGTTGCTCACCCACTTCAGGTAAGTTCCTTCTGTTTACACCCAAAAATAGGGGATCGGATGTAGGATGGGATGCCTCGGAGGTAAAACGGCGCGGGGTTGTGCGCGTCGGATTAGAGCTTTGCAAGGGGCGCGTCGGGTATGCCAAGCAAAGGTAGCGCGACGTATTAAGGCAACAACAAGGGCAAATGGGAAATGGGGTGCGCCAGTTTTAGGGGCGCCGGATTAGGATGTTGAAGGGGCGCGCCGGTTTAAGGCCCTTCCGCGTCGTTTTAAGCATCAAATGGATTCTTTTCGAAGTCGCAGCCATTTATTCAAATGTTGGCATTCCCGAAATGTTCTAGTTGCAATGTATGGCCTCCATAATATTCCGTTTGTAGCCTTTGGGGCTCGGTCCTAGACTTTGTGTGAATTTCGATGCATGCCGAGACTGTGCCGGAGTTCCCGACTTTTCTTTGATTCAGCTCTCGACATGGCTGGTCGGAGAGTTGTAGCCGTATCTTCCACCTGGGGGGGGATTCCTTAATGGGTAGCGGACCACTAAGCGAGTTCTCGTCGTGATCGGGCGAGGCATGAGGTTTATTCGGTGTTTCCATCTTCGACTTGCTCTCGAGTGTCGAGACGTGTATGTCGTATGATCCTCATCGACATTTTTCGACGTCCACACTCCCCCCCCCCTTTCCTCCCTCTTGCTCTCTCTCTCCAGAAAGGGAAAGAATGGGAAGATCGTGCCCGGGAGGACGCCGTCGCTGCGCAAAGATCCGTGTGGATCAGCTCTAGAGGCTATACTTCTGTGTAGCTCGGTGTTCGTGAGATTCTGCATCGGGCACTGCGGACAGTGTCGTTCCGCGCAAGGTGAAATCTACAACCCGTAGTTAGGGGTTGGGTAATTAATGCATCAATTAGAGCATGGATCTAGGATTCCATCAAGTCGGGTTCGGGTGAATAAAATTTTAATATCCGTTGCGTTGCCCGAACTATACTGTGTGGAACCTTACAGGTCCTTCCCTCACGTCATGAGGTTTCCGGGTTAGTGGGCCATGTGTATGGCCTTGAACTGCGAGTCCAATCTCCCAGCTTGGGGCTGGAGGTCTCTTAAGTTTCCCTTCTTCAGGGATGGGTCTCGGCAGTTGTGAACTACCTCGTGAGTCATCGCATCGTGGTTTTGGACCTAGGGATTAGACCAGATTGACGGCTTTGTGTTGTCGTGTGCAACGGTCTTGACCCCGAGTCTCGTGACTCAAGGATTGTTGTGATTATTAGGTCTAGTGGACTGTCCAGTGTCTGGTAGCTTCGAGCCTCCTGTTACTTCGCGTTACTCGCGATGGGTGCGTGTGTGGTTTTTTGTGTCCATGTTCTGTGAACCCCCACTAGTTGTAACCTTCTTACGGCACGCGTGCGCTGACCCACCCGGGAGTGGTGGAGTGGCTGGCCCGAGAGAGACGGTTATTAGGCTGGTTATCGTAGGGCCCCCACACGCAGTTGAGTCCGGGCTTCGAGGGAAGAATCAGCTAGAGGACAGGCCTAGGGCGTATGGTCTGAGTGTGCACACGGGGCTGAGGGCTGAGGGCCCGTGCTGACGAGCGCGACCTCAGCTAGTCCTTGTTCGTGGTACTGGTTACTTTAGTGTCTCTGCCACCGCCTGGGGCATCGTAGCTAGACACAGGGGCACGGTGTAAGACGTCAGGGTACGCATCCGGTCTGTTCTTCTGGTGGGCGGTACTCCGGTCACGAGACGTGAGTTGTCGTGTCCTGGGTTTTCGTTACCCGTTTACGAGACGGGGCTTCGTGTGTAGTTTCGGGAGCATTCCCATAGCCGAGGTCTGGGGTTTCTGGTGAGCGTCACCGAGGGCTTTCCCTAGACGGCGTTGAGTTCACGACGGCGAGGTCGTGACCGTGTTTCCAGACCGTGTGCTTTTGGCTTGGGCCCTTCTGTGAGGGCAGGCCTCCATGACGGAGGTGTCGTGGCGTTTTCCTAGTAGCGTGGCTAGGGCGGTTCGTGTTCTGGATGTCTCTCGACCGTGGGATCAGGATGTCGGGTTCGTGGCTTGGTTGTCCCCCGACTGGGAGACCAGGTCGTGTTTTTCGGTACAGTAGGAGTAGTTATAGTGCCGAGATTTTACCGGCCACCGGTTTGTTGTTCCTGCTGTTACTGTTGTTCTTGCTACAGTTGCTGCTTTCCGTGCCGCAGTTGTTTACGGTTGGGGTTCCGTGGGACCCCTACTGAGCCAGTGACAGGAGGCTCACCCCTGCTTTTCAGGTGCGGTGATTCTTCCTCGAGGTTCGAGGGTGTTGTGCGGAGGTTCTTAGTTGCTAGCTCGTCGGGCCGAGTGTCCACTCAGCATGTGGTACGTTTTACTGCTTTAGACTGTACTTCTGTTGGACTGGGCTCTATTGTAGTTAGATTATTTATTTCTGTTAATTGTTAAATTGTCCTGCTTTATTTCCTATTTCTTTGTACCTCCACACTCCTTTTAGCCCTTCCGAGCCCCGGCTCGTGGGCGACGATTCTGGATTCGAATGGTATCGGGTCTTCCCGGTATCCGGATCTCAGGTCGTCACAGGTCACATGTTGACCATTTCCTTATTGTTCCGTGCCCCCGTCAAACTCATGTGTTTTGAATTTACCGTCACGTCTATAATGAATTTTCAGGAGCTAGGGCTCCTCGCGGGGAATGCCACGTGGAAGCACTCAGGTGCCATAATCAAATATCATTGTATCTTTTATCAGTTTTACTCACGATAGGGCGTGCCAATCACTTGTGTGTGACAATGTGTTCAGGTTCCAAGACTGGAATGGTCTGGACTAACCGAAGGTGCGCTCCTTCTGATCACTAAGCAGACAATGGTGGGCATCGGGTCGGGACTGGCGACCCGCTGTGCCATAAAGGTCGATCACGGCGATAAGAGGGGAAAATGTTTGATTAATCACCAAGCAATGGGGCTGCATGGCCGATAAGTCGATTCCTATAAAAGGAAGAGACAGCGTGTTGAAAAGCCTAACTACCTTGAAAGGCCCACATTGGGGTGCGAAAAGGTACTCAGAGGCGTATCGGTCACATGTTGACCATTTCCTTATTGTTCCGTGCCCCCGTCAAACTCATGTGTTTTGAATTTCCCGTCACATCTATAATGAATTTTCGAGAGCTAGGGCTCCTCGCGGGGAATGCCACGTGGAAGCACTCAGGTGCATAATCAACGTCACCCTTGAGTCACGTGCACATCATTCGGGACAGGTGTGGTCGTCCCTGTCGAACCGGTCATCCCGGCCACGGCTCGAGGCTGTATTGGACATTGCGCACCGATACGGAAAACTATAATATACATATATAATGGAATAAACAAATTGAAATGACATGTTGTATCATTTGGTTTAATGTTCTTCCGTTTGAACAAGTTTCTCCGAGTTCGAATCTTAGCTTCTGCTTAATGTTTCCTTAAGTTTTTTTAATATAACTTATTTCAAAATGTAAATGAAAACATGGCAGAATGTTGTTTCGAACCCGGCACCTCACGATTAATAGCGATACACTTAAGGAAGTTATTTGTTACTCCAGTTAAGCATTTGTCACCCACACTCACCTAATTGTCACCACTAAAGTCTACAAGACGTCGCCCTTACTCTTACACTACCTTGAAAGTCGCTCGTCAGCCTTGTCTCTATTGAGCCCTATTTGTCACCGTTAGCAGGGTATTTTTCACCCTTGCTAACACATTTGTCACCCATGTAGACACATTTGTCGCCCTTAAGCTCCAATTGGTCCATGTGGAAAACGGGGCACGTCGGCCACGCGTGGGTGTTGTTCGCATATTGCTGCCGCTCCAACGCCGCAGGCCACATTAACAGAAATGATGACGCCGAACTAGATCCTCGAAATTAAAAATCCCCAATTACTTATTTACCCTTTCCGCCATGTCTTGGCTCTTACGCAACCGACCAGAAGCCGGTTCGCCTCTCTATCGTGCTCAACGTCTCGTCTTCCTCGCGGTGCCATTTGCGACCTCTCTGTCATTTGCTATTCGAGCACTCCTGAATTGCGAGCTCTCTTTCATCACTAACAGCCATGGAGCCGAAGGAGACACCCATGCAATGCTCCGTCCACCGTAAACTGGATGTCCCACCTGCATCTCAGGAAATTGTACCGATTCCTACGGCCGAAGAAGAAATGTTTCACATACCTAGGGTTTCTAAGGCCTCCACTTCAGGACGATAATTTAAAGGTAGTGTGGTTCCTTATCTCCTTTATATAGCTATTTGCCCCCCTTATCGACCTATTTATTTGTCACGCTTATATCTACCTATTTGTGTCAGATTTAGACCTGCATGTCTCTGAATTTCATACATTTGTCACCCTTAAGCACCTATTTTCCACACCTAAACTCCCTTGTCTATACATTTGTCACCCTTGTCGTACTCTTAATATTTTTTATATTTCTTGATCAATCAATTAACTGAATTTCTTGTTTACACATTTTTTTGAATCTAGTGAACACAAGGGTCATCTCCGCCTGGTGTTCTATGGACATTTACATGAAGGACAGGGATCAGATGGCATTTCGAGAATGCCACAAGTCATTGATGAGGACCACACCCTTTGGTCCATATGTTGACAATGCTTCACCCGTCACCTTCACCATGACACTATTGGAGGAGATTATTTGTGCCCATAGTAGAGGAAATTACTTCTGTATGGGTAGTAAGGAGGTCGCATTCAGTGTGGAAGATGTGGCCATAATTTTAGGATTACCTTGCTCCGGTCAGCCGGTTCAACATTATGGATCCGCGAAACAGAAGTCAAAGTTGCAGCATCAATTTGGATTTGCAGCAACATTTGACCGGAAGAAAGTGTGCTCTCTCATCCAGCAAATTGTTGGGTCAGATGAAGAGTAGGATGTGGCCGACACTATCCGGCTGTGGATTGTACTCTTACTGTCCACTTTCCTTTGCCAACAGTCGACGCATTCTTTTCCATAACAGATGTTATCATGCTTAGATGACATTGACAGAGTTTCAGATTACAACTGGGCAGCCGTCGTGCAACATGTAACGATGAACAAGTTTGAGCAATTAGTGTTGGTGGTCCAGAAACGACGGTCAGGTACAATTGACCGTGCTAAGAGAAGAGTCGGGGATGCATCCCAGGCCCATACATTTATATTTGGTTGTTCTACCGCACTTGCTGTAAGTTTTTTTATTTTTATTGTGTAATAATTAATGTGTCAATCATTAATTCTATTGCATTGTAAAATAACTTGATATATTTCATATTACAGGTCTGGTTTTCTGAGCACACGCGGGTGCGACAACCACTAAGGCAGGTGGCATTCCCCCAACTATTTAGGTGGGGTCCATTCCTAGATAGGAAATTAAAATTCTCCATTGTATCCCTGCGAGGCCAACAGGTATATTGAGTACTAAAAACACTTTATTTGTCATTCAACATTAATGAATAACCGAAGTGATGTGGTTTGAAATGCAGGTGATCGAAGGGCTCCTTGTTGAGCCAAGTGAAAGGGACACGGGATACGGTGGTCAAATGATGACCCAACCCAATGCTCAGGAGACGTCCTCATCAGCTCCATGTATGCATGTGCTACAGGATATTGCCGCTACATTGAAGATCCAGCAGTGGCTACTTGAGGAAATGAGGGCCTTCTTTCTGACTTGGGTGCAAGAGGCTCACATTGCCACTGATGCAGCACCTCCTAGGCCCGTCGAACATGTGACGGTTGATGTCATGCCACCTCCGCAGCCCCCAAGGAAGTGCAAGGGGCTGAAAATGTTGAGCAAAGTATATGTCAAACCTTTGAAATGGACATTGCCGCCGATGTCTCACCTGTAAGGCCCCTTCAACAAAGTACGGATGACACTGTGCCATCCAAGGCAGCCCCTGAAGAGGATGTGCAAGGCGATATCCAAGCTCAGATGGAGGCGACCAATGGACATGGTGACCGTCGTCAAGGTGTCTTTTCTCAGTCCCTTCATCAATGGGACGAGAAGCCCATGAGGAAATGGCGGGCACCTACAAAGAAAACTGCAGGATGGGGGAAGAAGAAGGTGAGTCTGCATTGTTCCTACTTCTTACAGTATAGAATCTAAGATTGGTATATTGGTATAAATGTAGAAGCGAGATGAATCCGACTGAAGAGGCAAGATCTCGCACTGGTCCTGAGCGGGCGGTGGATCACCGGATAGTGAATTGCAAGAAAGGGAAATGGATCAGGGGGCCCAGGGATGAGTCCCTGGGGAAAACCCTTCGATGCTTAAGTCGGTAGAGCTATGGTGGGAGCAATATAGGGAGGAAGTAGCTTCTGCGCGAGATCCCTCTCCACCAGAAGGGTGAAGTGGTTCCTGCTCAGGAGTTTTGAGCGTGTGATTGCCCTTACCTTTCGCCGGAGGGTATCCCTGGGTTAAATAGTGCGCCATCTTCTGGAGTCCTGTAAGTCGAGGAGTTTCAGGTGGGGGTTACGTCCTCGACGTGGGCTTTTATTGCCTTATCGTGGGAGCGTTATCACCTTGGGGAGCTGGAGTCCCTCACCTTTATAAATTTCTGCCCACAGAGGACTCTTAACGGCTGCATGGATAAGCAATCGTCGGCCATATCGAGTTCAGAGAGGCCAGCCCTATCCGGGCGGTAGGCTTAGCTCGGACGAAGATGGGTCGGATTGGTCGACATGCGCCTTCTTCCCCTGGGCGGAGAGATGGCTCGGGCATGGACCTTTCCTGTGACCTGACCGATGCTCGGGCCTTCCGAGCCTAGAGGCCGCCTAGGAAGGTAGTATCCTCGAGTGAAACTTTTATTGGGCTTTCTCGCCTAAGTGGGCCCCAGGGGGCTGTCACCTGGCTGAGCTGAGCCTTGTTGGGCCCTGAGGAGCCTAGTTTGGTTGCTCTTAATTGGGCTACAGAAATCCCCCTCTCCACTTGTCCCCCTCCTACTCCCGAGCCTTAATAAGCTCGGATGAGTAGTCGTTTGGGGTTTTGGACCATCGTGGCTCAGGTGGGTGGAAATCTGGTGATGTTATGAAGCCACATGTCGTGGTCACCTGGGCCCGTAATAATTGCAATCCTGACGGATTTGAAATGAAGGGGCCCCCTTTTCTCGGAGGTCGGAACGACACGCCGCCTCCCGCGTGGGTTTATAGGCGTTGGGCGCTGGTTGTCATCCCATACTCTTTCCATTGTTAGGGTTTTGGCTTTTCTTCGCTTCTTTACTTTTGGGGCTCTTTGATGCGCCGTGAGGACATAGCGGAGGAGAAGAGACTTGCGGCGGCGTTTGAGGAGTTGGCGAAGATAACTGCGAAGGCGGTCCGGCAGCTTCCTCCTCCCCCGGAATCTTTGAGGTCTCGAGAGAATTCTTCTTCAAGTTTTTCCTCAGAATCTATGGCGGGCCAGCGTTCGGGTGCCGAGGGATGGGGCGACGAACCGGTGGTGAGAGCGCCGGTCCAGAACTGCAGCGAGTTGGGGGAAGCCGAGGTGAAGAGGTTGGAGCATCAGTTTCGCCTGCCTCACAAGTATAGCTTTGCTGCTGCTACGCCGTATGAGACGTGCCTGGATTCTCGCACGGGCCACATCTGCATCTTTCTTCTGACGTGGAAGAGCGGGTTTCGCCTCCCCTTCGAGCCCTTTGTCCTCACGCTTCTCAACTTTTTCCAGTTGGCACCCATTCAGTTGGTAGCCAACTCGTACCTTCTCCTCTCCGCTTTCTGAATCCTCTGTCGTCAGTGCGGGGTTCCTCCTTCCTTGGACCTCTTCCACTATTTCTTCGAGTTGAAGGCGCACCCATCGGCTGGGAAGGGTTTTTACTTCATCTAGGCGAGGAGGAATAGGAGCTATATTTCGCTGGCGGTGAAGGATTCTTCGCATAAAGGGTGGAAGACCCAATTTTACTGGGCGGGGATTAACTCGGTGGAGGAGACTTGGAGGTGCCAAGTAATGCCCAATTTCCAGCCGAATATCCCTCCCCGGCAAGAGGAGTTCCCCCCACATGTGGAGGAGTATGCTGCACATTTGCTGAAACATCGCCAGTCTACCGAAGAGCTGGTGACGTCGGAGAATATCGAGCGGTGTCTTCTTACGCGGCTGAAGCCGTCAAGTGCCACAACTTATGTCCTCCTTCGGATGTGGGGGTCATCTTTCTTTTTCCAGATCACGCCTTCTTCTTTGTGCAGACACCAGGCGGGAGCCTCTGGAGGAGGCCGCTGAGATCATTGACCTTGGCGACGACTCGGCGGCAGATGAGCCGGGCGCCCCTGTGGGTCGCTCCCGAGCCCGGGACAAGGGCAAAGGGGCGGCCTTCGAGGGTACTTCTCGGCCGTGCGGGGCGAAGCGCAAGGATCCCGTGGAGGGGAGGTTGCGAGAGGTCGTGAAGTCCAGGAAATGGGCCAGGAAGGCCGGTCTCCTCTCCACTGCCGAGGTCGATCCTAGCTCGGCGGCACTCCCCTCTCTGGGGCAAGATAGGGGCGAACCTACCGAGCCGGCTCTCCCATCTGCCGAGAGAGAGGGGGCCGAGGAGACCAGGGGCACCCTGGGGGGTGACGGTGACGGGTCGGCTCTCCCCTTGTTGAGAACAGAGGGGGCCGAAGTTGAAACAACTGCGGCCGAGGTGGGGGCGCCGGTCGAGGTGGGCGACGTGCGGGCCGCGACGGTTGAGGTGGGGGGTTCGCCGGCAGAGGCGTCATAGCCCCAAACGACCGTGGTGCACGGAGCGGCCAGGCTCGTAGCGTTGGTCGAGGTCGGGGGTTCCTGCGGAGGCGTCGCAACCCCAACCGACCGTAGTGCGTGGGGCGTCCAAGCCCGCAGCTCGATCTGGGCCTTCCGGCGAGGCGCCAGGTGCAGAAAGGGTTCCCATGCCGGAGGCTCTGGAAAGGCTCGGCATCTCGAGCAATTTATACCAGCTTTGCCGCGAGGTGTCGGCGAGGATGAAAGGAGGAGACAAGCGTCATTCTCCACCCGGGGTCCTCGACATCATTATGGAGGGCGGCCCGGTCATGGCCCAGATGGGGGCCACAATGGCGGAGACTTATGCCCGGTCGAAGTCAGAGCGGTCGAATCTTGCTTGGACCCTCGGAGGGTGCGAGACGAAACTAGCTCGACTCAATGAGGCGCAAGAGGGGCTCCGATGGGAGTTCTCCGCGATCAGGGAGTTGTCGCGATCGAGCCGGCTGGAGGTCAGAGTGCTGACCGAGCAACTAACCAAGGCTCGGGAATCGCTCCAGAGGAAAAGTGAACTCCTTGAAGAGGAGCGCCTTCTTCGTCTCGAGCAGGATGGCCGCTGGGAGGCCGAGCGCGCCGAGTTGGTGGACCGGGCGGAGGCAGCGGAGCGCCTTTGTTTGGAGGCCGAGGCCGACCGAGCTGAGGTGGAGAAGCGATCGGTCAAGGCCAAGGAGTGGGCGGCCAAGGCCAAACGGAAGTCGGTCGAGGCAGAGAAACGATCGGTGGAGGCCGAGGAGCGGGCGGCCGAGGCGAAGCAAGAGAAGGTCGAGCTTGCCAACAGGATGGGACTAGCCAGGGCGGAGGTGATCGAGCAATACAATAGCTCAGAGGCCTACCGGGCCGACCTGCAGGAAGCTTCCCTTCCCTACTATGAGTCAGCTCTTCGCCGAGGCATCCGCAAGGGGTTTAAGCAGGGTTACCTCCGAGCAGTATCTTATTCTGGGGAACAAGATTCTGGGATCGACTTCCCCTCCGGCCAACGCTATGACTCGGACATGTCACCTTCCAGCTCCTCTGCATCGGGCGGGGAAGATCCAGAGGGCTCTTCTCCTGAGGGGTCGCCAACTCCGGCTGCCTCGGGAGGGCTCGCGACCGAGGCAGTTCCCGCGCAGGCGGGGTCAGTGCCAGGGTCGACCGTCACCGAGGGCGCCGGGGGTGAAACACCTACGCCTTCCACTTCTGAGCTTCAAAGTGGGCCCTAGGCCTGATGTATCGTCCTGTTTTGCCTCCTTCTTTATTTGTCTCTTTCTTTTTTCAAAAAAGCACTTCCACTTTTTGTAAGGCAATAAATAAAATCTTACTTGCTTCACGCTATCCTTACCGTGATTTGATCAGCGTATCTGCAGTAGTTGGAAAGGACCGATACTTTCTACGCAGATCTCGCATGATGGTTGGGTGAGCGTCTGACAGGGTGCCTTTCCGCGTTCTCATGCTTTAAATGTCTGGCCTCTTCGTGTGTCCCGCTGGGGCGGAAGATGAGAGGTTTGAGGTGACCGTTCATAGAGGAAAATTCCTTTGGCGTGTTTTCGAGGAGGGAGTCATTTAAGGCGAGTAGCCTCCCTTTGCCTATAAAAAGACTGAAGGGCGTCCCTTCCTCTCCATCGCTTAGGATTTTCCCTGACAGTCTATCCTCGCCCCTTCTTCACGTTGCGTTGTGCCGTTGCATTCGGAGCATGGAGGATCCTTCGGAAGACGATGCTGCCGATGATGGAGGGTGGCAGGTTTTTGCCGCTTCAGGTTTTGAGCAGGTCCGACGGTCGTCGCGGGGGTTTGAAGCAGGTCTGATGGTCATCGCGCGGATCTGGAGAGGATTTTGACGGAAAAATCATGTTGTTTCCTCTATCAGTTCCGGCGAGGCTTCCCGGAGGGGGGCGAGATGGAAGACGGATGGGGGCATCCGGCATCTCCGCCGCCCATCCCTCTCTGCTCGCTTCAAGGATGGGGGGAGAAGCAAATTAAGCTCCCTCCTTTCCGGGCCTTCCCCTGCCTCCTCGTCCAGCTATGCTGGAGTTCTTTTTCTTTCTGGCAGCCTCTTTTTCCCTCTTTTGCTCTTCCTTTCTTTCACTCTTCGGAGGGTGCTTGCTCTCTGTACGTTCCAAAGAGTTGGCAGGTTGGAAGAGAGGAGGCCTTCATAGGCGTTCCCTCTTCCCCAGCCTCTGTCAACTTGGAAGGTAGCCTTCCCCTCTGCAGTCCCTCTGTCACCTTTGTCATGGGCCACCCGAGCCAACTGGATCAACCACCTTTTATCCGAGCCAGTTTCTACGCGAAGCAGAGTCAGTGGCTAAACGCAAGGAGATCAACCGAGTCACCCAAGCAATGGCCTCTTGCAGTGGTGCCAGATAGATTTTTTACTTTCTGTTGTGTAATGTATTGGCTTTTGCCTTTCTAATGTACCAACAATCGTTTGAATGAAAAGGAGAAAATTTTATTTCACTCGGATTGTTTGCACGAACTTCAAAAGTAGAACTTGCGTAGTGTGGCTGCATTCCATGTCCGAGGGATGGGTTCCCCTTCCATTGTAGATAGCCTGTATGCTCCTTTCTCGAGCGTCTCGACCACTCGGTAGGGGCCTTCCCAGTTAGGGGATAGCTTGCCCGCCGCCTCTAGTGGTCGAGAGGCTTCAGTTTTCCTGAGGACGAAGTCTCCAGGTTGGAAGTGCCTGTCTCAGACTTTGGCATTGTAGTATCGAGTGAGGCGGCACTGGTACTCCGTTGCTCGGATGCTGGCGATCTCTCGGAGTTCATCTGCTAGGTCGAGGTTCTCGAGTAATTTTTGCTCGTTTACCTCGGGCGAGAAGCAGATGACTCGGAGGGAGGGATTGGCGATCTCCAACAGAATGACGGCCTCGGTGCCATATACCAACTGGAAAGGACTCTCACTGGTTGCCGTTCTGGGAGTCGTTCTGTGGGACCAAAGTACTCTAGGCAGTTCCTCGAGCCAGTTGCCCTTGGCCTTGCCGAGTCTAGTTTTTATGCCTTTTAAGATAGTCTTATTGGCATTCTCGACTAGCATGTTGGCCTGAGGGTGGGCGACCGAAGTGAAGTGGTTGAGAATACCTAGGTTGGCACATCTGTCTCGGAAATAACGAGAGTCAAAATGCCGACCGTTATCGCTCACTATCACCCGGGGGATGCCGTAACGACAAATGATCGACTTCCAGACGAAACTCCAAACGATTGTCTCGGTGATCCTCGTCGTGGCTTCTGCCTCGATCCACTTGGTAAAGTAGTCAATGGCGACGATGATAAACTTCTTCTGGGCCTGAGCCGTAGGGAACGGCCCAAGAATGTCGATACCCCACCGAGCGAAGGGGTATGGCTCGGTCAGGGTGACGAGCTCCGTAGCCGGCTGATGGACTAAGTGATCGAATCGCTGGCATCGGTCACACTGTTGCACGTAGGCCGTGCAGTCACGCTGCAGAGTGGGCCACCAGTAACCCTGCCGTAGCAGGATCCGAGTGAGTGACCTTCCTCCTGAGTGCGCTCCGCACAGACCTTCATGAATATCTTGGATAGCTCGGTTGGCTTCGTCGGGGCCGAGACACTTCAGGAGGGCACCGGAGAAAGATCTCCGGTAGAGAGTGTCATCGAGGATGACGAAGCGCCGAGCTTGGTACTTTAATTTGCGGGCCTCTTGAGGGTCAGAAGGCTCTTGAGAGTCCCGGAGCCACGACAGGTAGGGGGTGAGCTAGTCGCTCAGAATGGCTGAGTCAACAGTAAGGAGCTCCGAGTCAATGCTCGGGCACTCTAGCTCTTCAAAAGGGACCGATCGGGTACCTTCGGGGTCGAGAGAGGAGGCCAGCCGAGAGAGGGCGTCCGCTCGGGAGTTTTCCTCCCGAGCTATTCGGACAACCTCGAATCTCTCGAACTGTTGGGCCATGTCTCTGACCAGTTGGAGGTATTTGACCATTGGTGCCTCTCGAGCTTCGTACTCGCCGTTGACTTGGCTAGCGACCAGCTGGGAGTCAGTATGGATTTTGACTCGCTCAGCCCCTAACCGTCGGGCCATGCGCGCTCCCGAGATAAGGGCCTCGTACTCGGAAGCGTTGTTGGACGCCTGAAAGCTGAACTTCAAGGCGTATTGCAGTTTTACTCCTTCGGGGGACTTCAGGAGGATTCCGGCACCACTACCGGCCGAGTTGGAGGATCCATCAACGAACAATTCCCAGGTCGACCCGGGAGTGGATGGGGATCTTTCTTCGTCGGGATGGTACTTTCGGCGATGAAGTCGGTGAGCGCTTGGCCTTTCACAGCTGAGCGAGTCCGATAGGATATATCATAGGCCCCAAGCATAATGGCCCATTTGACGAGTCGTCCCGAGGCTTCGGGGTGGGCTAGGATCTTCTTCAATGGTTCACCGGTTAGCACGGTGATAGGGTGACCCTGGAAATAGGGCCGGAGGCGCTTGGCGGAGGTAACCAGCGCTAGCACGAGTTTCTCGGTTGCGGGGTATCTCCTTTCAGCCTCGTTGAGCTCCTTCCTGGTGTAGTAGACCGGCCTCTCGACTCCCGAGTCATTTCTGACTAGGACCGAGCTAACCGTAGATGGTGTTGCCAAGAGATAGAGCAGCAAGACTTCACCCGGAAAGGGCTTGGAGAGCACCGGGGGCGAGGCCAAGAACTCCTTGAGCTCGGTGAACGCTCTCTGGCATTCCTCATCCCATGCGAATGTAGCAGATGCCAATTTGGGCCCCCTCAACAGCTTGAAGAAGGGCAAGCATCGTTCGGCCGCACGGGATAGGAACCGGCTGAGAGCGGCGGCACGCCCAGTTAGGCGTTGGACGTCCTTGATGCAGGTGGGCGGGCGCATGTCCAGGATGGCCTGGACCTTGTCGGGGTTGGCCTCGATCCCACGCTGAGTGATTAGGAAACCCAGGAACTTCCCGGATCTCACTCCAAAGGCACACTTGGCAGGATTGAGCTTCATGTTGTACCTCAGGAGGGTGTCGAATGTCTCAGCGAGGTCGGTGAAGTGTTCTTTGGCCTTGGGGGTCTTGACAAGCATATCGTCGATGTAGGTCTCGACGTTCCGACCTAGCTGTCCTTCAAACATGTGGTTGACCAGCCTCTGGTACATGGCTCCGACGTTTTTCAACCCGAAAGGCATCCGGGTGTAGCAGTATATGCCGTAGTCAGTGATGAAGGTGATCTTCTCGACATCTTCTGGATCCATTCTGATCTGGTGGTAACCTGAATAGGCGTCTAGGAAGCTGAGTATCTCGTTGCCCGAGGTTGAGTCAACCAATTGGTCGATGCTCGGCAACGGATAACAGTCCTTAGGGGTGGCCTTATTCAGGTCGGTGAAATCCATGCACATCCGCCACTTGCCTGAAGCTTTCGGTACCAGGACGACGTTGGCTAGCCACGTCGGGTACAGGACCGGTCTAAAAAGGCCAGTCTCTTGCCCCTTGGTGACCTACGCCTTGATGATCACATGTTTCTTCGGTCCATGCTTCCTCATGCGCTGCTGTACGGGCTTCACGGCGGGGTCGAGGTTGAGCTTGTGCATTACAGTCTCCTCTCAGATGGTAGGTCGGCCGATCTTTACTCCTAGGGCCGGGTCATCGCTTAGGAAAATTGCCAGTAATTCGCCACCAGGTTCGGTGGTTGCAGATTTATCCTCGACTCCCCGGGGGCCCTTGTCCTTCTCGTCCGGCCTTGTGGCCTCTACCGAGATATTGTAGCACCTTCTGGCCGCGGCCTGGTTACCTCAGACTTCTCCCAACCAGTTTTTGGTGGGGAACTTCATTTTTTGGTGATAGGTAGACGGCACCGCTTTTATTCGGCTGAGGATTCCCTGGCCGAAGATGGCGTTGTATGCTATCATACCTTTAATCACTATGAAGTCCACCATGACCGTGACGATTTTGGGTGGGGTGCCGAGGGTAACCGGCAGGCTTAGGGCTCCCTCGGGATAGGTGGCCAGGCCATTGAACCCGCAGAGAGGGGTTCGGATCGGGCGGAGTTTGGATGGTTCCTCCCCCATCTTAAGGAAATAATCATAAGATAGTACATCAGGGGCACTCCCATTGTCAACTAGAATCCTATCTATGTTACAATAGTTTATCGTAGCCGAAATCACGAGGGCGTCGTCATGCGGGGTGCTCAGCCCTTCCAAGTCTCGGTCAGAGAAGACTATGACTGGGGCTCACTCGGCGGGGCCTTGGGAGGCTCTATGGCTCGACTCACCCGCTCGGCATGACGCTTCCTCCCTCAGCTGCTGTCGCCGCCTGACGCTGTTCCTCTGGAGATGACATTGATGTGTACCCCGCGGGGGGCATTGTCGATCTCCTCCGGGGCGCCTCGGTCTTCTTTACGCTCAGCTATGAACTGGGCTAGATGTCCCTAACGGATGAGGCGCTCAATCTCATCCTGGAGCTGGTGGCAGTCGCTGGTGTGGTGCCCGTGGTCGCTGTGGAACAAGTAGTGCTTGTTGCGATTACGGTTCTTCGATCTCATTGGCTCGGGTTGGCGGAGGAGGCCCGAGTCCTTGATGCCTTCGTAGATCTCGTAGACCGGCGCGGCTAGTGGGTTGTACCGCTCGTACTTCCGTGACGATTCCTTGCGTTCGCCGTCACGATTCCGCCTTTTCCCCGAACCTGAGCTTGGCTCGGAAGCCCGCTTCCTGTCCCCCTCCCGACCCGAGCCGGTTGCATCTCGGCAAGCGCTGAGCACCTCTTCGCACTCGGCGTGGCGTAATGCCAGAGTCACTAGCTTGGCAAGGGTCGAGGGAGGGTGGAGGACAAGTTCGCGGCAGAGATTCTCGTCCCGGGTGCCCCCAGTCAGCGCGGTTATGGCTGAGGCCACGTCCAGGCGGGGGATTCTCAGGGCTTCTGACTTGAATCGGTGAATATAAGCCCGGAGTCTTTACCCTTGCGCCTGTTTGAGGGCCAGGAGCCCCGCTACCGACCTTGGGGGGGCACTTCCGGCGAAACTCTCTTTGAAGACTCACCCAAATTGCTTGAAGTCTCGGATGGATCCGGGGGCGAGGGCCCAGAACCACGCCTGGGCGCCCTGGACCAGGGTGGTCGCGAAGGCTCAGCACTTGATGGCGTCCGATGCTCCGTGCAAGGTCATCAAAGCGTCGAAGCTATCGTAGTGATCGGCCGGGTCGCCCTAGCCGTCGTAGAGCTTGAAGGTCGGGATGGAGGTTCTGGGAGACACCTCTGCCTTCAAGATGTATTCGGAGAATGGGGATTTCTCCTCATCTCCGGGAAAGAGGTCTTCTGCAGGGCATGGAGGGCGCAGTCCTGTTCTGCGAAACGCCTCTCGAAATCTCGCAGTCGGAGGGATAACTCCCGCTGTTGTCGTGCCGTGGGGCTGGGAGGAGCGTTGTAATATCCCGGACCTTTCGGATCCTTCTTCATGGGTACCGGATCTGGTTTTCGGAGCGTCCGGCTCTATTGTGTCTGAAATTTCATTTCGGACATCTTTTGTGTTCGGATCGGCGCGATCCGGAGTCACTTCGGAGGCCCAGAGGTGTTCCGCGGCTTTTCCGCGTGTGTTTTCCGATTCCCGGTGTGTGTTTCGGCTCTGTCTTCGGAAGCTCGCTGCGGGCGAACCGGGCGGTTCACCCGGGCACGAGTGGTACCGTTGCGATCGGTGCATTCCGAGGATTCCGGAAATGTATTTTTTCTATTTTTTGGTATTTTTCTGAAAAATCGGATTTTCTATATACTCCCATTTCTTTTCTTTTTCTTTTCCTCTTTCTCTTTCTTCTTCTTCTTCCTCCTTCCTTCCCCAACCGTGGCCGCCCTCCTCTCTCCCTCTCTCTCCCATTCGGACGCGGTGAGCCCCTCCCCGGCTGTGGACGGCGGCAGGGCGACGGCGCGGACGCGTGGGTGGCGGCGAGGCGAGCTCGTGGGCGTGCGGCAAGCGTGGGAAGCGTGGGGAGGCGAGGTTTCTAAAAGCGTTCTTCGTGGTTTATGGACGATCCGGCGGAGCATTCGCTCCATTGAGGTAGGGTGACGTTCCTTAGCCTCTTGCCGTTCGTTTTCGTGATTTGTAGGCCGCGGGGAGGCCGAAAGAGGCTTGTTTGAGCGGGTTTGGGGTTTTCCATGATTTGGGGAGAGCTCGCCCGATCTATGGTTTTAGCCCGCTATTTCGTGTTTTGGTGGCTTAGAAGCATGCTAGGGGTCCTTAGGGGTCATTCCCCTTGATTTCCCCCTCTCCGGTGGAGGCATGGGGGCGTGGTTGGAGTTTTTAGGCGTTTCTGCCATTTTCGGGCGCAGACTGAGAACGGGCTATACTCCAGTAGCGCATTCTTGATGGTCGCGCTGCCCCGATGGGGCGCGTTCATCGGAGAAGATGAACAGTAGGGCGGTTCTGGTCGCGCTAGGGGTCCCTAGCGTGATATGCCTTGTCGTGCTAGGGGTCCCTAGCGCGACCTGCCTTGTCGCGCTAGGAGGCCCTAGCGCGATCTTCCCTATCGCGCTAGGGGTCCCTAGCGCGATCTGTCCTGTCGTCGGGTGTTCCTCTTGGGCCGTGTGTGTGTCCTGGACACCCCGTGGAGTTCCGGGACCGTGTCTTTGGGTGTCCGGAGGTTCCGTTTGCCTTGGTCATGCGTTTGGCTGTGGGCGGTGCGTCCGTTTCTTCTCCGACCGTGGTCACTGTGCGATGGTGATGGTACATGGGACGGCCCCCGTACTTCGTCAGGTTCGGACGTTGTTTTCCGTGGTCTTGAGAGTCTAATCCTTTAGTGACCCTCCACTAGTCGTAGCCCACCAGTACGAGGTGCTGGTCTCACCTGGGAGTGGTGTACGGGCATTCACCTTTGAGACGGTTTGTGGACCGGTTACGTAGGCCCCTCGTCGGTAGCCAGAGTCCGGCTACGGGGGAAACCGGTCAGAGGACCAGACCTAGTGACGCAAGGTCTGTGTGTGCACACGTGGTTGGGGGCGGTTGGACCCATTTCGACGGGCGTGACCCCAGCTAGTTACTTGTTTGTGGTTACTTGTACGGTGTCTGTGCCTCGGGTAGGACCTACCACGTCAGGCGGTTCACCTGCGGCGCGGTGTAAGACGTCAGGAGACGCTACCGGCTGTGCTTCTAGTGGGTGGTACTCCTGTCGAGTACGGAGTGACAGACTGTCAGTCGTGTGTTTCCGACCTTCGGGTTTTGCGGTTCGACCGTTGAGTTTCGGTCTCGTACCGTGGCACGTGTGTCGGTTTGCGTGCCGTAGGGTCTGGTTCTGTAGAGCACAGGGCTTTCCTTTCCGAGGTACTTTCCTGCCGCTAGTGTAGTGGTTTCTCGTTTTACGAGGTAGGGTTCGAGTGATCCCTACTGAGTCTTGTTCCGAGACTCATTCCCTGCGTGTTTTCACCGTGTTTCAGGTGAGGCGCCACCTTCGGGGAGCGCGTCAGGTGTGCAGCGCGGTGCGGGTGCCCAGAGGTAGTGCTAGAGGTCAGAGCCGGGGTATGTCCCGTGTAGCTGTACTTTTCTTTCTTGTCACTGTACTAGTCGTGGACTACTGTTGCTGTTGTTGTTATTTGATTGTGGACCATGTAAAATGTTAATTTATTTCCTGCTTAATATTATAACTGTTTAATTTCTGTAATTATTTGTGATGCTTGTGTAGTTTCCACACCATCCTTTTAACCCTTCCGAGTCTTCGGGCTCGTGGGTGGCGGTGCGAGTCTCGGGTTATCGGGCCTTCCCGGTAATCGGATTCTCGGGTCGTTACAGCTGGTATCAGAGCGCGGTTGTGGAATTACATAAGAATCATAGGTAATTGTAGTGGTCCACTAGTCCACAGTGATGATGTACAGGTGACGCTGGCATTGGGCACCGCGTGTTTATTTTGACCTTGCCGTCTCCGTGTTTTATGTCTTGTGCTTCAGGAGCGAGGATGGCGCCGAGGAGGAGCTCTCGCTCTCAGCAGGGGCAGTCGGCTGGAGGTCAGGAGATCCAGCAGGGGGTCCAGGGGGACCAGGAGGAGCTTAGCAGAGCGCCACCGGGAGCTACCGAGGCCGCGACTACTATGAGGGTTCCGGGGGCCGAGGATTTCTTCCGTGACATGTACCAGCTTATGTCTCAGCAGTTCGGCGGAGAGGCTGGTGAGGGCTCGTCAGCTAGGGGTGGGCCAGGCCGAGCAGTGAGGGACTTTCGGTAGTTCCATCCACCTTATTTCAGCGGCTAGGCAGACCCTGATGCGGTTCGCGATTGGCTTGATGAGATGGAGCGGGTGTTCAGTTCTGCAAGGAGTGCTGTCGAGGACAGAGTTGTGTTGGCCTACAACCAGTTACAGGGTACGGCTCAGAGGTGGTGGTCTTCCGAGTGGAAGACGTCTTTTCAGCTTCGTCCACTTGAGCAGATCGAGTGGGACGACTTCGTTAGTGCTTTCGAGCGTACGTACTGTCCAGATATTGTTGCCACGCAGTGGATGCGGGAGTTTCTGGAGCTGGTGCAGGGCGACATGTCCGTGTTGCAGTACAGGGCCCGATTTGTCGAGCTGGGTCGGTACGCATCTCACATCATGGAGCATGAGAGAGTGAGGACCACGCAGTTTGTACAGGGCTTGAGGCTGGAGCTGAGGCACCATCTGATCGCGAATGGGGCCACTGATCTAGAGACAGCGTCTCGCGTTGTGGTTTCTTTGGAGATGGATATGCAGAGGATTCGAGGACCGATCAGCCAGGGGCAGTCTTTGTCAGGTCGCACCCAGCAGTCGGCTACCCAGCAGCAGGGTTCCTTTCAACATGCGTCGGGTGGTTCGGGAGTGCCGACACCGGCAGCGTCGGTAGCAGGATCTGCGTCCTTCGGCTCGAAGGTCAAGAAGTTCTTGAAGAAGAGTTTCCGTAAGAAGCACAAGGATCAGGGGCAGGCTTCATCGGGCAGTGTACAGCAGTCGATTCCTTTGCAGCGTCAGGGATCAGTGGGTGGATCGCGAGGACCTTGTCCACGGTGTGGTGGGACCCACCCAGGTAGGCAGTGCACGGCGCCGATCATCTATTTTCGGTGTGACCAGTCAGGGCATATGGCGCGTGACTGTCCTCAGAGACCGCCGCAGCAACAGTTTCCTCAACAGCAGCAGGTTCCCCAGCAGCAGAGGCAGCAGCAGCAGGGACAGTATCCGCCACTACCCAGGTCAGCCAGCGTGGGAGGCAGGCAGAGGGCTCGAGGCCAGATCACGCACATGACCAGGGCAGAGGCAGTGGCGTCGCAGCTCGTGGAAGGTACCGTTCAGATTTTTGGGTTGTGCAGCTCGGGTTTTGTTCGACTCTGGCGCGTCTCATTCGTTTATTTCGGAGGATTTTATGTCGAGCGTCGAGGAGCCGGTGACCCAGTTGTCCTGTGATTTGGCAATGGAGTTGCCTTCGGGTGACTTTATGATCACTCTGTATTGCTTCGATCAGGTTCCAGTTTGGATCGATGGGCGGAGTATGCCAGGCAGGTTGTATGCGTTGCAGCTTCGGAATTAGGATGTGATTCTAGGCATGGATTGGCTCGAGACTCATGGAGCAGTGGTGGATTGTGGGATGAAGAGGGTCTACTTCCAGCATCCGAGCAAGCGGACCTTCTATTTCCAAGGTATCCGTTCCACCTCTTCTCGATTCCTTATCTCTGCTATTCGAGCCCGTCGATTGCTTGATTCTGGTTGTCAGGGTTTTCTCGCGTCCGTGGTGGTGTCTGAACGGATGGAACCGAGTGTCGAGGACATTCCGGTGGTGTGCGAGTTCCCCGATGTTTTTCCCGAAGAATTGCCTGGATTACCTCCCCAGCGGGAGATCGATTTTGTGATCGAGGTTGTGCCTGGTACGGGACCTTTGGCGAAGGCTCCCTACCGTATGGCCCCCGCTGAGTTGAGGGAGTTGAGGGCGCAGTTGCAGGAACTGTTGGCCAAGGGGTATATTCGTCCTAGCTTTTCCCCTTGGGGTGCGTATGTGTTGTTTGTGAAGAAGAAGGACGGTAGTTTACGGCTGTGCATTGACTATCGGCAGCTGAATGAAGTGACCATTAAGAACAAGTATCTGTTGCCGCGGATTGATGACTTGTTCGACCAGCTTCAGTCCGCGCGAGTGTTCTCGCGGATTGATTTACGGTCAGGTTACTATCAGCTGAGAATTCGCGAGTCCGATGTGGAGAAGACTGCATTCAGTACGAGGTACGGGCATTATGAGTTTCTGGTGATGCTGTTTGGGCTCACCAATGCCCCTGCAGCCTTCATGGACTTGATGCAGAGGGTGTTTCATCCGTATTTGGACCAGTTCGTGGTCATCTTCGTGGACGACATCCTTGTCTATTCGCAGTCTGCTGAGGAGCACGCGTACCATTTGGGTGTGGTGCTGCAGACATTGCGAGGTCACCAGTTGTATGCGAAGCTCAGCAAGTGCGAGTTTTGGCTCAGCGAGGTGCACTTTCTGGGGCACGTGATTTCTGATGATGGCATTTCCGTGGATCCCGCCAAGGTCGAGGCAGTAATGCAGTGGCCGAGGCCGAGGTTGGTGACGGAGATCCGGAGTTTCTTGGGGCTTGCGGGTTATTATCGCCGGTTTATCCAGGATTTTTCTCACATTGCGACCCCGATGACTAGACTCACGCGGAAGGATGTGCCTTTCGTCTGGTCTGAGGAGTGTGAGCAGAGCTTCAAGGAACTGAAGAGATTGCTCACCTCGGCTCCGATGTTGGTTTTGCCTTCTGGATCGGGAGGTTTCGTGGTGTGTACAGATGCTTCCGGCGTTGGATTGGGTGCTGTTTTGATGCAGCATGGTAGAGTGGTGGCTTATGCATCTCGGCAGCTAAAGCCCCACGAGGAAAACTACCCTACCCATGACCTTGAGTTGGCGGCGGTGATCTTCGCACTGAAGATCTGGAGGCATTATCTATACGGTGAGAAGTTCGAGGTGTTCACTGACCATCAGAGTTTGAGGTATGTGTTCTCGCAAAAGGACCTGAACCTCAGGCAAAGGCGTTGGATGGAGTTCATGAAGGACTATGACTTCACCCTGTCTTATCAGCCGGGCAGGATGAATGTCGTCGCCGATGCCTTGAGTCGGAAGGTCGTGATTAGTGCCTTGATGTTGAGGAAGTGGAGGCTCTGGGAACAAGTGCCCGAAATATCTTTCAGGCTCAAGATTCCCCAGGAGCCAGGGTTGGCGGTGCTTGCGAGTCTGACTGTCACTCCTGCTATCCGTCGTCAGGTGACAGAGGCTCAGCATGCGGACCCTGAGTTACCCCGGATTCTTGCGATGGCTGACGTGGAGCTCGGCGAGGACGGTGCTACGAGGTTTCGTGGCAGGTTGTACGTCCCAGCGGAGGAGCAGATTCGTCGTGCGGTACTGCGCGAGACTCATGGGAGCAGGTACACCTACACCCGGGTGCGACGAAGATGTATCGGAACTTGCAGAGGCAGTTCTGGTGGCCTGGCATGAAGAGAGATGTTGCTGATTTTGTGGCCAGGTGCCTGATCTGTCAGCAGGTGAAGGCGGAGCATCAGCGACCAGGCGGTACTCTCCAACCCTTGGATGTTCCTGTTTGGAAGTGGGACCATGTGACCACGGATTTTGTGGTGGGGTTGCCAAGGACCCCGACTGGGCAGGACAGTATCTGGTTGCTGGTGGATCGGCTGACGAAGGTGACGTGGCTGTTGCCGGTCAAAGTCAGCTGGAGCATGTCCAAGTTGGCTCGCCTTTATGTGGAGCGGATCGTGCCGTTGCATGGGATTCCTATTTCGATCGTGTCGGATCGGGATCCACACTTCACTTCTGGATTCTGGAGGAGTTTCCAGCGAGCTCTTGGCACGAAGTTGGCTTTTAGCTTGGCGTATCATCCTCAGTCAGATGGTCAGTCTGAGAGGACCATTCAGACTTTGGAGGACATGCTGAGATCTTACTGCCTGGAGTGGCAGGGGAGTTGGATTCATCACCTACCGTTGGTGGAGTTTGCCTATAACAACAGCTATCATTCGAGCATCGGCATGGCTCCCTATGAGGCATTGTACGGGCGTCCGTGTCGGACTCCACTCAATTGGTTCGAGGTGGGTGAGCGTGTTTTGACGGGACCGGAATTGGTGCAGCAGTGTGTGGATGTTGTGCACCTGGTTCGTCAGAACATGTTGGCGGCCCAGAGTCGGCAGAAGAGCTATGCTGACCGTAGGAGGCAGCCCCTCGAGTTCACCGTGGGCGATCATGTGTTCTTGAGAGTTTCTTCGATGAAGGGGGTGATGCGTTTTGGACGGCGTGGGAAGCTGAGTCCCCGCTATATTGGTCCTTTCGCGATTGTGGCGCGCATCGGTGAGGTTGCTTACCGGTTGCAGTTACCTCCTGAGTTGGCGTCGGTGTATGACGTGTTCTACATCTCGATGTTGCGGAAGTATATGCCTGATGACTCTCATGCGCTCGAGTTTTCGGTTTGGCCTGAGGTGACTCCAGACCTTTCTCTCCCAGAGTTTCCGATCCACGTGGAGGATAGGCGAGAGCAGCGCCTGCGGAACAAGGTCATTCCCTTGGTGAAGGTCGTGTGACAGCGACACTCTGGTGGTGAGACTTCGTGGGAATGTGAGGACGAGATGCGTCAGCAGTTCCCGTATCTATTTGAGTGAGTCTTCCTCTTCTTTTCCCTTTGGTTGTTCTCAATTTCGAGGACGAAATTCCTTAAGGGGGGAGGGCTGTAATATCCCGGACCTTTTGGATCCTTCTTCGTGGGTCCCGGATCTAGTTTTCGGAGCGTCCGGCTCTGTTGTGTCTGAAATTTCATTTCGGACATCTTTCGTGTTCGGATCGGCGCGATCCGGAGTCACTTCGGAGGCCCGGAGGCGTTCCGCGGCTTTTCCGCGTGTGTTTTCCGATTCCCGGTGTGTGTTTCGGCTCTGTCTTCGGAAGCTCGCTGCGGGCGAACCGGGCGGTTCACCCGGGCACGAGTGGTACCGTTGCGATCGGTGCCTTCCGAGGATTCCGGAAATGTATTTTTTCTATTTTTCAGTATTTTTCCAAAAAATCAGATTTTCTATATATTCCCATTTCTTTTCTTTTTCTTTTCCTCGTTCTCTTTCTTCTTCTTCTTCCTCCTTCCTTCCCCAACCGTGGCCGCCCTCCTCTCTCCCTCTCTCTCCCATTCGGACGCGGTGAGCCCCTCCCCTGCTGTGGACGGCGGCAGGGCGACGGCGCGGACACGTGGGTGGCGGCGAGGCGTGCTCGTGGGCGTGCGGCAAGCGTGGGAAGCGTGGGGAGGCGAGGTTTCTAAAAGCGTTCTTCGTGGTTTGTGGACGATCCGACAGAGCATTCACTCCATTGAGGTAGGGTGACGTTCCTTAGCCTCTTTCCGTTCGTTTCCGTGATTTGTAGGCCGCGGGGAGGCCGAGAGAGGCTTGTTTGAGCGGGTTTGGGGTTTTCCATGATTTAGGGAGAGCTCGCCCGATCTATGGTTTTAGCCCGCTATTTCGTGTTTTGGTGGCTTAGAAGCATGCTAGGGGTCATTCCCCTTGATTTCCCCCTCTCCGGTGGAGGCATGGGGGCGTGGTTGGAGTTTTTAGGCATTTCCGCCATTTTCGGGCGCAGACTAAGAACGCGCTATACTCTAGTAGCGCGTTCTTGATGGTCGCGCTGTCCCGATGGGGCACGTTCATCGGAGAAGATGAACAGTAGGGTGGTTCTGGTCGCGCTAGGGGTCCCTAGCGCGACCTGCCTTGTCACGCTAGGAGGCCCTAGCGCGATCTTCCCTGTCGCGCTAGGGGGTCCTAGCGCGTTCTTCCTTGTCGCGCTAGGGGCCCTAGTGCGATCTGTCCTGTCGTCGGGTGTTCCTCTTGGGCCGTGTGTGTGTCCTGGACACCCCGTGGAGTTCCGGGACCGTGTCTTTGGGTGTCCGGAGGTTCCGTTTGCCTTGGTCATGCGTTTGGCTGTGGGCGGTGCGTCTGTTTCTTCTCCAACCGTGGTCACCGTGCGATGGTGATGGTACGTGGGACGGCCCCCGTACTTCGTCAGGTTCAGACGTTGCTTTCCGTGGTCTTGAGAGTCTACTCCTTCAGTGACCCTCCACTAGTCGTAGCCCACCAGTACGAGGTGCTGGTCTCACCTGGGAGTGGTGTACGGGCATTCACCTTTGAGACAGTTTGTGGACCGGTTACCGTAGGCCCCTCGTCGGTAGCCAGAGTCCGGCTACGGGGGAAAACCGGTCAGAGGACCAGACCTAGTGACGCAAGGTCTGTGTGTGCACACGTGGTTGGGGGCGGTTGGACCCACGTCGACGGGCGTGACCCCAGCTAGTTACTTGTTTGTGGTTACTTGTACGTTGTCTGCGCCTCGGGTAGGACCTACCATGTCAGGCGGTTCACCTGCGGCGCGGTGTAAGACGTCAGGAGATGCTACCGGCTGTGCTTCTAGTGGGTGGTACTCCTGTCGAGTACGGAGTGACAGACTGTCAGTCGTGTGTTTTCGACCTTCGGGTTTTGCGGTTCGACCGTTGAGTTTCGGTCTCGTACCGTGGCATGTGTGTCGGTTTGCGTGCCATAGGGCCTGGTTCTGTAGAGCACAGGGCTTTCCTTTCCGAGGTACTTTCCTACCGCTAGTGTAGTGGTTTCTCATTTTACGAGGTAGGGTTTGAGTGATCCCTACTGAGTCTTGTTCTGAGACTCATTCCCTGCGTGTTTTCACCGTGTTTCAGGTGAGGCGCCACCTTCGGGGAGCGCGTCAGGTGTGCAGCGGGGTGCGGGTGCCCAGAGGTAGTGCCAGAGGTCAGAGCCGGGGTATGCCCCGTGTAGCTGTAGTTTTCTTTCTTGTCACTGTACTAGTCGTGGACTACTGTTGCTGTTGTTGTTATTTGATTGTGGACCATGTAAAATGTTAATTTATTTCCTGCTTAATATTATAACTGTTTAATTTCTGCAATTATTTGTGATGCTTGTGTAGTTTCTACACCATCCTTTTAACCCTTCCGAGTCTTCGGGCTCGTGGGTGGCGGTGCGAGTCTCGGGTTATCGGGCCTTCCCGGTAATCGGATTCTCGGGTCGTTACAAGCGTCCTGGTGATCCCCGGGAACATCGATCTCCAGGTTCGGACGGCGTGCCCCAGGTTTTCCCCGCCTTGGTGTGGAGGAAGCCTCTTGCTCCGGAGGTGGAGCCTATGAGGGTCCTCCAATCCTGTTGCGGATGATCTGCTGGCCGCGGAGAGTGAAGCGGCCTCCGGCGGTGTGCTGGGATGCATTCTCGCGGGGAGGGCTCCCTGACGGGGCGTGGGACCTTCCATCCCTAGTCGCCTGGGTCCTCATGAGTTCCACGAGGACATCCAGTTTCGCGTTGAGGGCCTGGAAGGCGTCCGTACCACCGTTGGGCGGTAGCCCTACCGCCGCAGGGGGGTGGTGGTCCGTCGGCGGGGCACTGGCATTGGAGGGGGGGTTCTGCGAGGCCCGAGAGGGGCCATCCCCCGCCGCTACCATGGCCTTTCCCCTGTCGCCGGCGGACCTCCTCCCTGAGCTCCTTCGTACCATACTGGATCTTTGTACGTTTCCCATAGACGGCGCCGCCAGATGAAGAGGCAAGATCTCGCGCTGGTCCTGAGCGGGCGGTGGATCACCGGATAGTGAACTGCAAGAAAGGGAAACGGATCAGGGGGCCCAGGGATGAGTCCCTGGGGAAAACCCTTCGATGCTTAAGTCATAGAGCTATGGTGGGAGCAATATAGGGAGGAAGTAGCTTCTGCGCGAGATCCCTCTCCACCAGAAGGGTGAAGTGGTTCCTGCTCAGGAGTTTTGAGCGTGTGATTGCCCTTACCTTTCGCCGGAGGGTATCCCTGGGTTAAATAGTGCGCCATCTTCTGGAGTCCTGTAAGTCGAGGAGTTTCAGGTGGGGGTTACGTCCTCGACGTGGGCTTTTATTGCCTTATCGTGGGAGCGTTATCACCTTGGGGAGCTGGAGTCCCTTACCTTTATAAATTCCTACCCACAGAGGACTCTTAACGGCTGCATGGATAAGCAATCGTCGGCCATACCAAGTTCAGAGAGGCCAGCCCTATCCGGGCGGTAGGCTTAGCTTGGACGAAGATGGGTCGGATTGGTCGACATGCGCCTTCTTCCCCTGGGCGGAGAGATGGCTCGGGCATGGACCTTTCCTGTGACCTGACCGACGCTCGGGCCTTCCGAGCCTAGAGGCCGCCTAGGAAGGTAGTATCCTCGAGCGAAACTTTTATTGGGCTTTCTCGCCTAAGTGGGCCCCAGGGGGCTGTCACCTGGCTGAGCTGAGCCTTGTTGGGCCCTGAGGGGCCTAGTTCGGCTGCTCTTAATTGGGCTACATAAATCTCCCTCTCCACCGACCATTACAGAAAGCTCATATAGAGTACTGATTGGATCTGCAAAGGCCAGTTGAAGCCGACAGATAACACGATTGTGAATGAATTCATTGATGCTTGTGCCTCGGAGGATATTGAGTAAGTTGTCCTCTTATAGTTTCTGTAATTATCCAGATCCGCCTTACTCTGACTACCATGAAACTTTTTGCCCAATATAGTGGCCCTATATTTCAATTACAGAACGGGATTGTTTTGAACCGTCGTCATGCCATTGATCTATTATACAGCCAGATGATAGATGATACGGTACCTTTTTTGGAAAATTATGAAATTTTTTGTCACTCACCCTACCCTGAACTTGTGTTTCTACTGCTAATAGAATCATGATTGTTAATTTGCAGGTGATCGACGCCATGATGTACCTCCTCCGCTCACGATTCAATGAATCTGACACCTTTCATCAGTGGGTTTATTTTCCGACCACTTTAGTGAATCACATATACGGCAGGATAGCGGCCAACTACGAAATTCCAACAAATTGTTGGAGTGCGCCTACGAGAATGTTGAATTATCAGAACTGCATAAGAACAAATATTTATTCTTCGTGTTACACTCTGGAGGTCACTGGCATCTACTTACTGTTGACACGGAGATTCTCCACTTTGTCTCATACAATTCCATGAGAGACATGGTCATCCATGATGCCACTATAAGAAATTGGGTACTTTTTCTTATCCATGTACCCGAAATCATAGATATTTATATTGTCTTTTAATTATTCCTTAATAATTTATAACCTTTCATTTGCAGGCTGCAGTTGTACGGGGGTCTCTGAAGCTCTATGGGACATTCGAGGGAGTTGAGAAATAGGATCTTGTATTCGACAACGAATGTCCCCAACGGACAGATGGAAGCCTCAACTGTGCCATTTATGTATTGAAATATGTTCAAGAATTATCAAGGAAGGGGGAGACATCATGGACATTTAATGAGGGTGATTGTAATATGTTTAGATCCTGGTTTGGAGCCGCCCTCATTACCTTTGGAAATACAAGATCTTAAATATTTCACGTCTCAAACCTCAGAATGTGACATACCTGTCTTCATTGATATTTCTTTTGTCATACATTTTGATCTTCAAAGTTTTATGTGTTTTAATGTTGTTAATGTGTGTGCTTGATAATATAAATTCATGAATATCAATGAGTTTTCTGAAGACATATTCAAGTTTGGTTAAGGAAATAGGCTGAAGTGTGAAAAGATGAAGGCTTTACTTGCACAAGTGTCGACTAGAGTCGACCGTGGAGTCGACTCCAGTTCAGACTGCTGAAGAGAAAAACCCAAGTCACCCGCTAGATGAAAAGGGCTTTGGCTACGCTTTAAGGGTGACAAATAGGTGGCCAATGGTGAAAAATAGGCCTTACTGGTGTAAATGAGGCGACAAAGGGTGAATAATATATGATCAGCCTGAAATATGAAAATATCCTTGTCCTATGAGAGAGAATATACCTCTGACATGGTAACCTCAGATCACGTGCAAAGCCTGGGTCCCTGGCCTTCTAGTTGAGCGTGTGCCAGACACACCGAGCCTGTGATTCACCCTTTCAGCCCATTTGTCAACCTTACTGGCTAATTTACACGCTTATCATCCATTTGTCAGTCATACGGGCTATTTGTCACCCTTACTGCATATTTATCACTCTTATCTTACCACATGACCAGCCGTTGTTTTGTTCTTAACCTCTGCACAAGTATTATTTTTCGTTGGACCTCTACCATGCTTTGTGTATGCTCTGTACACTGTATTGCGCCTAACATCTACCTTGCTTTGATAAGAGCACACGGAAATGGACTTCCATATTGTTATTACTTGCCAGGAAAGCATGTAAATATGTTCAAATTTTATTCCACCACATTAAGGCATACTATTGCTTAGGGTTGATTGGGTGTTAATTCACATGACATAAACCGTGTTCATGCACTTGAACTAGCAGACTTAAATTTCCTGCCCCACTATATCATGCTTCATGCAGTATAACCTTAAACCTACATGCTTTCTGATCTACAAACTTACTCTTATGGATTGGACTTCATATTCAATTTACTGTAATTATTATGTTTGTCATACCTATTATCTTTTATAACACCTTACATGCAGAGAATTGAGGTTCAGAAAATGGGAAGGTATAAATGCTATATAGTGTGGGTTGGTCGCGAACCCAGTGTATATTATAGTTAGCCTGAATGCTTTGTCCAAGTGAATGGATACCCTAGAGCTCGTTATAAGGGTTTTCACTCGGTAGAGGAAGCACATGCTACTATAAATGGGGTTGGCAATAGCAGGCATACATATGTTGATCATCCTCAACTACAGGAAAGGCCCATGCCTACATATCATGCAAGTCCCGGGCCTGACTATGATTCAAGGAACCAGGCACTACGCCAACAGACTACACAAATGTCAAATGTGCCTTGTATTGTTGTTGTTCTATTATGTACTCTAATAGTGTTGCTCCTCTTCATATTAGTTGCTTTGTTATTAATGTTGTTGTAGGTAAGGAAGTGTACTACGCTTGGTCTGCATAGGGAAATAATGTACTGGACATTTTAGTCGTTGACACCGTTAAGTCCTTCAAACGAACTTGAGTTTCTTCAAGTTTCACTGCCATGAGCTATTTGTCACCGTTACAGAGCTATTTGTCACTTTTAATGGCTATTTGTCACTCATAACGAGCTATTTGTCACCCTTATTGCTCGCTAGGCGTTGCCTTTGTTTCGCTTCATCACATATTGTGACTTCTGTTATCGATTTATCACCCTTACGAGACATTTGTCAACTTTGAAGCCTATTTGTCACCACTGATGACTATTTGTCACCACTATGCGGTGTTAGCCGTTGCAGTATCTCTCTCCGGCCTCTCGTCTACTATGCGGTTAATGTATCCAGACGAAAGGAACCTCGATCCAAGCGATCTCACGACCGACAAAAAGGAAGGACCGAGAGTCAGAAAAGTTGGGGGAGATGGAACGATCTTCGCGGTCCCGTCGCTTTGATTTCCACAAAGTTGGGGAGGCACGAAGACTCTTTTGCCCTCTGGCGGTTTCGTCTCCTTCCTATAAATAGAGAGTCTGTGGGGAACCCTAAGGACATCCTGAGTTCCTTTGGCGGTAAAAGATGTTGTGCCCCTGTGGTTTTGATGATTGGTTTTGATGTGAGTTAAGCACTGCGAGTCACCATGTGATATTCAGTCATTTTAGTCATTCCGATGTTCAGTCAGTTTATCAGAGCATAAAGCATTGCATTGCTGTTCAGTCAGTTTATCAGATCTAAAGCATTGCATTTGATGTTCAGTCATGTTATCTGCTGCATAAAGCATTCATATACATATACATCAGTTTCTTTACTCTGCTTGTGGAAGTCAGTACAGGCTAAACATCCATGCATCATCACACTCAGCATAGTCTGGATAGAAGTGGGTCGACCCCCTTTCTAGATGGGTCGACTCCCCAGATAAGTGTAGTCTATACACTGCATGCATTTACATAGTCTGCACATTAGCATCACGCAGCAAGTATGTACATCACCTTGTGTAGGCATGACAAGTCCACACACTGCATTGCATGCTAGACTTTAAAGTCTGCACATTGCACAGTTGCAAGCACTTCAAAGTCTACACACTGCATTGCATGCGAGACCTCAAGTCTACACATTGCACAGCATGCAAGTCCTCCAAGCCTATACATTGCATAGACTGCAGGCATTAGAAGTGTGTACATTGCATAGCATGCAGGTGGTCTAAGTCTGTACATTGGCCTAGTGTCGTAACACTAAGTCTGTACATCGCAGGCATAGCGAGCGTCCAAGTCTATACACTGATGTGTGTTCGCAAAGTCTATACAATGTCTACTTTACCTACGTTAAAGTCTATACATTGTTCACCGTCTCATGCATCGTCTCACTCGAAGTCTGTACAGTCTGGCAGCGTCTCATGCATCGTCTTAGCAAGTCTGTACAGCGTTGGCATAGTCGTTGGCATCGTCTCATGCAGCATCTTAGGCATCGTCTCATGCAAGTCTGTACAGCCTGTTGTCGCAGACCAAGTCTGTACACTCCGTGTGCCTCTTTATGTTTCAAAGTCTGTACAGGGTCTGCCCTGCCTCGCCCTGCATACATATCCAAGTCTATACAGCCATTGTCTGCGTTGCCTTGCATTTCAACAAGTCTACACATCGTGAGCATGCACGCATAGCAAAGTCTGTACATCGCTGCATTGCAAGAGACCAAGTCTGTACACTGCATCGGCTGTTCATGCATTGCACATCATCAAGTTTGTACACTGCCTGCAGCAATGCTCGCACACACTAAGTCCATACATTGCACAAGTCTAAACATTGGTATCTTTACCTACGTTGAAGTCTGTACATCCGTATGTGCATTGTGCATTGTTCAAGCCAAAGTCTGTACATCGTTATGTTGCATTGTGCCGAAGGAAGTCTATACATTCCACTGTGTCTGGAATTTGACGCCCACCAAAAGTGGCGTCACTTTTGAATCAAACGCCTAGGAAGAAGGCGTCATTTACGTTGTGCATACTTTGATGCCGTAGCCAAGTCTATACACTCGCTAGTGTGCATATGCATAGTCTATACATTGCTCATGCATCTTTACTTAAAGTCTATACATCTGTTTGCTCCTTTAGCTGCACGCATTATAGCAAGTCTAGACATTGTCTGTCATGCACGCAATAAAGTATGTACATTCTTATTGCTGCATACATCAACTCCATACATCGTTTTCTCACGTGAACACTAAGTCTATACATGGTATAATGACTGCATATGTGAAGTCTATACATGCATAACTTCACACTCACAAAGTGTGTACACGCCACTGCATTGCATACACAAAGTCTGAACATTGCCTCATGCATTATCTTCAGCAAAGTCCATACATGGTCAGGCAGCCTGCACAGCAAGTATATACATCCTCTGCCAGCCTGCACGCAGCAAGTCTAAACATCGACTGGTAGCCTACAGCAAAGTCTGAACATTGCTTCAGTGTTGGCTTCAGCCAAGTCTATACATCGACTGGCAGTCTTCAGCAAAGTATGAACATTGCATCATTATGCATGCATTGCTTTCATCAAGCCTATACACTGCATCATATGCATTCTACAGCATGTGTTATCAAGTCTATACACTCGTCCTCCTTCACACGACTAACTCAATACATCCATTGTCTTACCTGCTGAATAAAGTCTGTACATTGTCCTCAGCTGATATTGTTCATCAACTGAACTCTTCATTAATCTTGCAGGTGTCTGGGCATGTGATCCGAGGTTGGCACCTGGCACGTGATCCAAGGAGCTGAGATGCTGACACGTGGCAGAGTCAATTGGGCGGGAGATGTGGAAGACACACGCCTTGAGCTGCTGCTATATATAGAAGACTTCTTCCTCAGAAGAAGAGTGATCGAGTGCTGATAAAAGAAAGAGTGTCTGCACGATCCAGCAAGAAGAAACAGAGAGCAGCAGAGAGTGATAGAAGAAGAGAGCAGCAGAGAGCAGAAGAAGAAGAAGAAAGAAGAAGAGTGAGCCTGAGCAAAAGAATAGAGAGAGCAGAAGAGAGATCGAGAAAGAGAAAGACAGTGAGAGAGAAAAGGAGAGCAGAGAAGAGAAAGAGAGAGCGTGAGTTGAGAAGAAGAAGAAGAGAAGTAGCAGAAGAAGTTCCTACTGGACCGTGGATCAGATCCAGGCCAGTCAGCTCCGTTGAGAGCCACATTGTGCATTTGAGTTTCCAGCTTTCTGTTTGCTGTGTTATTTTCATTTCTTATTTTTCCTTTTGTTACTCTGATTACTTTTGTTCTTCCGATACTCAGTAGTGAGGTCGGGTTCCTCCTGTGGACTCAGGAGAAGGGAGATCTGATCTCCAGTTCGCTGGTGACTGTGTGTCATCAGTGGTTCCCTCCTGGTCTGGAGGAAGAGAGGTATGTGACCTCTAGTTTGCTGGTGACGGGGAGTCACTGGTGGGTTCCCTCCTAGTCTGGAGGAAGAGAGACCTAGTCTCTGGTTCCAAGTGGCTGGGAGTCACTTGGGGTGTCCCTCCGGTCTGGAGGAAGAGGGGAGGTTGTTCCCCTGGTCAAGCTGTTTGGCAGCACCTGTTGCAGACTGAGTCTGTGGTTTCTAGCTTGTGCTAGTGGAAGCCTCACTCCGGTTGGGAGTGAGGGGTGGACGTAGGTCTGTGGACCGAACCACCTAAAAAATTATCTGTGCGGTGGTTTGATTGCCTTGCTTTGCTTCCACTAGATGATTGCTTAGGCGCGCTCCATGTGTTTGTTCATGAGTTCAATTGAATTAGTTTTATTCTGGGGCTGTGTCTAGCATCCATGTTTTAATTTGGGCATTATTGGTAGAGGGATACATTCACCCCCCTCTGTATCCGGGCCTAGCACCCTATCAAAAGACACTCTCGTGAAGATGTCGTCGTCTGAGAAGTCAGATTCTTCATCAGAGCAGGTTCCCGCCAAAAGGCTGTGCTTCCGAAAGGAAGCCCTGCCGGTGCCGGACCAGCCATCAGGGGAAAGAAGTGGCGGTGACTTTTCGGAGGAATACAAGCAGGGGTACCTACAAGGGTGGCAGGATGCCTTAGCGAAGGTGGACTGCCTATTTTGTAACATGGGGGTGTGGAGCCTCCAACCTGACAGGTTCCGTCCCAAAGAGGACGAGTAATCGCTTGTACCCTCTTCCCCTATCAATATAATTTCTTTTTTTGTAACCTTTCTTTGCATGATGGATACTTGATCTTTGTGTGATGTGGTTGCCGTCAAATAAAGGATACCATCCATCGCAGGTAGGGGTTACCTTTACGAAGGGGAGTTCTTCCCCTATAAGTAGTAGGGTTTGTCGATGGTTCTAATATTACTAGGGCTTATCTTCATGCTCATAGTTCATCGTTAGGATCCATTTGTCACCCTTCATGCGTATTTGTCCCCCCTTTTGATCTATTTGTCACCACTAATAGGCATCCTTCCCTCTTATAGCATGCAGGAGCCGTCCGCCTTTGCCCCTCAAAGTCGTCGCCTTTGTGCATTTTTTCACCGTTAAGAGCCTTTTGTCACCCCTCATGCGCATTTGTCGCCCCTGTCAATCTATTTGTCACCACTAATGTGCATTTGTTACCTCTGTCAACTTATTTGTCACCAATAATATGCATTCATCACCCTTATCATTCATTTTACTCGCTGCTCTCACATACGGAAGGTGAACCCAAAAGAGAAAACAAATATAACAATAAAAAAATCCATAAAAAATGTTCATCAATAAATAAACTAATTTGTCACATAGGCAAAAAAATAACAAACAAACCATGAAAGTCGAATCATTCCGACGTATTTCCGATGAAAACTTTTTAGTCGGATAATACCGTCGGTATTTCTCATTTTTCTGAGCTATTTGTCACCGTTATAGAGTTATTTGTCACTGCTAACGGCTATTTGTCACTCATAACATCTACTTGTCACCTTTATCGCTACCCAGCCGTCGCCTTTGTTTCGCTTCAAAACATATCGTTTACTTCTGTTATCTATTTATCACCCTTAGGAGACATTTGTCAGCCCTGAAACTTATTTCTCACCACTGATGACTATTTGTCACCAATATGCGGTGTTAGCCGTTGCGCTTGATTTTGGCTTATCTGACTTACTAGCTCCAAAACTTCAAAACTTGTTCTTCTTTCTGTCTAACAATGATAATTAATAATTATAATGATGTAATTATAATAAAATAAATAAAAATACCAAAAAACCATACAAATTGAAAATTTATAAATATAACAAAGTAATAATAATAATAAAATTATGAAAAAGATAAAAATCATATAACATGATAATTAATAAATGTAACATCATAATAGTAGTTAAATAATTATGAAAATTATAAAAATCAAAAAAATTGAAAATGATAATTAATAAATGTAACGGTAAAATAATAATGAAATAACTAAAAATGATAAAAAATATAAAAATGATAATTAATAAATGTAACATCATAATAATAATAATAAAATAATTGTGAAAATGACAAAGACCATAAAAAATGATAATTAATAAATGTACCAGTATAATAATAAATTAATTATAAAATTGATAAAAAAATATATAATTGATAATTAATAAATGTAACACTATAACAATAATATAAAACCACCTAATTATGAAAAATGATAGAAAATAATATAAATATTTCGCTTCATTTAATCAGTGTCGTTTGATGACTAGGAAAGCTTCAGATCCATGTTGGTAGAGTTAGGAAACCCATACACGATTAAACCCTTCAAACGAACTTGAGTTTCTTCAAGTTTCACTGCCATGAAATATTTGTCACCGTTACAGAGTTATTTGTCACTGCTAACGGCTATTTGTCACTCACAACATCTACTTGTCATCCTTATCGCTCACCAGCCATCGTCTTTGTTTCGCTTCAAAACATATCTTTTACTTCTGTTATTCATTTATCACCCTTTAAAACTACAATTATACACACAACCTACACAACTGAGCATAAAACACACATCCCCCGATAAAATTCACACAACATATTACTCAATGAATAAAAGAAATTACAATTACATTAATTCAAATGTGTCATTTTTTACAATTACAATTACAAATCAACATATATCCGTTGGACCATCCTCCACCATCACCAGTTGTAGAAGAATCTCCTCTCTCAGATGACTCCTCCTGCCCAACAATTGCTTCATTTAGCTCAATTGGATCGACTTCTTCCAATTCGCCCTCTATACACAACCGAAGTGGCTCGGCAGATTCGATCAGATGAAGATTAGAAGCAACCAACTCTGCAGTGTCACCCTCGTCTGATTGAAAAGTTTTGGCACTAGAATCCTCTGAGACACCAATTTTTTAGAATACTTGCTCCATTCAAACCACAATTTTGAAAGAAGCTCTTTTCTGAAGCCGGTATCATGATCTCTCTCTTCTGGAGAATCAACATCGACCAGCTTGTATGTGTAAACCTTCCTCGTCTGTCCTGGTCTAAAAGCACGAACAATAGCTTTGGTATCTCGCCAAGCCATTGGTCCTGCTTTTAGACCAGGACAGACCAAAAAGGTTTACACATACAGGCTGGTCGCTGCTGATTCTCCAAAAGAGAGAGATCATGATACCAGCTTCAAAAAAGAGCTTATTTCAAAATTGTGGTTTGAATGGAGCGAGTATTCAAAAAAAATTTGACATCATCTCCCTTAAAAATTGACTATTTTCCACTTTTGTACATTCTGAAAATTTATATTAAATAAAATAAAAATACATCCAACATGTGAACTGAGAGATGAAATTAAGAATCATGACATGAAAGATTAAACCATGGCAGTGACACCTTAGATGTGATGTTATAGAGGCCCTGCGCGGACGGCGATGGCGGAATGGCGATGGGCGGTCGAGGACGGCGGCTGCAGCGGTGCTGGAAGGCAGCTGGTGGGCGGGTCCGACTGGAACAGTGCCTGGCTGACACGGCACGGCACCAGAGGTGCAGCGGTGCTCTGCCGGAGTAGCTGCAAGGGGGAGCGTGATGGTGGGCTGGCCGACACTTACGACGGTGCTGGTTCGCGGAGGAGAGGGAGGGTGCACAGGGCACCCGTAGGCACACGGGGACAAGGTGGCGATGGTCTACGATGAGCGGGGGAAGCAAGAGATGGGGGAAAAACAAATGGCTTCTAAGGGTGAGAAATACGTCGTAAGGGTGACAAATAGGTCGTAAGGGTGACAAATACTTCTAAGGGTAACAAATGGATCCTAAGGGTGACAAATAGCTTCTAAGGGTAACAAATGGGTGTCTAAACGTGAAAAATAGTTGTAGTGGTGACAAATGAAAGAGAGAGAGAGAGAGAGAGAGAGAGATAGGCATTAACAAATAGAAAAAATGGCGGCTCATGGCACACGTCTCTCTCTCCTGCAGTCCTGCTATCCTACACTCCTGTATTCGTATTTGTTTACTAAAGTCGGTGGAAGACCTAAAGTCGGTGGAAGACGAAGGGTCTCTCCCAACTTATGCCAACTACTCATGAGTTGAGGTTTTTAAAGACGAAGGGTCTCACTACGGCTGGTTTTAATTTTAGAAGTCAAATAGTTAAAATGGGGTAGTTATTATAATTTCGGGAAGTGTAACAATCTTTCATCTTATCATATTTTTATATTTTATATTCCATATTATATATTTTATAATATATTATTTACATAAATATATATTATATGATATATATTATTACGAACTGATATTTTATGAAACGAATATTATAATATCCGTATCCGGTCCGATTCAAATTCTAATATTATCCGTATCCGAAATAATAAATACGATTTAGAATATTATCCGCTAATTAATACGGATTTGAATTCGAATATTATCCAGCTAAACTATTGATATATTTATATTTATTTTTGTTATTTATTACATATACGCATTACGGTTAAACATAAGTATTCCAGGTGTTTCTGATGGAGTCTTATTCAGTCAAAAATAAGTCAGAATTTACACACATATTTCTGTTCATTTATGATAATTATTACATAAATATATGTAAATATTAGTGACGAAAATTTTGTTGTCGAAAATCAGTGGGTAATTACCGACGAAATTTAAATTGTCTCAAAGTTGTCTCTTTTTAGAGACAGATTTTCGCCCGAAATAATAGGTCAAAAATCAGTCTGTATTTATCGACGGATTTGCGATAGAATATTTTCCGTTGGAAAGTTATAATAGTTCCGACGTCTTCCCGATGGATATATTATTGTTAGAAAATTACGTCAGTATTTTCCATTTTTCTTGTAGTGTTCGTCTTCTTTTTTTCTTCTTTGTTAAGTCCCTGAAAGTTAAATCGAGATTCACAGAGTTCTCTTCGAGAACGTGAGGACGAGGGAGAGGGGATCGCTTACCCAAGGATCGTCAGATCTCTAGGAGGCCTTTGTCGTGAGATCCGCACGTCGGGTGACAATAGAACTCTTTGTTCTAGCGACTACGCGCTTCGACCCGACATACCGCTTCTAAACTTATTTGTTTCTAATTCATTATTATTGTTTTATTGATTTCAACAATAGAAAACCGTCTTTCTAAGAGTTCTACTATTTATTATATTGCTGAAAATCGATTTGGAGTGAAAGTCAAGTTTAAAATAGCGCCTGGGTGCCTGGACGTGATTTAAAATCACAGTCAGCCGATCGAACACATTTCACAATGACACATTTTAAATATATTAAATAATAAAAATAATATTCTAAATCACGTCCGACGAAAAAGATGTGTTTTTCTAAATCACGTCCGTCTCACGGGACGCATTCAAACTTGAATAAAATATTATTTCTAAATAGCGCCTCACCAATAGGCACGTTCAACAAATATTAAAATAGTATTTACTGTTCTTATCCATGTATTTGGACGCAGTTTCAAAATTGACGGCTAATCAATAAGGAGCCAAATTTTAATTAGCGACTAAGCAACAAGACATGTTTTAAGAAAAATAAAATAACTGTTAAATGCGTCTGAGCAAAGGGACGCATTTTTTATAAATGTGGCTTCATTCCCCGATGCATTATATTTAAATGGGGTTAAATCGCTTCGTAGCCAGAAGACGTGTTTAGAACGTGGCTGTTGTAACGACCCAAGATCCAAACACCAAGAAAGATCTCGATATTCTTGGATCCTAGCCCACCACCCATGAGCCGGAGGCTCGAAAGGGTTAAAGAGAGGGTGTGGTAGTGTATAAGAATCTAAAATAATTGCAACACAATAATGCTTAAAACAATTATATCGTTTACCAGTTATACAGTCCAGAATCTATATGTCTATACATAAGTGTAGTAAACTGAAAAAGGTACAAGATCGCGGGGTATACCCCGCCTCTGGCAAACTAGTACTAACTCTGACCACCGGCTCCATGCGAAGTCTCATAAGCACAACGTACAAGCCGCGCCTCACCTAAAAACAAAAAGGGGTGAGCCTCGTCTCATCAACTCAGTAGGGGTCCCGCGGATCTCCACCTCACAATGATAAATACATGGTGCAGCAAGTAACAAATCAGAATAGTAACTAGAACAGAAAAGAACTATAAATAACAATTAATGTAAATAACCCTGCCACACGTGTACCAGACCATTCAAAGCAAACCACATTCCATTCTAGTATAAGAAGATACCATCAGCTGCCCAAACACTAAATCATGACGGTAGGAAACTAGGGTTGCTACACTCGAGTGATAAGAGCACTACCCACTAAAAGCAAGGTCGGATGCATCCACTAACGACTTAGTCCATAGCCTCAAGTGTCTCCCTACTCGCCCCAGGCGAAAACTGAGACACCGTACATAGTAACACAAGACAAGGGTCTAGTCGGGGTTGTGCTCGTCAACACGTGTCTATAATCCCTAACCACATGTGCACACGCTGACTGACTGTGCTACGTCAGGCCTTCTAGCTGATTTTCCTCCCTGCCCAGACTCGAGCCGCCACAGTAGGAGGCCCTACGAAAATCATCCCCAAACAGTCTCTCCCATGTCTAACTCTCCACCACTCCCAAGTGGGATGGCGCACGTGTGCCTAGGCAAGATACGACTAGTGGGACAAGGTCACTCAAAGTAAGGACCCGTTGTGAAACCACTGACATGTCACCAGTCGTGGACACACACTCGGAACACGAGTCTTACTTCATGAGGCACAAGGCCGCCAAGTTTATTATGTCGGAAACTATAAACCAATCATAATTCCCCATCATGGGGTGTACCCACATGTTTTAAACTGAGTCATCGGGCATCCCACCAAGAGACGGCCCTCACGGGGTTTGCACGGTTAATTTCTTATCTGTTTTATCCATAAATACTTCAGATTAAGTTCTGGGGTGAAAGTATAAATTTTTCAGGCCGAATAGGCCATTTCTACAATGGGTCGGTCGACCTCCAATAGGGGTCGGTCGACCTACTGGGGGTGTCGGTCGATCGGCCCAAGGGGATCGGTCGACCAGATTTCCCAGAAGGTTTCTAAACAGGAACCGGTGGACCGTCCCCCGTGGTCGATCGACCATTTCCCCAGGTCAGTCAACCGAAGCCCCTAGTTCAGGAAACCGAACCCACCTGCATACCCTGATGTTCTTATGCCAGGAATCAATCGACTAAATCACCCGATTGGTCGACCGATTCTGGCGACGGCCGAATGGGAAGACCTTGTTGGGCCCCGTTCCACACCCGACTCGCCCCCATTGTGAGCTGCATCGATCCCCAACCCCCAGCACACCCATTAAAACCCAATGGACCACGAATCGTCGATCAGATCCACGAAATCATCGCTCACCCTGAAACATGTAATTTCCCTAAAAAAAATGAAACCCGCTCATTCTCACCCGTATCTACACAAATCGATGGGAAAACACATGGGGAAGGTGGAAGGGTATGTCCCCCTACTTGAGACGCTACTTTACCTCCTAGGATACCTCCGATCGTTGCCGATTCACGCATAAAATCGATGAAGCTTTGAAAATCGCGACCCACCGACATGAGCCTCCTCGTTCACGCCCTCACAAGCCACCTCCCGCCACTGTCGTAGCCCAGCCGTGCCTCCTCGCTACTTGCCATCTACAACATGAGGGAGAGGGGATCCGAGCATGATGGACGGTATGAGAGGATCTAGAGGGGGGGTGAATAGATCATATACCAACTTTTCGACTTCAAAAAATAAGCTATAGAAGATAGCACTACAGTTATCACAAGCAAAGACAAGTGGTGGAATAATCGGAGTAAAAAGATAAGAGATACTCTTGACAAAACAAACCACTTGTGAAGAGGGGATAGACGATATGGAAAGTAAACCACTACACAAGGCTTTTAAGGTGGTTTGGCTGCACCTTGGCATACCTACATCCACCCCTTACCAACTTGGTAAGGCTTCCACTCTCTTTGGCCAAAAGAAATCCATACACACACGCTGGAATATAGCAACACACGGGGACAACCCCCAACACACACACACGAGGACAAGTCCTCAAAAACACACGGGGAAGAGCTCCCACAAGGAAGGAACAAAAACAAAGAAAGGAGACAAACATACACACGCTGCAACTACGGCTTACACGATGACAAACCTCACACACAAGATGTTGAAAATGAAGAAGCACAAAGATGAAAGAAAAGATTAAAACTTTTGGAACCGCAAGGCCGAAGGGGATGGCTTGGCTGCACTCTTTTTCTTCTCTACCTCCCAACTCTTTCTTTGGAAGCTCAGGGCAGAATCTCTCTACTTTTTCTTCTTTCTGGTTCCCACGTCTAAGGCTCTTCGAGGCTTATGGTTGCAAAGGCAGCAGCTCAAAATGTGAAGAGGGGCGTCCATTTTATAGGCTTCAGGAGGCAGAAGACTTTCCCTCCATTTTTGTCACATTGCTTGCTGGCTGGCGCAGGGGACAGGAGAGCAGAGGAGAGAAACTTTTCCAAGATTTGGTACTGAAAAATATTTGGAGTAAAGTGTGCCTTTGGACACTTATGATGACAGGGACGTTTGGGTGAACCTAGGAGACTCTTCTAGACCTCAAAATCCGTGATTTTATAGGTTTACGGTCCATATTTTAATCATCTGGCATCCTTCTGTAATGTTGCAGGAAAGTACATATTTCTATTTGAAGGTCTTCTAGTGCATCGATGCAGCTGGTCATCGTGTCGATGCAGCATCAGAGTTTCTTGAGCTGCTGGTGAGCTGGATCATCATAGGTCGATACAGCATTATAGGTGCGTCGATGCATCACTGCCATTGCGTCAAGGCAGCTACAGGTATTCTTGAAACTGCTTGAAGATATTTCCGGTGTATCGATGCAGTACTGCCATTGCGTCGAGGCAGCTGAAGGACGTTGCCTGTCAGACGGCTTCTAGAAAGCCCATTGCATCGACGCTCTTAGAGGGCAGGGTCGATGCAGCTGACTGAGCTGCACCCAGACAGAGCCTGGAGAATAAAGGGTCGACTCCCGGGGTCGACACCTTGGAGAAGAGATTGATGAAGGGCGTGTCATGCATCGATGCAGCAGACGATGGGGTCGATGCATCCTAAGACCCGTTAGAGATTTTCTTCCTTTGTGAGCCAAGGCATCGAGGCAGCTTCACACTAAGGTCGACCTTATTCATACCTAGTCATTCAAAAAGGTGTTCCATGAGTTTCAAACTTAATTGACCAATGACTTATATTGGGACATCATCAAAATAATATTTATTCAACATTCTCCCCCTTTTTGATGATGGCAATTATGAGTCATTAAGCTAACTGTTTTGACATAAAATTTGAATAGTTATTTCATGCAAGTTTTAAACAGAGCAACCTGATATGCAATGGACACATGATTTAGTAATGATAACACTCTCTCCCCCTTGCACTCTATAACACCTAATACTCTCTCCCCCTTTGACATGAGCAAAAATAAGAGATGTAGTGAGAAGGAGCAGTGAAGAATATGAGACGTGGAAAAAACTCAGACGAGAGATTCAGGACTAAGACACATTGGATGAAATGACTGGAGAAACTCCCAGCAAACCAGTATGTCATGATTGTAGAGTATTAATTGATGGATTAAAGTCAAGAACTTTGTTAGAATTTAGGCAATTATCAAAGGAGTACTCAACACAAGATTACTAAAGCTGGTGCATACAAGAGAACTGAAGTCCTGGATAATCCTCATATAGTTTAACTTACGAGATCCAATGACCTTTCAGGATAAACCACCATGAGCATTGAAGTCAAATAGGCTAGATATGTGAGAATTTTTCTAAGCTTGCACCTCTGATTTTCACACTGGCCGAGCTGACAATCAAGATTAACATACACCTTTTTACATGAGAAATCACATTTGTTAAATGCAAATGCCCCAGTTACTCAGTGCAATTATCTATCATGTCTCATTTTGATCCGAGATAGCTTGTCACTTCATGCCTCTCTCACTATCACTTCATTGGTGAAGGGTGACAGTTTCTCAGTGGGCATGAGCCATTGCTCTGTTAAGCTCTTCTAGCCATATATATTTGTTTCTTTTTTCTTTTTTGATAAATTAACTCTTATCATATCAGAGTTAGTCAAGACATTACCTTTCGACGTGAACCACCTCACGTCTCAGGTGAAGTGCATCTGGTTACTCAGCAGATCCTGACCATTGCTCTGCAATGAGTGCTTTGGTTAAATCTCACTTGATATGGTCGTTTGATCACAATACTCAATAGAAGTACATCAACCAAAGATTTATCAATGAGAATCCATAAGTAGACCATGAAGCATTAGAACTTATATCAGGAAAGGCATCATCAAAAGTAAGCCTATGAAGTCCCTCCTCCAAGTTGCTAGTTTTTAGATTTCAGAAGATTGTTGACTTTAAGCCTCAGCTTATTTAAACAACCATAATAAAGGAAAATGCAAGAGATTGCTGCTAGAGAGGTCAGTCAATAAGAACAGTCTTAGAAGGGAATCTCCCTTTGAAACATTCCACCAAGAAGTGAAAAGTAGATAAGTGACTAGGACACACTCCCCCTCAGCAATTGCAGGGTTTGAAATGGAAAAGGAACATGGGTGCAACACCTACAGACGTGCAGAACACATGAAATGAGAAGGCTGTGAGAGGTTTGAACAGCTGAGTGATGGTGTCGACCTATCTTTTACAGGGTGTCGACTTACTGGAGTCAGACAGAAGACAGACTTCTAATGTAGCACACTTTGTTTTGAGCCTATCTCAAGGACAGCAACCATCTCCCCCTCAACATATGGATACTAAAATGTAATGCACTGGGTGTGTAAGCTAGTCACTGAAATCATGCAAGGGTGTATGGCTAAGACCTATGGTACCAGGCGGGGAACTTGGATCCTTGGATCACCTCACGCATAGTGTGAGTTTTCAGACAGACAAAATCTGCCCTTCTCCCAATGCCATTTAATATGCCATAGGGTGATGCACATATGAACAACATGGCAACACATAAACTAAGATGCAATTATGGGGATACAGCAAATTAAACATGCAGAATGGACTTGACCAAGCAAAATCAATCAAGTGGGGGGTTTGCACATACCCAATTCTCTTAACAAGGTAGAAAATCTGTCATTACCCAGAGGTTTTATGAAAATATCTGCAATTTATTTTTCAGATTCGACAAAATATAATTCAAAGTTTTTCTTGCTTACCTCATCCCGGGGGAAGTGATGCCTTATCTCAATATGTTTTGTGCAGGAATGCTGAATGGGATTCTTGGCTAAGTTAATGGCACTGGTATTATCGCACATCATGGGTGTGTATCCAAGGTCTATTTCGTAGTCCTAGAGTTGGTATTTTATCCATAATACCCAGGTTCCACAGCTACCTGCAGCAATGTATTCAGCTTCTGCAGTGGAAAGTGCAACAGAGTACTGCTTCTTGGAAGCCCATGAAACTAAGCAACCACCCAAGTATTGACAGTAGCCACTTGTACTTTTTCTATCAAGTTTGCATCTAGCATAGTCAGCATCAGTATATGAGATTAAATCAAAACAACATGATGCAGGATACCACAGTCCTAAGTCATGTGTGCTAGCAATGTATCTTAAAATCCTTTTCACAGCAATGGAATGAGATTCTTTAGGATTAGCTTGAAATCGAGCACACATACACACACTAAACTGAATGTCAGGCCTAGTAGCAGCGAGTTATAAAAGACACCTGATCATACCTCGGTATGTCTTGGAATCCACCATTCTCATCAGCATCTAGAGATGCATTTGTTCCCATGGGCGTGGATATGTGCTTGACTTCCTTCATTCCAAATCTTTTTAGGACCTCCAATATATATTTAGACTGGTTTATGAAGAATCCTTCCTTAGGTTGCGTGATCTGCAGTCCAAGAAAAAATTAGAGTTCTCCCATGAGGCTCATTTCAAATTCTCTTGTCATAAGTTCAGCAAATTACTTGCGCATGTTAGAATCGGTTGACCCAAACACAATATCATCTACATATACCTGTACAATGATGATGTGGCCATTCATAACCTTGGTAAAGAGTGTTTGATCAATCTTACCTCTGATGTAGCCTTCCCCGGTCAGATGTGCACTAAGTCTGTCATACCAGGCCCGTGGAGCCTGCTTTAGTCCATATAGAGCCTTATCCAATTTGTAAACATGGTTAGGCAAATCAATTAACTCAAATCCAGGGGGTTGTTCTACAAATACTTCCTCTTTTATCAAGCCATTCAAAAAAGCACTCTTGACATCCATTTGATATAGTTTTATGCCTAGGGAGCATGCAAAGGCTAGTAGGATTATGATGGCTTCTAGTCTAGCAACGGGGGCATAAGATTCTTCAAAGTCAATGACAATTTCTTGGTTATACCCCTTAGCTACCAACCTAACCTTGTTTCTAATGATAGCCCCTTCTTCATCAAGCTTGTTCTTAAAAACCCATCTAGTCACAATGATATGCTGGTTGGTGGATCTGGGAACCAGATACCAAACTTGGTTTCTTTCAAATTGGTTGAGTTCATCATGCATGGCATTAACCCAATTTTCATCTTGCAAGACATCTTCAATGTTTTTGGGTTCAAATTGAGAGACTAAGGCAATGAGGTCATCATTATGAACATCTTTAAGAAATGACCTGGTCCTAGGGGGCTCATGCAAGTTACCTATGATGTTATGCACAGAATGATCCTTTAAGGTGCGCAGATTGGTAGAAGACTCACCAGGCAGCGATATGTATGCAAGGATTTCGATCGACTGACCTGTCTCTTGCCCTGCGAGCTGTGGTTGGCTACCATCTTCTTGATCTTCTTTAGATTCTAGAAATCCTTCACCTTCTTCCTTCTTTTCCCTGTCAGAACTGTCCTTGTTAGATTTATCATTTATTTTTGCAAACACAACATGTGGAGTTTCCTCCATGGTTTGATTCTTAACATTAAAGACCCTATATGCCCTTGATGTCTCAGCATAACCCAGAAATACACCAATGTCACTCTTGGCTTCAAATTTGTCCAAATCTGATTTGTCATTGTTATGCACATAGCATTTCGATCCAAATGCTCTAAAGTAAGCCAGATTGGGTTTCTTACCTTTCAACATCTCATAAGGGATTTTCTTGCACTTTGGCCTTACCATGGCCCTATTAATTATATAGCATGTCGTGTTTGCTGCTTCTGCCCAGAACTTTCTCGAAGTTGGCTCTCAATCAACATGGTCCAGGTAATTTTCACAATTGTCCGGTTACTCCTCTCCATAATGATATTTTGCTCTGGGGTCCTGGGAGAAGAAAATCTATGTGTTAGCCCTTCTTGATCACATAGTTCAGAAAAGGATGAATTCTTGAATTCTCCTCCATTATCAGACAAGATGGTGAAGATTTTGAATTTACCTTCTTGCTTTACTTTTATGAAAATTTCTGAAACATAAGAAAGGCATCATTCTTATTAGTGAGGAAGAAGCTAGATCCATGTAAAGCGTGAGAAATCATCAACTATGACATATCCAAACCTTTTTCCATTAATGCTAGTTGTTCTTGTTGGACCGAATAAATCCATATGCAGAAATTCAAAAAGCATGGATGACAAATCCTCACTTCTAGATTTGAAGGATTTTCTGGTTTGCTTACCTAGAGGGCAAGCTTCACAAACCTAGTCAACCTTTGTGTAGGCCAATTTTGGTAAACCATTAACCATCCCATGTTTGGACAGTTTGTGCACAGTGCCATAGCTGACATGTCCCAATCGTCGGTGCCATAGGCCTGCATCACTGAGCTGGTTGGCAGTCAAGCACAAGCTTTCAGAATTAGATGCACCAAGGTCTACCATATAAACATTATTAACTCTATGACCTATGAAGAGCACATATTCAGAGTTTTTCTCAAGGATTCTACACTCACTAGCATTAAACGTTACCTTATGGCCTTTGTCACACAGCTAACTTATGCTAAGTAGATTGTGCTCAAGGCCTTCAACAAGCATCACATTATCAATAGAATTGGAGGAATTCTTACCCACGGTGCCTGTGCCAATTACCTTTCCTTTATCCTTGCCTCCAAACCTTACTTGGCCTCCTTCCTTCTTAATTAAATGGTTGAATTTCTTCTTGTCTCTCGTCATGTGCCATGAGTAGCCGATGTCCTAGTAGCATCGGTTGTGATGGGCTGCTAGGCAATCCTGCATAGAAGACATTAAGCAGAGGTTTTTGGAACCCTGACAAATTTGGGTTCACAATCATAATTCACAGCATGCAATAGATTCTTTGGAATCCAAACTTGCTTGAAAACCCTCATTCTATGATTGAACCAGCACTGGTCGCTGGCGTGTCCCGGTTGGTTGCATGCATGACAGGCAGATTTCATAAAGTTCATGGAGTGTGAGTTAGGTTGAGGTCTGGTTTTTGGGTTTCCATAAGTGTTGAATTTGGTATGGAAGGTACCCAAGTTTGGCTGGCCATTGAACCTTCTTGTGTCATTGGAATGATTTTTCTTTTCAGAATGGAGGAATGAACTACGTCGAGGCATGTGTCTGGTGCATCGACCTGTAGGGCCCTATTGAGCACTGAAGTGCCGACCTATTTGGCTGTGGTGTCGACCTGATTGAGTAGCATGATGGCTAGTGCTCTCTTCTATTGGTTCTTCAACAATCAGCTTCCCTTTCCCTTTCTTAAGACAGAAGGATGTAGTCTTGAATTCAAAAGGCCTATTCTCAGTGGGATTGAAACCCAGCCTTTCCTTTCTGAAATTAACTCGGGTGCCTAAGATAGCATCTAAGTTATATTTACCCTGGGTCATTCTCTCTAGGGTGGATTGTTTGTTCTTTAGTTCTTCTTCTACTCTTTCCAAATTTTTCTGTAGCTCAATATTAACCGCGTTAACAGTCTCATATTTTTCAAGATTGAGTTTTTTCTCTTTTTCCCAATCTTCACATTTCAGGTTGGTTTGGCTTAGCTGTTCTCTAAGAGCATCATTTTCTTCCTTTAATCCTATCAGATCTAAGCGGGTGGTTTCAAGAGTTTCAGCTTGTTTTTTCAGTTCTTCATTTTTAAGGTTTCTAACTCTTTGTCGGCAGGGTTATCATGAGCAAAGGTGTTGATCTTTTTCTTCAAATGCTTATTCTCCTTTTTATACATTTCATACTTCTCAAGTAGATCAGCATATGCATCTTCCCAATCCTCAATTGAAAAGGTTTCAAACATGTTGCTTACCTGATCCTCACTCCCGTCAGCTATGAGACAGAAGTCATCCTCATCTTCATCGGTAGAAGGACTCTCATTTTCCTCTCCATCATCACTCCAGGTGGAGACCATTGCCTTGGGCTTTTTTCCCTTAGCCTTGGACATTTTCTTAAGGAGTTTAGGGCACTCACCTCGCATGTGACCTGCCTTCTTACATTGGTAGCAGATAACTTGGTCAGATTTCTTAACTTGAGCAGATCTGAAACTGGAATTTCTGCTTACCTGAGGAGCTTTGTTCCTTCTCTGAAATTTACCTTTGCCTCTTAGAAATTTCTTGAACTGTCGGGTGAGGAGTGAATGGTCAGCTGAGCTTGCCTTTGGGAAGTTATTTCCATCATCCTCATCTGAGCTGTTTGTGCTCTCAACAACTTGGAGAGCCACAGTCTTCTTGGGCTTGACGTCTTCTTCACTTCTCTTCAAGTTGAGCTCATATGTCATGAGCGAACCTATCAACCCGTCTACTGTCATGGCAGACAAGTCCTTTGAGTCCTCAATCACCGTGTCCTTAGTGCGCCATGCTGGGGTGAGAGATCTAAGAATCTTCCTAATCCGTTCACCGTCAGGATATTCCTTTCCCAATGATTTTAAGGAATTAGTTAACTGGGTGAGCCTAGCATACATCTTAGAGATGGGTTCGTTAGGTTTCATTCTAAACATTTCATAGTCAGTAGTTAGCATGTTGGCCTTGGTGGTCCTAACTTCAGATGTACCCTCATAGATTAGCTCAAACCTATCCCACATTTCTTTTACAGATTTGCAAGTGGATACTCTTGAGTATTCAGTGGGGTGGATAGCGCATTGCATTATGTTCATGGTGCTCCAATTGGTTGTGGATTTTTTGACTTGGTCCTGTGTCCAAGTGTCATCTAACTCTGGCACAACAAATGAACCTTTACTCACAACACGCCATATCATGTGATCCTGTGCACGTAAAAAAACTTGCATTCGATTCTTCCAATATAGATAATTAGTTCCATCGAAAAACGGCGGTTTGTTGATGCCCTGGCCCTCAACTATGTAGCTGCGAGGGACATTCCCATCGGATCTCCCTGGGTCATTGAATCACATCTCTAGGGAACCTGCTCTGATACCAACTGTTGGACGGTATGAGAGAATCTAGAGGGGGGGTGAATAGATCCTATACCAACTTTTCAACTTCAACAAATAAGCTATAGAAGATAGCACTACAGTTATCACAAGCAAAGACAAGTGGTGGAATAATCAGAGTAAAGAGATAAGAGATACTCTTGACAAAACAAACCACCTGTGAAGAGGGGATAAGCGATATGGAAAGCAAACCACTACACAAGGCTTTTAAGGTGATTCGGCTACACCTTGGCACACCTACGTCCACCCCTTACCAACTTGGTAAGGCTTCCACTCTCTTTGGCCAAAAGAAATCCATACACACACGCTGGAATACAGCAACACATGGGGACAACCCCCAACACACACACAGCAACACATGGGGACAACCCCCAACACACACACACACACACACACACACACACACACACACACATGAGGACAAGTCGTCAAAAACACATGGGAAAGAGCTCCCACAAGGAAGGAACAAAAACAAAGCAACGAGACAAACACACACACGCTGCAACTGCAGCTTACACGGTGATAGACCTCACACACAAGATGTTGAAAATGAAGAAGCACAAAGATGAAAGAAAAGACTAAAACTTTTGGAACCGCAAGGCTGAAGTGGATGGCTTGGCTGCACTCTTTTTCTTCTCTACCTCCCAACTCTTTCTTTCGAAGCTCAGGGCAGAATCTCTCTTTCTTTTTCTTCTTTCTGGTTCCCACGTCTAAGACTCTTTGAGGCTTATGGTTGCAAAGGCAACAACTCAAAATGTGAAGAGGGGCGTCCATTTTATAGGCTTCAAGAGGCAGAAGACTTTCCCTCCATTTCTGTCACACTGCGTGCTGGCTGACGCAGGGGACAGGACAGTAGAGGAGAGACAATTTTCCAAGATTTGGTACTGATAGATATTTGGAGTAAAGTGTGCCTTTGGACACTTATGATGATAGGGATGTTTGGGTGAACCTAGCAGACTCTTCCAGACCTCAAAATCCGTGATTTTATAGGTTTACAGTCCATCCTCTAGCATCCTTCTGTAATGTTGCAGGAAAGTATAGATTTCTATTTGAAGGTCTTTTGGTGCATCGATGCAGCTGGTCATTGCGTCGATGCAACATCAGAGTTTCTTGAGCTGCCAGTGAGCTAGATCAACATAGGTCGATGCAGCATTGTAGGTACGTCGATGCATCACTGCCATTGCGTCGAGGCAACTAAAGATAATCTTGAAACTGCTTGAAGATATTTCTGGTGCATCGATGCAGTACTGCCATTGCGTCGAGGCAGCTGAAGGATGTTGCCTGTCAGACGGCTTCTGGAAAGCCAATTACATCGACGCTCTTAGAGGGCAGGGTCGATGCAGCTGACTGAGCTGCACCCAGACAGAGCCTGGAGAATAAAAAGTCGACTCGTGGGGTCGACACTTTGGAGAAGAGATTGATGAAGGGCGTGTCATGCATCGATGCAGCCGACGATGGGGTCGATGCATCCTAAGACCCGTTAGCGATTTTCTTCCTTTGTGAGCCAATGCGTCGAGGCAGTTTCACACTGAGGTCAACCTTCTTCATACCTAGTCATTCAAAAATGTGTTCCATGAGTTTCAAACTTAATTGACCAATGACTTATATTGGGACATCATCAAAACAACATTTATTCAAAAGAGCGGAGGTGGAATGGGGAAGGGGAGAGTGAGATGGTGAGGAGAGAGAGGGGAGTGCGATGGGTTTTAAAAAGGGGTCTGAGGTTTGCCCAAAACCCTCAAAAAAAGCAAAATTACCAATATGCCCATTCTCTATTAATTTAATTAAATAAACTCTGGAATTTCTATCGAATACCAGCAAGAATAACAATATATCCTATATGTATTTTGTTTATTTTTATTTTTATTGTCATATTGTTTGGAATTGACAAATGTCCAAAAAGGCCTTCTAAAATCTTAGAAATAATGTCCCGAAAAATCTGCGACTCTTAAAATATTCACGAAAAAGAGATTCGACGCCTATTAAGTGGAAATCTAAAATCCAAGGTATTACAGTTGCTCTTGGGGATGCGTTCTTAAAAAAATCATCTAATTAGCGTCTGACTATCTAGACGCATTTTAGACAGAATTTAAATTATCATCTGACCATGTAGACGCATTTCAAGCTTATGTGATAGTAGTATTTGTTTCTATTTTCAAATTTTTAATTATCACTATTTTCAAAAATTAAAATATTGACAAAATTTATATTTCCATTTTAAATAGTTTCTACTTATAGAAAATGAATTTTTGATTTTCATATACAGAAAATAGTTATTTCTGTTTTACAAAAAATACAATTTGAACATTATTTCTGCATGAAATAATTTCTGTTTATAGTAAACTAATTTCTGAATATTTGCTGCTATTTACAAAAAAATAAAATGTTACTATTTTTAGATAATTTATGTATATGTTACTGTTTAAATAAATTATTTCTGTTTTCAAAATTCAGAAAATCCTTAAGATTATTCTTGCTTAAGTAAATTAATTTTGTTTTAAAAAAAATAAAATTTGAAAAATTATTTATGTTTACACAAATATTTAGTTCTGTTTTCTAAAAATAAAATTCTATAAAGTGCTATTTTCTATTAGTTTACATAAACTAATTAATTCAGTTTGCTGAAACTAAATTTCAAAAAGTACTACTTGCAAATATATATATTATTATTCTTTACTATTATTAAGATGTTATTAAGTTGTGGCTCATTAGTTCCTTTGTGATAATTGATTATTTATTAATTTTATAAATTCTAGTGTATTGATAAAAATCCAAAACACTTCATTTATAGATTGTGTTTACCCCACACTTTTCTCAAATGACTAACCTAATGACCAAAGAAACCCTTAAAAGATTTGATGGAGGGAACTTTAGGAGATCACAAAACCAAATGAGATTTTGGCTAATCACGTTCAGACTTATCTCGGCCATTAGCGAGAGCACTACTACGAGTCGAGAGTCAGGTTCCTCTCAAAACATCATCGGACAAGTTCATACGTGCATCCCCTGCACAAGCTGAACTCGAGTCATCCACCTCCATAAACCTCGAAGAAATTGATTATCATTATCTCCACAGATTTTAAGGTGCATTATCTGCAACCTATATGACCTATACTATAAGTCTAAGAGGGCTAGTGATCAGTGGGATGCTTTAGAGGCCAAATATGAGCTTGATGATGATGGAGTCAAGCATTTCAAGATCTCGGACTTTAACAAATTAAGTTTGTGGACAGCAAACCAATGAATGACCAAATACACGATTTTGATGGCATTGTCCACGAACTAAGAGCCATAGCATCCCAGTTAAATGAATCATTCCAAATAGCTTATTTTTTAGACAAATTGCCCCCTTTTTGGTCTCATTTTACCAAAGCACTTAGCCACGCTCAAGGTAACCTTACTATCCCAAATATTTGGTACTATTAAAGTTGAAGAGCAACATACACTTAGAGAGGCCTCCACTCAAAACTACAAACTCAAAGCCAACATGGTTGAAAATAAATAATTTAAATCCCACAAGAAGTTCTTTCCTCCAAAGCGCAACCATTTTAAGAGAAATCACTGCCCATTCCATCATCAAAAATCTCAAAACTCAAATCCTCAAAAGAAGTCAAATGAGAACAATGGGGAGCGCTGCTACTATGCGTGTGGGCGGATGAACCATCTAGCATTTCAATACTATTTCAGGTAGAAGTCTGCCCAAAAGATGAAAAAGAATGGTCCTCCTCCAACTAACCCTCAAGTCAACATAGTGACTGTAGGTGCTGGTGCATTTGAGCACTTAGATCAGTTCTCTTAAACCCTGAAGTGAACTCGACCAATTTATCTATTGATTAGTGGATTGACACTGGAGCTAATATTCATGTACGTGTTGATCACTCTTGGTTTTTTACTTATCAGGACTCAGGTGCAGGAGTATGATGATGAGGAACAATGCAGAGGCGCAAGTGATAGGGATTGGAAGAGTAGATCTGAAGTTGACTTTAAGTAAACCATTAACCTTTCACAACATTCACCATGTTCTCGACATCGGATGGAACCTCATTAGTGGATCACTTTTAGTGCAGTAGGGTTTTAAGTTAGTCTTTGAGTCAAATAAGGTTGTAATAACAAAAACGTTATTTTTTATTGGAAAAAGATTTATGTGTGATGGTCTCTTCAAATTGAGTGTATGTATACCATCTTTTGAATAATCAGTTGTGTTAAATGTTGAATCTTCCAATACATGGCATTCAAGATTAGGGCATGTTAGTTATAACTTAATTAAAAGACTAATAAGATTAAATTTGATCCTTAAGATGGACATCCAACATCATGATAGATGTGAGATTTGTGTCGAAGTCAAATTATCTAAACAACATTAAATTAGTTGATAGAGATTATAATGTCCTAAAACTTATACACAGCGATGTGTGTGATGCTGAATGGATCTCTAGAGGTGGCAACAAACATTTTGTCATGCTCATTGATGATCTATCTAAATATTTCGATCTCTACCTAATCAAAACTAAAGATGAAATATTAAATAAATTTTAAATTTATAAAGCTGAAGATGAAAATCAATAAGAAAATAAAATTAAAATACTTAGGTCTAATAGAGGAGGAGAGTACACCTCTCTTACACTCACCTAATTCTGTCAAGAAAATGGGATAATACATGAGGTGACTGCCCCTCATTCTCTCCAATCCAATAGTGTAGTTGAAAATAAAAATAGAATATTAATGGATATGGTTAATTCAATATTAATTAGTTTAGGATCACCCAAGAACTTGTGAGGGGAGTCTCTTTTAACTGCCTATTATATTTTAAATAGAATTCCTTTCAAACATAATGACTCCACTCCATATGAAATTTGAAAACGTAGAAGACCTAACTTAAATTTTCTCAAAGTGTGCGGGTGCTTTGCAAAAGTAAAAATACTTGAAACTAAAAGAAAGAAAATTGGACATAAGATTATAGACACTGTTTTTATTGGGTATACTACATATCACAATGCTAATAAATTCTCTAGCAATACAAATATATTTTTAGTAATTAATTCTGAAATAAGTGATATAACAAATAACACCATAATTGAAGCTAGAGATGTAATTTATTTTAAAAATTAATATATTTTTATTTAAATATAGAATTGAAACTAATATAGGAAGCAATGAACCTGGCTCTAGCTCCAACCTCACTAGCCCTAGACAAGAAGAAGAAGTTCCTAAAGAACTAAGAAGAAATAAAAGAACAAAAATAGAAAATGTCTTTGATGATTTTTATGCAATATTAATAGAAGACTCTCCAACAACATATTCTGATACTATGATCTCTATGGACTCACCTTTCTGGAAAGAAATCATAGATAATGAAATGAATTCAATAATCCAAAACAACACTTAGGTTTTAACTGATTTACCTCTCGGATGTAAAACCATTAGATGTAAATAAATTTTTAAGAAGAAATTGAAACCAGATGGATCAGTTGATAAATATAATGCCATGTTAGTAGCCAAAAGAGTTACACAAAAAGCTAACATATATTATTTTGATGTATATTCTCTTGTGATTCGGATCACCAGCATTAGAGTTTTAATTGCTTTAGCATCCATACACAAATTAGTCATACACCAAATGATGTAAAAACTACTTTATTAAATGGTGAAGTAGAAGAAAAAATTATATGGATCAACCTGAGGGCTTCATTGTTCTAGGTCAAGAAAATAAAATATGTAAACTAATTAAATTATTTTATGGTATAAAATAAGCACCCAAATAATGGAACGAAAAATTCGATGAAATCATTATTTCTTATGGTTTAAAAATCAACCAAATTGATGCATGTGTGTATATTATGTACCATAAAATGTTTGGTGATAATGTTCTCATCGTGTGTCCATATATTGATGACATTTTAATCTTTGAATCTAATATGCAAGTTGTAAAGGAAATAAAAGAATTTATGTCTCACAATTTTGACATGAAAGACTTAGGTGAAGCATACCAAATCCTAAATACTAGAATCATAAGAAAATCAGGTGGAATAAGCTTGTCTCAATCTCACTATATAGATACAATCTTTAGGAAGTTCTATCACATAGACTGTCAACCAATATCCACTCTCTATGACACTAGTGTACACCTACAGAAGAACTTAGAAAATACAGTGATACAAAGTGAATATACACAAATCATAGGATCACTTGGATTCCTGACAAATTACACCGAGATTGATATTATTTATATAGTTAATAGACTTAGTGGATACAACATTAACACTATTGAGAGTCATTGGAATGTCTTAGAAAAGGTACTTAGATATCTTAAAGACATAATGACTTATGGATTATACCATACTGGTTATCCCTCTGTTCTATAGTGATATAAACTGAATTAGTGATTTTTTAGATGTTAAATCCATATCAGGTTTTATTTTCCTCTTAGGAGGAGATGCAGTGTCATAGAAATCCACCAAATAAACTATATTAGCTAAAAGCACAATGAAATTTGAAATGATTGCACTAGACCCAATCTGTACAGAAGCTGAATGGTTGAGAGATCTTTTAATTGATACTCCATTAATGGCATGCTCTTTACATTCTATATCTATTTTATGTGATTGTAAATCATCAATTGATAAATTTATATAGGCAAATATTGATACGAAAATGAATAGACACTTAAAAGTGCGACACAAGTCTATAAGAGAGCAAATGAATTGAAGCTACAGTCGATAGCCTTAAATTTTATGAAATCGGAAAGAAACCTTGAAGATGTATTCACAAAAGGTTTATCTAAAATGGTGGTTCTAGAAACTTTAAGAGGGATGAGATTGAGCCCATGAAATAAATAAGTTACCACAGTGACAACCCAATCTCACGGAGGTTCAATGTGTAGAAATAAACTTGATTGGTAACTATGTGGAGCACTAATATATTTTGCTCTCATCCCTATGACGCCGGTGCTCACTCAGAAGCAAGAGGTGAGGATGAGTTTACACTCTTAATGGATCCAAGATCCAAGAGACAGGGTGTTACCTTGCTCACACCTTTTGAAGGATTTACCAACATGTGTGGAGTCGTGAGGCCGTGACTATGAGATGTGGGCTATCTTCTAAAACACACATGAGAAATCTACGCAAGGCCATTAATAGTGCAACCCGCCCAGAATCTTGATTAAATTATACTGTGTGTGAATTTGGGAAAGTCTTAACCATGGGACCAGGTTCAAGACATAACATGTCAAACGTTCTCACAGACAATCTCAAATATTATTAAATAGAAATTCCAACCGAAAGGTATTTTCATCCATTGTATAGTATAAAGAACTCATCAACCTTTTGTTTATTAATTATTTTATTTTAAGAGATTTGAAAGTTTTAAATCATATAGGAGATTGTTAGATTTTTTGTGCGTGATTTGAAAAGTTTCACTATTCTTCACTATTCATATACTATTCACTTACTATGTGATATTATTCATCACTGTCTGTGATAACGACACATATTATGAACGGCACCGAAAACTGACTGTTGAGTCGAATTGTGAAAATGATGTTCGCGTGTGTTACAGGAACGTAGTTTTCAGGCAATACTCTGATTGAGGACGCTCCTCTCTCGGACGCCTCCTTTAAATAGATCACCCGAGTGATCAATTTAGGGGTTTTTTGTTGTTCAACTACTACATATCATTTTCCTCCTGTGCGTTCTTCTTATTCTTTTCTTCTTCTTTGTTGAGTCCCTGAAAGTTAAATCAAGATTCACGAATCTCTCTTCAAGGACGTGTCAATGAGAGAGAGGGGATCACCTATATGAGGGTTGAATCTCTAGAAGACCTTTGCCATGAGACTCGCACGTCGGGTGACAATAGAACTCTTAGTTCAAGAGTTCTAGCGACTACGCACTTCAACCCGATAAGTCGCTTCTAAACTTATTTATTTTTAATTTATTATTATTATTTTATTAATTTTAATAATAAAAAATCATCAAATTATATATGGAACTAGGTTTGATACTTTGTGAGTGCTTCAAGACTAACATGGATGTGTCGTCCAATCTACCCGCTTTTCAAAGAACGAATAGTCAGTTCTAAAAATATGAGCTATTAGGTTCGTCAAACAAAATGTAGTTATTCAAATGTATGTGCAATATTCACATTTCATGTATGTTCAAAGAGTAATGCTTTGTGCACCGCATGCGGTGCACAAAATCCATCTCATTATGCAACCTCCCCTCCCATTGGCCCAAAAAAAGGTGAAAAGATCATTTTTAATGCAAAAAGGATACTTTGCGTCAGTCCTGTGTCAGATTGTCAGCCCCGTGTCAGACCCGGTCGGCCACCCGGTCGGCTCACTTTTTTGCTCGGCGGGAAATACGGGAGTGAAATATTTTGTTACAAAGGGAAATATTTTGTATAGGAGTGAAACGTTTTGTTATAGGAATGAAACATTTTATTTGACTACAGAGATGAATGAATAGAAGTGAAATATTTTGTTACAGAAATGAAACGTTTTGTTATAGGAATGAAACATATTGTTTGACTACGGATATGAACGAATAGAAATGCATTCTTATAACAAAACATTTCATTCCTGTAACAAAATATTTCATTCCTGTAACAAAAGGTTCCATTTCTATTCGTTCAGTTTTGCAGTCAAACATAATGTTTCATTCTTATAACAAAACGTTTCATTCCTGAATATTTCACTCTAGTGCAAATTATTTCACCTCTGTGTAAAATATTTCAGTTGTATGTAAAATATTTCACCCCTGTTAAGAAGGCAAAATAAATATAATTGAGGCTGCCTGAATCATTACAGAGAAGAATATTTCACTCCAGTGTAAAATATTTCACCTCTATGCAAAATATTTCACCCATGTGCAAAATATTTCACCCCTGTTAAGAAGGCAAAACATGCACCGACTTACATATCCAAATGCTATAAGTATGCACCGACCTTATGAAGACATGCACCGACCTTCATACACAAGGCAGAAGCTGCACCGACCTTTATTTTCTATCAAGCATATAAAGGTCGGTGCACCTTCTGCCTTGTGTATGAAGGTCAGTGCATGTCTTCATAAGGTCGGTGCATACTTATAGCATTTGGATACGCAAGTCGGTGCATGTTTTGACTTCTTAACAGGGGTGAAATATTTTGCACAGAGGTGAAATATTTTACTCTGTAATAACTCAGGCAGCCTCAGTTATATTTCTTTTGCCTTCTTAATAGGGGTGAAATATTTTGCATACAACTGTAATATTTTGCACAGAGGTGAAATAGTTTGCACTGGAGTGAAATATTCAGGAATGAAATGTTTTGTTATAAGAATGAAACATTTTGTTTGACTGCAAAATTGAACGAATAGAAATGAAACCTTTTGTTATAGGAATGAAATATTTTGTTATAGGAATGAAACATTTTCTTATAAGAATGTATTTCTATTCGTTCATATACGTAGTCAAACAAGTAACAAAACGTTTTATTCCTGTAACAAAATATTTCACTTCTATTTGTTCATCTCTGTAGTCAAACAAAATGTTTCATTCCTATAACAAAACGTTTCATTTCTATAACAAAATATTTCACTTCTATTCGTTCATCTCTGTAGTCAAATAAAATGTTTCATTCTTATAATAAAATGATTCACTCCTATACAAAATATTTCACTCTGTAATAAAATATTTCACTCCCGTATTTTTCGCCGAGCAAAAAAGCGGGCCGACTGGGTGGCCGACCGGGTCTGACACGAGACTGACGGTCCGACACGGGACTGACACGGGGTCTCTTTTTTGCATTAAAAATGGTCTTTTCACCTTTTTTTGGGCCAATAGGAGGGGAGGTTGCACAATGAGGTGGCTTTTGTGCACCACATGCGGTGCACAAAGCATTACTCATGTTCAAATAAGTCTGTGGAGGTCATGATGCTGATACGACTTTGGCTTATGCTTCAATGTCCTTCGTACGTGGATGTTACGAATTAACATATTCGCATGTGTTCATGACGTAGCCAAGTAAATGCAACCGTTGAGGGTGTACATATTATGTTTTCTACCTCCACCCAACGAGTGAATATATGGCCACTTATGAAGTCTCCTTTCTTTCATATAACCATGAAAAATATTTTTAAAAAGATGACGCGAACCGTCCGAGAAACAACACCCCCCCCCCTTCTAGATTTGTTCGAGGGGGAAGTTCGAAACATTTTTTTAGGGGGGGTGGTTTGCATGAAAATTATTATTAAAAATAAATTTATAAAAAAATCACTCTTGAAAATACATGAGCAGACGTATCACTATGTAAATTTTAATTGCACAAAAATGTCATCATCGTAATCGCACGTTACCAGTCGTGAGATTAACCATGGTTAATTTTAATAGAACATGTGAAAAGACCAAATTATCCTCAATTTTAAAAATATAAAAAATAAAAAATAAAAAACTCCCTCCCCCTCTATCATGGCCGCCGGACCCCCTTCCCCTTCATCTGTGCCACCGGAGTCCCATCCCCATCCACCATAGCCACTGGATACCCTTCCCCCACCCCCTCCCCCTCCACCATGGCCGTCGGACCCCCTCCCTCTGTGCAATTAGGAACCCCTCCTCATCCCATGGCCGTCGGACCCCCCCTTCCTCTTCCTCTGACTCCCCTCTTATGGATCCCCAACATGTAGCCCTAACCCTAGCCCCCGTCCTCCTCCTCACCGCCAATTGCCCTCTCCCTTCCTTCTCTCTCCTCAACCACGCTTCTCACCTCTCCTCCTCGGCTTTTGCCATTTTCCCTCTCCCCCGCACACTGGCCCTCCTCCTTTGCCCACTCTGCCTCCACCTCTGCCTCCTTCCCCGCCATCACCACAAAGGCAGCCTCCTCCTCCTCCTGCTCCTCCTCTGAGTCGTAGTACACTGTCCGCCAAGCCTAGCGAGGGACAGGACGTGTCGGGGAGGCTCCGCTCTCGTCGACCACTGGGGCCCTGCAATGGCGATGCATCGGGGTGTCCTCCGACCTCGTCGCAATAGTGGGGAGCCCCCTCCCCCCTCCTAGCCGTTGGATCTCCCTCCCCCTCCCCTCCAAAGCTGGACCCCTCCCCTTGCCACTAGAGGTCCCTTCCCTTCTCCCTACGAAGTTGTACCTCCCCTCTTGCTCCCCTGGTCACCAGAGACCTCTCCCCCTCCCCTGCAAAGCCTGACCACCCCTCCTCCTCCCCTAGCCGCCAGATCCCCCTCCACCTAAAGCCGCCGTGGTCGCCTCTTCTCTTCCCCCTCTGTCGCAACTGCAGCCACAGGGAAGGTCCCCCTCCCCCCAGCGACTCTCTCTCTCCCTCCCCTAACAGCCAGATTCCCCTTCACCTACAGTCGCCACAATCGCCTCTTCTCTTCCCCCTCTATCGCAACTGAGGAACTACAGTCTCTCTCTCTCTCTCTCTCTCTCTCTCTCTCTCTCACGGTATTTTTGTCATTTTACACCTAACTGACTTAACTGACGGGAATTACACCTAACTGACCTAACTAACGGGAATAAAAACATCTTTATGGAATACTCATATTTTCATCAAATGAAGTTAACTAGGATGTCATTTTTACACAATTAGAATTTACATAGTGATATATCTGCTAATATATTTTCAAAAGTAATTTTTTTTATAAATTCACGTCTAACAATAGTTTTCATATAAAAAAATCTTTTTTCATCTTTTGAGGATCTTAACCGTGAGCACCTTCTGGTCCCCCGCCAAACATCATTTTGAGCTTCTAATTCCGTGGCCTGTCAACCATGGACGGTTGGTGGTTGCTCCATTTAGGTGATCAATTGACATGGATGATCATCGGACTCTACTAATTCCAATTTATTAAGATCTCGCATTAAGGTAACATCCATGGATGCCAATATGGCAACTTTTTTTGATAATTAAGTTCAATAGAAATCTAATAATTAAAATAATTATTTATCTCACGGGAGAGAGAGAGAGAGAGAGAGAGTTCAATGTGCACAGTCTTTGCCCTAATTGTGGGGGTGGGAGTAAAACACCCTCACTTCTAAAGGTGAGCTCTGCCACTGCACATAGATTGACTCAGGGAGCGTCTGGGGGAAGACTTTGGGGATGACTTCTGGCCTCCAATGTCTCACACCTCAAAAATCAAAATAAATGGGTGAAGTTCACATAAAACTTCTTAGAACTCAACTTTTGAAATGTAGAGAGAGATAGAAAGAAGAAGCCTCACTTTTCAAACTCATCTAAAAAGAGATTCTTCTCTCTCTAGAGGGCCCACTATGATTACCAGAAGCGACCTAAGCCACCCCGTCCCATAGAAAGCCAGGACTGACACCACCTCATTTCTAATAGGCGAGTCTCACTTCATGAACGACTCCCCCAGGTTGATGTTTCCCGCTCCCAAGTGAAAACAGTGCATATTCCCGTCCCATCTGAGGCTGTAAACCGTCAAACAGTCACCGGGCATCATACGAAAGCCTATAAATATGGGACCCCGACGACTGACTACATCGAATGGTTTTCTGAAACGGGACTGCATCGTACGGTCATCGGCTAACGAGGAGACTACTTCTGTTCTAACAGATAATGGCGGGCGTAAAATCTCTTATTAGGGCCTGTTTGTTTCTCGAAATAGCGTCGCCGGATTATCCATACCATGAGAGAGATATTTGTGGAGTCCACTAAAGCCTCTCACACACAGTCGAGTTATGCGGGGTCTAATATCTCATTCGACCGAAAAAGGTTGAATGAGTTATTCTACCAGACTTCTCGACTCAGATTAGGATCAAGTGCGCTAATCATAACCGATTAACAAAATCCCCCTTACAAAGTAGACTGCTAGGATTCCACATCTTTTTTTTTACGAGTACGTTGTTTCATCAAGAGACAAATGTCGATACTGCCGTTACTAATTCCTAAGCCTGGCGGTCCAGAAAAAAAGGGGGATTGGTTTCTTCAAAAGGTTCCGAAATTGCACTAGCGAATATCCAAGAGAGACTAGTAGATAAGATGAATCAGATTACTAGTTTGTTTTTAAGACTGGAAAGCAACAGGCCATCCTCTTTCTCAGCCTCACGAATAAGGAACCATTCGTCGAAGAATGGAATGGCTCGAACACCTTCTTTAAGTCATCTTTGAGCCAATAAAACCTTGGTAGTCAACATTAAAATATCACTCACAAGGTTAAGAAGGGGGAGGGGAGGGGGCATTGTCGTCATCCGAGTTCAAGGCTGAAGACACTGCATCTATCTAGGCAGTGAAAAGTAAGCACCTCTGTACTCTAAATCTCAGAGACTCAAACCCAGATGTGTCTTTCTAAATGGACTTTAATCATATAAAATATCATGCATCCAGACGAGCCCGTGGTCTTTTTAACCATAGAAAAGCCCGGTGGGTGGAACAGAGACAGGCAATTTGGAGATGGCAGCATGCTTTCATGCCACCGGGGATGGTAGTAGGTCACGCACAGTGCCTTGGGTTTCACTATGAAATGAACACCACCGGGCGTAAAGTTTCAGGTGGACGGGCCAATAAAGGCCATCTAAATAGCAGTCTGGAACGGAGGATGCTGATGATCTCTGTTTTCTTTGAAGACTCGGCCCTCAGAGAGGGTTAGTAGATTCGATAATGGCCCAGGATGGTCGATTCGGAGGAGGTCCGTAGAAATCAATTAGATTGGAATTTGTCCCATCGAAAACGAAAGACATGGCCTTTCAAAGACATGCAGCTTCCTGGTCAGAAGTTAACCCAAACACATGACGAGCTGGGTTAGCAACAAGCATTAGTCAATAAAAGAAATCTAAACACATGAAAAGTGGTGCAGTGCCTTGTCCAAGGATTCACAACTTTTTGTGCTCTAATAATGTACGCACGCACAACACGGTTTATCCTTCAAAAAAGAGTCTAAAACCTTCACAACATTAAGCTCTTCAAAAAGCAAACAATTGCAAGTACAAGGGGAGTTGGGTAACTGTCTAAACATTATAAATATGTATATAATTATATAATAAAACCAGGTCACTAAGAAGCAGAATCAAGCACAACAGATCAGAACCAGGGCTTGAATACGTGCGCATAAAGAAGCATGCAACAGCCACCTAAAATAGAACTTAACAAGACTTGCTTAAAACTGGCCAAAGAGTTGTCTAATGAATCTGAGACTTTGCATTAAATAAGTATACAAAATATGAATAAACATGTTGACGCAGGGTAACAGTTTCAGATGGGATCCTCTTCACACGTCAGAAGAATCAACCTGAAGCATGTGCATGTTATAAACTGAGGCAATCACATTTCAGGAGACAGACAAATTGATACAAATCACCTTACGCTTTGGGCGACTCCTACTACTGTCAGTTGCTATACACCAATACCTGCTTCCTTTGAAAAAGACACAGATAATGCCTTATCTGTCCCCTTACCCTCTTCTCAATCTTTGTGATCACAAAATAAAGCAGCTTTTTTGTGCCTTTATCTTCTTCTTCTTCTGCTTGGGAGGTTGAAGCACAACCTTAATGGCTGCATCAAACACTGCCTTCACATTCTGCGAATTTTAAAAAATATTTAAAAAATCAAGAAAAGAAAATAAAGAAAAGGAAATAGTAGATGCAGGGGAAACAGTTAGAAAAAAAAAGTCACCTGTTGTGTCTTCGAACTGCATTCAATGTAAGCAGGGGCACCTATTAGCTTTCTGAGCTCTTCTCCCTGATAACAGACAAATATTGCATAGCTCATCACTAAACTTGGGATGCAATTGGATGAAAAATAATGAGCTAATTCCGTGTGATCATAAGCACAAGAGCTATCTGCAAAGGATTGTTGGATCATGATGGCCTTGCCTGAACCGTTGTAATTGGCACTGCACCAGGGTGATCTATAAAAAATTGCTTGTCATCTCGAAGATCTGCAATCAGATCACAATGGCATATAAGCTTCAGCTTCTTGGCATAAGAGCAAAGGATCATAAAACCTCAGACAGATTAAACATGACCCCGGTAAAAAATAAGGTTATTTCAACAAACAACCAGATTAAACATGACCACGGTATTAAAAGACAATTATGGTGACAGCTTGGGGTGTCGAGAAACTATTGAAAGAAATCATAGATAGATTACACACACACACACACACAGAGAGAGAGAAGTCAAGAACAAAAAACAAGAGCTAGAAAGGAATACAAAAAGCTTAGTTACAATTTAAGAAATAGTACATAAAGTGATAAATTGTACCAGAAAATTGTAAGGTATGACTTTGCAATTAACCATCATAACTAAAACTATAATTCCCAGTTTTCAGAGCAATCTAAAGGGCAAAACATGAAGCACTGTATTTGATACAACTTTTGCAGTTCATGTGAAGAGGGAAAGTAAAACAGCCACATGGGAGAAATCATCATCATCATCATCATTATCATCATCATCATCATCATCATCATCATCATCATCATCATCATCATCAGAGTCTTATCCCAATTAATTGGGGTCGACTACATGAATCATGTTCCGCAAAAGATTTCAATCAAGTGCAATATTCATATTTAAACTCAAGGAACTAATGTCATTCCTAATAACATCGCACCATCTCATTTTAGGCCTTCCTCGAGCTCTTTTACTAGCATCCACTAAGATTTGGTCACATCTTTTAACCGGCGCTGAGTTAGGGCGACGAAACACATGTCCAAACCACCTGAGTCTATTTTCTCTCATTTTACTATCAATTGGAGCTATCCCTAAGTCCTTACGGATGCGCTCATTCCTAATCTTGTCTTTCTTAGTCTTGCCACACATCCATCTCAACATCCTCATCTCTGCTACACACATTTTGTGGATGTGTTCCTTTCGTACTGCCCAACACTCGGTACCATATAACAAAGTAGGTCTCACAGCCGTTCTATAAAACCTCCCTTTGAGTTTCACAAGCATACGACGATCACAAAGGACACCTGATACACTTCTCCATCTTAACCAGCCTGCCTTAATCCTATGTGTAACGTCATCATAAATCTCCACATTCTCTTGTATGATAGACCCTAAGTATCGAAAGCTACTACTCTTCGGAATGTTATGTCCATCAATTAGAACCATGTCTTCCTGAACCACTCTCCCATTACTAAAATTACAGTACATAAACTCTGACTTACTCCTACTAATTTTAAAACCTTTAGACTCCAAGGCAAGTCTCCAACGCTCTAACTTAGCATTTAGAGCATCAATACTCTCATCAATTAAAACAATATCGTCTGCAAATAGTATACACCAAGGGATATCCTCATGCAATTGTTTAGTTACTTCATCCATAACTAAGGCAAAGAGATACGGACTTAGTGCATAACCTTGATGCAAACCAATAGAAACATGAAATTCGCCAGTCTCCCCAGCAATAGTTCGAACACTAGTAATAGCACCGTCGTACATATCCTTAATCAAATCAACATATCCTTGAGAGATTCTTTTCTTTCTTAATGTCCACCAAATCAATTCTCTCGGTACTCGATCGTACACCTTCTCTAAATCAAGAAAAACTATATACAAATCTTTTCTCATCTCTCTATACTTCTCCATTAACTGCCTAGTAAGAAAATAGCTTCTGTAGTAGATCTATTTGGCATAAAATCAAACTGATTTTCCGATACAGTAGTCATACAACGGAGGCGTTTTTCAATTACTCTTTCCCAAAATTTCATAGTATGACTCATAAACTTAATTCCACGATAATTATTACAACTTTGAATATCTCCTTTATTTTTATAGAAAGGAACTACAACACTTTTTCTCCAAACTTCTGACATTCTCCGTTCCTTTAAAATTTTATTAAAAAATTTAGTTAGCCACTGAATACCAATATCTCCTAGGCCTTTCCATACTTCAATAGGTAAGCCATCTAGTCCTAAGGCCTCGCCCACTTTCATTTTCCTTAAAGCATCCTCCACTTCTGACATTTTAATACGCCTGAAATATTGATATTTATCAAATATTGTGGACTCTTGGGTACCTTCTAAAGATAAATCCTTGACGGAATCTCCATTAAGCAACTTCTGAAAATAACTACTCACGATGGAAAAAAAGGAAGCTACTTACACAATTGATTAAGCAGGCTGAGGCTGTACTTCAAGCTACAGCAGATGACACCTCAAATAGTAGGGCGAGAGTTGATATCAATACAAAATGCATAATCAACATTGTATTATTGCAGAACAGCAAACAAACGAATCAGACCAAGTTTCCCTCCTAAGAATCAGACCAATTTGGTTTATTATATTATATTATGTTTTCTTCACCCTCTTCAAACGACATATGACAATGTTACTGGGAATTGACTTCAAAGTATTTCAACGTTTGTTCTCTGGTTCTGCTAATGTGACAATAAATGTGCATACCTCATTCCAAACTTTGTTTGGATTGTGTAGACTGGATCTAAGAATCTTCTTTACAGCAACATTTATGTCTGACCGCAGTCATCTTCGATCTACATGACACTAGTCTCAAGCAAGTCTTAATAGTTAATTTACTCCTCTTCCCCCTGCATTCACTATATTCCATTATTCCCTGAACTGACTCCATTATAGTACCTCGGGCAACATTCCCATTCAAAACAGTTAGAAGGTGCAGCCAAAATCAATGGCAATGCACTTGACAAAGGGCCAAAATGAGATGGTCCAACATAATAAGAAGGGGAACGGGACAGGGCAGTTGTAGATTTTTTTGTTTTCTTCTTTTGGATGGTGGATAGCTAGTACAAAATCTTCATTGCAGATAAAACAACCAATGGAGACGTGAACAACCTGCAAAGTATGCCCCCAATAAACATGTCCAAATGCAATCTAAAAAATTCCACCATATACAGAAGATTCACTCAAAAGAATCCCGCCCATCAAGCCCACCAAGATGGTCTGCCCAATCTATGAAGACAAGGAAGCCAAAACAGAAGGCTGAACACCCTCTGCGCCAGGGTGACGCTTTGATTTCGGCTAAATTTACTTAAGCTATCATTCAGGGGGAGTTGTCTCACTTCATGAGTTTGTCTTGGTTGTGTGTGATTGTCCTTAACATGTTGACGTCGTTGGATTGGAAAATTCACTCATTATCATCTTATTTTTCTTGAGTTTTGTCATCATAAAAAAAGAGAGATTGTTAAGTTTCTCATATTTTATTTTAATAATTACAAAATTAACTTCTTTGGTGATCTAACTTGGTTATCAAGCATGTTTCGAAGTTGATAGGTGTAGGTCCTAAGTTATTATTTTGAAGAAATTAAAGAATCTCTGCAAACAACCCGTGGTGTTTGAAGATGGTTGGACAACACGTCGGACACCACAATCCGCGAACTAGAATTCTGTTTCTAAAACAGAATTTTCTGATTTGGTGCTGGACTCTAACAAGGAAGGTGGCCAAGGGAAGGTAATGAGGACGTGTTTGGAGTCTCTCTAGGGTTGCAACAGCCCAAAACAACAAAGAGAAAAGGGGAAAACCAGGACGGCTGTTGCATAGTCTCAAGAACAGGGCGATCTCCTCAAGAACGTGATGGTGTTTCAAGATCTGCTCATGGGGATCTGAAGCGAGCGTCTACCGTGCATCTTCCATCAGATTTGCTCCCTAGAAACTTGACTTTTGGGATATTTCTTGTGATATTTCTTTTTGATTTCTAGTTGAGTCTTTGAATCTCTTTTGTAAGGAAGATTTACATCTATCTTGATGTAGTGGGTTCAAGGCGAATTAACGCCTTCATGTCTAGTGATTGTGAGACGAACTAACACCTTTATATCTAGTGTGAATTTGTGACGAACTAGCGCCCTTGTGTCTAACATGTCGTGACGAGCTAGCACCATTGTGTCTAGCGGGTTGAGAGATGTACTTACACCTTCATGTCAAGTGGTTTGTAGTGGTGAGTCGACACCCTTATGTCTAACGGTTCTTAGAAAAAATCCCAAGGTGTTCTTGGGTAGTGAACGCAAGTCAACATGGTGTTGTCCGAACCACTATAACTGAACTACTATAAAATCGACGTGTTCCCTTTGTGCGTTTGGATCATTGTCTCTCATTCCCTTTCTTCGTGAGATTACATGCGACAAATTTTAATTTATTAGTTTGTTCATTGTGTTGCGATTTAATTCAATAATCCAATTCACTCCTATCTTGGATTATTCGGTCCGAATTTTCTTTCAATGGGTATCAAAGCGAGTTCTCTTGGTGAAGGCTTAACCGCCTAAGAGAGATCGATGGCTAATCCTGGTACTTATTTTCTCTTTAGTGAGGGTCAATCTTCCATCCGACCTCTATTATTCAATGGATCCAATTACAACTATTGGAAAAATCGCATGAAAATTTTCATGCAAGTTATGGACTCTGAGATGTGGAGGGTGGTAGAGAATGGACCACATGTTCCTAAAGAGAAAGAAGAGTGAAAAAATGAGGATTTCTGAAAGGTTTCTTTAAACGCTAAAGCTATAAATGTTTTGTATCGTGCACTTGATGCAAATAAATTTAATCGAATTTCTATGTGTAATTCTACTAAGGACATGTAAGATAAATTGCAGGTTACTTATGAAAAGACCTCTCAAGTGAAGGAGACGAAAATAAATCTCCTTGTGCATAAATATGAACGGTTCAAAATGAATCCGGATGAAACCATCAGTGAAATGTTTACCAGGTTTGGTGACATTGTAAACAGTTTAAAAACCTACACCAATGCTAATTTAGCAAGAAAAATCTTTCACTCTCTTCCAACCTCATGAAGTCCCAAAGTCACGGCCATTAGAGAGAACTTATCCACTTTGACTTTAGATGAATTGATGGGATCACTTATGACTTATGAAATTAACTTTTTTAAGACTACAGGATGAGGAACCCAAAAAGAAGAAGACTATTGCACTCAAGGTTGTTTCATCTTCCCTTAACTCAATTGATGAAAGTGAACAAGACAAAAATAAAGATGCAATCAACATGATCGCAAGACAAATGAGAAAATTTGTGCACAAAACAAGTTTTGCGACTCAAGGAATTATAAGAGAGCATATCCTAAGGGGAAGGGATCTAAAGAAGTTGAAATCATTTGTTATGGATACAAGAAGACTGGCGACATGAAAAGTGAGTGTCCCGAGATGAGAAGGAAAGTCAAACATGATAAGGATCAAAGTAAAAAGAAGAAAGTAATGATTGCAACCTGAAGTAAGGAAGATGATTCTTCTTATGTCTAACGGTTCTTAGAAAAAATACCACGGTGTTCTTGGGTAGTGAACGCAAGTCAACATGGTGTTGTCCGAAGCACTATAACTGAACTACTATAAAATCGTCATGTTCCCTTTGTGCGTTTGGATCATTGTCTCTCATCCCCTTTCTTCGTGAGATTACATGCAACAAATTTTAATTTATTAGTTTGTTCATTGTGTTGCGATTTAATTCAATAATCCAATTCACTCCTCTCTTAAATTATTCGGTCCGAATTTTCTTTCAATGGGTATCAAAGCGAGTTCTCTTGGTGAAGGCTTAACCGCGCAAGAGAGATCGATGGCTAATCCTGTTACTTATTTTCTCTTTAGTGAGGGTCAATCTTCCATCCGACCTCTATTGTTCAACAGATCCAATTGCATCTATTGGAAAAATCGCATGAAAATTTTCATGCAAGTTATGGACTCTAAGATGTGGTGGGTGGTAGAGAATGGACCACATGTTCCTAAAGAGAAAGAAGAAGAGTGAAAAAATTAGGATTTCTGATAACTTTCTTTGAACGCTAAAGCTATAAATGTTTTGTATTATGCACTTGATGCAAATGAATTTAATCGAATTTCTATGTGTAATTCTACAAAACAAATTTAAGATAAATTGTAGGTTACTTATGAAGAGACCTCTCAAGTGAAGGAGACGAAAATAAATCTCCTTGTGCATAAATATGAACTGTTCAAAATGAATCCAGATGAAACCATCAGTGAAATGTTTACCCTGGTGACATTGTAAACAATTTAAAAACCCTTGATAAAACCTACACCAATGCTAATTTAGCAAGGAAAATCTTTCACTCTTCCAGCCTCATGAAGTCCCAAAGTCACGGCCATTGGAGAGAACGTATCCACTTTGACTTTATATGAATTGATGGGATCACTTATGACTTATGAAATTAACTTTTTTAAGACTGCAGGATGACGAACCCAAAAGAAGAAGACTATTGCACTCAAGGTTGTTTCATCTTCCCTTAACTCAAGTGATGAAAGTGAACGAGACAAGAATAAAGATGCAATCAACATGATCGCAAGACAAGTGAGAAAATTCGTGCACAAGAACAAGTTTTGTGACTCAAGAAATTACAAGAGAGCATCGCCTAAGGGGAAGGGATCTAAAGAAGTTGAAATCATTTGTTATGGATACAAGAAGAATGACCACATGAAAAGTGAGTGTCCCGAGATGAGAAGGAAAGACAAAAATGATAAGGATCAAAGTAAAAAGGAGAAAGTAATGATTGCAACCTGAAGTAAAGAAGATGATTCTTCTTACTCTAGCATAGGAGAAGATGATGGAGTAGCAAATCTATGTCTCGTGACACATGTTCAGGCTGAAAAGGTAATCTTTGAAATTTATCCTATTTCTTTTGAAAAACTACAATATGCCTTGATGAATTGTACGATATAAGAAGCTAAAATCTGCAAATAAAGTTTTGAAGAAAGATTTGCTTGTTGCTCATGATGACTTGATTGTTGATGAACATATAAAAAAATTGCAACTTGAAAATAAAAAATTTAAAAATAAAATTGATTGTCTACCGGCTGAGCTCAATTCTATAAAACTTGACAGTTCTGAACTTAACAAAAGAATTGTTTCGCTACAAATGAAAGTTGACAACTCAAAGAAGGATCTTGCTAAATTTGTCAGGGAGAAGGATAATTTACATGCCATGCTAAATACTTGTGTAGGTGCTTTTCGTAAAGACAGTATAGGGTACAATCCTAACGCAAAAATAAAAACTAAGAAAGTGTCTTTTGTAAAAGCATCCACTTCAAGTGCTCTCTTTACTACTTGTAATTATTGTGACAGGAAAGGTCATTTTACTAGAGGTTGTTCCATTAAAAAGAATGCTCAAAATGGAAAGACTAAATTGGGTGCCCAATTCTCGCTTGCTTATGCCACTGACACTCTTGGACCCAACATTACTCGAGGACCAAACAATAATACTTGAGAACTTATTTTTGCATATATGCTTTGGAGCTCTACATGAAAATTGGTATAGTGACAGTTGATGCTCAAAGCATACGATGGGAGACAAAAATCAATTCATCTCCCTTGAAGTAAAAGATGGAGATCTCCAGATCAAGCTAACAAAAATACTCTTCATAAATCAAGAAAAATACTCCAAGGAAAGACTCAAAAATTTGGCCTGAGCAACTCAAAATCACCTTCTACTCCCATGACAACATCCACGAAATTGAACAATAATGCAACACGTAAACAATTTTTTGTGTTCCAAAAAGTTGGTGTCTCACTGGTGTCCAACCATTCCCAGACACCACTGATCCAAAAAGTTGGTGTCTCCATGGTGTCCAACCAATCCCAGACACCAACCACTGTTCCAAAAAGTTGGTACCTCACTGGTGTCCAACCATTCTCAAACACCACTATTCCAAAAAGTTGGTGTCTTCATGGTGTCCAACCAAATCCCAGACACCACTGTAAGTCTGTTCTTTTTCTTGTTCCAGAAACTTGTGTCTCCATGGTGTCCAACCAAACCTCAAACACCATTGTAAGTCTGTTCGTTTTCTTGTTCCAGAAACTTGGTGCCCTCTCTAGTGTCCAATCACTTGCAAACACCACCAAAAAAAGAGGAGTTATGTGCCCCCTCCTCTTTTCTATTCTTTCCTTCTTTTAAACCCTCGTCACATCCTTCCTTCCTTTTCTTCTTTTCTTCTCTCTCGTCTTCCTTCACATCGTCGCACCCCTTTCCCCACTCTTTTCGCCATCGCCTTGCAACCCCACCTGCTCTCTTCGATGATGTTGCACCTCCGCCACCCCCCATACGCCTCGCCGCCACTGTTTCCATTGCTCCAACGGCATTCCTCCGTGTCCTCAACCGCCATTCGTCGCCGCCAAATTGCCACACCAGCGCCTGCCATATGCTCGCCTGCACAACCATCCTTTCCCCCACGACGTTCCCTTAATACCTCTCCCCCATCCTTTCCCTACACTTGTCTCACCTCCCCCCTCACCCTTTCCCCCACATTGGCCTCTTATTTTGTTTCTCAAGCTCAAGTTTCATAAAATGGAGTCTTAACCAAAATGAGTCTGAGTCACTCGGCTGGTTGGCCAAGGTCACCTTAATGCAGTCCTAAAGGTTCGGAGTCTCCCCTCCTCCGCAAGGAGCTGCGTACACACTCGGCAACTAGAGACAAGTGGAGACCCGGAAAGTTGTAGAATTGTTTGCATTGGCCCAAGGGGCATGACTACCCCTTTCTCCTACTCGATTGAACGAGAAGAATGTAGGAATTCGTAATAGGGGACCAACTTGCTTAGCACCCCCCAAGGAGGAGGCTATTTCAAAAAAAACACAAAAAAGAGACACATCATACAGATGAATCATGAAAGAGCCAAAAGAAGGCGGGTGACAAAAAGTACGCACCTCCCCTAAGGCAGGCAAAAGAGAGTGGCAAAAAAGTACGCACCCTCACGAAAAGACAAAAGGCCGCACAACATTAAAAATCCCTAACATCAAAAGTAAGACCAAATCCACAAAGTGGTCAAAGTCGAGAAGGGAACCAAAAAGCGGACCTCACTAACTGATCGAGAGACTTCCTATTTTCTTCTTCCCTTCTCTCCCAGGTAGTTCTGTCTCAAGGGTTGGCAAAGACAAGGATACACTGATAGGGCAGACATGAACCCTGAGGTTGTCCCCTCTTATGCATGATTGCGCATCCAAAGGATATGAGAACTAAGGCTGAGTTGGCTAGCTGCTAGCTTCAGTGAAAGACTACCTTGAAATGAAGGATCACATTCCACAATTGAATTGCATGTCCGCCTTCACTCATGTGCCGACTGGAGTGCAGTTCATTCTCACAGAGTTCCCGTAGATCCCTATTTTTCATCACACACACCTGCGGCAACCTAGCCATCTTAGTTTTGGCTCTTCACTGGTAGTCGGAGCAGCTATTCTGGTGCTTATTGGCTCCGTCATCCTTCTATCCTTTCTTTTTTTTTTTTGGTCATCCTTGTCTCCTCCTCACCTTCTTGTACATGATCCTTTGGTTGCCTTACATTGCATTATATTTACAAAGGCTCCTACATTTCTCCCTTCTTTGATTGATGACAAAAAAGGGGAGTGATTGATACTGATTGGTATTTTCCAAATGCTTTCATGTTGTTTACTTGTGATGCTTTGATTTTGGCTAAATTTACTTACGCTATCATTCAGGGGGCGTTGTATCACCTCATGAGTTTGTCTAGGTTGTGTGTGATTGTCCTTAACATGTTGACGTCGTTGGATTGAAAAATTCTCTCATTATCATTTTATTTTTCTTGAGTTTTGTCATCATAAAAAAGGGGAGGTTGTTGAGTTTCTCATCTTATTTTGATGATTACAAAACTAACTTATTTGGTGATCTAACTTGGCTGTCAAGCATGTTTAGAAGTTGATGGTTGCAGGTCCTAAGTTGTTATTTTGAAGAAATTCAAGAATCTCTATAAACAGCCCGTGGTGTTTGAAGACGATTGGACACCGCGCCGGACACCACGATCCGCGAACTGGGATTCTGTTTCTAAAACAGAATTTCCTAATTTGGTGCTAGACTCTGGCAAGGAAGGTGGCCAAGGAAAGGTTATGAAGACGTGTTTGGAGTCTCTCTAAGGTTGCAATAGCCCAAAACAACAAAAAGAAAAAGGGAAAACCAAGGCGGCTACTGCAAAGCGTCAAGAATAGGGCGATCCTCAAGAACGTGATGGTGTTTCAAGATCTACTCATGGGGATCTGAAGGGAGCATCTTCCGTGCATCTTGCATTAGATTTGCTCCATAAAAACTTGACTTTTGGTGTATTTCTTGTGATATTTCTTTTGGGTTTCTTGTTGAGTCTTTGAATCATCCTTTTGTAAGGAGGATTTACATATCTCTTGATGTAGTGGGTTCAAGGCAAACTAGGGCCTTCATGTCTAGTGGTTTTAAAGCGAACTAGCGCCTTTATGTCTAGTGTGATTTGTGGCAGGCTAGTGCTCTTATGTCTAGCATGTCGTGGCGAGCTAGCACCCTTGTGTCTAACGGGTTGAGAGGTGCACTTGTACCAAAATGTCAAGTGGTTTGTAGTAGTGAGCTAGCACTCTTATGTCTAGCGGTTCTTAGTGAAAACCCCAAGATGTTCTTGGGTAGTGGACGTAGGTCAGCATGGTGCTATCCGAGTCACGATAAAATCATCGTGTTCCCTTTGTGCATTTGGATCATTGTCTCTCAACACCTTCATGAGATTATATGCGATAAATTTTAATCTATTAGTTTGTTCATTGTGCTGCGATTTAATTCAATAATCCAATTCACCCCTCCCTTCTTGGATTATTCGGTCCGGGTTTTCTTTCAATAATAATGATGATGACAACAATGATGGCAGCAATGAGAAAACATTCAAAATGCCCCAAGCAAAATCATCAGCATGTTAAGTAATGCTTTAACAATATTTGGTTATACATTTTACAGACTCATCATGAGTCCACCTTCACATTTTTCACATTTGCAAAGTCCATCACTGTCAAAGATGATATCACATTTGAGTATGATGATGAGGAAAGCATTCAAACGTTCGAGATAAATCATTAAAAGAATGTCGAAATGACAATCTCTGGATATAAATTCTGCAGTCATCCACCTTCACATTGTCACATCTGTAAAGACCTTTTTTCTTGAGGGCCTCTGCCACAGTGGGCAGGGACTGTTAAAATAAACAAAAGAAACCCTCCCACCCAGAATTGAACCTGAGAGGTACCCCCAAACCCTTTCACCAACTGGCCTACAGCCCAGTGGCATCTGCATAAGCCTTACTATCAAAGAATAGTTAACTCACAGTCAATGGGAAACTTGATTGCACATTAAAAAACAAGGAAAATTACCTGTAGTACGGTTGTATAACCCTGAAAACTTTAAATATTACCCCTATACCCCTACCTTCATGGAATCTACTCCAATATCTCTCAAATCTACTAACAAGGGCTGCCATGCCCCTGAGCTTATATTCCATGAAAAACATGCCTAACGGTGGTAACGGCTCACAGGTGATGACCATTTTACCCCACCCACTACTACTCCCTCGCCAGCTACACCGGCACCATCGCCATCAACTCCGCCCACCTCACCCCCGCTAGCTTTGCCCAGGACAGTGTGGCCGGCCACTGTCAACTCCCCAAGGTGGTGCTCCCTCCGGCCGACAACGTCATTGGCTGCAGCCAGCGGTGTCATCCATGGGGGCGCGGCCGTCAACTCCCTAGTCCAAAGACCACAGAAAAGGAGCCCTCCCGTCCTGCAATGCCCTACTGTTCGCTGCCTTCATCTCCTCTACCCTCTTCCTCGCCGCCCTCCCTTCCTCCCCTATGGCAGCGCCACCATAGAGGCCTTGTCGTCGAAGCGGATGTTAAAGGCCTCAACCACCGACGACTTGCAAGTGAAGTAGAAGACGGAGTTGATGTCAGGGAGGCCATTAGAGAAGCCCTACTGGATAAACTTCCGGCCGCCAAAGACCTCAATGTAGAAGGGCTCGTGGGTGACCTTACCGACAGTCTCCGGTGAGAGGCCCTATGACTACACGGATCGCTGGCCGAAGTGAACGTAGGGGTTGACGACAGTGTGGTTGGGTCCTTGTGGCTATACTAGAGCAGGATCTCGTGCAGCTACTATGCCACTGTCGCTGCAGCCTCGCCCAGGAGGTTGACGTTGAAGTGGCGGGTGAGGTTGCCACCAACGACCTCGGTGCGGCCGTCATCGTCAAAGATCTTGTGGGTGTCGTGCTAAAGGGCGAAGAGGTAGTCAGCAGTCATGCGTAAGTAGTGGGCGTGGTATGGGAGATGGCCAAGGACGCAGAAGCCGAGGCGGGCCTGGTCCTCCAACGACATGAAGATGGCACCCGGCCAACATGGCGGCGTCGCCCACGACCAGGAGTTGGCAGCCTTGGATCCTTGCAAGGCGGCTGAGGGTGTCGAAAGGGTAGCCGTCAGGGGCTGCGACCACGATCTAATGCTTAGAGCAAAAGGCGACGGTGGGGCCGGAAAGCGGGGGCACCAACTCCCAGGCGATGTGTGGGTAGAGGAGCCGCAGCCCTGCCGGATTGGGAGGCACCGGCGCAAAACTCAAAGCAGAGGAGGGAGGCGGTATCACCGGCATTATGGAGGAAGAAGAGGGCAGAGATGATCGTGGCGAGGAGGCAGCCGACAGCGATCTTGTAGAGGTTTTCAGAGGCCCAGGTGGAGAAGTTAAGAAACTTGGGCGGGAGAAATGGTGGCCCTCGAGGTGGGGGACGTGGTAGCAGTCAGGAGGGGGGAGTGGTCCCCAAGATCGGAGTGGTGGTTGGTGTTGTCGACAGGGCAGCGGCAGTTGTCATCGTTGTCGGAGAGGGAGGGCTTGGAGGGAGGGGAAGAGCTATCCAAAGAGTGAGAGAGAGAGAGATGGACCAAGTTAGGGGGAAGGTTAGTCATTTTTCATAGCTAACCCACTTGGGGTTAACAATCGTGAGAGGTAGGGGCACAAGACACTCGTCATAAAGATTTGAGGGATATTGGCGTAAATTCTATGAAGGTAGGGATATAGGGGTAATATTTAAAGTTTTCAAAGGTATACAAATAATTTACCATAAAAATATCAAAATTTGCTTTTCATTTCTTGCATTTGTTTCTCGTTCCATCTTAACGAGCAACTTAAAGCATTTCCAAACACAGTGTTTCTCACTGATGTCTAATGCTTTGCTTCCCGCTTTCATTTCTCATCTTGGTAACTATGCTATACTCATCATTCCACTGAAGTTCTGTTAAACAACCCAAAAAGGTGCCAAAATATTTCCAAACACAGTGCTTAAAACATTTCCAAACTCTGTTTCTCGCTGATGTCTAAGGCTTTGCTTCCCACTTTCATTTCTCATATCGGTAACTATGCTATACTCATCATTCCACTGAAGTTCTGTTAATCAACCGAAAGGTGCCAATATATGGCTGCATTTCATCCACTTGTTGCCATTAACTGAATGCAAAGCACTACTTCCCTTCCAATGCTTTTGCAGTGTGGAAGGGAGAAGAATTCCAGATCATAGGCCATCAGAACATCACACACTTCTAGCAACTAGAGCCCCAAACAGGTTTTTTGGAAAAAAAAAAAAAACACCAATTGGCTGATCCGTGTTGGTATTTGGTGGGCCTATCTGATCCAGGCCGCCTTTTCCAATCGGTGGGACCAGACCATGGGGACAGCTTACATCAGCCAATCTGCCTTAGAATTTGATAGATCCAAGCTCCAATGGCTAGCCCAATTGATCATTGGAGAATGCAACTAGCCGTTGATGGTCATTTCAAGGATGACAGTTTCGGCCGAAACCGTATCGGTGTGGGACCTAGACGATCCGAAACTAGATCTGCTCACTGTAACAGGTCCAAAACTAAAAAGATATTTTTTATTAGGTTTCAAGCGAAACCTATTCCGGTTTCACCAGGTTTCGGGCGTTTTGGCCGAATATGCCCGAAACCGGGTGAAACCGGACGCGAACTCCCCCCTTAAGGGGAGTTCAGGTCTGCCACACCCCTCAGATCTGAGATCTGAGATCTGAGGGGCTGCCTTGCAGGGGAGGTGGAGGGGTAGCGGGAAGTTTGGGAGGAGATCTTGCGGCCGGGAGAAGATCTTGCCGCCGGGAGAAGATCTTGCCGCCGCTACCGTTTCTTGCTGTTTATAGTGTGTAGTTACCGCCGCCGCCAACGTTCACATCATTGGGTTGAAGATTCCTCAAGGATCTTGTAATTTTTTGTATTTTTTCTTTGTTTGATAGCCTTCTTGTTGTAGGTAAGGTTATATACAATATATTAGTTTTTATACGTTAATTATGGTCAATCCCAAATTAGGGCTTAATTAGCGATTTAAATTTGCGACTTTTGTCTAATTAGGTAAGTTTAGCGTCAATTTAAGCTTAATTAAGCTTTGTTGAATGCTTTAGGGCGAGAGCATGCTACTAATTGTATTACACGTCGGATAATTAAGATAAATCACCAAATTAGGGCCTAATTAACTATCTATATTTGGGACTTTTGTCTAATTAGATAAATTTCGCGTCAACTGAAGCTCAATTAAACTTCATTAAATACTTTAGGGTGGGAACATGATGCTAATTATATCACACGCCGGATAATTAAGGTAAATCATCAAATTAAGGCCTAATTAGCGATTTAAATTTAGATATTTTGTCTAGTTAGATAATTTTAGCGTCCATTGAAGCTCAATTAACTTTTATTGAATACTTTATTGCGAGAGCATGCTACTAATTACATTTAATGAAAAGTAATTAGGCAAAATCCCCAAATGTGACCCTAATTAGCGGTTAGATATTGAGACTTTTGTCTAATTATGTCAATTCAACGTAATTTTAAGCTCAATTATGCTTCATTGCATTTTTTTTCTTGTACTTACAACCATTTGTTTTTGACTGCCTTAATACAGCATCATGGATAGACGTGAACAAAGTCAAGAGCAGCAAGGGCAAGATGATCCGGGGTGGACCCACCTCACCTTAGTTGATATTAGAAGAAGAAAAGTCAAATGTAATTATTGTGGTAAGCAGATACATGGCAAAGTTACTAAAAGAAAGCAGCATTTGACAGGGATAAGAGGAGAGGTCAAGCAATGCGCCATATGTCCCCGACGGATGGTAGAGGAAATGCGCTAGTGCCTTATGGGCAAAAAAGATAGGATGTAACGAAGGGCTGAAGATCAGGCTGAAATTTGTGAGGAGATTTCAGGCAGAGTAAGCAGAAGGGGAAGGAGAGACGATGATGATGAGGAATGCACTGAGGATTCAGATCCAGAGCTGACCGAAGTAGAATAGCATCAGCGTACAGCTCGAAGTAAGGGAAAAGCACCGATAAGATCAGGGACCTACTCTAGTACAGTTGGTGTAGCACAACATCCTGACACTGGTGCAATCCCACAGAGAGTAGGCCCCATGGATAGCTACATGCACAGAAGATAAAGTGCTACATAGCCAAAAATCAAGCATATATTGAGAGGGGTCAAAAAATCAGCTGAAGTTGCAGGGCATACATTTAAAAGTATTTGCAAATGATTGTTCCATACAGGTGTGCCTACACATGCAGCTGAATCAGAATATTGACAACCTATGCTTGATGCCATAATAGATGCAGGCCCTAACTTCAAGGCTCCGTCACATCGAGACATATACAGGCGTGGCCTTGAGGGAGAGGTTGAGGAGGTTCATCAGTGAGTTGAAAGCTTCAAGCATATCTAGATGGAGAGAGGATGCACCATTATGTGTGATGGCTAGACTGGTACCATGAAGAAGTCTATGATCACCTTTCTAATTTATTACATCGAAGGTACAGTCTTTGTGAAATCAGTTGATGCATCAAATTATGAAAAGAATGTAAATTATTTGTTGCATTTGATAGATGAGATAGTAGAATAAATTGGAGAGGAACATGTTGTGCAAGTAGTCACCGATAATGAAGTTAGTTACAAGGCTGCAGGGAGAAGTTGATGCAGAAGCACAAACATTTATATTGGCTCTCATGTGCAGCACATTGTCTGGACTTGATACTTAAAGACATTGTGAAGAACACAAATGTGAAGAAGACAATTAAAAGAGCATAGAATATCACTCGGTACGTTTATGGCCATCTTAGAATCTTGAACATGTTTAGAGAACATGCAAATGGAGGCCGAGATATCATCCGTGCAGAACCAATAAGATTTGCTTCGAATTTCATTTCTTTGGAGTCCTTACACAGATATAAGAATGAGCAAGTCTTTCATGCACCACAATTCCACACGGGATTACATAGACAAATCCAATGATGATGCTCAGATAGATTATTTGGAAGTGTGTCACATCGTGAAAGACAACAAATTCTGGGACAGGATATCACGTTATATGAAAGTAGTCACACCTCTCATGAAGGTCCTAAAAATAATGGATGGCGATGACAAGAATGATATGGGATATCTGTACGAGATCATGACCGTGCCAAACTAGACTTGCAGAAATCTCTTACCAGAGAGTATGAGAAGTGGTGGAAAATTATTGACAACAGATAGGATAACACATTATACCATGAATTGCATGCAGCTGGGGAATGATTAATTGTACTAATATAAATTTTATTATTTTTAAACTAATTTACATCTTATATTTAGTTAATTATACACAAATACATGTTATTTCCTCAACCATCGATTTATATATAATGTCAATACAAACGTTGATGGCGAGGTGCTTCAAGGAACCTTAAAAGTCATTGGTCATTTATCGAGGATACCAAAAAAGAGGTTTCGGGCCGAGCTACAAGTTGGCCTTTATTGATTTTATCAATAAAAGGAAAAAAATTACTTAGTTACTTATTTTAATCTGTTACTTTATCCTTATAGATGAACAATTATAGAATGAAGACTGGGACATATTCTGACTCACAATTGCAATATGTTGTGGGAAGAGTGAGCCCAGGTATAGTAAATCTTTGTACTTAAATTGAGTCAATATGTATTAGTACATCATGAAGAATTGATCTTCATTTACATCTTACATTTATTTGTTTATGGTTGGTGGAATAGCTGACTGGTGGATAATGGTGAACAATAGGGATTTGGGCAGTAATGCATTGGCTTACATTGCAATTAGAGTGTTGAGTCAAACAACATCAGTAAGTCAATGTGAAAGGAATTGGAGCACGTTCAGCCTTATACACTCAAAGGTTTGCAATCGGCTAAAGGTTGAACGACTAGAAAAATTAGTTTACTGCCACTACAACATGAGGTTGAGAATAAAGAATATGAAGCTGAGACAACAGTTGAGGGACAAACGCGTCGCAGACGATACAACTGGCCAATTTGATGTGGATGCATTATTTGATGATAACAATCCCTTACAGTCTTGGGTTGAGGTACGAGCGCAGGTTGATGAGCTCGTTTTTGATCATGATGATAGAACATGAGCAGATGATATATCGGATAGAGATGAGCCAAGAGATCTAGAATTCAGAGGATCAACAAAGAGGCCAAGAGTGACTCATGAGCACCAGAAAGAGGAAAAGCCTTTGTTTGTTGATGACACCGAGCAGCAACCTGAGATTAAGCCAGTTAGATACTTAGAATCAAATAGCAGGCCAGTCACTCCTAATATGGTCAAACCATCTCCATATTTAAGAAGCACATCAGTGCATGAGATGACTGAGAGGACTAGTGCTACTGCTCGAGAGGGCCTGACAATTGAGCAGCTGAAGTAAGTTTATGTGAGACCTCCAACACGAGAAAAAGGAATCCTTTCAAAGATGAACGAGATGGTCACCAAAACAAAAAAAAAAAGAGCCAAAGGCTAGAAGGCGATTGGTTTCTTATGCTACTGATGATGATGATGATGATGCACCAAGTGATGATCCCAGTGTAGCTGCAGATGCTACTACTAGCGTTGGCATGTATGCACCTACTTCCTCCTCCTACGCTGACACGGGCGAAAGATACAGTCATAGTGATGGAGGATATGTATCACAGAGTCAATATGGATATCGATCAGGTTATGGAAGTGACCAACATGAAGCAGGCATGTATGAGTGGGGTCATCAACCAGGATTCCAATTTCATCCAGTTCCAGCTAATAATAGTGATGGGTCAGCATTCTCTTCTAATCCTCAAGGTTCTACTTCTTATGCTGATTATGGATTCCAATCAAGCTAACAACCTTATACTACAAGAGGGATCCAAAGAGGGATGCACGACTTGGCTACATCATTGTTTAGTTATAGTGAATTACAAAATATATGCATCCTTTTTATGAGTATCAACAGCAGAAGTCAGACGATGAGGGAAAGGTTCTTCCAACTATTATGCAGATTAGTGCATCATTATTTAGGTAGGGATCATTTAATTTCTGTAACATTTACTGTGTTTGTAATGTTTATTGTACTGCTTGAACCCACTCCATATTTAATATGTAACGAATATTAATTTAACATATCTAATGCCTACTTCTAACACTTAATCCAATTTACTTACACTCAAATGTATGTCCAATATTTTTTTCTGATTTTTTCTGATTCTTTATAATTTTCCTGATTTTTTCTGAATTTTTTTGAATTACCTAAACGGGTTTCAAGCTGCCATCCTTGGGCCATTTCCCAACAGGTAGCAATGGCTAGCAGAGGCCTCAGGGCTTACATAAAGGCCCGAATGCTACTAAGCAAGGATGGAAGTAATGAACCAACGGGGGCTAGTTCCAATCCCAGTCATTCAAAGTGGGAAGCAGCTGGTTCCTATTTTGCAGGTTTCAACCAGTTCCTTGAATACTTTAAGGTTATAAATTCATTAGAAGAGAAAAAGATAAAAATGTAAAAAATAGTAGCAGATCAAGCAAAAACAATGAAACTGGCACAAACCAATGGGTGAACTGGAAAGGGGCTAGATAGATATTCCAACTTTTTTTAAATGCGCCCAGCCAATTCTGACCTTGAAATTCGTCAAACCAGATTGGGGAGCACCAGATCTGACCCAGTTTTGGCCGGTCTGGCCTGAACCAGCCTATAAATACTCTGCTCCTAAGGCTCCAAAGTGCCCTCCAATCCCCTCTCCTCTCCTCTTGTGACTGTAATATCTCTGTTTACTTAATAAAATTGGTAGGGCAGCCTACCATTTTTCTGAAGAAAACCCCCTCTCCCTCACTCTTCTACTGCAATATTTGGAAATCTCTTTGCTGCCCTCAGCAGTGACCCTGCAACAGATCTGATGTAAGATGCCTATGTCAGGGTAATGAAATCCCTTCCAGCCAACCAACATCTCCTAGTCATAGATAGATAACTTCCAATGAGACATGGAAAAGAGATGATTATCCTGACATAGGCAACCCTATTCTAGATTAATTGCAGGCTTAGCTTGCATATGCTTACTTTTAAGAATTTATTTTACATATTTTTTTGGTTTTTTGCATGCCAGAAACAAGGCCAAGGACAGAGTGTAAGGGCTGGCACTGATTGGGTCAAATAGGGATGGGTTGGCTGACCCAATTGGTTTTGGGCGGACCCACACGTGGCTAATCCCATGTTCTGGTCTTGAGACTGCTTAAGATTTTTCTTATGATTCATGCCTCTCGATAAGATTTTCTAGAATATTTTAATAGCCTTGAACTTTTTTACAATTAGGATTGGTGTTGCCTGTGGAAGACAAAATAGAGAAAAACCATTTAGTGCATGCCAAAGTTTAAGATTGCATTCAAAAGGAAATACTTCCAAAAGCATTGCTCTAAACATGTCAAACTGCAAAGGACCATTCCAACATGGGTGTTGGACCGCCTTCCTCCAAGCTGAAAAGGCAACTAAGGCGGGCCAGGCGCCAAGGCGGCTGTTTAATCGCAACCAGTCGATGACAGAGCCGCGATTAGCACACAAGAGACCTGCAATCGGCCCATGTGAGACCCACGACCAGATCCCGATGGACTGGATCATAGTTGTCAAGGCGACAAGGCGACCCAAGGCGTTCACGGAGTCCCTAAGCGTTTAGGCGACAAGGCGTCCGCTTAGGCGTCGCCTAGGCGACACTTCGGCCACTAATTAAAAAATCTAAAATATATATCCTCCAATATATAAATCAAGAATAAAAAATGTGAAAAATACAAAAAATAAATTACATGACGAAATTGCTGTAATTAAATTATGTGGCAATTATAGAAAACTAAATTGTATCAAAAAATTACAAAAAATTCAGAAGTAAATGCAAATGATTCAAAAGTAAATGTAAAAAATTCAGAAAAATTATAAAAGAATATAATAACATCAAGAAAATTATAAAAAAGAAAGAGTTAAATGTGTTAGAATTTGGAGCCCGAACTCGCCCTCGTGCGCCCTCGCACGTGGATCGACCTGCGCGGTCAGGTCGCGGGGAACAAAATTTATGTTTATAGCAGGGGCATTATTGTCTTTTGAACCCTGACTGTTGGGCGTCCTAATCTCCTTATATATAAGGGCTGCAAACTCTCTCTTTGTATTGTATCTGGGTGTGTTTTATCATAGTGGAAACCCTGCTGCGGCCGTGGATGTAGGAAGACACATCGCCTTCGAACCACGTAAATCTTGGTATTCTTGTGGCTTGATCTCTTCTTCCCCCTTTCTTCTTCCTCCTCTATTATTTGTCCATCTCTATAGGTACTCTAATCTCTAACAAAATGTACATAACCAGTTATGTCGGATCCAGTTCGGACGATCACGGTTGGCCCGCCTTGGCGCCTAGGCGCCCGCCTGGGCGCCTAGCCCGCCTAGGCGACCGCCCAGGTCGTCTTTTCCAGTGTCAACAAGGCGCTACAGCGCCTTGCCCTTTCAAGGGCGCCTGGGCACCTAGGCGGCGCCTAGGCGCCCGCCTTGACAACTATGGACTGGATCCAGTATTTACCTCCCCGAGGCCAATCCCCCTAACCCCTTCCTTCTCCATTCCGTCCTAGCGTAGAGTTTTCCCGTTTCCTCTACCGCGCACAATCCTCTGCCACTGGAGCAGCCATCATCCGTGGCCGGAGCCATCGCCTTCCACAGCAGGTGCACCGTCCGTGACGTGGTCCGTGCCACACCTGGTATGCCTCTCTCTCTCTCTCTCTCTCTCTCTCTCTCTCTCTCTCTCTCTCTCTCTCTTGCTGCAGTCCAGGGCTGCGGCCCCCTTCTGCCCTCTCTCCCCTCCCCCTTCCTCACATTCTCTCATTCTCAGACAGGGACTCCAAGACCCCTGTCCCAATCTCTCCCCATCCTCCATTACACAACAATCACACACACACACACACACTCTCTCCCCTCTCTCTCTTCCTCCTTTGTCTCCCCCCATCTCTGCCTTCCACTTCCGTGTTTCTCTCTCTCTTTCTATCACACACACACAAAGGGCCCCCTCTGTGGCCCCTCTCTCTCTCTCTGACCCACAGAGGGCTCCGCCACCTCTCTCTCTCTCTCTCTCTCTCTCTCTCTCTGCACACACAGTCGAACACACTCTCTCTCTATCTCCCCTCTCTCTTCCTCTATCACACACACACAAAGGGCCCCCTCCGTGGCCCCCTCTCTCCCTCTCTGACCCACAGAGGGCTCCGCCACCTCTCTCTCTCTCTCTCTCTCTCTCTCTCTCTGCACACACAGTCGAACACACTCTCTCTCTATCTCCCCTCTCTCTTCCTCCCCTCCCCCCCACCTGTCTTCCCCCTCCATGTCCCTCTCTCTCTATCCAAAGACACACAGGCGAACATTCACTGTCCCCCACCACCTCTGTCTGTCTGTGACTCTGTCCGAGCCCCAACAGGGGGCTCCAGGGTCATTTGCCTCTCTCTCTCTCTCTATGACAGTCTGAGACTCACAGAAGTTAACAATTTTATCCCTCAGGTAAGTGCATTTGACTCTTTATTTTCTGCAATTTTCTTGATACTATTGTATTTTTTGTAATTTTCTGAATTTTATGCATTTACTTCTGAAATTTTCTGCAATTTTGATGCAATTTAATTTTCTGCAATTTTCATGCACTTTAATTAGTGTAATTTCTTCATGCAATTTAATTCTCTTTAATTTTCTGTAATTAATTTCACACATTTTATTCTTGATTTATATATTGGGAGGATATAAATTTTGGGTTTTTTAAAGAGATTCAAGGTGTCACCTAGGCGAAGCCTAAGCGAGCACCTTGTCGCCTAAGCACTTAGGGACCCCATGAATGCCTCGGGTCGCCTTGACAACTAAGCATACAAATAAATACAAAAGTTGGAACATATAGGGGAGACAATGAGACAGGCTCAGGCCAAGCTTGACAAAAGTAAAACTCAAGCACAATTACAAAAAGGCAGGTCAGGCCAAGCTCTGCCCGTGCCCATTTTTTTAGGTTAGGCTCAAGCCAACTCAAGATAAATTTGCCTCACCTTCTTGTCAAAAAACAGCCTGCTAAAAGAAGTCTGTGTTTCCTTTTCCTTTTTCTTCAAAGCCTTCTGCAAGAATGAAATGGGCTCACTTATACCACCTAAGTGCACTTTATGGGCACAGGCTAGGCTAGGCTAGGCCAGGCCAGGCCAAGCTTGGGCTGTGTGTAGTGGTCGATGTATAATTCAGATTAAAAAAAACAAGTATAGTGTAAGATCCTGCATGATTCATTTGTTTTGAGGTCCACAGCTATCTAAAGAGATGTTGATTCAAGCAGCTTACTTTACATGGTAAGATTGTAGGGGAATTAGATTTCCTTTTTTGATTGCTCGAGTACAACTCACTAGTACATGGATGTGATGATCTCATTCTCATTGGAGCAACGGTAAACTAAACAATTGTTTACAAATGCTGGCAAACTCTTAATCATAGTATATCTATTAACATATCAACAATGTCACTAGGCTACAATTTATTGATGCCCACCACGTCAATCTAACATTAACAAGCAACATGACCAAAAGCAGTACATTGAATGATGGTTTGCCGCCTCATATACCGGATCTCATCGAGTCGGGCAACTTGTACCAGATCTTGGCTGGATGAAGCCCTGATCTGGTGTGTATCACCCAGCCCTTGGGCATATCAAATAGGCTTTTTATTACCCTTTCTCCTGCACAAATTTGAGATGATTATGTGATCCCCCCCAACACTTCGTAGGCATCTACAACTGTCAATAGGGTTTAAATCATTCAAAGATCATATAAAATGATGTATTTGTTGAAATAGTACCTTTGCAAGCTAATATATAGGGTAAAAAGCCCCAAAATTCCATGAAATTTTGATTTTGGAATGAAAATACCATGAAACGACCTTAACGTCAATTGTGAGACTAGGCCAAGTCAGTCTGACTCGTGCCAGATCAGGGCCTGCCCGAGTTGATGCAGATCAGCGATCCAATAAACATTGAGTAGAATATACTAAGTCAAAAATGCAGGTGCTATTGGGAAGAGAGGGAGGGAGTTCGGCATAATTCATACTTCGCCACTGGAACTGAACTGACTATAAGTAAACTGTATCCAAATAAGTCAGGTAAATGACCATAATAATCCCCCACAAAATGGAGAGTCCACATGCAAATAAACAGCCAAATGGAACACGCACAGATTTGGAGAAACTTTGATTCTGCATGATTGTTGGCACTTCCAAAGAGCAACTGACAGGTTCACACTTTAGTTTACCAAATATTGGAACAAAAGAGGGAAGAAATAGGGATTTCTAATAAAACAAGTAGTAAAACCACAAGTTGTGGCAATAGGAAACACAAGTACAGAGGAGACATTTTTTTCCTGCAAGGAGGTAGAATGCACTACCAATTTTATTGAGTATAAATAGAGGTAGTACAATCAAAGTACAGAGGAGATATGATGAAATCTGTAAATATGTTGTGTTTTGTCCCATTTACACTTGTAAATAATTGTTCACTCTCCACCAATGCTCTAGGAATGGTTGGATAAGACATACTTTTGCCACTTTCAATTTATTAGTTTGTCCACCAGCACCTAGATTCACTAACAGTTCCTGCACGACCTGTCCCATATTAGGACCACAGGCATCCTCAGCAAGAGCATCCTGTCCAGTTTGATCCACAAGGAGACTGAGTGGCCGATCTGGAGCAGGTCCAGGACTCCAGGAAACTGCAAAGTCACTCGCCTCATTCCATAAGATGAATCAGGATTATCAACCTTTTCTAATGACCGAATGGAGTGGATATTCAATTTTTTTATGGAGGATGTCTCTTAATTCCTGCTATGATTTTTCACAATTTCCTGCAGCAGCCCATGCATTTAGATCTCCAGGTGTGTGATTCATTCTGAAGTTCCTCCTCTGTCTTTCAGCTTCTAAACGCAGTTACCGTAACTGGGATTCCATCAACCTATTTGGTAACTGACCATCAGGTTTACACCACTGAGCATCTCTTGCAGAGGAGACATGACTGTCACATTTCATAGTGCTGTGCTGCACTGCAGAACACCTCGTGGTTATAATTGTACAATCACAATGCTGCCCTCATTAGGCAGATGTATCATGGATGTGCATGTCCTTTCTCATCAGGGTCAATGCATATCATTGTTCCACCACAAAGCACCAGAACGCAACTCCATAAACCTTAGAACCATATGTTTGAATCCTTTTGCAATCAAAAACAAGGGACTTACATTTATTGGGGACAGTCAGGAGCAGCTTTATCTTTTCTTGAAAGTTAAAAAAAAAAGATACAGCTGCTCCTGAACCTACTTGTTAACTGACCATCAGGTTACACCAGTGGCCATCTCTTGCAGAGGAGACATGAATGTCACATTTCATAGTGCTGTGCTGCAGAATACCTCATGGTTATAATTTTACAATCACAATGCTGCCCTCATTAGGCAGATGTATCATGGATGTGCATGCCCTTTCTCATAAAGATCAATGCATGTCATTGTTCCACCACAAAGCACCAGAACACATCTCTACAAACCTTAGAACCATATGTTTGAATCCTTTTTCAATTAAAAACCAGCGACTTACATTTATTGGAGACAGTCAGGAGCAGCTGTATCTGACTCCATTTTAACATTGGGAATCTGAAACATTGTCAGAAATAACAGTTTCTGATATCATTTTTTATTCTGATATTTAATTTATAATGAACTTTTCCAAAATTTTATTATATGAATTGAAATATTTTTCTTCATTTGGAGGCCAACCCATAAAGGCAAGCCCTAAGAGGATAGGACAGATAATTGGTAGTTAGGGAGACTGGCCATAAGCTTCAGCTCATTGGTTGCCAGAGAGAAAAAGCTAGGCCCATAGGGCCCAACCCTCAGCTGCGTAAACTAAGGAACAGGGATTGACCCCTTTATAGAGGCCGCCATCCCTGTCCGCCAATCCTCCTACTCTCCAGTCAGTATCAGAGTAAAGAGTGTATGAGGAGAGTGCCAGCATTTGACATGGGAAGCCCAGAAAATCTTTTTTTTTTTGAAAGTGGGAAGCCAGAAGTTTTGGGCAGCTGTTAAAAGGACTTTGTCATTTTCTTACTTTTAAGAGAATAAATATCAAATTTCAATAACTGAAAGGACTTATAGCAGTTACAAACTGCATGAGCAAACCTCCCAATGGCACCCACATGAACTATGAAAGGTTCCTCACGCAATAAAACTGCAGGCTTGAGAATTGCACGAAAGCGAAATGCCAAGAATAGGGGCTAAGCCATCTTCCTCGGCAGATAAACAGATGAACAAAATATGATCTACATATAAGAACACAGACACTATCACTGGTATTATAAAAAGCCTTTAGATTCTACCTTAGAACACGAGTAGAGGCAAACTGCTATCTTTCTCAGCAGATAAAAAGAAGAACAAAAGATGATATATGTATAAGAATACAGATACTACCACGGATACTATAAAAGGACCTTGAGCTGCTCTAGTTCAGAACAGTAAGAAGAGATGATTAAACTAGGTACACAGTACAATCAAGCAATATAATAAAAGCCAAATCCAAAACAAAAAAAACAGAGGACAGATACAAAGAATTTGGGGGAAGAAGAACTACCAAGCTTTGTTCCAACAAGAATTATAGGTACACCAGGCGCATAATGTCTCAGTTCAGGGATCCACTACAAAAAAGGAAACACACGTGTGGATGCATGAACACCAAGAAAGTTAAATCTTTTAAGCAGAATAAAGAACAAAAGCTAAAACATGGCAGTCTGACCTTCTTAGACACATTCTCGTAGCTAGCTTTACTGATAAGAGAGAATGCAAGCAGAAAGACATCAGCACCACGATAGCTCAAAGGTCTTAATCTGTTATAATCTTCCTGGCCTGATGCATCCATACAAAAACGTTAGAACCAATGCCATGAAAAAAAATCTTCTTCATTTTTCTTCTGCAAAGGATCTCGAGCATTAAACAACAGAATAGAAACCTACCGGCAGTATCCCATAAACCTAGGTTGACAGTGTTACCATCCACCACCACATTTGCACTGAAGTTGTCAAACACAGTTGGAACATAATCCTGTTCTCCGCAGTTTAAAAAAAAAAGGAACATTTAGGGAAGAAACATGTAGAGACTCTTTGAAATACATGGGAAGAGTAGCATATAGTTACACATTGTATTACACAGGATTTCCTTACTTATCTTCTGTGGGGAATATGGAGAGAGAGAAAAGAAACACGCGAAGAGAGTTGTCAGACAAGGAATGCAGCAGCAATAAAAGAGCAGTCCTCAACAATGAATAGTTACATTTCTCACATTCACACAGCTTCATGAGAAAAAAAACAAGTAGCTTAACCATGCATGAGGAATAAGAATGTAGCATATATTTATCCCTCTGTCTCCTATTCGTTTTCAACAATAGTTTCCTTGTCACCATAGTGTATAAATAAAAATGAGAGAAAAGAGGGTTCTTTATTAGAGAACGAAAAGAGGAAGATCCAAACACGTACTGTTTCCACACTATCTCAACTATGTATGGAGTGATCATGCACATTTTCCAATCATGTGAATAACAAAATTCTATACAAGTTTAGAAGCGTTCACGGCAGAAACAAATTGAAGCGTGGGAAGATCTCTAAAGTTAGAAACAACCCCTACTTAATATTTATTTCGATGACTCCGACAAAGCTCCAGTCACCTGACAAGCTGGGGATGGGAGGCAAAAATCAGGCACCCCCGCCACCATTCGTACCACCCCCCCTCCAGTCACCTGACAAGATGTTCTAAAATACGCAAAATCCTCTCCCTCCAAGCATAACCCAGCACAAAGAAGTTCTTCAGCAGTTTTCCATAATCTACTGTGGCATATCAGGGAAAAAAGGGGGTTGGAAAAATCCTTGGATCTTTTTTCCCCTTCCTCGCATCCCCATTCGGATCAAAACCGAGAAAAATGGAACAAACACCTTGACGCGCAATTGCCATGAGACACTGTGCATGATTCCATGCCAAAAAAAAAAAATACCATCAGAGAAAGAGAGAGAGAGAGAGAGAGAGAGAGAGAGAGAGAGAGAAGGTGGATAACGCACCGTGGGGAAGGTGTTACTGGTGTAGGATATGAGCATGCAGGTCTTGCCGACGGCTCCATCCCCCACCGTGACGCACTTTATGAACCTGGACGCACTCATCTCCTCCGCGTCGTCGTCGACGTCGTCGTCGTCGGCCCCTACAGCAGTAGCAGATCTTCACGTTTATCCGGCAGACGGCCTCGGAGAAGAGAGGGTAGGGGGGAACACCCTCTTCAACTACACATCTCCAGGGCGCAGACAGGACTCCGGCATTCCTCTGGCAATCCCATTCTGAAACTTCCCCTGCAAACCGAACTGAGAGAAAGAAAAGAAAAATCTAACCCTAGCAAGGTGGGGGGAAGAACAGAGAGAGAGCGAGAGAGATGGGGGGTGGGGTTCGGAGGACAGATCTGTCCCTCCCTCTCTCCTATCGGCTTCTCCTTCCGTGTTCAGGAACGAGAATTCCCCGGCGAGCGGAGGTAGAGAGAGAGAGAGACGCGTACCTTTGGATGTTGGGGTTAGAGAGAACGCGAATTGGTGCGGTGGAATCGGTCGCTGACCAGCGAAAAGATCGATCGAGAGAGAGAGAGAAGAGGGAAAAGAGAGCAGATCCGCTCCCCCTATATACTTCGTTGATTGCAAATGGCATCTCTCTCTCTCTCTCCCCCCCCACCGTATCTTCGGGCATCAATTGGCCCTCCCATCCAGTTCTCCTCCCAATTATAGTTAAGAATTTTTACATCTATATATATATTAAATAGTATATTTATATTTATTTCTTTATTTTTACCGTAGTACCGAGAATATCTTGATGTATTTTATATTATTGTGATTATACTCTTGTTATAATCATCTTTTTTTTGATAACAGGAAATCTAGTAGAGTGGTACGGAGAACGAAGAGCTGAGCGATTATTGGACCATCCAAGTTCGAGTCTTACCCTACGCATCATGTCACCCCTTTTTTTGTACCGTCGCCATAAAATCTCGAACTCATATCCCTCGAGGATTAAATGTGAGCCGGGTAAATCCTCCCGGGACTCGATCTCGAGCCAGGTAACCATCTTTCTCTAACTAAATAAATAAATGAGTTAAGAGAGATAATTACTAGTATGCCCTCATGTTAGCATCCCATCCCTCCCTCTCTTTCTCTTTCTATATATCTCTCTCTCCATCCATGGCCGACGTTGGCCGCCGCCATGCCCACCTCTCTCCTACTCTTCTTCTCTCCCTAAAGACGTGGAGATCGATGGGGAAGGAGGTACAGAAGAGAGAGGAAAGAGGAGAGTTGGGTTGGTTTTAAGAGAGAGGGGGGGAGGGGGGACGGCTATGACAGAGGAGGCACCTAGCGGAGGGGGGTCTCAACAAAGAGGTGGGGACTGGGAGGGTGGGGGCTGCGAAGGGTCAGAGGGGGAGAGGATGGTTGGGAGGAGCGAGGGGTGTTTGTCGGAGGGGGAGATGGGGGCCGAGAGGGGAGGTGTCTACTTGCCGGAGGGGGAGGGGGGTCGAGAGGGGGGTGCTGCTCACCGGAGGGGGAGAGAGGGGTGCTGGCGGTGGAGCGAGAGGTGATGGGAGAGGGGGGGCGAGAGGGGCTGGGAGCTCACTAGAGGGGTGGGGGAGGGGGGTTGGAGGAGGGGGGCTATGAGATAGGGGTGGAGGGAGGCCGAGAGGGTGGGGGGCTAAGAAGGGTTGGAGGGGGGGAAGATGGCCAAGAGGAGCGAGGGGTGTTTGCTAGAGAGGGAGATGGGGCCGGGAGGGGGGTTGCCTTCTCACTGAGAGGGGGAGGGGGGCCAGGTGGGGGGTGCTACTCACCAAAGGGGGAGAGAGGGGCGCTAGTGGTGGAGAGAGAGGCGATGGGAGAGGGGAGCCAAGAGGGGCTAGGAGCTCACCAAAGGGGTGGGGGAAATGGGGGGCCTGCATGAGGGGGGTGAGAGGGGAGCCAAGAGGGTGGGATCTGCGAAGGGTCGGAAAGGTTGTAGATGGCTGGGAGGGGTGAGGGGTGTTTGTCGGAGGGGGAGATGGGGGCCGGGAGGGGTGGGGGGAAGATAGGGGCCAAGAGGGGTGGAGGGTGGTCACCGAAGCTTGCCAGAGGTGGGGGAGAGAGAGGGGGAAGGGGAGCTACCGAAGATGGGAGAGAGAAGCCCCCCCTCTCTCTCTCTGTAATGTCCCGGATTTTTCGGATATTTTTCGGATTAGGATCCGTGAGTTTCGGATCGTTTTTGTGGGTCCCTGATTGAGTTTTATGGTTTACGCGTATTTTTATCTGTCGGACTTTCGGAACCCCGTGTAGGGCGAATCGTTGCGTTCTCCGACTTCGGGACATTACCAGCGAGTTGTGCGTTTTTCAAGAATCGTGAAAAATATTTTTTCATATTTTTTGTATTTTTCAGAAATTTCAGATTTTTTTATATGAAACCTCTTTTTCTCTCTCTCCCCATCTCTCATTTCATACTCTCACCCTCTCTCTTCTCTCACGCTCTCTCTTCTCACCCTCTCTTCTCCGGCGGCCGATGGAGCGAAGCGGGGGCGAGGCGGAGGCGACGTGGGCAAGGAGCGGGCGCGGACGGGATGAGGATCGAGGCGGTGGAAGCGCGGTGAAGCTCGGCCGTGAGTTCGGGGCGCCGCGGCGTTCATGATGCGTTTTCTTGGCGGATCGGCGTCCTCGGCGCGCGGAATTTTCTGTGGAGGTAGGGGGATGGTTTCTTAGCTCGTGTACTTCATTTCTCGCGAGTTTTGTAGCCCAAGGCGAGCCGAGAGGGTTTATTTCTTCGACAGGGTTAAAATGTGCGATTTTGGGGTGTGAGCCAGATTTCGCGTTGTGATTGTGTTTTTGGGGTTTAAATTGGTCCTCTCGGTGCTAGAGAGGTTGGTGAATTATTTTTCCTTATTTTTCCCTTCACATGGGTGTGAACGGGATGTGGAATGGGATTTTCTATCGTGTTTGCCGTTTTCGCATTTAGGACGAAGTAGCGGTCCTACTAGGAATCGCCACTTGATGAGGCAGTCCTCAGGAGACCGTCATATGTCCCTTTAAGTTGGTTCGTGGGTTGCGGTCTCGCGATAGACCGTCACTGGAAGTATCGGTCTTGAGGAGACCGCCAAACAGTGAGTAGCAGTCAGGGCGCGACCGTTTTATGGCGCTAGCGGCCAGGGGAGTGGCCGCTACTTCGTCGTCTGGGTCCCGTGTAGTAGCGGCCTCGCGACTGACTGCTACTCTCTAAATAGCGGTCAGGCCAGGACCGCCACTAGTAGTTGCGGCCTTGGGGAAGACCTCCCCTTGGCTGTGTGTTTTTGGGCAGCTAGCGGCCTAGAGTGGACCACTACTTTGGGATTTGCGGTCCAGGGTGGACCGCCACTTGAAGTGATGGTCCAGGTAGCACCGCCACTTGGTTTTCCATGTTAGTCATGTTCCGTTTGCATTGTGTCGGCTCTCGGTCGACCCGGTTGTGACTCATTGATCGACCTTCGGTCTCGTGGATATCCCGGACACCCCGTGGGTTCTGTGTCCGCATTTTTGGGGTGTTTGGTGGTACCGTGTTACCTCGATTAACGTGTCCGAGGGTTTTAGGGGTTCGAGTCACCCTTTGTGTTCGGGGCTTTCGTGTTCTCGCTAGGTCGAGTCACCGTGAGTCGACATGAGTGCGGAGGGCTCTCCCCGCATGACGTTGGTTTCTCCGAATGGTGGTTTCCGAGCGGGCCGTGAGTTTGGCCCTTGGACTGCGAGTCCAGTCACCCAGCCTGAGGCTGGAGGTTTCCCACTTTTTCCTTGGCTAGGGGATCGACTCGGCGGCTTGTGAGCTACCTTGGGAATCGTACTACCGTGGTTTCAGAACTGGGGATTAGGCTAAATTAACGGCGATGTGCTGTTGTGTGTAGCGGTCTTGACCCGAGTCGCGTGACTCAAAGACCGTTGGGTTTATTAGGTCTAGTGGACTATCCAGAGTCTGGTGGCCCTAAGGCACCTGTTACTCCGCGTTACTCGCGATGGGTGGGTGCGTGACATTCCGTGTTCACGTTAGTGACTCTCCACTAGTCGTAGCCTTCTTACAGCACGTGTGTGCTCACCCACCAAGGAGTGGTGGAGCGGCTTACCCGAGAGAGACAGTTTTTAGGCTGGTTACCATAGGGCCCCTTCGCGTAGCCTGAGTCCGGACTTTGGGGAAGAACCAGCTAGAGGATCTGACCTAGGGCGCATGGTCTGTGTGTGCACACGTGATTGGGGGCGTCGGACCCGCGCTGACGAGCGCGACCCCAGATAATCCTTGTGGTGCGGACACCAGAGCGATCGAGAGGCACGAACCGGCGAGCCGTCGGTACCGTACACGGAGCACCACTCGAGCTACATCGGCGTCCATCTGGCTCGGAGACAGTCTGGAGACTCCCCCTTGAGTCTTAGCATTTATCATATTTATGGGGTTTTATTTGTGTGTAATGTCTGTTTATTTGGTTCTATTCGGATTGTAATTCGGATTGTAAGAGGGGTTTATTTGTAATTTGGGACCACCTGGGTCCCGTAGGCCCCCCATCCCTTCTCCCATTGATCCACCTCATCTCTAGGGCCCATGTGGGGTCAGTCAACCTTCCAATGTGGGCTTCTAGAAGGGTTGGACCAAGGGGGGGACAAAGGGTACAAAATTTCAAATTTGGAAACCTATAAGTCAAGGGAGCGCCCCATTCTATTATAGTTTATTAGGATTTATAGTTTATTTTATTTAGTTCCAAATCACATGGGAGAAATAAATTGTGGACTCCCTCTTTTACCTCTCCCCAACTCTAGATCTAGGGATAGAACTAGTCCTTTTGTATTTCCTATAAAAGCCTTATATTTCTATTTTGAGTGGAATTAATGAAAGAAAATATTGGAATTTCCTCCAAAGGAGCAAGGGCCGCCCCCTATCTCTCTCCTCTCTCCCCCTTCTGCAGTTGGGAAGGCTGTGAATCAGAGGTGTGAAGCCCCATCTATCAGGTGTGTAGATCATCGCCGCCGTCGCCGCCGTCGCACCACCGTCATCGTCGCCGGAGTTCTGTCCACTCAGGACAACCCCTTGATCTTAGATTTCTTGCTCTCAACCATGAGTTTATCTACAACCCAAACTTTCAGGGTAAGTTCCAGGGGTCATCACCACGTCCTAGAAAAATTGGTGGAGCTTCCAGTTTTTAGTTTCCATTTTTCCATTTTCATTCTCCACCTCCTCTCAAATCTGCCAGCAGTCTATCCAGATTTCCAAAAACCCAGTAGAACATTCATGAACATGACTCAAATGACTTGATATTTTTATTGGAGGTTCTTTCCACCTAATAAACCACTCACAAATTTTCGTGTGAATTTAGAATCTCGTTCATATTTTCTAAAATTTACTTCAGATCCCAGCTCAGTTATGCCTGCCACTGTCCAGATCCGACCACCTAGCAGTATAAAATACCTTTCCCCATCCAAACCTCCACCAAACCCTTCATAAAAATTATCCCCATTTTCCTCTCTCTCCCCTCTACAACTTTCATGAAGAGCTTATCTTCTGATTCGGAGGTCTACACTGCGGTCAATGCCAACTCTCAGGAAAGTTCATTTCTGCCCGGCCAGATCTGAAAAAGAGATTAGTCCGGTTCTAAAATCCCCCATTAGAAGTAAGGTCCCAACGAATTTTCTGGAGTCCCATAGGGTCGAAGGATTTCGAGAGAGCTTTCCAACAGTATCTCTTGTGTGTCAATCCGACATCGGTGCTGGTCGCAGCAGCTTCTGTCGTTGGAGCGCGCAGATCTGAAACTGAGTTTCAGATCCGTGGGTAGCAACTCCGACAAGTGCAGATCGGAGCCACCCGGCCTCCGACCTGTGTTCCAGCCCGACCGCCGTCCAGGGGAGCGCACCACCAGGGGTCACCATCCCAGAGGGACCCACCCCTTCAGATCCGGAGGACTAAGCAACACGTGGGCCCCACAAGCCCGCAGATCGCGCCGTCCGGACAGCACAAAAATGTGAGTTTCGGCACCGTCGGAGCGACATCAAGATGCTGCCCGTCAACCCACTTCCCGATACTCCCGGGCCCCACATGTGACTTGTTACCTCCCTGCGTGGAGTGGGTCGAAACATTTGTACCGCTGTAATATTTGTTAATCGGGAGTACGAACTTGGCCGGGGTTGTCTTCCCCACGCCGGGAGCGTGGAGGTTACGGTCTTAACTCTTTGGCGTTCATTTGCTAGTTTAGTATATGGTCATATACCGCTGTGAGTGCGTTAGGAGTCTAACCCGTGAGTTCATGTCACCGCTGTGAGTAAGAGAGTGACCCGTCCCGTGGCTCGATCCGAGCACGGAAGTGAGTCGATCACCCTTGACTCTGCCAGTTTCTCAACCGCGCAGATCCACGTTTCTCCTCGCTTGGGACGACGAGTGAGCTTGCGTTTCTGTTAGCGACGTATAGCCCATAGGAACTCTTAGTGCCGGGCCAAAGTGTCTCCATTGTTGTATGTTGCTGGTCGCGTCCACATTTAGAGTCCGAGGTCCGCATCACTTAGAGTCGGTCCCCGTGTCCGTCCCGCATCACCTTGTTTTGTGTTCCTGGTTACTGTGTGATGTCTCAGTCTCCACCTGGGGCGTCGTAAGGAGACACTTGAGGCTACAGACTAAGTCATTAGTGGATGCATCCGGCCTTGTTTCTGGTGGACAGGTACTCCCATCACGTGACGTGAGTTTCTAGTGACTCGAGTTCCGTTTCACATCTGCGAGACATGATTTTACTCTTAGTTTCCTGGTGGTTTCCCGAGGTAGAGGTCTAGGGTTTCCGGTGAACGTCACTGAGGGTTTTCCCTAGACGGTGTAGGGTTCACGATGGCGAGGTCGTGATCATGTCTACCCAGACCATGTGATTTTGGGTTAGGCCTTCGTCTGTGAGACGGGCCCCCACAACAGGGTCGTCGTGGTATGTTTTCCGGCGGCGTAGCCAGAGGTCTTTCCGTTAGACCGGTGTTCCCCCGACTGTGAGATCGGGGCGTTGGTTTCCGTTCTAATAGGAGTAGCTATAGCACCGAGTTTTTACCGGCCACCGAGTTTGCTGTTCTGGCTGTTGTTGCTGCTTTCAGCTACCGCTGTTGTTTACAGTTGGGGTTCCGCGGGACCCCTACTGAGCCAGTGATAGAAGACTCACCCATGCTTTTCAGGTGTGGAAGTTTTTCCTCGAGGTTCGAGGGTGCTGTGCGGAGGTTCTTAGTTGCCAGCTCGCTGGGCCGAGTATTCATTCGGTGTTGGGTACGCTTCTCTGCCTTAGATTGTACTTTTGTTGGACTGGACTCTGTTGTAGATTATTTATTTTTGTTAATTGTTGAATTGTCCTGCTTTATTTCATATTTCTTTGTACCTCCACACTCCTTTTAGCCCTTCCGAGCCCTCCGGCTCGTGGGCGGCGGGGTAGGATTTGAATGGTATCGAGTCCTTCCCGGTATCCAGATCTTGGGTCGTTGTACACACACACACACTCTCTCTCTCTCTCTCTCTCACACACACACACACACACACAATCAAATACAAGGGTATTTTCGAGATTTTATATTTATAAATGATTTTTGGGAGTATATTCTCAAAATATTTACCAGTGTTGACGGTCTAATAATCACAGGGATATAACCGCAACAATATAATGTAACTCAAGGATATTCTTGATAATATGTAAACAATATGAGATAAATAAAAATACGGTGTTTTAGGGGTATAGATGTAAAAATCCCTAATAATTAATGATGCTGATTAGCTAAACTGAAAGATGAGAGCAGAAATGTGGGCTTAGGAGACCCGTAGATAAAGAGAAATATGAGGGCAACATAAATTTTATTTTTTTTATTTTTAAGAAAGATTTGTTGACTCGGTCGTACCGGTTGTATCAATATTTTACCAGTACGGTACGATACAATATCATACCACACGGTACCGTCATGTATCAAGAATGGAGAACTACTTAATAAATATCTGATATAATAAAATATTATAAGAAATTATGTTTAGGTCAGTTTGTTAGAGGGTGTGCTATTTACATGTGAGGTGTGGGGATGGATTCTCACGATTGTCACATATTTTCGATGGAACAACTTCAACCAATTGACCTATTAAGATAGATTAATTATGAAATAAAATATATAATATTTAGATGGACGTGCATATTGTATCGGTTACATACGACAGACCGATCATACTATTCTTCGACTAGTACGATCTGATATGTACGGTATGTAGCATACCAGATTGGTATGTCAAACCCTACTTGTAAGCTCTTATAATTTTTATAATTACGATTTAGTCTCTATGATCTATCTATTTGTCAAAACATCCCCAACTCTTCCCTGTGAGCTTATGTAGTTAACAGACTGAAAAAAGAGAACATGTTGTTACAAAAAAATGAATATTCTATCTAGACATAAGAATTCTCGAACTAACCTTCCTCTCTCTCACCCCTCCCCCGCCAGGGGAAGCATTGGTGTCGGAGGAGGGTTTCCCCCTCGGTGCCGTCCCTTTCTCTCTCTATCTCTCTCTTTGCCCCTATTAGAGCCAATCCTCCTATTTTCTCTTCGACGTCTTAAGACTGTAGGGGCGACATATCAGAGGATTATAAACCGAATGTTTGAGGAGCAAATTAGGCGCAATATGGAGGTGTACGTGGATGATATGCTTGCCAAGAGCACCCGAGCCTCCGACTACATCTCCAACCTCGCCAAGACATTCTCGACACTCTGGTGATACAATATGAAGATCAGCCCAGAGAAGTACATCTTCAATGTCTAGGTAAGCAAATTTCTGGGATTCCTCGTCAGTAAAAGGGGAATTAAAACCAACCCCCAGAAGATACAAGGTATCTTGGACATGGAGCCACCCCGATCTACCAAAGGAGTACAGCTCCTTGACATCCATCTAGTGCCCTTGGCCGATTTCTTAGTTGGTCTGTCGAGAGAAGTCTCCCTTTCTTTGCGCTCTTACACAGGAAGGGGCGATTTAAGTGGGACGATAGTTGTTAAAATGCCTTCTAGGAGTTAAAGACTCACTTAGCTTACATCCATATCCTCTCCAGCCCTATACCCCCTTCATGCATCTTTCAGTAATTGAGGGTTCTATAAGCTCTATTTAAATAAGAGAAGAGGGTGGGGCATAGCTCCCCATTTACTATGTGAGCAAAGTGTTACATGGATCGGAACTCTGATATCTGGCCATAGACAAACTAGCCCTGGCACTCATAGTCTCGGCCTAGAGGCTCAAACCCTATTTCCAAGCCCACCCTATCATCATCCTCACCAACTGTCCCCTACGACAAGTTTTATCTAAACTTGAAACCTCAAGAAGGCCGATGAAGTGGGCCATGGAGCTAGAAGAATTTGATATTCCTTCAAACCATGAACAACCATCAAGGTTCAAGCCTTAGCCGATTTCATTGCTAAATGCTCCTATAAACATCCAAAATAAGAGAAGAACCTGCTACAGTTGGAGTAGGAAACCCTGGGGTGGAGCTCCACCTAGATAGATTGTCCAATAGGACCGACAGCAGAGCCAGGTTGCCGTTGATAATGCCAGAAGGGCTCAACTTAGAATATGCCCTTAGATTCAACTTCGCTGCATCCAATAAAGTGACCGAGTAAGAAGCCCTCATCTCTGGCCTGAGAATGGCCCTGTACTTGGGGACAAAGAAAACACAAGTCTTCAGCGACTCATAATTGGTGGTAAACTAGATACTCGGTGAATACGAGGCCAACAAAATACTATTATAGTAATACCTTGAAAAGGTACAAGACCTGATCCTAAACTTTAGTTCTTTCATAGTTACTCATGCGCCTCGAATGAAGAACACCAAGGCATGGTTGATTAAATGTTGTGCCCCAAAGTTTGTCCTGATTGATGGCAAACTCCATTATTGAGCCTATATGTTCCCTTATTTAAGGTGTTTGCCACCGCTCAAAGTAAAGTACACTCTGTAAGAGATTCACGAAGGAATTTACGGAAGCCTTACGAGCGCCTGAGCCCAGGACCATAATGTAATGACCCAAGATTTGGATACCGGGAATTATCCGATACCATTCGAATCCTGACCTACCACCCACGAGTCGAAGGGCTTAGAAGGATTATTTAGGTGTGTGGAGGTATATTGAAATTTAAAATAATGCAAAAAATAACTACAGAATTAACTGTTTCAAATAAATGAAATACTTTACATTTTCAATTAACAAATTAACTACAGAGTCCAGTCTACAAAGTACAGTCTACATGGAAAGAAATGTACTCAAACGCCGGGTATGCCCCCGACACCGGAAAGCTGGCAACTACGAACCTCCACACTGCACCTCCAAACCTCGAGGAGGAACTACTACACCTGAAAAGGAAGAGGTGAGCCTCATCTCATTGGCTCAGTAGGGGTCCCGCGGATCTCTACTACGAAACAACAGTAGTAAACAGCAGCGATAACAGCAATAATAATAACAACAGTAGTAGGAGTAGCAACAACAACAATAACAACAGAAGTAATAGCCGTAGCAAGAATAGTAACAGTGGCAGTCGTGGAACCACAGCTCTCTAAGTTACTCCTAACGGCCACAGAAAAGGTAACCCCGATCTCGTAATCGGGACCGCCAAACCATCAATAAAACCATGGCTACGCTACCAAAGGAAAACCAGGACATCCCTATCGTGAAGGCCCGTCCTCGCAGATGGAGGCCCAACCAAGACCACTCGGTCCAAGGGTGCCATCACGACCTCACCGTCGTGAACCCTACACTGTCTACGGGTGAAACCTCGATAACCCTACCGGGAACCCTAGACCTCACGTTGGGAAAATCACACAGAAGCTACTCGAAGAACCTCGTCTCGTAGACGGGAAACCAAACCTCAAGTCAAGGGAGTCATGTGCCGTGTGACGGGAGAACCTGTCCACTAGAAGTAAGGCCACATGCGTCCACTGACGACTTAGTCTGCGCTCTGGGTGTCTCCCTACTCGTCCCAGGTGGAAACTGAGACACCATATAAGGAACCAAAGACAAAGGTCTAGTCGGGGTCGTGCTCATCAACACGCGTCCATAGTCCCCAACCACATGTGCACACACTGACTGACTGCGCTACGTTAGGCCCTCTAGCCGATTTTTCTCCTAGCCCGGACTTGAGCGGCCACAGTGGGAGGCCCTACAGCAACCAGCCCCAAACCATCTCTCCCGGGAAAGCCGCTCTACCACTCCCGGGTAGGTCAGCACACACGTGCTGTAATAAGGCTACAACTAGTGGGGGGTTCACTGAACGCGGACACTCTCCATAAAGAGGAAACACCGAAGCACCAACAGCCACGCATGCACCCATCGTGAGGATCATGAAGTATCAGGTGGCTCGATGCCACCAAACTCTGGATGGCTAGCTAGAACTACTAATTCAACAATCCTTGAGTCACGCGACTCAGGCCAAGACCGCTGTATAATACGACACCATGCTGCCAAATCATCCTAGTCCAAGAGTCAGAAACCATGGTCAAAAGGATTCACGAGACGGCTCACGACCACCAAGTTCATTCCCTTTCCAAGAGAGACTAAGAAGCCCCCAGCCCCTGGCTGGGTCACAGGACTCACAATTGTTGGCCATACTCATCGCCCACATGGGAACTACTTTCCGAAGAAGCTAACACTTTGCGAGGACACCCCTCTGCACGCACGCAAGTACACGGTGACTCGATCTAGCATAATGAGGAAGCCCGGAATACATGGGGTCACCCGGACTCTCAAAACCACATGGGCATGCTAATCGAGGTAACATGGTTCTTCCAAACATCCCAAAACATGATTTCGGTCCCCACCAGGTGTCCGGGACATCCACAGGGCCAAAGGTTGACCAAAGGGTCTCAGCCGTGTCGATTGGAGGCCAAATGGGCGAGAGGGGTTCAAACCGGTCGACCTAGACCATGGGTTGGTCGACCTGACAAGGGTCGATTGACTGGACCCACAGGGTCGATCGACCGGACTAGACAAAACCCCCTCCCTAACCTGGGTCGGTCAACCAAACCAAGCAGGTTTGCCTACCGTGGCGAACGCCTGATCCGGTCAATCGAGCTCCCCATTCGGTCGACCAAATCCGGTGACACACCTATGAAACCCCGTTCGAGGGGCCCCGTTCCATGCCCCTATCACCCCGAGTGATAGGGAAAACATGGGGGAACCATTCCCCACCCTCTAAGCTATCGGAAGGCCCCATTTAAACTACAAAAACACAGTCGAATCGACGAATCCGTCGCTTACCCCAAAATCATGCTTTTTAACCCCATCGTGAAATAAAACCACTCTCGGCCTCACCTAGGCCTATAAAACAAGGGGAAGTGGAAAGGAAGGCCCAATGATCCATCCCCCTACCTCTCCCGATGATTACCCACGTAGAGGACGTTGATTCCATGCGAAAACGTGCCTCGAACCATCGCTGACATCACAAACTCGTGAACGAGCTCCGCCGTGCCACTACCTCGTTCCTCGCTCTATCCTTGACCATTCGCTGCCCCCACGTCACCTTTGCCTCGCTCGCCTCCAACTCCATCGGCCGCCTGAAGAAGAGAGGGAGAGAAAGAGAGAAATGAGAGGAGAGAGGGAGAGAGTGTGAGAATGAGGGTGAGAGGGGTGGTTAAGGGGTTTATATAGAAAATGATTTGGAATTTAAAAATAGAAAAAATAAGAAAAATGGGAAAAAATTGTTGTGTCCTTGTGTTTTGATGATGGCATGTAGCAACCCTGGTAAATTGAAGGAATGAAATCCGAAATAGATTAAAAACTAAACTAATGATCAAGGCCCAACCCATATATACACCTAAACCACTTATATATATATATACCAAATGGGCCTTACGCTTAACCCGTATACCAAATAGCCAAAGGAAAGGGCGCTTAAAATGAAGACCCCTCATGGGGGCGCTATTTACAAGAAGGGTGCCCCTATCTTGGGCGCTATTCACTTGAGGGTGATTTAAGGAAAACACCGTTGCAGTGTCTAGTTCGAACTAGGATGATGGTTGCTATTCGGGAAGGTCTTGATCTGGAAGGATTAATACTTAGGGAAGTTTAAATATGAATAGGATTCCTTCCATAGAAACTTTGATTTCCAATCAAACTCTTAAACCTGTTAGGATTCTCTACCCTATAAATATATTCCTCCGAAACCTTGCCAAGGCTACTGCCTCTAGATTTTTGCATCGTACGTGGAGAAAGAAGCTTCAACTTCCTCCTCTATTGCAGCCTGTATCGTGAAGAGGAACCATCGCTTCCTCTTATCCCTGCTGCTACTCTTCATCCGTCGACGTGCTGCAACTACTGTTGTTACTGCTGCGAGAAGAAGAAGGCCCCTTCTTCCTTCCGTTGAGGTTGCCGTGGAAGAAGCCTGCTGCTTCTTTCTCTGGTGCTGTCAAGGGATCGTCTTCCTACGGTTGCAGTTCTGCTACTGCTGCCGTGTTTCATCTTCCTCTGAAGTTGCAGTTGCTAAGATCATCTTCTTCCTGCTGCCGTTGCTTTACGTCCAGTTTCTATGTTGCAAACAGAGTACCGTTTATGTGGTTATTATTGTTGTTGATCTTTCAATCTCTTCACGATTCTATCATCTAGATCACTACAATGTAGGTGTTCTCAAGTACAAGCCCAATCTAATAAATATCAGAGCATGTGCATGCATATATGTCTTTTAGTATGGATTAAAGGGATTTCTGTACAGTTTCCTGAGTTTAAGTAATAGGGCGCCCCTATATAGGGTGCTATTTAATGTAACGACCGTGTAAACAGTCATCATCTTGTTGGTTATTTAATAAATACACATGTTCAAATTTTAATAACCATGAACCATGATATCTAATATAATGCATGAGTATACTGCTAGATTCCTGCTATTTTTCTCTACCTGTCCATATACTTGTTCTTGCGAAATTATTTTTAATTGAAAAGTGCTACTGTTCATGACCAAATACACTAGAATGAAACAACGTCCGTCAGCCTGTCACTATTCTATATAGCGCCCCTGACCTGGGCGCTATATTCCTAAAAGATGACTGCAGCCAGGGCGCCATTACCTGCACATGAAATTCTGAAAATATGTAGAAATATATATATATATAACCTGGATACAAAGACTTAATGAAGAGTCGTTATTTAATGAACTAGCGACCCTGCCCAGGGTGCTATTTCATAAAATGAAGACTTGACCCCAGGCGCTATTTACCTGATTCTGATTTTCATGGTTTTCTATAACCCTTACAGTGGGTATGTATATAGGCACTATATTCCAGTCCGTGAGTTTAGTCCCACGTATTCCGATGCTTTATCGATTACCCCACTATTTCTCGATGACAGATGAGCCCTCCGCGAGATATTCCTTCCTTCGGACAGGTGACTTTATCATAGAGACCTCCGTAAGACTCCTCGTAGCCTTGGATTCCCTCAAGGCCGATTGAGCAGGTTGTACCACTAAAACCTATGACACTTTTTGATTGCCATGTCACTCTAGAGAAACATGGTAACCCGGCCCTCATGGTATGCTAGTTGGATACCGTGAGAATGTTCTTAAGTTAATGGAATGGGAAACCATACCATTACTATCACTTAAAGATTTAGTGCTCTACATGTGGACACTAGTTCTTCCTACCTTATCATGTACAAAGGACGAGCAATCATGTGAATATGAGTGCTTATTCTTGTTCACTTGGCACCCACTAGGGAGCCAAATCCGCCCAGTTTATATGAGTATCGTGATTGTACCTACTTGACTGAAGTACGTCCTTACATGAAAGTTCTATCATTGTGATTCTATTCCACAAGATCTACCTTATATTCCTACAAAGGTTCTTTCCGTTGAAATTCTATATTGGCTATAACTAAAGTGGATGTCAAAATATATGACTCAATGCTTGCGTATATAGGGCCCGATCTGGTCCTGGGAAGAGCACCCAAAAGTACTTGTGCCCATGGGAGCTATTATTGATCACGGTGTGGCATTGCATCGAAGTACTTGTCGTTCTAGTTAAACGGCATTCCACAAACTCTTGTACTTGTACTTGACTTGATGTGACATGACATGCGTGGCTCGAAAGGGGTATTTACTTGCTTGCTTGCTTGAATATGATAGCCAATTCTGGACATGACTTGATAAATGTACATGCTTGTTCTTCATGATATAGTTCTAATGAAATCTTGAAAATTCTTGCTAGTCCATGCTATTATCCCTTGCTATACACTCTCTCTAATGTCGTTTCATGCGAACATGCATATCTATACTTGCATTCATGCAATATGTAAATTACTTAAAGCAAGTTAGCACTTGAGATATAATTCCTACTGAGCGTTTGCTCACCTAGTGTTTTCCCCTATTTTTTTCAGGTAATTCCGATGGCGAGACTCATTCGGATGGGGAAGGACAAGAGTGAAGAGTTTAGAGCCATTCTAACCGTCAAGCGTTATCTAGTCTGTCTTTTCTAATTTCTTGAGTCATCCATTGTACTTTTCTTTTATTGAGTCCTAGTGCTTTCATTAAGAGTTGAAATAGAAGTAGTTGAAGGTTTATGATTTATAAAGGACTTGGTTATCATTACTTGTGCGCGCTCTGTCTATGTATGTCGAATACACTTACGCTCTGATTGACATGATTGATATAAACTTGTCACGCTTCTCCAGGTTCCTTCCGCGCTCGGGGCGTGACAATTTTTGTGGTATCAGAGCTTAGGTTATTCAATTCCTAGGAAATCTAAGTCCAAGGATAGGTTTATGCCTTTACCCAGTGAGATTTGGGTAGAACCATGGGTTAAGGTAACTTAGAGACTCAAACTCTTGGTCAATTTCATATTGATTAGTTATTTAAAATTTTTGTAGGAAGATGGCCTCCGAACGTGCCCAGTGGCGTAACATGCAACGCACTATCAAGGCACGACTCAGGCGCTACAGCAAGTGGCTCAAGGCGCGGTAACCCGTGGAGCTGGTGATCTCCACCATAGTTTCATAAATATGAACCCACCAAAGTTCGTTGGCTCATCAAACCCCGATGATGCCGAGCATTGGCTCCGAGAAGTGGAAAGGATATTCCATGCACGGATGAAGAGAAGGTGTTGCTAGCTACTTTCCAATTGGAAAGAGATGCCCGTTCCTGGTGGGAGTCCGTAGAAGCCACCTTAGGTGAAGAACCCGTTACATGGGCGGAGTTCACCGAGCACTTCAATAACAAATACTTTTTCGACCGTGTGCAAGAAAAGAAAGCCGCAGAATTTGCCTCGCTCAAATAGAGAACTCTGTCAGTGGCCGAATATGAGGCCCAATTTTCTAGGCTGTCAAGGTACGCGAAACATTTAGTAAGTACCGAGAAGGTGAAAGCAAGAAGGTTTCTCAATGGGCTTCGACCTCAATATATCACCCAACTGGCACCAATGGACATTCAAGTCTATTCGGATATGGTTCGAAGAGCTCAACTATTAGAAGATGCCACGGAGCTGTCCGACAAGATCCGTGGAAAGAACAAGAAAGAGCCCATTATAAGCCCTGGAGATTTCAAGCCCTCCTTCAATAGGAAGAGAGCCAATGATGGAGGTACTCCCTCCCAAGAGAAAAAGTTCAGGAAGACTAAACCTTTCTCCATTACTACCCCACCTTCTAAAGAGGTGTGTAAACATTGTGACAAGACCGGCCATAGGGCCGAGGAATGCTGGAGAAGACTCGGAGCTTGCCTCCGTTGTGGGAGCCGTGAACATCAGATTCCCAATTGTCCGTTACTCAATGATCAAGCCGGAGAAGAAAAGCGCGCGAGCTCTTCAGGAGGCAGAACAAGAGGAAGGCGGACTAGTGGAAGGTACACTCAAGTTTTGTTCCAAGTATGCTCATGTCTTGTTTGATACCGGTGCATCGCACTCTTTTGTTTCAAAGAAGTTTGCTGACCCATTACCTATGGAACCGGAGTGGATAGACCTAGTAATTGCAACCCCACTCGGAAATGAATCCGAGATCTCACACCACTATTCCAATTGTACAGTTATGGTAAAAGGGAAAGATTTTCCAGTAGACTTAATATGTCTAGACTTAAAGGGATATGATGTTATATTAGGAGCCGATTGGCTATCTACACATAAGGTCGTTGTCGATTGCCGTGAAAGTAAGGTAACTTTTAAGGAGTTTCCGGAACTTGTCTATACTAGCCCTAAGAGTCAGAACAAGTCACCTCTTATTTCGGCTCTTCGAGCTATCAAGCTTATAAGGAAAGGATGTGTTTCTTTCCTTACTTTTGTCACCATAAAGGAGACTAAGGAGACCAAGATAGAAGACATCCCAGTAGTTCGAGAGTTCCTAGATGTATTTCCAGAAGATTTGCCTGGTTTACCCCCACAAAGAGAAGTGACCTTCACCATCGATCTTGTCTCTGGTGCTGGTCCAATCTCTAAGGCACCTTATAGGATGTCCCCTACCGAGCTCAAGGAGTTAAAGGAACAATTGATGGAGCTTCTGAAGAAAGGATTTATCAGACCAATCACTTCCCCGTGGGGAGCGCCTGTATTATTTGTTAAGAAGAAGGATGGATCCATGAGGCTATGCATCGACTATCGACAGTTGAATCATCTCACTATCAAAAATAAGTATCCACTGCCGAGAATCGATGAATTGTTTGATCAAATATCTAGATCCAAGTATTTCTCGAAGATTGATCTCAGGTCAGGATATCACCAACTGAGAATTAAAGATGAGGACATTCATAAGACCGCGTTTAGAAGCAGGTATGGGCACTATGAATTTGTTGTTATGCCTTTTGGACTAACAAATGCCCCTGCAGCCTTTATGCAGTTGATGAATAGCATATTCAGGCCTCATCTAGATCAGTTCGTGGTGGTCTTTATTGATGACATATTAATCTATTCGAAGACCAAGGAAGAGCATGAAGAGCATTTGAGGATTGCGTTACACATATTGAGGGTGAATCAATTATATGCAAACCTCAGCAAATGTGAGTTCTGGTTAGAAGAAGTACCTTTCTTAGATCATGTAATCTCCAAGGATGGGTTATCAGTAGATCCATCAAAGGTGGAAGTTGTGAAGAATTGGGAAAGGCCAACCAATGCTAGCGAGATCCGAAGTTTCTTGGGTCTTGCAGACTATTACAGGCGATTCATTAAGGATTTCTCAAAAATCGCCGTGCCGCTTACTAGGCTAACCCGCAAAGAGATCCGTTATGAATGGAGCGAAGATTGTGAAAAAAGCTTTCAAGCTCTAATGGATCACTTGACTACTGCCCCGATCTTGGCCTTACCAATTGAAGGAGAAAAATTTGAGGTATATACTGATGCATCTGGCATTGGCCTCGGATGTGTATTAATGCAACAAGGAAGAGTCATAGCTTATTCTTCCAGACAACTGAAGAAGCATGAAGAGAACTACCCAATCCATGACCTAGAATTGGCTGCGGTAGTGTTTGCATTAAAGATCTGGAGGCATTACCTATACATAGTGCAATTCATTGTATACTCCGATCATAAGAGTCTCAAGTATCTCTTCTCACAAAAGGAATTGAATATGAGACAGAGACGTTGGCTGGAATATCTTAAGGACTTCGACTTCACAATCCAATATCATCCTGGAAAGGGTAATCCTGTTGCTGATGCCCTCAGTCGAAAGCCAAGAGCGTTATTAGCCAATTATATGATTCAGGAGTGGAAAGTGTTAGAACAATTCTCTAAACTCAACATAAGTATGGACGAGGCAAACATGTGTATTACTCTATCACATATGAGGATACAACCCGATCTACTCTCTGAAATACAAGATCTTCAAGACAACGACCCAGTATTAGTAGAAATCAAGAAAAAGATAGAAGAGCAATCTGATTTCAAATTAGCAATAGACGGAAGACTATTATTCAGAGAGAGAACTTGTGTACCAGATTGTTCAGAACTAAAGAAGAAGATACTAGAAGAAGCTCATAGATCAAGGTACACAATACATCCTGGATCTACCAAGATGTACCAAGACTTGAAGCGGACCTTTTGGTGGCCCAACATGAAAAGAGAGGTAGCAGACTTCGTGTCTCGTTGTCTCACTTGTCAGCAAGTTAAGGCGGAACACCAAAAACCTACCGATAAGCTTCATCCTCTTGATATTCCCAAATGGAAGTGGGAAGATATCGGTATGGACTTCATAATGGGTCTATCAAAATCTAAAGGAGGACATGATGGAATATGGGTCATTATAGACCGATTGACCAGGTCGGCACATTTCTTGCCAATCAAGAGCCGATGGTCTGTTGACGTTCTTGCTGCACTGTACATCAAGGAGATCGTCAGACAACATGGAGTTCCTGTTTCGATCGTGTCTGATAGAGACCCGAGGTTTATTTCTCATTTTTGGAAGGGTCTACAACATTCGTTGGGGACAAAACTCAACTTTAGTACAACCTTTCATCCTCAGACGGATGGTCAGACTGAGAGAACAAATCAGGTAGTAGAAGATATGCTCAGAGCTTGTATCATTGATTTTGGTGGAAGTTGGCATGATCACTTGCCTTTGGTCGAGTTTGCATACAACAACAGTTATCAGGCAAGTATTCAGATGGCACCTTTCAAAGCCTTATACGGAAGGAGTTGCCGATCACCTTTGTGCTGGGATGAAGTTGGTGAGAAATAACTACTAGGCCCAGACATGGTTAGATATACTTCCGAGAAGATCCAACTGATTAGAGAAAGACTTCAAGTAGCTCAATCTAGACAAAAGGCTTATGTCGATACCCGAAGGAGAGATCTTGAATTCCAAGTCGGAGATCATGTATTTCTAAAGATTTCTCTAGGCCGAGGAATCAGAAGATTTGGTGTTAAGGGTAAGCTTACACCAAGGTATATCGGACTTTTTGAGGTATTAGAAAGAGTTGGCGAGGTTGCCTACCGCATCGCCTTGCCTCCTCAATTGTCCGATGTCCATAATGTGTATTACATATCTATGATGAAGAAATATGTGCACGATCTATCACATATCATATATCATGGAGACCTGGTGATACAAAAGGATCTCACTTATGAACAAAGACCATTGAAGATCCTTGATCGGGAGGTTCGTACGTTAAGGAAAAAGACAATTCCCATGATTAAAGTTCAATGGAGTAAATGCTCAGAACAAGAAGCCACATGGGAGACCGAGGAATCCATGAAGAAGAGATTTCTGGACTTATTTACAACTGGTATGTATTCTGCACCCTCTATATATATATACAATTGAATTTGGGGACCAAATTCTTTTTAAGTGGGGGAGAGTGTAGCAATCCTGGTAAATTGAAGGAATGAAATCCGAAATAGATTAAAAACTAAACCAATGATCAAGGCCCAACCCATATATACACCTAAACCACTTATATATATATATATATATATATATATATATATATATATACCAAATGGGCCTTACGCTTAACCCGTATACCAAATAGCCAAAGGAAAGGGCGCCCTGCCCTAGGGCGCCATTTCATAAAATGAAGACCCCTCATGGGAGTGCTATTTACAAGAAGGGCGCCCCTATCTTGGGCGCTATTCACCTGAGGGTGATTTAAGGAAAACACCGTTGCAGTGTCTCGTTCGAACTAGGATGCTGGTTGCTGTTCTGGAAGGTCTTGATCTGGAAGGATTAATACTTAGGGAAGTTTAAATATCAATAGGATTCCTTCCATGGAAACTTTGATTTCCAATCGAACTCTTAAACCCGTTAGGATTCTCTACCCTATAAATATATTCCTCTAAAACCTTGCAAAGGCTATAGCCTCTAGATTTTTGCATCGTACGTGAAGGAAGAAGCTTCAACTTCCTCCTCTATTGCAGCCTGTATCGTGAAGAGGAACCATCACTTCCTCTTATCTCTACTGCTACTCTTCATCCGTCGATGTGCTGCAACTACTGTTGTTACTACTGCGAGAAGAAGAAGGCCCCTTCTTCCTTCCGTTGAGGTTGCCGTGGAAGAAGCCTGTTGCTTCTTTCTCTGGTGCTATCAAGGGATCGTCTTCCTACGGTTGCAGTTCTGCTATTGCTGCCATGTTTCATCTTCCTCTGAAGCTGCAGTTGCTAAGCACATCTTCTTCCTGCTGCCGTTGCTTTACGTCCAATTTCTCTGTTGCAAATAGAGTACCGTTTATGTGGTTATTATTGTTGTTGATCTTTCAATCTCTTCACGATTCTATCATCTAGATCACTACAAGGTAGGTGTTCTCAAGTACAAGACCAATCTAATAAATATCAGAGCATGTGCATGCATATAGGTCTTCTAGTATGGATTAAAGGGATTTCTGTACAATTTTTTGGGTTTAAGTAATAGGGCACCCCTATATAGGGCGCTATTTAATGTAACGACTGTGTAAACAGTCGTCATCTTGTTGGTTATTTAATAAATACACATGTTCAAAATTTAATAACCATGAACCATGATATCTAATATAATGCATGAGTAGACAGCTAGATTCCTGCTATTTTTCTCTACCTGTCCATATACTTGTTCCTGCGAAATTATTTTTAATTGAAAAGTGGTACTGTTCATGACCAAATACACTAGAATGAAACAACGTCTGTCAGCCTGTCACTATTCTATATAGCACCCCTGACCTGGGCGCTATATTCCTAAAAGATGGCTGCAGCCAGGGCGCCATTCACATAACTTCTGGAATTTCATACATATACATATGTTAATAGGTATGGAACTTGTATACAACGACTCAATGGAGAGTCTTTGTTTAATGAAATAGTGACCCTTCCCAGGGCGCTATTTAATAAAATAAAGACACTACCCTAGGCGCCATTTTCCCTGCTTTCTGATTTCTCTGGTTTGTCTGTAACCCATCTCAGTGGGTGTATATTGGCACTATATTCCAGTCCGTAAGTATAGTCCCATGTTTCACGATGCTTTTTCGATTACCCCACTATTTCTCGATGATAGATAAACCCTCCGCGGGATATTCCTTCCTTCGGACTGGTGACTTTATCATAGAGACCTCCGTAAGACTCCTCGTAGCCTTGGATTCCCTCAAGACCGATTGAGCATGTTGTACCACTAAAACCTATGACACTTTTGATTGCCATGTCACTCTAGAGAAACATGGTAAACCGGCCCTCATGGTATGCTAGTTGGATACCGTGAGAATGTTCTTAAGTTAATGGAATGGGAAACCATACCATTGCTATCACTTAACGATTTAGTGCCCTACATGTGGACACTAGTTCTTCCTACCTTATCATGTACAAAGGACGAGCAATCATGTGAATATGAGTGCTTATTCTTGTTCACTTGGCACCCACTAGGGAGCCAAATCCGCCCAATTTCTATGAGTATTGTGATTGTACCGACTTGACCGAAGTATGTCCTTACATGAAAGTTCTATCCTTGTGATTCTATTCCACAAGATCTACCTTATATTCCTACAAAGGTTCTTTCTATTGAAATTCTATGTTGGCTATAACTAAAGTGGATGTCGAAATACATGACTCAATGTTTGCGCATATAGGGCCCGATCTGGTCCTGGGAGGAGCACCCGAAAGTATTTGTGCCCATGGGAGCTATTATTGATCACGGTGTGACATTGCACCGAAGTACTCGTCATTCTAGTTAAACGGCATTCCACAAACTCTTGTACTTGTACTTGACTTGACGTGACATGACATGCGTGGCCCGGAAGGGGTATTTACTTGCTTGCTTGCTTGAATATGATAGCCAATTCTGGACATGACTTGATAAATGTACATGCTTGTTCTTCATGATATAGTTCTCATGAAATCTTGAAAATTCTTGCTAGTCCATGCTATTATCCCTTGCTATACACCCTCTCTAATGTCATTTCATGCAAACATGCATAGCTATACTTGCATTCATGCAATATGTAAATTACTTAAAGCAAGCTAGCACTTGAGATATAATTCCTACTGAGCGTTCGCTCACCTAGTATTTTCCCCTATTTTTTTTCAGGTAATTCCGATGGCGAGACTCATTCGGATGGGGAAGGACAAGAGTAAAGAGTTTAGAGCCATTCCAACCGTCAAGCGTTATCTAGTCCTGTCTTTTCTAATTTCTTGAGTCATCCATTGTACTTTTCTTTTATTGAGTCCTAGTGCTTTCATTAAGAGTTGTAATAGAAGTAGTTGAAGGTTTATGATTTATAAAGGACTTGGTTATCATTACTTGTGCGCGCTCTGTCTGTGTATGTCGAATACACTTACGCTCTGATTGACATGATTGATATAAACTAGTCACGCATCTCCGGGTTCCTTCCGCGCTCGGGGCGTGACATGACAAACTATGACTCATTCATGAGTCTTTATACTTGTGTTGATGATATTATATACATGCACATTCACAATCTATGTGAAGACAAGTTGACAGCCAGTTAAATTCTGAAGAACAGAAGAAAAGTCAATATAGTCAACACAGTATCAAGTAGAGTCAGCACAGTCAAACGTAGTATGATGAACAGTCAATGCAGTCAAGCCAAGAGTCAATGCAAGGTCAACGCAAAGTCAAGCTCTTAATGCTGAAGAAATGGGTCACAATGCTGTCAAGACAAACAAAAGAGACAAATAGCTGTTAAGGGTGACAAATAGCCCTTAAGGTTGACAAATGGATGAGCAACGGTGACAAATAGCTCAAATGAAGCTGACAGATGAAAGAAGAAGAAGTTAGTAGAAGGAAAGTTGACTTTGGTTGCCTTTGGTGTCTACTTGGCTTCAGCCTGCAAAGAAGAAAAGCCACAGCTTGAAGGCGACGGCTTGTGGTGAATAGAGGTGACAAATAGGTGAGTAGCGGTGACAAATAGGCGATGAGGCTGACAAATAGCTCAGTAAGGGTGACAAATGGCTGGTTGCGCTAAAGGTATGAAAAGAAGAGAAGGTGAGTCGACTCAAGAGGGCTTTCGAGTCGACTCTAGTTCAAAGAATTTCATGAAGAAGAAAGAAGAAGCAGTGGCGACGACCTAAGGAAACTAAGGGTGAAAAATATATGGCTAAGTCTGACAAATAGCCTTCTAAGGGTGTAAAATACCCTACTAAGGGTGAATAATAGATCGACATGGGTGACTTGTGAAGAAAATGGCTAAGGTAGCAGCAGGCGATGTATATCAGAGATAAGGGAGACAAATAGACGACTAAGGGTGAAAATAGCTTGGTAAGACCGACAAATAGCTTCCTAAGTCTGACAAATAGCTACCAAGGCTGAAAAGTGGGCAGCTCACGTGAGTTACTTAAGTGGTCGTGTGGTTTCGAAGATCAAGCTCTTGGCACGTGATCCCAGGTCTGACATGTCACCTGGCAGTTCTCTGACAGAAGAATATTCCTCCTGACATGTGGACCAATGGGAAATTGGAGAAATCAAATGTTTTATCTAGATGTTTTACGGAGGCCCTGTTCTATATATTGGGGGTTCTTCCTCCAAAGAGAGATGCTGCAGTGAGGGAAGAAATGGCGGGAGAACTGGAAAGAAGAGAGCTGCGAAGTCTGAAGAGAAAAGAGAGAAGATCGTGAGAAGAAAAAGAAGAAAAAGGGAGAGAGAGCCCGTGAAGAATAGTGTGCATCCGGTGCTTCATTGATGACTTGATCGTGTGTGGCCTCTGGATCAGATACAAGCCATTTTACTCTTTAAGAGCTACATTGGTTCCTACTTTCGTATTTGAGGAGGGTAAATCCGGTTTGACCCAAGACCGGCCCAACAACGAAGAACCCAGTCTGAGCCCACGACTATAGTGCGCCCAAGAGGCGCCCCAACAGTCACGGCCCACCAAGGTGCGGCCCAGTCTGACCTGGCATCGATTCTGCAGCACGTGAAAGCTACGGCCCAGGCGCAGTAATCACTGGAAGACCATCCGATGACCGACCGTTACCCCCCACGACGTCAGCCTTAACCCCATAACGAGCGAGCATGCCCCACGAGCACCATAAGACTCGCCCCGGGACCAGTCGACGCTGGGGTTATCGCCCTTCAAAGAGAAACTATTGGAATTAAGGTGGTGCCAGACAGAGATTCAGAGTGGGGGGGGGGTGTGAATGAATCCCCTTTAAAAATTTGCAGAATTAAAATTTTCTCTGAAAGATTTGTGCAAAAATAAAATTCGACGGCTCAGTTAAATAGTTGTTCTATTGAAGCTCACACTTGAACAATTGGAGTACTCAGAATGATGTATGCTAACCAGATGCAATTGAAACGATCCTAAGCATACATCTACCGTGAATCAATAACGCAAAGCAAACCACAATGCACTGAGAATTTTTAGATGGTTCGGTCTGCTACCACAGACCTACATCCATCCCCCACTCAAACTTGAGTGAGGCTTCTGCTGACTAACAGTTTGAACCGCTGAGCATCACAGCTTGCTTACACCGCTGAGCACCATAGCTTGCTTCTGCTGAGCCTCACAGCTTGCTGTCCGAGGAACACTCCTCGTCGCTGAGCCTCACAGCTTGCTAACCCAAGGAATCAATCCTTGCCGCTGAGCAACACAGCTTGCTTCCGCTGATACACAGCTTACAATGAGTTTAAAATGAAAACAAGAAAGTGAAAGAAACAATGACGGAATCAAAACAACTATAACTCAAGTAGAGCAATCTGACTCTAGATCTGATCCAGGAGTCAGCACAGATCAAGATCTCTTGATCTCACAACTCACTCTCTCTCTCTCAGACTTCCTCACGACACTCTATTTTTCTCTCTGAACCTTGCAACAAACTCTTCTTCTTTCTCTTCTCAGTTCTCAACTCTCAGCAATCTTCTACTTCGTCTCTACTCTCTTCTCTCTGACTCTTCTTAGCTCCGATCTCCTCTTTTTCCGATCTGCTCTAATCTCCCTTTTTCTCTCTTCTCTGCTCTCAAACGCTGCTTCTTATCTTCTCTATCCTTCTCTCGTCAATTTTCTCTTGTTTGAGCGATCATGCCTTTATTTATAGCTTCGCAGGAGTTGGGCGCGTGGGAAACACGTTTCCCGCCCAGATCTTCTTTAGAACACACGGCTGGATTCCACGTGTCAGATGCAGAAGACAAGTTGATCCACGTGGTTGAATCTTCAGTCCTGACTTTGCTTTGGATCACGTGCCTGTGAGTTAGAAACTCAAGCCATGTGACCATATTGAGTATAATGCTTTCTGCCTTTTATATGTTCGATTCTGGGTCCTTCGGTAACTTAACCCTGTCAACAAAGATGTAAGGCATTTCATCAAACACCTTGTCAACATACGTGGTTAATCAAGATACATCGACTACTGAGGAAAGGCCACAGTATGAATCATAAGAGTAAACCATAGTTAGATCAACCTGACTATAGGTAGATACAAGAAGTGCACTGACCTGACTGAATATCATATGTATAGGGTGCACTGATCTTAGATATGAAAATAACACTAGCACCGACCTTATGCATGAACCATTAACACACTAGCATCAACCTTCTACTTATATGCTTAGACCTTGTGTGTGCATGTACACCGACCCTGACTTGTGAAAGTGCATTGACTTGTGAAAGCCTGCATGTGCTCCGACTTTGAGCTTGCATATGCTCAGACTTGTATGAGTATGCTCTGACCTATGTGAAGATGCTCAGACCTTCATGCTGCATGTGCTCAGACTTTGTGTGCTGCACTGAACATGTGCACCGACTTCGAATGTGTAGTTTTGTACATATGCTCAGACCTGACTGTGTAGACTTGTACATATGCTCAGACCTGACCATGCAGACTTGTACATATGCTCAGACTTGACTATGCAAACTTCGTGCATATGCTCAAACCTTCATATGCGACATGTATGAACATGCACCGACCTGCATATGCAACATGTATGAACATGCACCGACCTACATAGGCAACATGAATGCAATGTGCACCGACCTTGATAGTACAGGAGCTCAATATGTGCACCGACCTATATGCATAAGACATGAATGTGCACCGACCTATATGCATAAGACATGAATGTGCACTGACCTTATCCTCTCAAGGCAATAACATGCATCGACTTTATGTGAGTACACATACACACTAGCATCGACCTTAGTATGTACAAGGTCCAACGTGCATCAACATGCATCGACCTATTATGCAGATAGAAGGATGTGCATCGACCTAACAACAGTTGCTAGCCAACTAGCATCGACTTTCATGCTTCAAACTGAAATGTGCATTGACCTTACCTGATAAGAAGAAGGACTATGCACTGACCTTTCAATGCAGCACAGCTAACTAGCATTGACCTTTTGTCACCTTTTTGAACAGTCAATAGCATTGACTTTTTATCCTTCCATTTTAACAATATTGACTGTCTTTCTTTTCATGACTTTGAGTCATTCTCAGAACCTGTTCTGACAGATTTTCATACTGCTATAAAGATGATGAGATCATTAATAAATGCATCAATATTATATCATCAAGGTTATATATATATATAATGAGACATAATATTTGTCATCATCAAAACTTCAAGACCACATGGACACAATAATCTCTCCCTTTTTGATGATGGCAATATTATGAGTCATTGCAATGATGAACAAGCTAGTATGAAATATGCATGGGCATGCAGCATATAATAGCTCTGTCAGAATTAAAAATGTAAAGCATCATGTGACATAGTACACAACATTTGATAGACTAATGCTGTGACAGACTAATGCATCATCTGACAGAATGACAAATGACTCACAGAATTTCTCCCCCTTTGACAACATCAAAAAGGAATGAACATTAGCTATTGAAAGGAAAGATATGACACAAATTCTCCCCCTTTTTACAAAAGGATGCTAACACAAAGATATCCCCCTTTTTGTGTTATTATGCAAAATGATTCACTGTCAATTGTACTCCCCCGGAACAGATACTTTCCCTTTGACAGAGCAGAATGAGTGAAATGAAAAAAATGATCAGCGAACCACAAGGACATTCAAATTGAAGCAGACATTTAGACAGTCAGATTAGACAATCTATTCTCCCCCTTGGACTGGACAGAGGGATTGGAATGGAAGGTCGTCATCAGACATTCAGATTAAAACATGCAGTTGAAGTAGGTCACATGTGCAATCAAGAATGAGTTTAGGTCATGACAAAATGTATCAAGAACAGTGATCAGACATTGGGTAATGCAAAAGGATTTTTAATAAGATACCAATTTCATAAATCTTAGAATCAATATATTTTAGAATCTTCCATTATAAGGGCTTATGAAGGAACTTTATTGAAAATCATGGTTTAAATATGATGTATACACGGTTTGACAATAAAGTTCTGTACTCATATCTGAAATCAAGATTTAATAAAAAATGAACCAAGCCCTCATATTAACATCTTGATTAACCTCCCTTTATCTTACTCAATCAATTTCCTCAATCAATTTCAATGACTTCTTTAGGAATTACAATCATTAGTATTGAGGTTAAACAACCATGAAATCATTTGATTTTGTCCAGGGTTAAAGTAATTTTTCTTTTGCAGCCATTTTCAGATATTTCATCTGTTCAAGCAGATAATTTTTCGCTATCAAATCTTACGAGCAATCTAGTTCAGTACACACCTTGTAACTAAAGGATATATGTTGTTTAGATGCCAATATCCCTAAGCACTTAGTGTGACTAACGGTCATATTTTATAATAAACAGAGTTAACTTTTCACCTCATGACATATCTCAACTCATTTCTTTGATGAGTGAGATGTGTTTCTCAGTGTGTAAGCCATTGCTTTACCTAATTTTCAATCATTTTTAAGCAGATTAACTATGGCTCCTCATGACACAGTCCTTTGAACATGTGTTTCTCAGTGATCAAAGTTATTGCTCTTACAAGATTTGACCCTTAGACATTTTCAGAAAAGTCAGATGTTTAAAAACAATACTGATTTCATATATTTCAACCAAATAAAGTCGTGATTTCAATATTTTCAGATTTTAGAAGATTTGACAAGACTCAACATGAAACAATTGGTTAAGGTTTATTAAAGTTGACTCAGATATTTTCAAGAGTTTACTAGCCTTAATGAATACATTAAACTTAAACCAATCTGATCTTTCAGACATTCATAAATCTATATAATAGAAGATTCCTCGATGATTTAGTTTTTTTCAGATTTATGATCAAGGTACACAGATTGAAATCTTCCTAAATTTTAGATAAATGAAGTTTAAGAACAACCAATTTCAATAGAAGCAGTAGCAAGAACATGCATCAAATGGGTGAAGCACTAGAAGTTCATGCATGTTGCCAAACTAGCCAAGAATGCATTAGATAACTGCAGATTTATAGGAATAGCAATGAGAGTTCAGGAAAAATTTGTTCCGAGTGCAACAGAACGTTGTCAGATTTTGACAGATATTTTCAAGTAAGTGTGTAGCAAAGGATATATAGTGGGTATGAGAATCATTTGAAAGGAGTCTGTATTTATGACTAGAGAGTTCAAAATTCAGTAGAAGTGAAATTTCGGTCAGACCAGCTTCAGAAATGTCAATCACAAATATCAACAAGGGATGTGAATTACAAGGCAAGCTGGTAATCAAACCACAACTAAGATCAGTACTTGGCGGAGGTTGGATCCAATGATCTTCTCACGCAAGGGTTAACTTTTTAGATAGGCCTGATCTATCTTTCCAGCTAAGCCTTTTGATATACTGTCTAGTTGTTATAAAGCAACTCAAGGAGATTTTTCAAGCGAAGCTCCCCCTCAGCAATTGCATGAGCAACAAACCATGATTCCAGAGCAGATAGTAGAGATCAAATAATATGTGAAGTAGTGAAAATATAGGTCCAATTGGAATCAGATCAATTTATGAGACAGTGAAGACTTTGGTTTATCAAAATGGATAATTTCGATTGACCAATCAAGATAGAATCAAGATCAGAAGCACATCAATGAAGGTGTCGACACTTGGTGTCGACATCTGCTCACAAATTCTATTAGACAGAACATTTGCAAAATAATGTCGACTCATGGTGTCGACACTTCTAATAGGACTATTAAGAAGAGCAGCGACTTAGGTCGATGTGTTCAACATCTACATAGACACAATCAGAGAACTACTTGACATGTACTCCTCCTAACAGTATGCAATGGGCACAATGTTTTCTTAACATGAACTCCCCTTATCTATATGAACTATATGACAACTTTTGAAATATCAATTATGATATGATGACATGCAGGGGACTTAAGCTAACCAAATGTGCATGAAATTCAAGAATTACCTTTACAGATTCCCCCTGACTTTATGCACTATATGTCTGAATTCAGAGTGTAACATATGCAATGAAGTCTATGCAGGGAGTATTATGAATTATGCTCATGAATGTCTTAGATTGCCCTATGTGCAATTTTGACATATGGTACCAGGCAGAGGACTTGGTCTAAAGACCACCTCACGCATAACAAGAACTTCCAGACAGATTGCATCTACCCTTTAGCAACTTACTATTTGATATACCATAGAGGTCATGCATGATAATGTAGTGCAAAAATAGTCCTATGTGCATCTCAACTTTTGATGACAGTATGTCAAACACGTATGTATGCAGATGAATGAGTTTCTAAACTACTCTGTGTGCACATTTGACTCATGGTACTAGGTGGAGAACTTAATCTAAAGATCATCTCACACATGGTTAGAACTTCCAGACAGACTTAATCTGTCCTTTAGCGCTAAATCATTTGATATACCATGAAGTCATGCATAAAGATGCATACCAGTTCAGAATATATAAGACAATTCAATTGAATATGCATATATGCAAATGTATGCAGACATGAGAATTCATGCATTTAAGTTTATTTCATCTCCCTCTCAACATGCAATAAATTGAGACACAATTAAATGTCAAAATATAAATGCCTATAGATAAGCAATGAATTTGAACATATCTTCAGTGAATGTGTGCACAAACAGCTCAATATGTGAATGAAGAAACTCATGTTGAGCAATGCAGATGTCAAAGCAACTAAGAATATGTATGCATGAAAATTTTGACTAATCAGATCAAGCATGATATGCAACCTTCTAAAAGAGATTACTGAAAAATTCAAATAACCAAACCTTTGAAGAGCAGAACTGGGGTTTATCATACTCGGGTGCCTTGGCTTATTAAACCCCTTTTTATTCTTCAGCCCCAAGGCACTCCTGTAAAATAGATTCTTATTTTACAGATTTAGGTACCCAAGAATTCTTGGGTCCTGAAATGTTAGTGGCACCTTTGTAGGGTGCTCTCTGCATTTTCTGAGCTAAAAAGTCATCAGATTTCATCAATTGACAAGCAAACATAGAGTGCCCAAAATTTTCACAATAATGACATGAAACAATAGACTTTTTGTTCTTATTGTGCACATTAGCATTAGCATGAAAGTTATGTGCATGAGCATGAAATCTATGTGCATGTGCATGAAATTTTCTGTTGTTTACATAAACATCTTGTCTTTTATTATCAGCCAGCCAACAATCCACAGCTTTGTGAACTGGCTTTCCACACTTAAAGCACATAATATGCTGAACATTTGAAACAAATTTATTTCTATGAGAAACATGGTTCACAAGAAATTTATTATAACAAGAATAAGAATGGATTGTCTCTTGTGCACTGACGAACCAGCATTGGGCTGCAATGTGGTCTATCTTGCCACAGCAGAAACAATGAACATTCTTTTTCTGATTAGTAGGAAATTTCTTGTTCTGAAATTTTTTTGCATGCAAGTCATTCCTCCTACCAGAATCATTTCTATTTGAAGGGAATTTAACAAATTCAGAATTATTTTTCTTTCCCTGAGCATGCCAACATTGTGCAACAATATGGCCTAGTTTTCCACAACAAAAACATTGAACATCCTTTTTCTGAACAGGATGAAATTTCTTAACATGCTTTCTACCAATGCTTAGATCATCATTTTTCATTAATAAACAATCATGTATTAGATGTCCATACTTCCCACAATAATGACAAGAACCATTGGATTTCATTGAAATATGGTATCTATCAGATGAGTTCTTAGCACACATATTATTGAATTTTTGTTTCTGGTTTATACTTTGTTTCAGATTTTTGAATTGTTTCTGATTTTTCTGAACAGTGGGCTGTTTCTTCTTAGAAGTGGTGGTTACAATAGATTTCTTTGGTGATTGATGAGAGGTTCCAGCTACTTCTGTGCTTCGAACAAAGGTTGTATATAGCTGGTTTCTCATAGCCTTTTTAATCCCAGAGATGTGACCTATCTTCTCTCTTTGTTCACTCACTTCATCTTCCAGAGGTATTTTCATTTTGTCTTTATCCTTAGCAGATTTAGATGAAGTCTCTTCCAGCTCTGTGATTTTATTTTCTAAGGAGACAATAAGAATATCTGAATTTTCCTTCTCCTTTTCATAAATAGTCAATTTTTCTTTCAATATTTCAATTTCATTTTCCAGAGGTGGATTCACAAATCTTTCTTTCTCAAGTTCAAATAATCTATCAGACATGACAGTATTAAGCTCCTTTAATTTCACCATTTCATCCATCAAGGTTTCTTTAAATTGTTCAACTTCCTTTTTCTTTTCAAGCAAACATTCATTTTCTTCTTTTAAAGACACAATCAGATTTCTCTGCATTTCATCATCAGAATTAAGATCATCAATTAATTCTGTCAGAAAGACACATTCATTACGTATAGATTCATTTGAACATGAGTTTTCAGCTTCAAGGAGTTTAATTATAAGATTATCATTCTCAGATTTCAAAGTATTCAATTCAGATTTCTCAATGTTAAATCCAGAGCTTACCTGAGACGCTGTCTCATTGCTGTGATCACTCTGGTTGGCCATCAGACATTTTTCTTCTTGTTCCCCATATGTAGCAGTTACTCTATCCAAGATTTCCTTCCAGAAGCGCACCTGAGAACAAAAGGAAATCTATCAATATTCATCGCAGCCTTCAAAATATTAAGAACCATAGTATTTTCACTATCCTTCAACTGTCCTCATTAGACCACTTGGTCTGATCATGAGGCAGTTTATATGGGCCTTTTGATACAAGATTCTATAGATTATAATCAATGGAATTCATATAAACACATAGGCCACCTAGCCAACTGCTAAAGTTAGAACCATCAAAAATCGAAGGAGAAGCCATTGAAAAACACTTATCAAGTAGCTTTAAAGCACTAAGCAATCAATGAGCAATGCACAAAAGTAAGATGGCAGGATCCTCTACAGATCGTTGGATCTGGACAATCAGAGACCCTATCTGATACCAATTGTTGGAATTAAGTTGGTGCTAGACAGAGATTCAGAGGGGGGGTGAATGAATCCCCTTTAAAAATTTGCGGAATTAAAATTTTCTCTGAAAGATTTGTGCAGAAATAAAACTCGATGGCTCAGTTAAACAGTTGTTCTATTGAAGCTCACACTCGAACAATTAGAGTACTCAGAATGATGTATGCTAACCAGATGCAATTGAAACAATCCTAAGCATACATCTACTATGAATCAATAACGCAAAGCAAACCACAATGCACTGAGAATTTTTAGATGGTTCGGTCTGCTACCACAGACCTACGTCCATCCCCCACTCAAACCTGAGTGAGGCTTCTGCTGACTAACAGCTTGAACCGCTAAGCATCAAAGCTTGCTTACACCGCTGAGCACCATAGCTTGCTTCCGCTGAGCCTTACAGCTTGCTGTCCAAGGAACACTCCTCGCCGCTGAGCCTCACAGCTTGCTAACCCAAGGAATCAATCCTTGCCGCTGAGCAACACATCTTGCTTTCGCTGATACACAGCTTACAATGAGTTTAAAATGAAAACAAGAAAGTGAAAGAAACAATGACAGAATCAAAACAACTATAGCTCAAGTAGAGCAATCTGACTCTGGATCTGATCCAGGAGTCAACACAGATCAGGATCTCTTGATCTCACAACTCACTCTCTCTCTCTCTCTCAGACTTCCTCACGACACTCTATTTTTCTCTCTGAACCTTGTAGCAGACTCTTATTCTTTCTCTTCTCAGTTCTCAACTCTCAGCAATCTTCTGCTCCGTCTCTGCTCTCTTCTCTCTGACTCTTCTTAGCTCTGATCTCTTCTCTTTTTCTGATCTGCTCTAATCTCCCTTTTTCTCTTTGTTCTCAGACGCTGCTCCTGATCTTCTCTATCCTCGCTCTTTTCGCTCTGGAATTTCTGGCTGCACTGGCTCCCTTCTTCTTCGTCTTCTTTTTCTTCTCTTGTCTATCTTTCTATTCTTCTTCTCCTCTATCTTTTTGTTTGAGCAATCAGGCCTCTATTTATAGGCTCGTGAGAGATTGAGTGTGTGGAAAACACGTTCCCACCCAAGGATTTCAACTGGAGTGCGCTGCTGGGAATCCACGTGTCGGATGCTGAAGGTGAGCTGTCCACGTGGCTAAAAATCTAGTCCTGACTTTGCTTTGGATCACGTGCCTGTGAGTTAGAAACTCAAGCCATGTGACCATATTGAGTATAATGCTTTCTGACTTTTATATGTTCGATTCTGGGTCCTTCGGTAACTTAACCCTGTCAACAAAGATGTAAGGTATTTCATCAAACACCTTGTCAACATACGTGGTTAATCAAGATACATCGACTACTAAGGAAAGGCCACAGTATGAATCATAAGAGTAAACCACAGTTAGATCAACCTGACTATAGGTAGATACAAGAAGTGCACTGACCTGACTGAATATCATATGTATAGGGTGCACTGATCTTAGATAAGAAAATAACACTAGCACCGACCTTATGCATGAACCATTAGCACACTAGCATCAACCTTCTACTTATAGCTTAGACCTTGTGTGTAATGCCCTAGATTTTTTTGGATCCTTGTTCGTGGGTCTCGGATCTAGTTTCTCGGAGTGTCCAACTCTGTTGTGTTCGAAATTTCGTTTCGGACATCTTTCGTGTTCGGATCGGCGCGATCCGGAGTTGTTTCGGAGGCCCGGAAGCGTTCCGCGACTTTTCCGCGTGTGTTTTCCGATTCCCGGTGTGTGTTTCGGTAATTCCTTCGGAACCTCGTTGCGGGTGAACCGGGCTGTTCACCTAGGCAAGTGTGGTACCGTTACGATCGGTGCATTCCGAGGATCGTGGAAACGTGATTTTCCTATTTTTGGTATTTTCTGGAATTTTTGGATTTTCCTATATATATAACCATTTTCTCTCTCTCCCCTCTCATTTCTCTCTTCTCTCCCTCTCTCTTCTCACGCTCTCTCCTCTCTCCCTCTCTCTCCGGCGGCCGACGGGGTGGAGCGTGGGGAGGTGGGGATGACGCGGGCGAGGCACGGGCGAGGATGGGTGAGGATCTAGGCGGTGGAGGCGCGGTGAGGCTCGGCCCTGGGTTCGTGGAACGGCTAGGCTTCAACGGCGTTCTCTTCGTGGATCGGCGTCCACGGTACGCCGAATCTTCGGTGGAGGTAGGGAGATGGACCCTCAACCCGCGTACTTCATTTTCCGCGAGTTTTGTAGGCCGTGGTGAGCCGAGCGGGCTTATTTGGTGGATTTGGGGGAAAACTCATATTTTTGGGGTGTGAGCCGGATCTTCCATTTTACGGTGTTTTTGGCCGTTCCAGGGGTTTAGATGCATGCCTAGGGGCTTGGGAGAGGTTTTCCCTTTTGTTTCCCCTTCACCTAGGGGTGAACGGGGCATGGAATGGGTTTTTCTGCGGTTTCTACCATTTTCAGGCGCGGACTGAGAACCTGCTAGTCTCAGGTAGCGCGTTCTTGAGGGTGGCGCCGCCCCGATAGGGCGCGTTCATCGGAGAAGATGAACAGTTAGGCGGTTCCTGTCGCGCTATAGGTCCTAGCGCATTAAGCCTTGTCGCGCTATAGGGTCATAGCACGATCTGGCCTGGTTGCGCTATAGGTCTATGGCGCGTTCAGTCTTGTCGCGCTATAGGGTCCTAGCGCGTTCTGTTTGAACGCGCTATGGACCTATAGCGCGTTATGTTTGAACGCGCTATGCAAGGATAACGCGTTCTTGGGGTGGCCTGCCGGGCTGCCCAGGGCGGGCAGTCTACGGCTGATCGTGCTCCCCTTGGGCAGTGTGTGTCCTGAACACCCCGTGGAGTTTCGTGACCGTGTCTTTAGGTGTCCGGACGTTCCGTTTACCTTGATAAACATGCCCGTGGGCTTGGCGGGTCCGGGTGACCCCAGGTGTTCCGGGCTTCCGTGTTCTTGCTAGATTGAGTCACCGTGTATCGGTGTGAGTGCGGTGAGGTTTCCCCGCAAGTCGTTGCTTCTCTGGAAGGTGGCTTCCGAGTGGGCCATGTGTGTGGCCTTGGACTGTGAGTCCAATCTCCCAGCCTGAGGTTGGAGGTCGCTTAAGTTTCCCTCCTCGAGGGATGGGTCTCGGTAGTGGTGAACTGCCTTGTGAGTCTTCCCATTGTTGTTTTGGACCTAGGGATTAGGCCAGATTGACGGCTCAGTGCTGTCATGTGCAACGGTCTTGACCCCGAGTCTTGTGACTCAAAGGTCGTTGGGTTTAGTAGGTCTAGTGGCCGTCTAGTGTCAGGTGGCTTTGAGCCACCTGTTACTCCGTGTTACTCGTAATGGGTGCGTGTGTGGTTTCCAGTGTTCACGTTCTGTGACACGTCCACTAGTCGTAGCTTCCTGTGCACGCGAGTGCAGACCCACCTGGGAGTGGTGGAGAGCGAGACCCAGTGAGAGGCGGTTTTTAGGCTGGTTTCCGTAGGGCCCCTTGCCTTTGCCACCAGAGTCCGGTGGGGGGGAAAACCAACTAGAGGACCCGACCTAAAGCAGATGGTCTGTGTGTGCACACGTAGTTGGGGGCTTAGGACACGCGCTGACGAGCGTGACCCCAGCTAGCCCTTGTTGTGGTACTTGTTGCGTGTCTGAGTCTCACGCCTGGGGCATTGTAGCTAGACACTTGTGACGTGGTGTAAGACGTCAGGGGACGCATCCGGTCGTTCTCCTAGTGGGTGGTGCTCCTGTCACGTGACGTGAGTCGTCGTGTACCGGGTTCTGTTTCCGTCCGCGAGACGGGACTTCGTGAGTGGTTTCGGGAGTGTTCCTAGAGTCGAGGTCTGGGGTTTCCGGTGAGCATCATCGAGGGCCTTCCCCCAGACAGCGTTGTGTTCACGATGGTGAGGCCGTGACCGTGTTCCCTGACCGTGTGGTTTTGGCTCGGGCCCTTTTGAGGGCAGGCCTCCGTTACGGAGGTATCGTGGCGTTTTTTCTAGTAGCGTGGCTAGGGCGGTTCATGTCTGGTGGTCCCCGATCGTGGAATCGGGTGGTCGGGTGCGTGGCTTGGTTGTCCCCCGACGGGAGACTAGGTCGTGTTTTCTGGTACAGTAGGAGTAGCTGTAGAGCCGAGGTTTTACCGGCCACCGTAGTTACTTTCCTACTTTTGTAGTTACTTCTTTCCGTGCCGCCGTTGTTTCTCAGTTGGGGTTCCGCGGGATCCCTACTGGGCCAGTGACAGGAGGCTCACCCCTGCGTTTCAGGTGCGTCGGTTTTTCCTCGGGGTTCGAGGGTGCTGCACGGAGGTTCTTAGTTGCCAGCTTGCCGGGCCGAGTGTTCAGTTGGCATGTGGTACGTTTTACTGCTTTAGACTGTACTTTCTGTTGGACTGGACTCTGTTGTAGTTGTAGTTGTTTATTTATTTCTGTTAATTGCTGAATTGTCCTACCTTATTTCCTATTTCTTTGTACCTCCACACTCCTTTTTAGCCCTTCCGAGCCTCCTGCTCATGGGCGGCGGGCCGGGATTTGAATGGTACCAGGCTCCTCCTGGTATCCGGATCTCGGGTCGTTACATTGTGTGTGCATGTACACCGACCCTGACTTGTGAAAGTGCACTGACTTGTGAAAGCCTGCATGTGCTTCGACTTTGAGCATGCATATGCTCAGACTTGTATGAGTATGCTCTGACCTATGTGAAGATGCTCAGAGCTTCATGCTGCATTTGCTCCGACTTTGTGTGCAGCACTGAACATGTGCACTGACTTCGAATGTGCAGTTTTGTACATATGCTCAGACCTGACTGTGTAGACTTGTACATATGCTCAGACCTGACCATGCGGACTTGTACATATGCTCAGACTTGACTATGTAAACTTCGTGCATATGCTCAGACCTTCATATGCGACATGTATGAACATGCACCGACCTGCATATGCAACATGTATGAACATGCACCGACCTACATAGGCAACATGAACGCAATGTGCACCGACCTTGACAGTGCAGGACCTCAATATGTGCACCGACCTATATGCATAAGACATGAATGTGCACCGACCTATATGCATAAGACATGAATGTGCACTGACCTTATCCTCTCAAGGCAATAACATGCATCGACTTTATGTGAGTACACATACACACTAGCATCGACCTTAGTATGTACAAGGTCCAACATGCATCAACATGCATTGACCTATTATGCAGATAGAAGGATGTGCATCGAGCTAACATCAGTTGCTAGCCAACTAGCATCGACTTTTGTGCTTCAAACTGAAATGTGCATTGACCTTACCTGATAAGAAGAAGGACTATGCACTGACCTTTCAATACATCACAGCTAACTAGCGTTGACCTTTTGTCACCTTTTTGAACAGTTAGTAGCGTTGACTTTTTGTCATTCCATCTTAACAATATTGACTATCTTTCTTTTCATTACTTTGAGTCATTGTCAGAACCTGTTCTGATAGATTTTTATACTGCTTTAAAGATGATGAGATCATTAATAAATGCATCAATATTATATCGTCAAGGTTATATATATATATAATGAGACATAATATTTATCATCATCAAAACTTCAAGACCACAGGGACACAATAGAAACTCTCGCTGCTATAGCGGGAAAGCGTTACCACTACTCACGCCCTACTCTATCGAGGGATGAGGCTTCCCGTTCCAGGACAACCCCTATAAGAAGAGCATCAACAGAGAAGACAAACACGGTGGATAATTCTGCCAAACCTCTGAACCAGAGAACAGAGCTACTTGCCTTGCAACACAGAGGGAAATCAGCGACAATTGTCCATCGAGAAAGGAAGGCCCCCTCCGACGACCTTACCACCCAGCGAGCACTCACCGAGTGAGCACTGGAAGCGGTGAGCACTCGTCTGGAAGATCTACACGGCTCCTCGGCCTCCTACCTCGATTCCTTTCTCTCTCTCATTTGCCCTTCTTTGCTCTCTCTTAGTCCGTTTGCTGACTTAAGCATCTGAGGGTTGTCCCCTGGGGTAACACCCGGGGCTCCTTTTGACACCCCCTATTTCTTGGTGCTTGCAGGCTTCCACAGGTACCGAACGACTTCCCCATTCAATAAATAGATAAGGTGGTACGTGACATAGAAACCAGATTTCTGCCTCTACACTTCTTGGCGTTGTCTTTGGGAACCCCGAGCAAAAAGCCATGGCACCATGTGGAAGTCATCGCAATGCCAGCAACCGAGGGCGTGGCTCCCATCATGGACCTAACTCTCGCCATGGGTTACAAGAAGTTTCCTCTGTCCACCTGCGGCAAGAAGTCACACCAGGCGACCTCGATGAGATCCGCTAGCAGATCCGAGCCCTGATCGAAATATGTCAGGAACTCCGCAACCGGCCCGCGGCCCCCCAAAACGTCCCGTCGAAACGGCGGCAAGATGAGAGGGTCCGGATGGGGGAAAATTCACGCCAAGTGCGAGAAGCCTCCCATGCATCGGTCGTAAGGACCCGACGATCGCGCAGCTTGCCCGCCCCAAGGATGCGGAGCCCGCTGCACTCCAACCCAGAGATGGATCGCCAGCTTCAACATATCGACGAGATAGAGGACACAGTCTGGTACTTGGATGACGTCCTCCTGGCCGCCAAGAATCGTGGCCTTATTGATGACGACCAGGACTTCCATGCCCCCTTCTCTAAAGAGATCATGGAGGTCCCCATCCCGCCAAAGCTCTAGTTACCGTCGTTCACCTCCTACGACGGCACCACCGACCCGACCGACCACATGCACAGCTTTGAGTCCCACCTGGTGTTCCACCGGGTCTCGGACATCGTGAAATGCCTGGCGTTCGTTACGACTCTCTGGGAGAACGCCCGGGCCTGGTTCGAGTCCCTGTCGGCCGGGACCATCTCCTCCTTCCAACAGCTCAAGAAGCTGTTCAAGGAGAACTTCATCGGCTGCCGAAAGGTAGCCAAGTCAGCGGTGACCCTACTCGCTCTCAGGCAGGGGAAAGAAGAGACGTTGTGAGATTTCGTCTCCCATTTCTGCACGGAGGCACTCCAGATCCCGAATCTTGACGTCTACATCGCTGCCACCGCGCTCACCCAGGGGACACGGGACCGTATCCTTCCACGCACGCTCGGAGTTGAAGCCCCGGCGACCCTCACTGACCTCCTCACCCTGGCGCAGAAGCATGCACGTTGTGAGGAGAACATGGCGGCCCTAGGCCTTGCGACCGGAACCGATCGACCCGAGCAAAAGAGATCCGCCGACTCGCCGCAAGAAGGGCGGAACAAGCAAGAGCGGCGGAACCGCCGCGACCGCCCAGAGAAGGAAAGGGGAAATTACCGCTACTACATGCCCCTGACGGCTCCCCCCGACCAGATCTTGATGGAGATCCGTGAGGAACCCTTCCTCAAATGGCCTCGCAAGATGAAGTCAGACCCGAGAGCGAGGAGCAAAAAGAAATTCTGCTGCTACCACCGCAACCACGGCCATGACACGGCCGAGTGCATCATCCTGAAGGACGCAATAGAGGACCTCATTCGCCGAGGACTCCTCGATAACTTCATCGCAAGGGCCGCGGAGAAGCGACAACGTGAGCAAATGCCACCGCCTCTCAACAACCGACCAAACGACAAGGAGATCAGGATTGTAACGACCCGAGAATCCGATTACCGGGAGAGACCCGATAACTCGAGACTCAAACCGCCGCCCATGAGCCGGGAGGGCTCGGAAGGACTAAAAGGAGTGTGGAGGCACAAAGAAATAGGAAATAAAGCAGGATAATTCAACAATTAACAGAAATAAATAAACAACTACAGCTGCAACAGCGAACCGGTGGCCGGTCAAAACTTGGCACTATAGCTACTCCTACTGTACCAGAAACATACCCCGATCTCACAGTCGGGGGCTACCGAACTACACTAGTACCACTTACCGAAGTAAAAACCCACGGCAACCATGCCGTAGAGGCCTGTCTCCCAGAACACGGCCAACCTGGACACACTGTCCAAAGTGCAACCCTGACGCCTGGTCACGGGTGCCGCACAACAAGACGCAACCTTGGTAAAGCCACTAGCACTAGTCTCACGGCACGAAAACTAACACACGCGCCACGGTGAAACAACCGAAACTCAACGGTCAACCCGACCGAAAACCCGAAGGTCGAAGTCACGGAAACTGACAGTTTGTCACTCCCGACTCGACAGTAGTATCTCCCACGAGAAGCACAGTCGGTAGTGTCCCCTGACGTCTTACACCGCACCGCAGGTGAACTGCCTGACGTGGTAGCTCCTACCAAAGGCACGGACACAGCACAAGTAACCATAAACGAGTGACTAGCTGGGGTCACGCTCGTTAGCGTGCGTCCAACCGCCCCCAACCACGTGTGCACACACAGACCGCGAGTCCCTGGTCTGGCCCTCTGGCCAGTTTTCCCCTCAGCCGGACTCTGGCTACAAGACGTGGGGCCTGACGAAAACCGATCCACAAACCGTCTCTAAGGGTAGCCTCTCTACCACTCCTTGGTGGGACCACATGCGTGTAAGCAGGCTACGACTAGTGGAGGGTCACTGAGAGAGTAGACTCTCAAGACAATGGAAAACAACGTCCGAACTCGACGAAGTATGGGGACCGTCCCACGTACCAGCACCGTCGCACGGTGACCACAGTCGGAGAAGAAACGGGACTCACAGCCCATGGGCCGCATGCTCGGCCACGCAGAAATGTAGAAACACGATTCCCAAGGTAGCTCACAGGTTGCCACCAAATCCCACTCTCAGGGAAAGGGGGGAACTAGACTCGCAGTCCAAGGCCACAAGCATGGCCCACGCGGAAAGCACAGAAGCATGATTCCCGGGGCAACGCACAAACTGCCACGCCGATAACTGGACTCATAGTCCAAGGCCAAACACATGGCTCACTCGGGAATCATCTTCCAAGAAAACTCACGGCGTGCGGGGGAGACCCCACCGCACACACACCGATACACGGTGACTCGGTCTAGTGTAACACAAAAGCCCGACACGCGAGAAGTCATCCGGACTCTCAAACCCACGGGCACGCTAAATGAGATAACACGGTTCTCCCGACACCCTCAAAACACAAACACAGAATCCCACGGGTGTCTGGGACACTCACAAGACTGCAAGTCGACCACTGGGTCACGACCGGGTAGACTAGGGACCGACACAACGCGAAATAATCACGGAGAGCATGAAAACTCATCTCGGCACCACACAGAGCCTGACGGTCTAAGCTTGGGTAGTCACAATCTGTAACGGTCCAAGCCTCAACCGTCACAACCACTCTGACGCACCAACACAGAGCCGTCAGATGCTCGGTGCAAAGTTGAGTGTGACGCGCCTACGCTGGTGCGTCACAGTCTCTGACGCGCCAGCCCTGGTGCGTCACAATCTGTGACGCGCCAGCCCTGATGCGTCACAAGACAGGATGAAACCAACTGTGACATGTCCCGCTCGGTGCGTCACAGGCTATAACGGACTAACTCTGGTGTGTTACAACGTGGATATGCGTCCGCTCTGACGCACCCACACATGGGCGTTACAAGGCTGTGACGCGCCAGCCTTGGTGCGTCACAGGCCTTAACCCCAAATGGTTGAAACCAACGAACGGAAGACAACGGTCAGATCGTCCCTGACGGTCCAACCCAGGCGCGTCACAGCGCCGTGGCAGTCTATCGTGGGACCGTCACACCCACAGACCACCAAAAGGCTAACGGGCCCTGTGACGCACCCACCCTGGGGCGTCACAGGCTGTGACGGTCATTGGAAGGACCGTCACACCCGTCCGGGAGTGAAACGGCGGGAAACAACCCAAATATCCGATCCACGCCCCGATCACCCCCGGGTGATGGGGAAACAAAGGGGAATCCATCCCCAAGCCCCTAGGCATGCATCTAAACCCCTGGATCGGCCAAAAATGCCGTAAAATGAGAGATCGGCTCACAACCCCCAAAACATGAAGTTTTTCCCAAATCGCCCCGATTAGCCTGCTTGGCTCACCACGGCCTACGAAACTCGCGGAAAAGAAAGAGCACGAGATGGGGGGTCCATCTCCCTACCTTCACCGAAGATTTCGCGGCCCGAGCTCGCCGATCCGTAAAGAAGTGCTGTTTGAACACTCGCCGACTCGCGATCCCACGAACCGCCTCCACCATCGCGATCCTCGTCCCTTGCCCGTCGCTCCATGTCCCACGAGCCACGCCGCCCCACCCTCGCCGCCTCCGTCGGCCGCCCAGAGTGAGAGGGGGAGAGGAGAGAGCGTGAGAGAGGGAGGGAAGAGAGAAATGAGAGATGGGGAGAGAGAAAAGGGAGGGGGTTTATATAGAAAATCAAGAAATTCCAAAAAATATCAAAAAAATAAGAAAATCATGTTTCCGCGATCATCGCAACGCACTAATCGCAACGGTATCACACTCGCCTAGGTGAACGGCCTGGTTCACCCGCAACGAGGTTCCGAAGGAATTACCGAAACACACACTGGGAATCGGAAAACACATGCGGAAAAGCTGCGGAACGCTTCCGGGCCTCCGAAACAACTCCGGATCGCGTCGATCTGAACACGGAAGATGTCTGAAACATCATTTCAAACACAACGGAGCCAGATTCACCGTAAACGCAGATCCGAGACCCGAGAAGAAGGATCCGCAGAACCCGGGGCATTACAGCCCTCCGCCCTTAAAGGAATTTCAGCCTCAAAATTCAGGACCTAGCACGAAGTCACAGGGGAAGAACACTGAACCAACTGACAACGCTGTCAGAGCCCCAGCACAGAAAACCTCGATTCTCACGAAAAGCTCCGGACCTGAGGGACACAGCCAGACTATAAACACAACAACACCTCGCTCTATGCGCCGAGCACACTGGCCATCAGAGCAGGCACACACAAAGAACACAGTCCAACGTCACCTCAGACACCACGAGAACCAATCACGGCACCGCTGCCACCATCTCGCTCATCGAGGAGACACAGTCCTCGACACGAGAAACAGCTACCGATCCATCCAATGGTCGGTAGACAAATCGCACATCAGCTTCACAACCAGCTGACAGGTCGCACACCCTCTCAAGGGAACAACCAAAACCGAGCTCCCACCAGGTCAAGCAGTCATCTCGACAGACCCCAACCAGAACATCGGCTCAGCACCAAGAAACACCCCACACATGGCAAGCTAAAAGCCAGACATAACACTGTGCCAACTCTGTCAAAGGACAAACTTTGACAAAGCCCAGATCCCGTCCAGAAAGGCACATCATAGAATCAGCCACCCAAGGCGTCGCTGGCACACGGCTCTCGCCACGCTCGAGCCCCGACAACCAGCATCTTCTGTCTGTGAAAGACCATCCACTGGTCACCAGATACATGTCAACGGAAAACCTTTATCGGCCCAACAGGCACGATCCAGCTCATAGCAGGCCATCCGCTGACTCATACACAGACAATTACCACCTCTCGAGCTGCACTCCTCTCGGACTCCGCATCCGAGCTCGATCATCGCACCAACTCGACCCTCTCAAGGGAGCACGATGAAGCCAAACGACAAGATCATGGTGTCTTTAGTCATCACCTCACTCGACTCAGACTTACAGGGGAACCATCCCATGCTGGTCGCCAAACCAGGGATAACCATTGCGACACCAACGTCCCCTCAAGGACCACCCTCCGATGCCAATCTCACAAAAGGCCTCCGCCCACAGGCGTCACTCTTCCGTTTGGTCTCATCACATCCTTCGATCAATCCAAGTGGACACCGGCCAATCTCTATTCCGCCCTTACCACAGAGCCACGGGACACCACCTGAACAATGCTCACGGTTCCCCAAGCAACATACATCTTACCGTGGTCGACTACGAGACTAGCCTTACCAGTCACTCGCAGCTACCAACAGGAACCCACGGCCTGCCAGAGATCACTTCTCCAAAAATGATCTCATCCGAGGACACGACTTCCCACACAAGTCGGGCACCAAGCTATCGACTCTGACCAACACGTCCTCGACCACCGTCAGGCGACATCCTCAACAACCCTATCCGGGTCCAACACCGATGCTTGACATGACTTCCATCACAGGAACATGGTACTCATGCGACGCACTAGCCAGCACATTCCCCAACACTCCATCCTACCAGTGCCAAGAACCACGATACCTCAAGCAACGGCACGGCAACAACACGTTTCGCACAGAGGAACCAATCCTCCCATGCTCAACGCAAATTCAGGAATCCGCCCGTAGCAACCAACGCTACGATCCTGAACCAGTGGGTCACAATCCCACCAGGCTTCCACTGCGCACTCTGATCCCCGCGCACAGCCACAAATTCTCGGAAACACCGCCCAACCGGCACTCGTCCTTCCGGAAAAGCGCCAACACACCCTCACATGACAAGGGAATCGGCACAACTTCTCACAGAAAACCACCTGGCCAAGACAAGGAGCACATCTCGCACGGACTTCATGGCACACAAGGCCAACCAATCCGAACACGCAATGCAAGATGACGAACCTTAGCCAAACACAGTCTCTCCAACCAAAGGAGAAACCAGCGCACTTCCGACCAACGAAAGAACTCCACGCTCGACCTAACCTCGAACCTCCCGCACGCTGGAAATAACACTATCCAACACCAGGGAAAACCATCGCTCCCATCAGGTCAGCGCCTCCGACACACTCGGCGAGTGTCACGTCGGACCACAATCACAGCATCTCTCGATGCACCACCGCTGCAATTCCTCAAACTGTAACACACCACGCCAAGAGCCGCAACACGAGCCATAACGACAACCGCCGACGGTCATCCTCGAGTCCCAAACTCATCGTGGAGCCTTCACATCTCAAGCCAACTCCAGGGTGAACACAACCCATCCACTGACAGAAACGTAGGAGCAAAGACTTACCGGGATATCTCTGCCAAATCCTACCTCGAAATCCGCAAGACAATCGGGACCGACACGTCATTTCTGACGCCACCGAGCACGACAAGAACATCATGCTCGACGAAACAGTAGCTCACCGAGAAGATATTCTGCTCACCCGAGTACACTTCTCGATCAGAACACCTCAGGAGCTGGACAAACCTCAAGATGGAGTGGCTAGAACCGACAGCAGCGCCCGCGAAGCACGCTCACGGCCACTTAACCATGGACAATCCTCTCCAGCCACCTTACCATGCTGCAGGTTCCTCGAACGCAGCACCGCGAGCTCACGCCTGCCAACAACCTCTGCCCAACGCAGCACAACCAGGGCCACCACCGATGAGGGAGAAGGCTCTCGACCTCGATCCTTAGACCCCATGCTGGCATGAAAGCGGCGGATATCAACCACCTTCACAGCGCCACGCAGTGCACTCAAGCTCTCAACCGAGAAACTAGGCGAAAAATAAGCACAAAACCCTAAGCCAGTTGCCGACTGTACTGGACCTCAAGGACTCTAATCACTGTAATATTTCAAATTCTGAGGTACGTCTACAACCTCCGCTCTGATACCAGCTGTAACGACCCGAGAATCTGATTACCGGGAGAGACCCGATAACCCAAGACTCGAACCGCCGCCCATGAGCCGGGAGGGCACATGAAGGGCTAAAAGGAGTGTAGAGGCACAATGAGATAGGAAATAAAGCAGGATAATTCAACAATTAACAGAAATAAATAAACAACTATAGCTACAACAGCGAACCGGTGGCCAGTCAAAACTCGGCACTACAGCTACTCCTACTGTACCAGAAACATACCCCGATCTCACGGTCGGGGGCTACCGAACTACACTAGTACCACTTACCGAAGTAAAAATCCACGGCAACCATGCCGTAGAGGCCTGTCTCCCAGAACACGGCCAACCTGGACACACTGTCCAAAGTGCAACCCTGACGCCTGGTCACGGGTGCCGCACAACAAGACGCAACCTCGGTAAAGCCACTAGCACTAGTCCCACGGTGCGAAAATCGACACACGCGCCACGGTGAAACAACCGAAACTCAACGGTCAACCCGACCGAAAACCCGAAGGTCGAAGTCACGGAAACTGACAGTCTGTCACTCCCGACTCGACAGGAGTACCTCCCACTAGAAGCATAGTCGGTAGCATCTCCTGACGTCTTACACCGCACCGCAGGTGAACTGCATGACGTGGTAGCTCCTACCAAAGGCACGGACACCGCACAAGTAACCATAAACAAGTGACTAGCTGGGGTCACGCTCGTCAGCGTGGGTCCAACCGCCCCCAACCACGTGTGCACACACAGACCGCGCGTCCCTGGTCTGGCCCTCTGACCGGTTTTCCCCTCAGCCGGACTCTGGCTACAAGACGTGGGGCCCGATGAAAATTGGTCCACAAACCATCTCTAAGGGTAGCCTCTCCACCACTCCTTGGTGGGACCACACGCGTGTAAGCAGGCTACGACTAGTGGAGGGTCACTGAGAGAGTAGACTCTCAAGACAACGGAAAACAACTTCCGAACCCGATGAAGTACGGGGACCGTCCCACGTACCAGCACCGTCGCACGGTGACCACAATCGGAGAAGAAACGGGACTCACAGCCCATGGGCCGCACGCTCGGCCACGTAGAAACGTAGAAACACGGTTCCCAAGGTAGCTCACAGGCTGCCACCAAATCCCACTCTCAGGGAAAGGCGGGAACTGGATTGGCAGTCCAAGGCCACAAGCATGGCCCACGCGGAAAGCACAGAAGCATGATTCCCGGGGCAACGCACAAGCTGCCACGCCGATAGCTGGACTCATAGTCCAAGGCCAAACACATGGCCCACTCGAGAATCATCTTCCAAGAAAACTCATTGCGTGCGGGGGAGACCCCACCGCACACACACCGATACACGGTGACTCGATCTAGCATAACACAAAAGCCCGACACGCGAGAAGTCACCTGGACTCTCAAACCCACGGGCACGCTAAACTATATAACACGGTCCTCCCGATGCCCTCAAAACACAGACACAGAATCCCACGGGTGTCTGGGGCACTCACAAGACCACAAGTCGACCACTGGGTCACGACCGGGTTGAATAGGGACCGACACAACGCGAAACGATCACGGAGAACATGAAAACTCATCTCGGCACCACACAGAGCCTGACGGTCTAAGCTTGGGCCGTCACAATCTGTAACGGTCCAAGCCTCGACTGTCACAACCACTCTGACGCACCAACACAGGGCCGTTAGACGCTTGGTGCAAAGTTGAGTGTGACGCACCTACCCTGGTGCGTCATAGTCTCTGACGCGCCAGCCCTGATGCGTTACAAGACAGGATGAAATCAACTGTGACGTGTCCCGTTCGGTGCGTCACAGGCTGTAACGGACCAACTCTGGTGCGTTACAACGTGGGTACACGTCCGCTCTGACGCACCCACACAGGGGCGTTACAAGGCAGTGACGAGCCAGCCTTGGTACGTCACAGGCATGTGGATGCACTTTTTATTTATTAATTAAGATCTATGATTATTGGGTTTATTAAGTGCGTAGGCGTGCCAGTCACAAAGGTGACGATTTATTGTGCGCTCGATCTGACTAATCAGACGATTGTGTGGTTCGTGTCGGGACTGAGAACCCGCCGTACCACAAAGGCTACGACGTTAATTACATCCCCTCGGAGAGGAGAAAACCCTTGATTGATTGCCAGGAAAAGGGGGCCGAGTGCCTGAAAATTAATTGCATATAAACGTATTAAGAAATGCTGAAGTCCTTGTACGAGGGTGTGAAGAAAGTATCTGAGCTCATGTCGGTCATGCGTTGACCATTTAATGTTCGGAAGAATGTCCGGCTTGAGAATAGCATAATCGTCGCGGGAAGACTAGAACACGTGTACGTCGGGATACGACAAATTTATTGTTTAAAGGAAGGGGAAACGTTCAGTTAAATCTTGGTTAGAGCGGTCAGAAACTGATAAGTTTGTCGGCCTGGTGCAAGATCAAGCTACGACCATACTGCGGCGGGCCCCCCACGGTCGAAGTCAGGCTCGCGTGGGCATCGTCAATGTTTCCGATGCCAAGGGGGCAACGGGAGGATGTCTTGGGACCAGATCTGCGAACCAATGTGCGTTCAAAGGGAGCGGGCTATAGGCCGAGGATATGGGTCAGGCAATGACCATGATCGGGGCGGACCCGAGGTTTAAGCGTGGCCCACGGAGGCCTTATTGATATTCCCATGCGTAGGGTTCGGGGAGGACGAGAGCCGCCTCATTCCATTCAGATTTTGTTAGTCACTCATGGATCTCTTTTTGTTCGGACAATGGTCCGTGTTTGTAGCGTAAGAGACGGTGACAAATCATACAAATGTCTGCTATGAGTACGGCAAGTTTAATGCAAGTGCGGGATTAGATCCCGGTATATATATGTCGGTCACTAACGGACCATTCAGTATTCGGACGAGAGTCCATATTCGAAGCATCGAAGACCACAACAAAGACATACGGATGTCTGCCGTAGGTACGGCACGTTTCATGTGGGTGCGGGATTGGATCCCGGCACATACGTCGGTCACTAACGGACCATTCATTATTCAGACGGAAGTCCGTATTAGTAGCGTCGAGGATGACGATAAAACCATACGGATGTCTGCCGTAGGTACGGCAAGTTTAATGTAGGTGCGGGATCGGATCCCGGTAAAGACGGGTCGAGCTAGGGAACTATCGGCCCGGGATAAGTTCAGATCATGGTCACGTTTGGGCGAGGGCTCCCGAGATCCAAGTCCGATCTAGTGGGGCATCATTGCTTTTCTCTTCAAACACAGTCAGGGGAAGCGGATTGTTAAGTGTGAAGCCCGAACTCACCAACGTGCACCCTCGCACGTGGATCGACCTGCGCGGTCAGGTCGCGGGGGTTTCCGGGGGTGGAGCCCCAGGAATAAAATTTTGATTGTGGTAGGGGGAAAGTTTTCATTTTTTTTCATTAACTTCAAGTATTATTATTATTTGGTTAATCAATTTCTTTCTCTTTTAGGCACACCGGTTTAAGGAGGCAAATGGGCGCGCTGGTGAAAGGGATGCCAAGGGGAGAGTGAGGCGTGCCGGATAATGAGGGCAAAGAGGGAGAAGCGCGCGCCGGGTAAGGGTGCAAAGAGGGGCGCACCGGTTAGTGGGAGCCCAATAGGGCGCGCCGGAATAAGGAGTGCAAGGGGGGCGCGCCGGTTAAGAGTGTTGAAGGGGGGCGCGCCGGTTTAAGAAGGATGCCATCGGGAGAGTGGGGCGCGCCGGTTTAAGGCCCAAGAAGGGGGGGGCCCGCCGGATAGGTACCAGAAGTTTTAAGAGGGTTTTGAGTGTGATGCTAAACCGGCGCGGGGGGGTACCGCGCCAGATTAACCCACGTCGGGCTAAGCTCCTGAGGGTTTTATTTCATTCTTCTTTGATTCTTTTTGCTTCAGTTCTTGTTTCTTCAACTTGCAGATTGATCAAGTGGATGGATTGTTTGTTCAATTGACACTTTAAATCAATAGAGTGCTTTTGATCATTTGTTGAGGTGAATGAGTACGTGTATTTGGATGTTTTACTTGAGGGGTTTATTATGCAGGAACTCAGAGGTTTAGCTTGATTCGGGGGCTTAGTTTGTTCGTCTGTTCTTACGTGTTCTTCGTCTGGCAAAATTTGGGCAGCATCTCCCCCGGACTGAAGCTTCCTAGAGAAAAATGGGGAACACCAAACGGATTGCTCCGGGGTGAACCTCAAAACTCGGAGTGAGGCCTCCGTTAACCCATAAGTGTGTGTGGAGACTCGAGGACCAGCCTTCAAGAGTTCCCGCAGCTTACATGTGGTGATTTTGTGGAAGTTCCACAGGGACGGATGTATGCCATAAAAGGCTATGAGTGTGCATCCCTTCGATGGGTTCCCCTGAAGGCAGTGCCACAGAGAGGCAGGCCTTCGAGGTTCCTGGATGATAAGAAAATCGGGAGAAAGGGGAGGAGCTCAGAGCAGTAGAACGCTACACATGTTCACCAAAAATCATTCCTTTTATTCATCCGCAAGGGAAAGGGGAAAAAGAGATACAGGAGGGGATCTACCCCGGAGCAAAGGGAGAACACAGAGGAGGGGAAGGACTTGAAACTCATGAGGGGGGAGAGGAACATAGCACAAGCTCTACCCCCTCCCCAGGGCTCACCTCTCTTCTCTCACAGACCCTCCCTTCTTCTTCACCTTTCTGGCGTCGGGGGACGAAGCTCTCCTTCTCTTCGGGTGGCCTCCTCTACTCAATCGCTCCCCGGGGGTTCCAGCTGTAGATTCCTTTAGAAATCCACTTAAGGAAAAATTAAGAACAAGCAATAATTAATAATGTGGAGAAAAACATGCACGAGGTGCACAAGAGGAGTTTGTGATCGCCAGAGACACGAGGCCTCAAAAGATATAACAATAAAAATATGGGAGGGATCGCGAAAAATACCTTGAAACGCGGGTGATTGTGAGTGCTTTCCTTTCTCTTTTAGATCGGCCGGCCGATGAAGAGAGTTCTTCAATTAATTACCCTTACAAAAAAGACACAAACACCAAAATAATATGAATTAGAAATATGGTGAGTGTAGCATCAATTCTTAATAAAAATGTGAACATGAACAATTAGAGAAGAACACACCTTAAGGGTGGTTGCCCTTAAACCCCTATGCAAAGAGGGTGTGGGGAGATATGATGAATGCATGAAGATAAGAATAAAAATAAGGGGAAAGAGTGCAAGAGTTGCACTTAGGGGAGACCTCGATGATGGAGAGAAAAATCAATAAAAATAATGAAATATGATGCATGCATGAATTAATGGAAATACAAGATAATGAAAAGGAGATGAGATAAAAAATCTTGTTTGTGATCGGTGCTCCTTGGCTTGAATGCTCAATGGGGAGAAGGCTTCAAAAGGGATGAAGAGGTCGATGTGGAAAGTCCTCCTCCTTAGCCAAAAAAAAAGCCCCTTCGGTTCCTGTAAAAAGAAGAACAAACAGAAAAAAAAAAGAGAACAGAAGAGAAAACAAAAAAACAGAAGAAAAAGGGGAAAGAAGAATAGAAAGGGAAGAAGAAGAAGACGGGAGAAGAAGACAGAGGAGGAAGAGGGAAGAAGAATAAAAAACGGAAGAAGAAGAAGGAAGCGGAGGAGAGGAGAGGGGAAAACACAGAAGAAGAAGAATAACCAGCAGACCGAAAAAGAAAAGAAAGACCTCCGAACCCACCTAACAGAGATGAAGAATCTCTATAAAATAGGATCGAACCTCATAGATAGAATGATAAGAATGGGCAAGAGCACAAGGAGGGAAGGATAAGAATGGGCAGGGGCCCAAGGAGGGAAGGATAAGAATGGGCAAGGTGACCAAACGAAGCAGGGACTCTCTGGGGAAAGGCTGCGCTCGTTCGGAACACAAAAGTGAAACACGACTTGAACAAGGGCGTCAATTCAAGAATTGACGACATGCCAGAGGGCGTCTTTTAAAAACACGACTTAGATCAGGGCGTTAATTCAAAAATTAAATTTTAGAATTTATTTGAAAATTGTGAAACACGCCTGAGTCAAAGACGTTAATTAAAACGCGCCCTAATAAAGGACGTTAATTCAAAATATTCAAAATAGGGCCATTTTTCATTTCTCAATATTATTTTCCCATTTTTTAGGTGGAGGTGCATCTCATCGCCCTGATTCCAACGACTATTTTTACGAATTTTTCTGACACCCGGAAGGCCACCGAATCACCTCTGGAAGAGAGTGAAAAATAATATTAAAAAATTAATTTGAAAAAGTGACGACCGTGTGTAAGGCGTGAATTCAATTTTCGATTTTTTTATTCTTTTCAAATTCAAAGTAACGTCTTATGCTAAGTCGTTAATTTCTGAAAAATTCTAAAAAATTCTCAAAAAAATTCAAAAAAATAAGAATTTGAAAGAATGGACGCCCTCCACTATAGTCGTTAATTTTTTTAGAAACGCCCAAGTATAAGTCGTTATTTAAAAGACGCCCTAAGTCAAGTCGTTATTTCAGAAAAATAGGGGAAAAATGCCCAGAAAATCCAGAAAAATCCAGAAAATAGGGAAAAATAAGAAAAGAGAGAAAAAAAGGGAGAAATCAAAGAAAAGTGGGGAAAACCACTCAAACAAAGCTAATTTGAGGGTCAAATTGGGGTATTACAAGGTAATATGAGATGTACTCACAATAACGTCAATTTTGGCGTGTCTACACCAGCCTTTTTTTTTCTGTAACGGGCTCCCCATATATATAGGGCGGGTTGCGTTTTCTTCGAAGAATGGCCAGTGGGGGGAGGGTTCCCGCCACCTCTGCCTCATTCGCATCAACGCTGGGAGTCGACTCGTCGCGCTGGCTACTGTTAGTTCGAGCCGTACCCTGTCATTCGTCTGAGGACGGGATGTTCGCAGGTATGCCAGGAGATCTGCTGCTGCTGCCACCGTTGCTGCTGGCCTCTGCTGCTACCACCATTGCGCTGTCGAGTTGGGGTGTGCACAGCTCCGTGGTCTTTAAATGGCTACGGGACGGGCATTGAATGCACTGTTCTTCTCCTCTCTGGACTTCGCGTGAGATTCATCAGGAAACATAGCATCAGAGTATAGATGGGATGACCCTTTGGTTAAAACGGCACGGAGTTGTGCGCGCCAGATTAGCAGCACACAAGGGGGCGCGCCGGTTTAAAGCTTGATGGAGGGGCGCGCCGATTTAAGGCCAAGCAAGGGCGCGCTGGTTTAAGGCCAAAGCAAGGGCGCGCCGGTTTAAGTGCAGGCCACGCCGGTTTAGACTTCGTCTTGGCTTCGCGGCTATTCGGACGGACGCTTGTCCTCCTGTGCTGCTTTAGCTGTAATGCACCTCCTCCGGGGTGTTTAGTTCAGGGCCTCTGCATCCCGATTTGAAACTTCGAGTGATCTCCGGCGCGTGCCGAACACGTGTTCAAATTCCTGAGTTTCTTTTGATTCGGCCTTCGGCAATGCCGACCGGAGAGCCGGGGTCATCCCTTCAGCCCGAGGGGCTTCTTTGTTGGGTCGCAGAGCACCGGGTAGGTATTCGTCCTGCTTGGAGGAGGCATATGGTTTATTCAGCCCTTCCGTCTTCGACTTTCTCTCGAGTGCTGAGACGTGCATGCCGCATGATCATCATCATTTTTTGATGTCCACAAATGCCCCGCACTCTTGGGCGGCGCAAGCGAGGGACGAGTGTGTAGGGCCCGTGAGTGTAGAGCTCTTCGATAGGATATCTGTTCTTCTGAGCCAGTGGGATGCTTGCCCGGTGCGAATTCACGGGAAAGTGCTCACTCCTTCAGCGAAGGGATGAGGGGATCGCTTCACCGCATATGCACGCGGATTGACATGTCAGAGTGGGGGTTTAGTCATTGGGATGGGGGAATGCCGAAGCAAGAAGTAAGGGCTTATGCGTCATCTCAGGCAAGAGGCCTAAAATGACTTAGATGAGGCCAATCCCATGGGGGGGTTGGTGACTCGTGCTGGGTTTAGGAGAGTTGTTCATTCATCGACTCGGATGGGAGGTCCCAGCCGAAGGCTTTTGAGAGGGCTCCGATGGAGTGAAATGGATTTTATGCATTCGGGTGGAACGTTCGAAGCGAAGGGTTTATTTGCTGGTGCCGACAGGGTGTCGGGAGCTGACGTGGTCTATTCATTGGCATGGGGTGAGTACCAAGGCAAAGGGGTCTTTCATTCATTGACTTGGATGGAAGGTCCGAGTCAAGCAAAGAGGTTCTTTTTCTTCATCGTCTTGGACGGAAGGTCCGAGCCAAGCAAGAAAGTTCTTTTTTTTTTTATTCATTGACTTGGACAGAAGGTCCGAGCAAAGCAAAAAGGCTCTTTTTTTTTTTATTCATTGACTTGGACGGAAGGTCCGAGCCAAGCAAGGAAGTTCCCTTCTCTTTTTTTTCTTCTTTTTTTTATTGACTTGGATGGAAGGTTCGGGCCAAGCAAGAAGGCTCTCTCTTTTTTCTTATTCATTGGCTTGGACGGAAGGTCCGAACCAAGCAAAGGAGGTTTCTTTTTTTTTGTTCATTGACTTGGACGGAGGGTCCGGGCCAAGCAAAGGAGTTCTTTTTGTTCATCGACTTGGATGGAAGGTCCAAGCCAAGGGTTTATTCGTCGGTGGGACTGGGAGTTGTAATATTGAGGTGGTTTATTCATTGACACGGGATTAATGCCAAAGAAAGGGTCTTTTTGCTCATGGGACTAGACGGAAGGTCTGGGCCCTGGTTCATTCGTCGGTGAGACTTAAAATATTTTGATCTCTGGCGGGACTTGACGAGTCGACATCCCTCGGAGGCTTTGATGATGATTTTTTCTTCTCTTTTTTTTCTTCTCTCTCTCTTTTTCTTCTTTGTTTTTTTTCTCTTTTTTTTCTCTTCTTCTTTCTTCTTCTCTCTTTTTTGAACAACTTTGTATAGCTGTCGGCACGGATGCCGATAATGAGATAGCTGTCGGCATGGAAGCCGATAACGGGATAGCTGTCGGCTAAACGCCGATATTTAGATAGCTATCGGCATTAAAGTCGATATTTAGATAGCTGTCGGCATGGAAGTCGATAACGGGATAGCTGTCGGCACGGAAGCCGATATTGAGATAGCTGTCGGTCATACAAGCCGATATTGAGATAACTGTCGGCATAAAAGCTGATAATGAGATAGTTGTCGGCATGGAAGCCGATGATGAGATAGCTGTCGGCACGGAAGCCGATATTGAGATAGTTGTCGGTCATACAAGCCGATATTGAGATAGCTGTCAGCATAAAAGCTGATAATGAGATAGCTGTCGGCATGGAAGCCGATGATGGGATAGCTATCAGCACGGAAGCCGATATTGAGATAGCTGTTGATCATAGAAGCCGATATGGAGATAGCTGTCGGCATAAAAGCAGATAATGAGATAGCTGTCGGCCATACAAGCCGATATGGAGATAGCTGTCGGCATAAAAGCCGATAATGAGATAACTGTCGGCCATACAAGCCGATATTGAGATAGCTGTCGGCATAAAAGTCGATAATGAGATAGCTGTCGGTATGAAAGCCGATGATGAGATAGCTGTCGGCATGGAAGCCGATGATGAAATAGCTGTCGGTATGGAAGCCGATAATTAGATTATTTTTGGTTTGTTCCATTCTTGTTTGTTGTGTGTTTGTTTGTTTTTGTTTCTTTTTGTTAGTTTCCTTTTGTTTGTGCTTTTTGTTTGTTTGTTATTTTTTGTTTGTTTGTTGTTTTTTTTGGTTTGTGTTTATTGTTTGTTTGTTTATTTGTTTGTTTGTCTGTTCCTTTGTTTATTTATTTCTGTTGTTTGTTTGTTTGTTTATTCTTTTGTTTGCTTATTATTATTATTTTATTTATTTTATTTTGTTTGTTTGTTCTCTTGTTTGTTTGTTTCTTTTTTATTTGTGTTTATTGTTTGTTGGTTTATTTGGTTATTGGTTTATTCTTTTGTTTGTTTATTTTTTGTTTGTTTGTTCGTTTGTTCGCTCCTTTTGTTTGTTTGTTTCTTTTCTGTTTGTTGTTTGTTTGTTCTTCTTTTTTTTCTTTGTTATTTGTTTGTTCTTCTTTTTTCTTTGTTATTTGTTTGTTTGTTTGTTTCTTTTTGTTTGTGTTTTCGTTCATTTATCTATTTCTTTGTATTTTTAAGCACGCAAGCATTCGCTAACATCAAGCATCAAATAGATACATAGTATATCCCCTATATCGAGGGTAGGGTAGGGATGAAGCCCCGAATTCACAGACCACGTGCGGCTCACGAGTCATAACTAAAAGAGTTGTGCATTCGCCGAAAAGGCATCGCATCGCCTCTGCGTATAGTTTAAATCACGATTTCCACCCAAAACAAATGTTCCATGGTGTGAGAGTGCAGGCATGTGAGTCGTGGCCCCAAAACATAGGGATGTGTAGACGTTCTAAGCAACACTAAAGGATTGCTCTACCACCTACGTGTACATTTCAGGCTTTCGACTTTCGGTAGCTTCACACAGCCCCCTTATTTATTTTGGACTTCCAGACTTCACCGTTCGGCGTGAGTTTCCTCATTTGTTTAAGTGGAAATTCCCGGCAACTAGGATTCGTCCTTGGCCGTAATTCGCTTCACCATTTTCGCGCGAGTCTCCTCATTTGTTTCAGTGGGGATTCCCGGCTACTTGGATCCATATTTCATTTCTTCATCATTTTTTTTACACATTTTTTTTAAGGAGGCAGGCAGCTTTTTCCTCACGATTACCGTTCATGCGAGCGTAAGAAATTCAAGCATCCACAGAGTGTTGGGAAGAAATTCTGCGATCCCTACAGTTAGAAACCACTGATCGCATTGTGCGTAAAGTGTGGGAACATCGTTTCGAGTATATTTTGTGAATTACGCTAACAACATAGCTATGACTCTTCCTCTCGACGTATGCACTCGCCACGATGGGCTTTTCTTCCTTAGCATATGCCATGGTGCAGACAAGTCTATGATTGGGGCGGCATTATTTATTCAAGGAGATGCGGTCCTAGGAGGCTCAATGGAGATGGATTAAATATAATATAAACAATCGTGCAAGCAAGGTGAACACACATTCAAAGTTTGACTCATGCAGCGTTTATTGTTGTGTTTTTTGTTTCGTTTGTCATTTTTTGTTGTTATTTTTTGTTGTTTTCTTCTTTATTTTGTTGTTTGTTTATTATTATTATTATTATTATTATTAATTTTTATTCTTTCCTTCTTTTAGTTTTGTGATCTTTCTTTTTTTTTGGTTTGAATATCTGTAAGCATATGCTGGCACGAATGCCAGTGGTTGAGTATGTTCGGGTGGTGTTGAATATCTTGTGAATTGCTATTGGCTCGGATGCCAATGATGAGATGATGTTGGCTTAAGTGCCAATGGATAGATTACTGTCGGCTTAAACACTGATGGTTAGAAAGCTGTCGGCTTTACTTACCAATAATTAAGAAGCTGTCGGCTCAACGCCGATGATTAAAGAGCTGTCGGCTCAGAGGCCGATAATTGGAAAGCTATTGGTTTAAAGCCAATGGATGAAGTGTTTATTAGTTTAATGCCAATGACTGGTAAGTTGTCGGTTTAGGCACCGATAATTGGAAAGCTGTTGGCTCAACGCGAATAATTTTGTTTGTTTGTTTATTCTTTTTTTTTTGAACATCTTTGAACAGCTATCGGCCTGGACACCAATGGTTAAAGAGCTATCGGCTTGAAAGCCAATAATTAAGAAGCTGTCGGCATGAAAGCCGATGATTAAAGAGCTGTCGACACAGAGGCCGATAATTAAAGAGCTGTCGGCATGAAAGCCGATAATGAATATTCATTGAAAAGCTGCCGACTAGGATGTCGGTGGTTGAAAAGCTATCGACTTAGGCGTCGATGGTTGAACAATTTGATTGATTTTTTTTTGAACGTCACTAGATAGCTGCTGGCGGCGGCGCCAGTGGTTGGGTACCTTGAGTACCTTTGGGCATTTTTAGATTTACCTGCTGGCGTAGATGCCAATGCTTGAGGAGCTGTCGGTTTGGGCACCGATGGTTGAGATGTTGTCGGCCCAACTGCCGGTTTGCTTCATCATATGCCCCCAAAGTCGGGCGCCATTTGCATGTTGTTTTTTTTTTTTGGCTTCTGCCATGATTCAAGGGGTTTGAGACATCCCTCGGGGTGTATTATTCTTTAGCTGGTGGGGTGAGGCTACGTTCACCGACCTCCCAAGGTTGGGCATTTGATGGGGCCGCGGCGGATTCACCCTGTGCTCGCCCATTTGTAGTTCGCCTTTTTGGATCAGGCCTTCGAGAATATCTTTGGATACATAACAATCCTCAATAGGATGCCCCCTCTGTTGGTGATAAGGACAAAATTGAGGATCATCTTTCCATTTGACATCATTCGGCCTTTTGGGCTCCGGGAGGACAACCCTACCACATGCACGAGCCCATTCGAACAACATTCGAGTCTTCTCCTTAGGGAAGGAATAAGGTTTCTTCATATTGTCCCTCAGTGAGGGTGCTTGTTTGGCAGGCTGAATGGGCGGAACTCCGACTGCCTCTTTTGTTCGCTTTCGCTGTAGCTCAAAATCCCTAGAATTTGGGGCGCATATTCCCTTTTGCGCTCGGTGCTCACTGGCTGGTTTGTTCTCCCGGCTTAGTGCAGTAATAGCCGGAGAATATTTTGCCAAGAAGGCCTCAGCATCAGCCGTCAGCTCGCTTACCTGTTCTAAGGTTCTGACTTCGATGCCCATCACCCTTTGCAGGATTTCATCCTTCAGATTTCTTTCACATTTCCGAATGATGTCCTCGTAGCTCGGGGGGGCCCCGCATCTCTCATGGGAATCTCTTGCTTTTCTCACATAGTCCGGGGAGGACCCATCGTCTCTTGGCTTGGTCTTATATAATTTTGCCCTGATGGTTTCTTCTTCGGCTGGTTCTGCTCCAGCTGTCTGCTCCATACTTGGCTCATTCGTTGCCGACAGAGCTGTTAAACTCGGGTGCGGGTCGGCTGAGCCCAGACCCATTCCACTCATATTTTTCTTCATTGTTTCAATTTCTTGGCACAGCTCCATCATTAGGGCGAGCGCAGGTTGGCAGGAGCCAGAGTTGGAGGTAGAAGCCTCGGGTCTATTCGGCCTTGTCGGCGTAAAGCATATTTCTTCATTTTCTTCTTCTTTCGCCGTCCGGCTTGCATCGGATGATGTCGATGATGTATTGCAGGAAAGAACGACGCCCCTCCTCTTATTTCTTGACTTCCTTTTTCTTCTTCCCATCCGCAACCGGCATGTGCCCCCACGATGGGTTATCTTGTGATTGCCGATGTATAGACACCGTGTTGACAGCTTTCTTAAAATTGGGAAGCTCATGAGGGCGTGGAGGATCCACTCTGGATTCACCCATCTGGAGTTCTTCCCTCCCGATCATAGCTTCAGCCATGTCTTTAAATACATAGAAGTCTTCAATGGAGTGCCCAAGCATTCGGTGATATGGGCAAAAGCGGGGGTCATCTTTTCTTCTAACATCGCCTGGCCTCTTCGGCTCTGGAAGGGTGACCTTATTGTATCTGGTGGCCCATTCAAACAAGAGTCGGGTCTTGTCCTTCTGGAAGGAGTAGGACTTCATCATTTTGGCCCGCAAGGGAGGCCCTTCTTGTTGTTCGACACGTCTGGTCGAAGGAGGGTTGGCAATACCTTTATCTTTATTTCTTCGCCGCTCGAACGTCCCAAGGTCGACTGAACTTCTTCGGGCGCGTGCCGTTTATTTGTTGATTTGACTTCTTGTCTTGAGGCCATAGGGGCAGAGGAGAGGAAGGCCTCAATTTTTGCCACCACATTGTTTAATCGGTCAAATGACCTAATTTTGATCCCGATCATCTTTTCGAGGATCCTTCTCTTCAAATTTTGTTTGCAGATTTGCACTGCCTTTTCTTGATGTAGCGGTCGCCTGCACCTCATGCTGAGATTGCGCCATCTCTTAATATATTCGAGAGGAGTTTCATCATCTTTTTGCTTGGAAGTATATAATTCGGCCATGGTTATTTCTCTTTCGACAACGTGAAACCGCTCCCGGAACTTCCTTTGCATATCCAGCCAGTCGTTGATAGACCCAGCTGGTAAGTTAGAATACCACTCAAAAGCGAATCCTGTGAGGGAGGACCCGAAAAACTTGAGTAGGTAGGATTCATCAGCTGCCAGGTCACCCATTGTGCTGACGTAGTAAGCTATGTGTTCCTTCGGCGAGCCTTGTCCGCAGAACTTTTCGAACTTCGGCGGTTTATTGATGCTGGGAGGTAGCCTCTTGGCCGCATGATGGACATGGTAGGGTACCTTGTACAAATCGAAAGTAGCATAATCAACATTGCCTCTATCGGCCAGCTTCTTTTCGATCATCTGTTCTATGATTATTTTATTTGCCATAACCTGGTCGGTCGGGCCTGGGCAGAAGTGGGCCTGCTACATTTGCGGTGCCGCCGCTGCTGCTTGAGGTGCTACTGCAATCCCCTGGTATGGAATAACTAGGAGTTGTGCTGAGGTCATAGGTTGCTGCAGGGGAGGAATGCCCCCTGTGTAATCAGGTGCCGGCTGAGACGCGACCACCTGTAGTGAAGCTTCAAGGGTTTGGCCCTCATTTCCAAGGATCTCAAGAGGGACTTCCACCTGTCTGGAGGTAGATGCTTGCGCGTTCTTTTCATTTAGCTGCTTTTTCAACATTTCAACCTCCTGCCGATATTCTTGCAACAACATTAGCATTGCGGGGTCATGCATGGTGGGGTTGAGAGTGACACCTCCTTCCCCAGTTGGATTCTCTTCAGACGAAGTGGATGGTCTCCTGTCATTGCCTTCAGTCGCAATTGCATTGACGGTGATGACCGTCACAGTCTTGTCCTGGCTGGTTTCTTCTGCAAGGGTCCGCAACGCCTCGCCAGTTTGCACTGGAGTTCAGGGCCATGATCGCTCAGACACCCTGATATATTTGAATGTGGTTGGCTTCGGGGGCAGCCCCCCTTTTGATTTGGCTTCGAAGTGAGCCAGCTTTTCTTGGGCCAGCACTTGGAAGGTATTGTGTTCCGGCACCGTTGAGGTTACCCCATCGGGCATGATTCTGGCTTGTCGGCCATTTAGGAAGACCCAGACACCTCCGATGAGCACGGATTTACCCGAGGTAGATAGCTGACTTTACAGTGTGCCGGGGTTCTTCTTTGCCACCCTCCTGGCGACTGGTGCAAACTTCTCGTTGGCGGAGGCGCGAGAATCAACATGGCGAGCATGGCAGCCCACTGTAGTAGCTTCAGGCGGGGTCACCTCGGCGACGTCGACCAACTCCATCTCTTGGCTATGTAGGAGCTCCATGAATGCGACCCCCAAGAAGTTGGGGAAGCCGACGACTGGCGGGAAGGTGCCGAACTGGATCGGCACCGCCAAATAGCCATGGGTGGCATGGCAGGCGACAACAAGGGGTCCGAACGACACGACCATCCTAGTTGTCGTAAAGTAGCCTGCGGGATAAAAATCACACAGTTAGAATTTTAAGAAGAGGCCATTGGGCCCCAAATCCTGGCAAGGAGATGAAGGGAAGTCCAGTCCCACCGGGCGTGCCAGACTTGTGGACGCACTTTTTATTTATTAATTAAGATCTATGGTTATTGGGTTAATTAAGTGCGTGGGCGTGCCAGTCACAAAGGTGACGATTTATTGTGCCCTCGATCTAACTAATCAGACGATTGTGTGGTTCGTGTCGGGACTAAGAACCCGCCGTACCACAAAGGCTGCGACGTTAATTACATCCCCTCGGAGAGAAGAAAACCCTTGATTGATTGCCAGGAAAAGGGGCCCGATGGCCTGAAAATTAATTGCATAAAACCTATTAAGAAATGCTGAAGTCCTCGTACGAGGGTGTGAAGAAAGTATCTGAGCTCATGTCGGTCATGTGTTGACCATTTAATGTTCGGACGAATGTTCGGCATGAGAATAACATAATCGTCGCGGGAAGACCGGAACACATGTACGTCGGGATACGACAAATTTATTGTTTAAAGGAAGGGGAAACGTTCAGTTAAATCTTGGTTAGAGCGGTCAGAAACCGATAAGTTTGTCGGCCCGGTGTAAGATCAAGCTACGACCATACTGCGGTGGGCCCCCCGCAGTCAAAGTCAGGCTCGCGTGGGCATCGTCAATGTTTTCGGTGCCAAGGGGGCAACGGGAGGATGTCCTGGGACCAGATCTGCGAACCAATGTGCGTTCAAAGGGAGCAGGCTATAGGCCGAGGATATGGGTCAGGCAATGACCATGATCGGGGCGGACCCGAGGTCTAAGCGTGGCCCACGGAGGCCTTATTGATATTCCCATGCGTGGGGTTCGGGGAGGATGAGAGCCGCCTCATTCCATTCAGATTTTGTCAGTCACTCATGGACCTCTTTATGTTCGGACGAAGGTCCGTGTTTGTAGCGTAAGAGACGGTGACAAATCATACAAATGTCTGCTGTGAGTATGGCAAGTTTAATGCAAGTGCGGGATTAGATCCCGGTATATATATGTCGGTCACTAACGGACCATTCAGTATTCGGACGAGAGTCCATATTCGAAGCATCGAAGACAACGACAAAGACGTACGGATGTCTGTCGTAGGTACGACACGTTTCATGTGGGTGCGAGATTGGATCCCGGCACATACGTCGGTCACTAACGGACCATTCATTATTCGGACGGAAGTCCGTATTAGTAGCGTCGAGGATGACGATAAAACCGTACGGATGTCTGCCGTAGGTACGACAAGTTTAATGTAGGTGCGGGATCGGATCCCGGTAAAGACGGGTCGAGCTAGCGAACTATCGGCCCGGGATAAGTTCGGATCATGGTCACGTCCGGGCGAGGGCTCCCGAGATCCAAGTCCGATCTAGTGGGGCATCATTGCTTTTCTCTTCAAACACAGTCAGGGGAAGCGAATTCTTAAGTGTGAAGCCCGAACTCACCAACGTGCGCCCTCGCACGCGGATCAACCTGCGCGGTCAGGTTGCGGGGTTTGACCTGCCCGGTCAGGTCGCGGGGGTTTCCAGGGGAGGAGCCCCCGGAACAAAATTTTGATTGTAGTAGGGGGGAAAGTTTTCATTTGTTTTTTTTCATTAACTTCAAGTATTATTTTTTTTGGTTAATCAATTTCTTTCTCTTTTAGGCACACCAGTTTAAGGAGGCAAATGGGTGCGTCGGTTAAAGGGATGCCAAGGGGAGAGTGAGGCGCGTCGGATAATGAGGGCAAAGAGGGAGAAGCACGCGCCGGGTAAGGGTGCAAAGAGGGGCGCGCCGGTTAGTGGGAGCCCAATAGGGCGTGCCGGAATAAGGAGTGCAAGGGGGGCGCGCCGGTTAAGAGTGTTGAAGGGGGGCGCGCCGGTTTAAGAAGGATGCCATCGGGAGAGTGGGGCGCGCCGGTTTAAGGCCCAAGAAGGGGGGGCGCGCCGGATAGGTACCAGAAGTTTTAAGAGGGTTTTGAGTGTGATGCTAAACCGGCGCGGGGGGGGGGGGGTACCGCGCCGGATTAACCCACGCCGGGCTAAGCTCCTGAGGGTTTTATTTCATTCTTCTTTGATTCTTTTTGCTTCTGTTCTTGTTTCTTCAACTTGCAGATTGATCAAGTGGATGGATTGTTTGTTCAATTGACACTTTAAATCAATAGAGTGCTTCTGATCATTTGTTGAGGTGAATGAGTACGTGTATTTGGATGTTTTACTTGAGGGGTTTATTATGCAGGAACTCAGAGGTTTAGCTTGATTCAGGGGCTTAGTTTGTTCGTCTGTTCTTACGTGTTCTTCGTCTGGCAAAATTTGGGCAACATCTCCCCCAGACTGAAGCTTCCTAGAGAAAAATGGGGAACACCAAACGGATTGCTCCGGGGTGAACCTCAAAACTCGGAGTAAGGCCTCCGTTAACCCATAAGTGTGTGTGGAGACTCGAGGACCAGCCTTCAAGAGTTCCCGCAGCTTACATGTGGTGATTTTGTGGAAGTTCCACAGGGACAGATGTATGCCATAAAAGGCTATGAGTGTGCATCCCTTCGATGGGTTCCCCTGAAGGCAGTGCCACAGAGAGGCAGGCCTCCGAGGTTCCTGGATGATAAGAAAATCGAGAGAAAGGGGAGGAGCTCAGAGCAGTAGAACGCTACACATGTTCACCAAAAATTATTCCTTTTATTCATCCGCAAGGGAAAGGGGAAAAAGAGATACAGGAGGGGATCTACCCCGGAGCAAAGGGAGAACACAGAGGAGGGGAAGGACTTGAAACTCATGCGGGGGGAGAGGAACAGAGCACAAGCTCTACCCCCTCCCCAGGGCTCACCTCTCTTCTCTCACAGACCCTCCCTTCTTCTTCACCTTTCTGGCGTCGGGGGACGAAGCTCTCCTTCTCTTCGGGTGGCCTCCTCTACTCAATCGCTCCCCGGGGGTTCCAGCCTTTTTTTTTCTGTAACGGGCTCCCCATATATATAGGGCGGGTTGCGTTTTCTTCGAAGAATGGCCAGTGGGGGGAGGGTTCCCGCCACCTCTGCCTCATTCGCATCAACGCCGGGAGTCGACTTGTCGCGCTGGCTGCTGTTAGTTCGAGCCGTACCCTGTCATTCGACCGAGGATGGGATGTTCGCAGGTCTGCCGGGAGATCTGCTGCTGCTGCCACCGTCGCTGCTGGCCTCTGTTGCTACCACCATTACGCTATCGAGTTGGGGTGTGCACAGCTCTGCGGTCTTTAAATGGCTATGGGACGGGCATTGAATGCACTGTTCTTCTCCTCTCTGGACTTCGTGTGAGATTCATCAGGAAACAGAGCATCGGAGTATAGATGGGATGGCCCTTTGGTTAAAACGGCACGGAGTTGTGCGTGCCGGATTAGCAGCACACAAGGGGGCACGCCGGTTTAAAGCTTGATGGAGGGGCGCGCCAGTTTAAGGCCAAGCAAGGGCGCACCGGTTTAAGGCCAAAGCAAGGGCGCGCCAGTTTAAGTGCAGGCCACGCCGGTTTAGACTTCGTCTTGGCTTCGCGGCTATTCGGACGGATGCTTGTCCTCTAGTGCTGCTTTAACTGTAATGCACCACCTCCGGGGTGTTTAGTTCAGGGCCTCTGCATCCCGATTTGAAACTTCGAGTGATCTCCGGCGCGTGCCGAACACGTGTTCGAATTCCTGAGTTTCTTTTGATTCGGCCTTCGGCAATGCCGACCGGAGAGCTGGGGTCATCCCTTCAGCCCGAGGGGCTTCTTTGTTGGGTGGCGGAGCACCGGGTAGGTATTCGTCCTGCTTGGGGGAGGCATAGGGTTTATTCGGCCCTTCCGTCTTCGACTTGCTCTTGAGTGCTGAGACGTGCATGCTGCATGATCATCATCATTTTTTGACATCCACAAGGCCTTAACCCCAAACGGTCGAAACCAACGAACAGAAGCCAACGGTCAGATTGTCCCTGACGGTCCAACCCAAGCGCGTCACAGCGCCGTGGCAGTCTATCGTGGGACCGTCACACCCACAGACCCCCAAAAGGCTAACGGGCCCTGTGACGCACCCACCCTATGGCGTCACAGGCTGTGACGGTCACTGGAAGGACCGTCACACCCGTCCGGGTGTAAAACGGCGAGAAAGAACCCAAAAATCCGATCCACACCCCGATCACCCCCGGGTGATGGGGAAACAAAGGGGAATCCATCCCCAAGCCCCTAGGCATGCATCTAAACCCCTGGATCGGCCAAAAACGCCGTAAAATGAGAGATCGACTCACAACCCCCAAAACATGGAGTTTTCCCCAAATCGCCCCGATTAGCCTGCTCGGCTCACCACGGCCTATGAAACTCGTGAAAAAGAAAGAGCATGAGCTGGGGGGTCCATCTCCCTACCTCCACTGAAGATTTTGCGCCCCGAGCTCGCTGATCCGCGAAGAAGCGCCGTTTGAACCCTCGCTGGCTCACAATCCCACGAATCGCCTCCACCATCGCGTTCCTCGTCCCGAGCCCGTCGCTCCACATCCCACGAGCCACGCCGCCCCGCCCTGATCGCCTCCGTTGGCCGCCTAGAGTGAGAGGGGGAGAGGAGAGAGCATGAGAGAAGAGAGAGGGAGGGAAGTGAGAAATGAGAGATGGGGAGAGAGAAAAAGGGAGGGGGTTTATATAGAAAATCTAGAAATTCTGAAAAATACCAAAAAATAGGAAAATCACGTTTCCGCGATCCTCGGAACGCACCGATCGCAACGGTACCACACTCACCTAGGTGAACGGCCCGGTTCACCCGCAACGAGGTTCCGAAGGAATTATCGAAACACACACCGGGAATCGGAAAACACATGCGGAAAAGCCGCGGAACACTTCCGGGCCTCCGAAACAACTCCGGATCACGCCGATACGAACACGGAAGATGTCTGAAACATCATTTCGGATACAACGGAGCCAGATTCACCGGAAACGTAGATCTGGGATCCGAGAAGAAGGATCTGTAGAACCTGGGGCATTACTATGATGATCTCTGGAGGGCCAGTAGCGGGCGGGGACAGCTCTAGGAGACGATGGTAGTATGCGGCCGCCATCGACGCCGTCGGGCACAATGGTACCAATGGGCGAGTAGTCATCACCCAGGAGCACCCCAGGGATCCCATCGTCTTCTCCGACAATGATCTCAACGGTGTAGCTACGCCACACTCCGATGCCCTGGTGGTTACGGCCACCATTAATCAATGTACTGTCCGACAGATCCTGGTTGATAATGGAAGTGGACCTGATGTCATTGCGTACGACTGCCTTGTGCTTATGGGTGTAGACCTGTCCAAGATTACACCACTGCACACACCTTTATATGGCTTCTCCGGTACAACAGTCCACCCGGAGGGATGCATTTCACTCACGGTCACATTCGGGACCGCGCCAAAAGAAGTAACCTTCCTCACGGACTTCACGGTCGTGTGCACGATGACCGGGTACAGTGCCATCATCGGGAAAAGGATCATCGGCATGCTTCGTGGCATCCCATCCTCTTACCATCAGAAGCTCAAGTTTCCTACCCCTCGGGAGGTAGGAGAGGTCCGAGGAGATCAAAGGGAATCCAGAAGGTGCTACCTTATCTCAACACGCAATCGACAGCCCGAGGAGACACCACCCGGGAAGAAGATGAGAACCGAAGGCCCCGGTCTGAGCACGAGCACCCCTGTAGAGGACCTATACCTAATCCAGGTGGGGGGAAGATCCGAGCAGAGTTCTAAGGATCGGGGCTACCCTGTTCAAATGAGAGAAGGAGGACTACACAAACTTCCTCATAGCTAACCAGGATGTGTTCGCTTGGTCCAAGGACTAGCTCCTCGGGATCCCGCCAGAGGTCATCACCCACCATCTCAAGCTGGATCCAGCTTACCGCCCGGTCCAGCAACGTCGAAGGCATTGTAACCCCAAGTGACAAGCCATCATCAGGGATCAAGTAAGCGAGAAGTTGCGTTCAGGGCTACTAAGGCCCACCCGGTACCCCGACTGGGTGGCAAATGTGGTTCTGGTTCTCAAAAGCAACGGGAAGTGACAGATGTGTGTAGATTACACCGACCTCAACAAAGCTACACCTAAAGATAGTTTCCCCATGCCATGAATCAACCAACTAGTCGATGCTACAGCCGGGCACGAGATGTTGAGCTTCCTAGATGCTTACTCTGGGTACCACCAAATTTGCATGTATAAGCTCGACTAGGACAAGACATCGTTCGTCACCGACAACGGCTTATATTGCTACACTCGCATGCCGTTCGGGTTAAAGAACGCGGGAGCAACTTATCAGTGCCTCGTTAACCATATGTTCGACTCGCAGATCGGCCGCAGTATGGAGGTCTAAATGGACGACATGCTCGTAAAAAGCCTCCAGGCCACCGAGCACTTGGGAGACTTGGCGGAGACCATCGCCATGCTTAGAAGGTATAATATGAGACTCAACCCCGCTAAATGCGCGTTCGGGGTCAAATCAGGAAAGTTCATCGGCTTCCTCGTCACCCACCGAGGGATCGAGGCCAATCCCGATCAGATCCGGGCGGTGCTGGCGATGAAGCGACCGAGACGAGTGAGGGACGTATAGTGCCTCACTGGACGTGTCGCCGCTTTTGCCTGGTTTTTATCCCGAGCAGCCGATAGGTGTCTTCCCTTTTTCCGACTAATCAAGTAGGCCAACAAGACACCAGAGAAGAAAGGACAGATCGACTGGGACCAAGGATGCGAGCAAGCGTTTGAAGAACTGAAGCAATACCTGGCCTCTCCTCCTATACTCTCCAAACCGCAAAAGGGAGAACAGTTACTCCTATACCTGTCAGTGACGCCGAGCACGATGAGTGCCGTGCTCACTCGAGAGGAGGCTGGTATCATGAAGCCCATTTACTACGTCAGCCGAGCGTTGCAAGGGACAGAATTCTGGTACTCACGAACTGAAAAGTTCACCTTAGCCCTAGTTACGGCCGCTTGCAAGCTGTGCCCTTATTTCTTGGCTCACCCAATCGTCGTCCTCACCGACCAGCCACTATGATAAGTCCTCCAGAACCCTGACGCCTCAGGAAGGTTGATCAAGTGGGCTATCGAGCTGGGGGAATTCGACATCAAGTTCTGCCCGAGGACCGCGGTCAAAGCCCAGGCCCTCGCCGATTCGTCGTCGAATGTACGATACCTGCCGAGGACGTGCCCGAATAGTCCTCGGGACCGACATGGGAGCTATATGTTGATGGATCATCCTGCGCGGCCGGTAGTGGGGCAGGACCGGTCCTACTATCACCGGAGGGGATAGAGCTCCAATATGCCCTCCGCTTCAACTTTCCAACCATGAACAATGTGGCTGAGTATGAAGCATTACTCTCAAGGCTACGGATGGCCAAACACCTAGGAGCAACCAGTGTGAGGGCATACATCGACTCTATGCTCATCGCCAGTCAAGTCCAGGGAGAGTTCGAGGCGCGCGAAGCATCCATGGTCAAGTATCTGGAGAAAGCCAAGGCCACGACAGAAGAATTATCCCACTTCGAAGTGGTTCACATTCCGAGGGCAGAAAATGTCCGAGCATACGCTCTGTCTCGCTTGGCTTCTGCCACCGTAATTTTTGGTTCCAGATCAATCTTGATAGAGGAGCTAGCGGCACCGAGCATAGAAGAAACGACGCCTCAGGTAAACGCCATCGACTATGAGCCTTCTTGGATGGATCCCCTATTAGACTTTCTCCTGCGACAACAACTCCCAAGCGACCGCGCCGAAGCCTGCCACACGCGGGCACAAGTGACTCACTTCACGGTGGTAAATTATCAACTGTACTACTGATCCCTCTCAACGCCACTGCTAAAATGCATGTTCCCCACGGAAGCTCACTAGGCGATTCCGGAGGTTCACGAAGGGATCTACAGAAGCCACGTAGGGGGGCGAGCATTGGCGCGGACACTGATCCCGCAAGGATATTGGGGGCCTACTTTGCAAAAAGATTATCTCGAGTATGTCCGGAGGTGCCCTCAATGCCAAAAATTCTCCAACTTGCATCACCAATCGGCGACACAACTGCATATCCTGATGGAGCCTCGCCCATTTGCTTGATGGGGGGTGGACATATTGGGCCCCTTCCCTGAGGCACAAGGGAGGAAGAAATTCCTCATAGTCACTTTGACTACTTCACCAAATGGGTCGAGGCTGAATCATTAGGAAAGATCACAAGCGAAGCAACAAGGAAGTTCGTGCTACGAAGCATCATCTACCGATTTGGGATCCCAAGAGTTCTCACAACTGACAACGGTAGGCAATTCGCAAGCACCGCCTTCCAGGAGAAGTGCTCGGAATTGGGGATCTGGAACCACTATACTTTAGTAGGGCACCCTCAAGCCAATGGATTGGTGGAAAACGCCAATAGAACGCTCCTCCACGGCATCAAAATCTGATTGGACCAAGCAGGCGACTCATGGGTCGACTCGATTCCGAGCATCCTATGGGCCCACAGGACCACCGCCAGAGCCGCCACGGGTGAAACGCCCTTCCACCTCGCATACGGGACGGAGGCAGTGGTCCCAGTAGAAATATCCACCCCCTCGCTGTGAGTGGGACACTTCGACGAGGCCAGAAACGACCAGGCATTACGAGAAAACCTGGACCACTCGAAGAAGATAGAGCAAACGCCCAAGTAAAGCTCGTGGCTTATCAACAAAGGCTGGCCTAGTACTACAATGCCCGAGTCAAGGAACGACGCTTCTTCCCCGGAGATTTGGTATTACGGCGAGCAAGCATGGCAGACCCCAGGGGAGCCGCTGGAAAGCTCGCGCCAAATTGGGAAGGCCCGTACAGGGTAACTGAAGCACTCAGTGTAGACACGCCAAATTTGACACTATGTTGAGTAAGTTTCATGTTACAATATAATGTCCCAAGTGCACTTCATCACTGGTTTAATAAATAGGTTTCTCTCATTTTTCATGATTTTTCATAAGTTGCGACTGACCCACGGTCGTTTCTTAAAACACGCCCTTCGCCATGTCGCCTATTAGTAAACGGCGCCCGCATCTCAGGCGTGTTCCTCGAGCTTTACAAATCCAATTTGAAATCAACTCATGAAATGCACGCCCTCGAGTGGGGCGCATTTTTTGAAAAGTGCCCATCTATTGGACGCGTTTCTCAATTTTAAATATGGAAAGTCTGAATTTTTAAACGTAATAGGCGACTGACCCTTGGGCGCTGTTTGAGAATAGCGGCCGTAATCCGGTCGCGATTTCTATTTCATGTCCGAATGGCATTATACCTTCCCAGATTGAGCATTGCTATTATTTAACACCCTATTCACCTTTGGAAAGGGGTCTTGGTGCGGACACCAGAGCGAGCGAGAAGCACGAACCGGCGACCCATCGGTACCGTACGCGGAGCACCACTCGAGCTACATCGGCTCCCATCTGGCTCGGAGACAGTCTGGAGTCTCCGTCTTGAGTCCTTATATTTATAGTATTTATGGGGATTTTATTTATGTGTAATGTGTGTTTATTTAGTTTTATTCGGATTGTAATTCGGATTGTAATAGGGGTTTATTTGTAATTTGGGATCACATGGGTCCCGCGTGCCCCCATCCCTTCTCCCATTGATCCACCTCAGCTCTTGGGCCCATGTGGGGTCAGTCAACCCTCCAAGGTTGGCTTCTAGAAGAGTTGGACCAAGGGGGGACAAGGGGTAGCAAAATTCAAAATTTGGAACCTACAAGTCAAGGGGGTGTCCCATGTATATAGTATTATATTAGGATTGAAATCTTATTTTATTTGTTCCAAACCACATGGGAGAAATAAATTGTGGACTCCCTCTTTTACCCCTCCCCAACCCTAGATCTAGGGATAGTTAGTGTCTTTTGGTATTTCATATAAATACAATGTATTTTCATTTTGATGAGAATTAATGCATACATTTTATGAGAAATTTCTTGGAGCCCCCAGCCTTGTGCGACCTCCCCCTCTTCTCTCCCCCTTCTACAGTTGAGATGGCTGTATTCTGAGGTGAGATGCCTCTGGTATCCGTTCTTGAAGCTCGCCGCAGCCGCTGCCGTCGCACCGCCACTGTCGTCGCCGGAGTTCTGTCCACCCAGGATAGACCCTTCTTCCACTTATTCTTGCTCCTAGCCTCGAAATCTTTTGGAGTCCAAATCTTCAGGGTGAGTTTCAGAGGTCACCCCCACGTCCCAGAAAATTTGGTTTGGCTTCTAGTTTTCATTTTCTATTTTTCCATTTTCGTTCATCCCCTCCTTCCAGATCTACCAGCTTTCAGTCCAGATTCACAGTAGCTCTGAGTTTTCCCTCTTCGGGCCTAATCTTGATTTTTTCTTAAGCTCCCAATTTTACTGGAGGTTCTGTGCAACACTCCCTTTATCCAAGAATTTTCTTGGAATTTCTAAAGGCCTTCACCTATTTTCTAAAAATCACTTTCAGATCTCCACTCAGTTCTATCTGCCTCTGTCCAGATCCGACCATCCACCAGTATAAAATATCTTTCCCCATCCAAATCTCAACAAAACCTTACATAAAAAATATTCCCGTTTTTCTCTTTCTCCCCTCTACAACTTTCATGAAGAACTCATCTTCTGATTTGAAAGTCTACCTCATGGTCAATGGCAGTTCTCAGGAAACTTCCCTGCTGGCCTGAGATTTCGGGCCCTGTCCAATAGCAACTTGAAAAATCGACTAAGGCCAGATTTGTGAAGTTCCAATTTTTCTCTCTGGCCCTAGATTGAAGTACACCGAAAGAGCTTTCCAACGATATATCTTGTGCGTCGATCCAACGTCAGGAGTGATCGCAGCAAGCATCCTCGCCGGGTCGCGTGCTGCAAAACAGCAGCATCAGATCCGAGGACAACACCTCCAACGAGTGGAGGTCGAAGCCGCCCGGCCTCCGACCGACGCTCCCGCCCGGCTGCCATCCAGGGAGGCGCATCTCCAGGGGCCACCATCACAGCGGTATCCACCCCGCCAGACCCGGAGGACAGAGTGGTCTGTGGGTCCCACGAACTCGTAGATCGCGCCGTCCGGACATCACCAAAAAGCGGATTCGGCACCGACAGAGCGACATCAAGATGCTGCCCGTCAACCCAATTCCCGTGACTCCCGGGCCCCACGTGTGACCTTTTACCTCCCTGCGTGGAGTGGTTCAAAATTTTTGTATCACAGTAAAAATTTGTTAACCGGGAGTTCGGAATTGGCCGGGGTTGTCTTCCCCACGCCGGGAGCGTGGAGGTAACAATCTCGACTTCTTGGCATTTACTTGCTTAGCTAGTATATGGTCGTGTGCCGCTGCTGTGTGTGATAGGAACCTAGCCCGTGAGTCCATGTCACCGCTGTGAGCGAGAGAGTGACCCGTCTCGTGGCTCGATCCGAGCACGGAAGTGAGTCGACCACCCTTGACTCTGCCGGTTTCTCAACCGCGCGGATCCGCGTTTCCCCTCGCTTGGGATGACGAGTGAGCTTGCATTTCTGCTAACGACGTATAGCCCGTAGGAACTCTTAGTGTTGGGCCAAAGCGTCTCCATTGTTGTATGTTGCTGGTCATGTCCGCATTTAGAGTCCGAGGTCCGCATCACTTAGAATCGGTTCCCGTGTCCATCCCGCATCAATTTGGTATTAGAACGAGTTGAGTCTAGGGTAGTCTTTGTGTCTAAGTCCACAAAAATACAAAAAAAAGACTCATTTAAGTCGAGTCTAAGTTTAAGTCGGTCCAAGGTTGCATCGCATACCTTTATTCGATATATTAAAAGGTGTTGTCCGAATGTTAGGCTACGCCTATCGGGAAGACCGCACACTTGCGCGAGAGAATCTTCGGATCCCGTAACTCTGCCTACGTACCGGATCTTGGTTTAAGTCGAGGGTCTTTAGTGTGTATTAGTCCGCACTCCAACATTGCATTAGTGTTTAAGGTCATGTCCAGTTGGTTTGTCTTGTCACTTTGTGTCGGCATGTCCATCATTTAGTCCCCAGTTTCCAATGGACTCCCGATCGCCCAGGCGATATGACTGTTGGCCCACCCATGGGCTTGGCAACCACCCTCTCCACTTCCGTAGTCCCGAAGCCTTAGATTTTTATGGCTCCAATGACCCGGGTGACTACCTCAAGTGGGAGGCCGCCATGGACACATACTTTGATTGTTATACCATGTCCGAAGCCGGGCACTTCTATTTTGCCAAGGAGAGGCTTCTACACGAGGCCTCCGAAAAGTGGGACCACATTAAGCGCTTGAGAGAGGTTAGGAGGCAATGGCCCATCGAATCATGGTGGGACATGAAGAGAGAGCTTAGGAGGGTCTACCTTCTCCATCCGGTCCCTTCCAACCCGTCCCACCCATTTACTTCCAACCACGTGGGTCACACCTCCAGCCGACCCCACCAACTCACTTCCAACCAAGTGTGTCATATCCGGAGGAAAGAAGCCCCTCAAGTACCCAAGCCTAGGCCGGTTGATTACGGGCGAGTCCATCACATTACTCCTACTCCAAACCCCACCATTGTCGAACTCTTCCAAATCATTTCGGATAGAGTGGATAGGAGGTGTGCTTATATCGAGTCCCTGGTTCCCCCTTGCCTACATCTTAGTCGGGATGGAACCAAGCACGAGCCTAAGGAGGTAGCAGCCGGTAGTCCCAACCCGGTGCCATCTATGGTTCCATCCCAAGGTCCTCTCCCCATCATGAAGGCCCCTCCTTCACCACCCATGAGAGCTCCAATGCCACCACCCTCTACTTCTGAACTTTATTCGGAATCGTCACATTTGGAGCCACCAAAGCTCGAGCCACCCGTATTTCTAACGGGCACGCTTTTCATCACTGAGCCACTACTTAGCTAGCTCAAGAATGGCTTGGCCCCACCTCCCTTCCCATCCATGGACCCTATCCTACCTCTAGTGCCAATCAATTCATTTCACACCACTTTTCGGTCTAGTCACTATGTGGATACATTGGATGACCTTATTAAAGGGTTAGACCGGCAATTGACTTTTACGCACTTGTTGGCTCCAGGCTTCGACCGACCCACAGGTTGTGGCTTCACTCATCCCGCTTTAGGGTCCATCACCTCCGTGTACACCGTGGGTCATGTTACCATGGAGGTTCTCCTACTCCTCCCGTTACCGGCTGAGCCTAACTTCATACCATTTACCCCGAGGAAGGAACCCTACCTCCTATATGAGATCACCGTCCCCTATACCCCCATACATGAAGGTGACCACCTACACCTTCTAGATTTCCAAATATGGGACCGTGACTTGTGGGAACCCACCACAAGGGGTCATACCTTCTTTGATACCTTTGACTCATTCCCTAGTGGACCCCTAGACCCACCATATATACTTCACTTCTTCGAGGGAGTCCACAACCACACCTCTCCCACTCGGGCCTGGCAACCTTCACATGGCAATAGGTCCGAACCGTCATTTGGGGGTAATGAAGACTTTGGTTCCCCCGGCCCACCTAAACCACCTGAACCTCCCGGACTTCCCACATCCAAGCCCAATGTCCATGATTGGTGCATCGTAGGATGTCTAGGAGTCCACCATGACGTTAACCTCCGATTACGTCAAATGCATGCATGGCACACATTCGGATGTCCTGGACCACCTTGCATATGATTGGGTCAGACTAACCGTAGGGTTATTTAGGGTCGTGTGTGCATCCGTGGGTTTTTCTTTTGCTAAGCATGTTAGGAGTTTGCATGACGACATCCGTCGTCACATTTAGGCCAGCAATGCACGGTATAAGGAGTTAGCCGATGCCCATTGACACCACCGTGAGTTCCAAGAGGGTGAATATGTCATGATCAGGGTAAGACCTGAACGGTTTCCCTCTGGAACCGTAAAGAAATTACAAGTTCGCGGAGCCGGTCCATTTAGAGTGTTGAAACGTGTTGGATCCAATGCATAAGTTGTGGACCTGCCCGAGGAATATGGTATAAGCTCAACTTTTAATGTGTCGGATCTAGTTGCATATAGGGACCCAACGGTGATCCCTAGTGAGCCTTTCGAGCCATCTCCTCCCAATGAGAGTGATCCTACACCTGAGTGTCCACCACCAGCCCCATTTTCACGGCAGCGAGAGCATATAGATCATATACTGGATGAGCAGGTGACAGTTACCAGAAGTGGATCCTACCCACGCTACCTAGTGTGATGGAGAGGGTGACCCGCTACCGAGGATACTTGGGTCACCCGTGGAGAGTTGCAGAGGATAGATCTGGATCTACTGGAGCGCTACCAGAGCGATGCAGACCCTTACTCGACAGGGTCGAGTTTCTCCCACCCGGGGAGAATTGGTGCGGACAGCAGGGCGAGCGAGAAGCACGAACCGGCGAGCCGTCGGTACCGTACGCGGAGCACTACTCGAGCTACATCAGCTCCCATCTGGCTCAGAGACAGTCTGGAGTCTCCGCCCTGAGTCCTTATATTTATAGTATTTATGGGGATTTTATTTGTGTGTAATGTGTGTTTATTTGGTTTTATTCGGATTGTAATTCGGATTGTAATAAGGGTTTATTTGTAATTTGGGATCACATGGGTCCCGCGGGCCCCCATCCCTTCTCCCATTGATCCACCTCAGCTCTTGGGCCCATGTGGGGTCAGTCAACCCTCCAAGATGGGCTTCTAGAAGAGTTGGACCAAGGGGGGACAAGGGGTAGCAAAATTCAAAATTTGGAACCTACAAGTCAAGGGGGTGTCCCATGTATATAGTATTATATTAGGATTGAAATCTTATTTTATTTTTTCCAAACCACATGGGAGAAATAAATTGTGGACTCCCTCTTTTACCCCTCCCCAACCCTAGATCTAGGGATAGTTAGTGTCTTTTGGTATTTCATATAAATACAATGTATTTTCATTTTGATGAGAATTAATGCATACATTTTATGAGAAATTTCTTGGAGCCCCCAGCCTTGTGCGACCTCCCCCTCCTCTCTCCCCCTTATGAAGATATGCCAGGACTAGACCCTGCGCTCGTTGAACATCGACTTACCCTTAAGCCAGGGTCCATTCCGGTCAAACAGCGGTTGAGACGTTTCCATCCTAACATGGCATAAAAATGAAAGAAGAGGTTGATAAGCTCCATAAAGCTAGATTCGTTAGAGTCATCCTCTATCCTAATTGGGTGGCTAACATTGTCCCAGTCATGAAGAAAGATGGAAATGTTAGGATTTACATAGACTTCCGGGACCTCAACCGCGCATGTCCTAAAGACGACTTCCCCCTTCCCCATATTGATGTTTTGATTGACAATACGGCAGGATATGAGACTCTCTCCTTTATGGATGGCTTTTCAGGTTATAATCAGATTCGTTTGGCCGAAGAAGATCAAGAAAAGATATCGTTCACTACACCATGGGGTACCTACTGCTATGTGGTCATGCCCTTTGGACTCAAGAATGCCGGAGCCACCTATCAAAGGGCCATGATGGCAATTTTTCATGATATGATCCACATTTATATTGAGGTGTATGTTGATGATTTGGTAGTGAAGTCAAGAATGAGGATTGAGCATCCCGGGGTTCTAGCCAAGGTCTTGCAGAGATCACGGGAATATAAGCTCAAGATGAATCCCAAGAAGTGCGTATTTGGAGTTTCATCAGGTAAGTTGCTTGGATTCATTGTAAGTAAGAGGGAGATCGAGATTGATCCCAACAAGGCGAAGGCCATAAGAGAAATGCCTCCTCCCAAGAATCTGAAAGAAGTTCGAGGATTGATCGGGAGGTTGCAATTTATTCATCGATTTATCTCCTAGCATTCACAAAGGTGTAGGCCGTTTTACGAGCTTACTAAGCCGGGAGTCTAGTTTATTTGGGATGACAAGTGTCAGGCAGCCTTTGACGGATTGAAGGATTATCTCTCAAATCCTCCTGTCCTGAGGCCGCCAATTCCAGGCAAACCTCTTGTTCTTTACATTTCCGTCCTGGATGACTCAGTAGGCGCTGTCCTCGCGCAAGTTGATGAAGAAGGTAAGGAAATGGCAACCTACTACTTGTTAAAACTTCTCAACCCCTGTGAGCAGAAGTATACGACTATGGAGAAGACCTGCGCAGCTTTAGTTTGGGTAGTTGAGAAACTTAAGCATTACTTCTTAGCTCACGAGGTTCACCTCATTGCTTGAATGAATCCCATTAAATTCCTTCTCAAAAAATCTGTCCTTACCGATCGATTAGCACGATGGCAAAGCTTCCTTTCTCAGTTTGACATCACTTACATCCAATAAAAAGTAATTAAGGGCTATGCCATTGCCGAACACCTTGCTCATCACCCTCTACCCCGATTTGATCCAGTCTGTTCAGAGTTCCCAGATGAGGAATTAATGTACATTAATCAACCTTCAGATCCCATGTGGACATTACATTTTGATGGGGCTATGAATTCCCTTGGAAGAGGGATCGACATGGTTCTTCTAACGCCGGAAGGTATCACTATTCCACTCGCCTCTCAGCTTGCCTTCCCTGTTACAAATAACATAGCTGAATATGAGGCTCTTCTGGCCGGACTGCAGGTCGCTCATCAATTCGGTGTTACCTAGCTTCGCATCATTAGTGATAGTCAGCTCATCTTACGCCAAGTGCTTGTCAAGTGCCGCACGCTCAATCCTAAGCTTAAACCTTACCAGGAACTTGCTTCCGCTTATGCCAAGCTTTTCACCAAACTGATCTTTGTCCATGTTCCTCGCAATCAGAATATCTTAGCTGATGTTCTTGCATCACTTGCCTCCTCGTTAACTTTCCTCCCCGAACGGGACTTCCACTCTATCATTGTCCATAAACGCCACACTCCTGTCATTAAGGATCCCGCTTTTCTTGGCATTAAGGAGGAGGTGCTTAAGAAGATTAAGGAAGGTGAAATTATTCAGAATAAGGTCATGTTGTTGGATTTAGAAGAAGAACTGGCTGACGAGGAAAAGCCATGATATTACGAGATTGTTAAATATTGTTATGATCAGTCTTATCCTGAAGAGGCCACGGCTGAAGAGAAGAAAGCCATTAGAAGAGTTGCTCATAGATACACCTTCGTTGGACGTATGCTTTATAGAAGAGGTCTCACTGGAATTTTGCTTAGATGCCTCGACGATGACGAATCTTGGAAAGTCGTGGAAGAGGCACATTCAAGAGTGTGTGGTGGCCATGTGAATAGCCAGATGCTAGCTAAGAAAATCCTTAGATTAGGCTTCTATTAGCCCACTCTAGAAGAGGATTGCTCCATCTATGTTTGAAGGTGTGTCAAGTGCCAACTACACGCCAACAAAATCCATTCTCCTGCTTCTTCACTCCATCCTGTATCCTCCCCATGGCCTTTCTCCATGTGGGCTTTCAATGTTATTGGACCTCTTGGTGATTCAAACCTCCTCACAAAATCAAAATCGTTTATACTCACGGCCACGGAGTACTTCACCAAGTGGGCAGAAGCAGAAGCTCACGTGGAGATCAAAGCGTCAACCGTTTGCAAATTTATAATGAAGAACATCATCACAAGTTTTGGCATCCCGAGTACCATCATCACCGACAATGGACCGCAATTCATCTCTCAAGAACTTCAGGACCTCTGCAACATGTATAACATTGCATTGCATCATTCATCTCCTTATTATCCGCAGGGCAATGGCCAGGCAGAAGCAACTAATAAAACTTTAATTAAAATCATCAAGAAGACTTGTAAAGCCAACAAATGTACGGATTGGCCAGAAAAACTTGTAGAAGTTCTATGGGCCTATCGCACTTCCATTCGTACTCCTACCGGGCAAACCCCTTTTGCCCTCACTTATGGAATGGAGGCGGTAGTCCCCTATGAGATTCTAATTCCTTCTCTACGAGTACAATTGGACAAGGAGCTCCCTATTGATGAGCGTCGCGAGTCTCTCCTTGCATAATTGGAACTCTTAGATGAGAAGCGTTTGGCTGCCGCTGAACATGCAAAAGCATACCAAAACAGGCTTTCACGTTTCTATCAAAAGAAAGTGATTGAGAGAAAATTTAAAATCGGTGAAATGGTGATTAAAAGAATTTTTTTAAAATCGGGTGGACCCCGTTCAAAACTCCAACCAAACTGGGAAGGGCCTTATGTAATTAAAGATGTTTATCTTAGCAACGCTTACAAATTAATTAACGCCGAAGGGGAAGAACTGGCTCACCCTTGGAATGGCCTTTATTTGAAGAAATACTACCCTTGAGTCTTTTCAAAAATAAAAGAAAATAAAAATAATAAAAATAAAATTTTTGAAAAAAATAAAAAAAGAAAAAAAGAAAATTTTTGAAAATCACAGGCTGACATAGTGCATAGGCCGCAAGCCCGAAAGATCAAAATCCTTAATTCATTCTTCAGTCTTGATGGTTTAACCTTGGGGTCAATACTTGCACACACTACACGCTTTACTCTTAAACTCAAACAGTCCAAAATTTGAGCAAAGTCAGACCCAAACCAAGAGTGTAAAAACTTCACCTATTCTCTTCTCTTCGGCTCATGAGAGGGAGTACGAGTCAAGGAATGCTAACCAAAACTACCCGCCGCCCTAGTAGGTGGAAGTCAGGGCCCAAAAGGGAAAAAATGCTATAAAGCCCAAGTACAATTAGGTCTTTATTTTTGAAAAGAAAGAAAAGAGAAAGTTACAAACAAAAGAAGAGCATGTCAAGAGGGCAAAGTCCCCACAGAAAAAACCCTGGGCGTAAGCATGCGTAAATAAGGGCAAAAGAGCAACAAAATTTCCCTAAGCCAAAGACCGAACCCCAACAGGCATTAGGGAAGGGGAGGAAAGTCTCCTTGTTCTCAAAACCTCTCTAAGCTTCCTCAACTTATTCTTCACTTCTCCCTCTATGGTAGGTTGTAAGCTCAAGGGATGGTAAAGACCGACTAAGAAGGATGGGCCGCAAGAGAATATGAGTAAATGCATAAGTCATTAAGCACGTTGACCCATTGTTAAATTATTTAAGAAAGATTAATGAATCTAAGATGGTGATTGAGTAAGGTTCAGGACCTTTGTGCTATGTTCAGCTTCATTTCACAGAAAATAGAAAAGAAAGTTTTTTTCCAATATTTATGCCGTTGTTTTCAATTAAAGATTTAAAAAGAAAGAAAGAAAGAAAAGAAAAGATAAAAAAGAAAAAAGAAAAAAAAAGAAAAAGAAGAAGAAGAAAATAAGAAAAAAGAAAAGAAAAGAAAAAAATGAAGGAAATAAAAATGATAAGCCCACTGCTTTCCCATCCCATGTGCTTGCTTGCACTCTTGTGTGGGCATTCTTTATTTCAAGTTTACATTTACTTGCTTGCATGTCGCATTTTCTTTAATTTGTGATTTGCCTTAATTAATTAGAGGCTTGGTCCCTTGACCCGTCATCAAGGTCAAAAATAGCGACAAACCCTTGCTTATTGAGCAAGGGGCCAAGCCGAATAGAGGAATTAATCTGTTTGTTTAAGTATGAACTACAGACACAGGGCAAGAAGGAAGAGAAAGGAAGGGAGAAGACAATGCAAGTGCTCAAGTCGACAAGCTCAGGTAACATCAAAATCTCATATATGTAAAATATCTGAGTACAGGATATACAGGTGGAGGAGTACAACAAGTCTCTCTCTCTAACTCTCCCCACCACCCTCTGCTGGACCCTCATCCCTGCCCCTGGGGGAAACCTGTGGAGGCCTCATCGAACCCTGTGAGGCTGTCGACCTCACAGCCTCCCCGACCTCTGTCCTCTGTCGAGAAGAAGAGTCTGCCATGTACAATGTGCCAGTGAAGGAGAGCCCTGCCGCCCAAGCTCTGTCCTTGCCTCGCTGTAAATGCTCCTCCATGAGCCGAAGCCGCTCCTGAAGGGTGGCTATCTGCATCCTCGCCTCTGCCAGCTCCTGCTCTCGCGCTAGCCACTCTGCTCGGTGCTCCTGCTCTCGCGCTAGCCGCTCTGCTCGGTGCTCCTACTCTCGCGCCAGCCTCTCCGCTCGCTGCTCATCTCGCTCCCGAGCACGCTCCCTCCTCTCCATATCGAGGGTGACCCTCAGCTCTACCACGTCGGTAGGTAGGGTCTCTCGACGTCTCAACGCCTCCTCTAGTTCTGCGACCCGCTGGTCACGGAACACGAGCTCGGCGCCTGCCATCGCGGCCTAGTCATACGCATTTCGTAGCTGCGCGCCTTGCATGATTTAACAGCATTATCAACAAAATTAAAAGAAAAACATTCTAGAAGACAAATTAAGAGTAATGCTAGCGTCACTCACCTCTACCTGGTGCTTTCTCCCCTCCTCCTCCAGCTCCACGATCCGACGGTCGTGATCCGTGGTCTGGGCAAGTGCGGTCTGCAGCTCAGTCACCTGCAACATTCAATAGCATCAGATGCATAAATTAAACTTAAATTCTGAACTTAAGCTAAACCTGAAATCTTTTAAAACTTACCCGCTCATCAAGATCACGCTCTACCGCCTCGGCTTGTGTGATGGCTCCTGCGAGCCTCTACTCTAGAATGGCAACCTCGGCCATCGGTCCCTGCGAGCTCGATGCCCCTCCGGCATCTCCCGCTACCACCGCTCCCTGTTGGGCACGCTGCATTCATTGAGACTATCAGTGGCTGAACATCACATTAATCAAATAAAAAGGAAAGAACATGAAGATAGGACATACTCACCAGGACCTCTAGGTCTGCATGAGTGGTCGCCAGCTGAGCCTCCAAGCTGTGGAGGTGAGTGTGCAAGTCCACTGCCGCTCTATCTCGTGCATCCTGCATAACACATGCATTAGCAATATGTCTCAGAGGCATATAAGAACAACTAGAAATAAAATTTTCATACATACCCCGATCGGCCTCATCTGGTCTCGCCTCCCGTAAACCTCCCAGTAACGCCGAAGGTAGACTGAACTATCCGGGGCGTGGGAGATGACTGGAACCCCGTGCCGCTACCAGTCCGCGTACTACTCTGGGAACCGGACCCTCCAGTCGATCGCCTTGGTCCGCCCGCGGGTCTTTCGCCCAATCCCGCGAGGCTCCTCCACGTCAAGCCAAGAGTCCTCATGACCAACCGAAGCCGTAGCGGCTCCATCTCAATGAGGCAGTGAACCCAGATGTCACGCCCAAAAAGAGGTCAGCCCGCCATGACCCACGGCTGGCCCTCATCAGGCATCCCGTCGTAGGGTCTCCAGACAACCTGCATGTCATAAATCATAAGTATCATATAGGGCAAAAAACTAAAAGGCAGGAAATTAAAAAGCAATGCATCAAATTCATTTGCATACCAGTGAAGGGGGGAAGTCTCACAGCTCCCACCTCGTGACCATCAGCTCGTAGTCGTGAGGCGTTCCAGACAAGCACGGCAACCACCATCGAGCTAGGGGGTAGGCAGCCTCCTCTCCTGATCGAGTATCGGACCGGTCCATCGGGAAGTAAAGGTGGCTCCACACCTGCAGTCATCAGCATTCATCAGTTGCATTCACACATATAATCATAAACATAATTAAATTGAACAGAAATTAAAAGAAAGATGCATACATGTAGAAAGGGTGAGAAGCCACTGACAGCCGTCTCTAGACCGGTCCCCGTAGAAAGATCTGCTATCAGGTGTGCCAGATGGGTGGCCCCCCAAGCATACCTCCCTACTCCCTCCAGATCCTCTAAAACTCCCAGGAACTTGCAGTTTATGTCATCTCCCTTCGTCCCCAGAAGCAACCTCCCGAGCATCAGATTTACGAACCTCCTCAGATCTATGTCTACCCTCACCTTATCAGCTGGATCCTGGCAATAGGTGGCTCGGGCACCGGTGGTCAGACGAGCTACATAGGCTGTCAAAGACTCCCCAGACCTCTGTCTAGCATCCCCTAACCCCATGGCCCTCGTCAGGTCGGTGCGGGCTATCATCCTACAGGGGGGCTCATAGACCGTGTCTATCCCTAGGAGTCTCACAGCTAGCTCACTATAGTCGGGTAGGGTGATCCCACTCACAGCCTCTCTATCCACCCTCAGCCCGGTAATCCTAGTAACGTTCTCAAAGGATGGTACCATGTGACCCCAGGGCATCAGAAATGCCCGACTAACCCTGTCCCATCGCTCCCTCAAAATCTGAATCAAGATAAGGTCAGGGCGTACCGGCTCGATGCTCAGAAAGGGCCCAAAGCCCATCACCTCTAACCTCGCCCTCTGGAAGTAGGGCAGACCATCATCAGCAGCCATCACTTGTAACCATGAAATACGGGTCCGTATCAGTCCCTGCAGCAAAAGGAATGATTAGAATATCAATTTATAACAAAGGAAATGAAAATTACAATTAATTAAAAGGGTGACTGCCTGACAGACTTAATTTTTTTTAAAATGGCGATCGGGCTCTGGGAGTTTCTTTAAAAGGACTACTAGAACCAGGGCGCTACTTATAAAAGATCTGAGATTTATATATAAAATAAGAAAATGCATGCATGTAGAAGGTGACTGGACCTTAGACTCCAATTTTTAAGACACGCCCTGGCCATGGGCGTTTTATTCTAAGCAGCGACCGGGTCTTGGACGCCTCTTGCTAGGGGTATTTCTGTCTACCCGATTCTTTTCTTAAAAAGCGACCAGCCCCTGGTCACGTTATTTGAGAAAGCGCCACCCCTGGGGGCGCGTATTCAGGAATAGCGCCACTGTCGTGGTCGCCATTTTCCTGAGTTATCTACTGCCATCCTCCCTCCCTCCCGTGAATGGAAAAATAAATTTAAATTAAAAAATAATAAAAAAATAATAAAAATGCTCCTTACCTTCTTCTTCTCCGGACCGCCGCCTGCGGGAGGTTGAGGGGGTGGGGGAGGCGGTGCCCCACCATCGCCTTCCCCCTCATCGTCGCCGTCGTTCTCTTCTCCGGCACTAACGACTGCACCACCGTCGCTCCCACCGTCACAGCCACCATCTTGGGCATCCTCTCCGGCACCACCGTCTTCTCCTTCCTCGTTTTCTCCACTGCCACCGACGTCCTCCGCCATAACTGCCGCCACGGGGGGGGGGGGGGGGGGGGCTCCCTCTGCGGCCGCATCTTCGTCTTCCTCTAGCAAGACCACCGCATGGGCGGTCGTTCGTCGCCTCTTCAACGAGCTTGGGCCGCCGGCGTCCAACGTAGCGGCAGAAAGAAGATGAGGAAGAGAGATGAGAGAGTTGGAGAGAATGAGAGAGAGATCGAGAGAGTTGGAGAGAATGAGAGAGAGATGAAGGGGCGAGGGCTAACATGTGATTTTTCATTTTCAGTTTAAACTGAATTCGCACCCGTAACCTGGACGCCTTTAACGTTTAACACGATAAGGTTGTGGGCGCGTTTATGTTTGCATGGGAAATGGCAGAAATCATCATTGCGGCTGTCATGTCATGTTTCTGATAGGCGACCTTATGGTAGGCGTTGGCTATAAGTAGGCGGTTATATCATGGGCGCTACTTAGTAATTTTGATTGATAAGATAACTTTTGAAGAAAACGGGTTTTCTGGTAGGCGACGGGGGTATGGGCACTGTTTATGACCAACGCCTTTATCTAAGGCGCGTTCTTAAAAATGTTTTAAAAATTGAAAATCCTGATAATTCCTGTAGGCGCCTTTTCCTCAGTCGCTGTTCATTAAATAGCGCCCATCACTTGGGCGCAGTATCAGTAACTTCAAACAGAACCTCCTTATTTTGCAAAATTAACACCAAGATTAACATTGATTCCACATTCTCATTACATAAGCATAAATTTTGACAACAAAGAACAACTTTTATTCATAAAAGAGATTCATTACATGGCTAATGGGCCACCATGGGCCTCAATTTCTTAAGAGCTAGTACATATAATTTGCATTTCTCTTCCTCTTCTTCAACATATTGCTTGGACCGATGAAGAAGTCCAACTCTCCATTGTGCCATGATTGTCTTGATCTCTTCTTGATCCCCGCTTGAGCATAATTCCCTCTTCTTGAGTGGTGGAAGGTGAGAAGCTTCTTCAAAGATGTGCCGAGGAAGGCCGAGTTGTGGGAGGCACCGGTGAGCGTTGTATAGTACGAAGTCGGTCCCACCAATTAGACGTAGCTCTATGCCGGAGGAGAGTCTTGAGTGAAGCTCTTGGGTCTTGAGGAACCCCGGTGTGCATGTGAAACCATCCTTTGGCATGGTCTTGAAGTAGTTCCTCCAATCCACCCGTTTCTTGAGCTTTGGGACCCGATTTGTCATCCTCTCACATAAGCCTAGAGAATCTGTCATATACCGGAGAGGGCTCTTGGAGAAGATCTTTGAGGCTGTTTGAGTTTCCTTGCATGTGTCAAACTTTAGGTTGAGGTCCACCCAACAAGAGAGGAAGAGCATTGACCCATAGAGAAGCCGCCCCATGGAAGTGGAGGTGAGCCCATTGTAGAGGTTAGCTAGTACCGCCGGACCTATCCTTTTGCCTGCCCAAATACTAGCAATGGCACTCAAGTGGCATTCCTCTAAGTGGTCTTCCGTTGAAGGGAAGAGGAGTGCACCCGCTAAGCATATTACAAAACCCTTCATCACTCTCTCCAACAAATACTCATCCTCTTGGACTTGATCCATACTCTTGTATACCCATGAGGCTAGCTTTAAAAGATTGATCCCTTTATTGGCTTTGATTTGGATCACTAGATTTGGACTTGGTATGAGGCTAGTGAGCATATCATGGGCACTTATTTTTATTGCCATACTAGCCATCTTTGACTCTTCTCCTTGTTTCATCTTTCTTAAGCCAAGGAGCATCTCTACTTTCTCTAGGAGAATGGTGGCTTCAAAGGTGGGAAAGAGGAAAGTATGGGTGTTGGGATGCCATAGTTCTATAAGTGCTCCAATTGAGGCCCAATCTAGGTAGATATCATTATAATGGGTAGCATGAGTTACTAGGCCAAGTAGGTGCCATCTTGAGAGGAAGGACCTCATGTCTAAGGATAGTTTAGAAAGGAGTCGGGGGAGCCATTTGATCTTCAAAAATCTCCTAGGACCCGGAATGATTGGAAAATCCTAGAAGAAAGAAAAAGAGAAAAGAATTAGGTTAAGAGGAAAGAATCAGAAGAGAAGAAGAAATAAAAGAAGGAAAATTCCAACACTTACTTGGTTTGCCATGATTCTTCCACTAATGTGCCCATCAATCTCATTAATCCTTGAGAAACTCCTCTTGGTTCTCTTCAATGGCCTTTGAATAGCTCTATCCATGGTTCTTTGTTGAAAGATTCTAACTCTCTGCTGAAATTCCTTGTTGAAGAACTCTACAATGCCACTGTCGAACTCCAAGCCTGTTGTTGCTTTTGTGAGAGCCATGGTTCCCTTTTTATAGCCACAATAGTCTCCAAATACTCCCTGAACTCAAAATGCAAGCTTTAGAGCAGCTAAGAAGCCCTTGGAGAGCACTTTTCGGGCAGAACTTGGAGCTTCGGGTCGCACAGTTAAATAGCACCCATCATCCGGCCGCTGTTCTTTAAACAACGCCCGCTTCTCTGCCGCACTTTATGGATAGACGCCCCTTTCTCGGGTGTCATTTAAGTAAATAGTTTGAATTTGATACGGATTCGGCTCATAAGAAGCGCCCAACCCAAGGTTGCGATTTAAGACGAAGCGCCCGTGTACTGGTCGCTATTTTAGAGAATGATTTCTCAATCATTAATCTAAAAGCTTTGACTGATTATATTTATTGTGCATCATGATGCTAATGATCTTTGAGCGCAGGTAATTTACGCCATCAGTATACACCCGTGAGGTGACATTTCACCCTGTATCCTTTTTGTAAGTATTGTTACTATATGATATCTACTCTATTATAGCATATCAAGGACTTTGTGGTTCTGATGAACCTGGAATTTGAGTTCCCCTTCATCAAAAACAGTGATAATTATTGTGCCCCTTAGGCACACACATATGATATTTTATTTTGATGATAGCAACACAGTGAGAGTAGTCATTGTGTTTTGTATACATTGCCCTGCTGCATTGCATGTGTTCAGAGTCAGTACATTGCTTAAGTATGTACAGGGTATTTCATGCATGCTATCAAGCCAGCACAAGTCCATACATCCGCATGCTATCAAGTCCACACAGTCTATACATTCATATAACATGTCTGCACGCTATAATGTCTGTACAGAGTCTTTGTAGTGTCTGGCTAGCAAGTCCATACGTTGCTCATGCATATACAGTGTCTGCACGCCATATAGTCTATACATTGCATTGCTGCATCGCTGCATAGACTAAGTCTATACATCCCCGGCGGTTCATGCATCAATTAGCAAGGTCTGTACAACCTTCTTGGCACAGGCACACGATCAAGTCTATACACTCCTTATCTTTTCCTACGTTCAGTTCAGCAAGTCTGTACATTGGGCTATCACTTAAAGTCTATACATCCCTTGGCTAGAACTGTGCAAGTCTATACATCGCCAAGTCTGCACATGCAAGTAAAGTCTGTACAGCGTCTAGCGTCTTACCACAAAGTCTATGCATCGGCCATGCAAGTCTGTACATCCATCATCTCAGTTGAGCCTTAAAGTCTGTATATCCACCGTCTCAGTTGAGCCTTAAAGTCTGTACATCCACCGTCTCAGTTGAGCCTTAAAGTCAGTACATCCACCGTCTCACTTGAGCTTTAAAGTCTATACATCGCAGCGTCTCATGCAGCGTCTCATGCCAAGTCTATACATCGTCCGTCTGCATTTAGAAGTCTATACATTCTTGGCTGTTCAGCATCTCATGCAGTGTCTCATGCAAGTCTATACACTCGCACGCTAGCCAGTTTGCAAAGTCTATACATTGCTGCTGAACGCAAGTCTATACACTAGTTGCTGCATTGTACGCACACTCAAAGTCTACACATTGCATGTTAGCATGCTTGCACACACTATGTCCATACATAAGCAAAGTCTGCACATTGCTTATACATTGCACGCAGAGTCTACACATTCGTCTGCATGCCTGAGCATCCATTGTTATTGTGCATACTTTGATAGATGTAAAGTCTATACCTTGCTATCTGCATTTGTGCACTCCTTCGACATAGTCTATACACTCATAACTCTAGCCAGTGCATTCTGTGATTCAAGCATTTCCAAGTCTGTACATGCTTTGTCTTCGCATTACAAAGTCTATACACTACAAAGTCTACACACTGCATTACACACTTCAGGTGGCAAGTATGTACATTGTTCAGAATGCAAAGTCCATACAGCCATTGTGCATTCATTCTTGATGTACATACTTTGCATACTCAAACTGATAATTCTCTATCTGACAGGTACTGTTCGTGAAGCTTAATGAAGGGCACGTGATCCGAGACTGGAAGGGCTGACAAGATGATGACACGTGGCCAAAATAATTGGGCGGGAACTGTGGAAGACACGCGCCCAGTGTTGCTCCTGCTAGAACTGCTATATAAGGAAGACTCCTTTGTCTGAAGGAGACTGATCGAATACAGAAGACTTGAAAGAAAAGCAAAAGAGCAGAGAGCCCTTTCGATCCAGCAGAAGAGAAAAGAAAGAGAGAAAAGAAAGAGAGTTGAGAGAGTGAAGAGTTGAGAGAGATGTTCCTCAGATCTTTGGTTCAAAACCAGATCTGAGTTTTGCTCACTTGTTTGAGCTACATTCCCTGTAGGGATTCTTTTTCCTTTTCGTTTGTTTTTGTTTTATTTTTCGAACTCCTTTCATCAAGCTGTTAGTCAGCATTTGCAGAGGTGTTGCCTCTGGACGGGTCAAGCTGTAATCCCCAGCGGTTGCAGTGGAGGATTCCACTAGACAGCAAGTTGTGAGGCTCAGCGGGTTGTAGGCAAGCTGTGAGGCCCAGCGGTTCAAGCTGTGAGTCAGCAGTAATCCACACTCGGGTTGAGTGTGGGGTGGATGTAGGTCTGGAGGACCGAACCCTAAAAAACCTCTGTCTACTGTGTGATTGCTTTGTGGTTTGCATCGCCTCTTTATTCTAGTACTCTGCACAGTAGATGTTTGTTTAAGTTCTTCAACAGTTCTGGTTGGTCTTTGATTTGTGCATTCTATCTGTTTAGCAGAATTTCTCATTCCGCATTTGATTCTGCTGCAGTAGTTTTTATCGGGTGTTTGATCTATTCACCCCCCTCTAGATCACCTCTAGCGTCCCAACAATTGGTATCAGAGCCTAACTCTTTGTGCAGGACTAACATCCTAAAGAGGAACGGCCATGGATGCTAGAGGGTTAACAGTAGAGGGACAGTCCACTACGAAGCCTCCATTCTTCGACGGATCCAACTACCCATATTGGAAGAACCGGATGCAGGTCTTCCTCAGAGCTAAAGATTACGAGGTCTGGAAAATTGTGAGCAAAGGTCCTTATGAGCTACATGAGAACGAGGAATTGTGGACTAGAGAAGAAATCAGGAAATCTACTCTGAATTGGAGTGCCATCAACGCCATTCTGTGTGCACTCCATCCCACTGAATTTGATAGAGTGTCATCCTGCAAGACGGCAAAGGAGATGTGGGATACCCTTGAAGTCATTTATGAGGGAACATCTCAAGTGAGAGAGACGAAGGCAAATATGCTAGTGTCAAAGTAGGAAGCATTTCGGATGAAGCCTGGTGAGACAGTGACCGAAATGTATGCTCGTCTGACCATCATAACAAATGGTCTAAGAAATCTGGGAAAAAGTTATACTGATCATGAAGTTGTGAGGAAGATCCTTCGATCGTTGACTCCTATATGGCATACCAAAGCAACTGTGGTTGAGGAGTCAAAAGATCTACAAAAGATGAAACCTAATGAGCTGATAGGCTCTTTGATGGTGTACGAGATGAATCTTCTACAAGCTGAAGAGCTCGAATACAAGAAGCCTATTGCTCTGAAGGCCAAGCATAGTAGTTCAAAACAGTCCTAATGCAATGGATCATCCAGTGATCGGAGCTTATCTGGATCGGAGCTTGAAAAAGATGAACTAGCTATGATTACAAGAGAGTTCAGAAGATTTCTTAAAACAGAAGGGAAAAATGTCTACAGAAAATAACACAGCAGGAAGCAAAACAGGTATAAATTTAACCATGCTGAAAAATCTGATGATAATACTTGTTATCATTACAGGAAGACTGGCCACATGAAGGCTGATTGTCCAGAGTTACAGAAAATGAAAGGAAGATCATGGAAGAAAGCGCCAAAGGGAAAGGCCATGGTCAGTACATGGAGTGATGAGGAAGAAGGCACACTGAGCACTACCTCAGATAGTGAAAAATCAGAAAAGGACATCTGCTTGACGGCCAGAAATGGAGAAGAAGAAGAAGAGTCTGATCAGGTATCATCCCCCTTCGAACATTATACTATTTCTGATTGGGAAGATGCTTATGGAGAATTGTTAGATAAAGCGAATGATCTTAAGAAGGAAAACAGACTCTTGAAGAAGAAAATGAATTCTCTGGTTAATGATAAAACACTTTCTGATAAAGTTGCATGTCTACAATCAGAGAATGATAGATTGAAAAGTGCTTGTTCTGAGTTTGATGAGTTAAAGCATGCTTTGATTAATTGTAGGAAAGAAAATGAACTGCTGAAAAATGTTATTGATGAGTTGAAATTGAAAACTCAGAAGTCTGAAAATGAAATAAAGATTTCAACTGAAAAATATGAAGCTATCTTGTTAGTGAATGCTGAATTGAAGAAAACTATTGAAAATCTGGAAAATGAAAATTCTGACAAAAAGAAAATCATTGAAAGCATGACCCAAGGAACAGAAAATCTTAATGCCTTACTAGGGTCAAAAGTCAATTTTAGAAAGGAGGGTCTTGGTTTTAATCCCTCAGCTAAAAAGAGTTTTGAACTGAAAACCATTTCATTCGTGGGAGAAAAGTATAAAGGACCACTCATAAAAATGGTCAGTGAAAAATCTACTTTCAATAATGTAAAATCAAAGGTGTCCAGTGCTAAGGACAAGGGAAAGTAGAAATTTGTAGAGCCTAGAGCTGCATGCTCTTCTCCTAAGGGTAAGTCCAAGACTAGGGGTCAGCCAGCTAGTACATCAAAACCCCAGTCCAAGGCTGCTAAGTCTCCACCACCATCAACTGCTCAGAAAAAGACCCAATATTAGTCAATGCAGAAACCTAGAGGGTCAAAGGTGGCAGGGAGACCAAGTGTAGCTAGGAACCAGTTTGCACATCCCTATTTCCCTCGAGCCCAAGTCTATCATCACAATCACTCACAACTACTTAATAGGTTTGGGTGGAACCCTGTATACATGAGGTCTAGGTATCAGAATTTTCCCACTCAGCCCTATAGATCTCAGCCAGCTAGGAGATGGGATAGTCACTTTAGGACATGGAGTCCTAGTCACAAGGTGTTCTATGGTCAGCCTAGGACCAATTTGGGCCACAACTTCCAGTACACTCATTGGCCAAGGCACTGGCAGAAAAACAACAATGTTTCTAATAAAATGAATGCCAGGACTACACAAAAACCATCACATCACCAGAAAAAGAAAGCTAAACCTGTTGGTGCTGAGAAAAAGGAAAATAACAAAAAGAATTCTCAAGTTGTAGAATCCGCCAAACCATCCACTTTTACACAAATGTGGATCCCTAAACAGCTTTTGTCATGTTTTCACTCTCAGATGTCTATTTCTGTCTTGGGGCCCAAACTGTCTTGGGTTCCAAAATTTGCTCCCTAAGTGTGTTTGCAGGTATGCCTGGTAGTCGGGAACAAAATGATGAAACAGGAATAGCTACTCCAAGCATATGACAAGAGGTAGGGCCAAAAAATTCTAAAAGCTGAAAGAAATTGGAGGCCTTGTCAACCATCTGATGCAACACCAAGGGTAAAAATAAAGTAGTCAGGTAAAACAGGTAAGTGATTTACCTTCAGAATTAAGAAAGTCATGTTGATTTGGTTGTTTAATTTCTGATGTTCTCTTCTTGTCTAGCTGATCAGTCTGCATTCCAGACTCAGCTACTGAATTTAATTCTGCATAAATTTGATGCTCTTCTTCTGCCATCTATTGCACTGAGTTTGAATGGTTCATTTAATGCATATAGTTGATGCATGTGTCTAATGTCTGCATATATCATTTGCATCAAGGAAGTTGTTTTAATGCATATAGGACTACTTTGCGCTGCATTTCTTTGCATGACCACTATGGTATATAGGGTCCAGTCTTCATATAGAGCAGTGTACTGCATATCATTGAATGTGAAAATTTTAAAAAGAAATGACTCATTGCATAGCATTTATTTTTGCATCATGGTGTCAGGGGGAGCTGAGAGTTATGTTCAGTACGTTGAATCTTTTTCACTCCTCATTGTTCCCACTCACTCCATTCATAATCTTTGACATCAGATGCTCTTGGACTTTCATGCCTATTTCTATCTCTTTTTAAAAATTGCCATCATTTCCCAAACCTTCATTGAATAACAGTATTGCATCTGGTTTAGTGCATTGAGCTGTGGTCATTGCAATTGTTCATTTATAAGAATCACACTTGCAAATTGAGAGGAACTAAAGGTTTAACCTTTATAAATTGAAGAGTTAAGTGTCTGCACTTCAGAACTTGAGATAAAAGAAAAATTTTATAGCTCTTAATCTTTGTCTCATGGTGAGAATAGAAAAAGTTTTTTTTAATGCCTGAAAGTGTTAAACTGGAAATGTCTAGAAAAGGTAAATAGAGTGTGTACTATTTTTTTAAACAATCACTCTAAAAGAAATAAGGGTAGCAATGAATAAGATCATCAATGTAAAGAGCTGAACACAGTGATAGAGCAATGGGTGAATTGCACTGAGAAACTGTGATCTCATTCAAAGAAGCAGGAGAATTCATAAGTCATGAAGTGCTTCAGACTACCTCTGTTCATAGGGTCAAATCTATAGGAGAAGTTTTCACCAAGTAACTGGGGGTACTGGCCTCTGATCAAGGTGTGCCCTTAATGTCAAAGGTGAAAATTGTTCCTTGTAGGTCTTGATCTGAAGTAGATCTAGTAGTTTATGCCTAGTAATTGGGGGTACCTGCCTCTGATCAAGGTGTACACCTAATCTCAACAGCATAAATGCCACTGGTCAATTCACTTAGCTCAGTTTCTGAAAATTAAAAAATGAAAAACAAACTACTGTAACTCTTTGAAATCAAAAGTCATTGAGTGTAAATTGTTTTTCTCAATACACATTCAAGTTACCTTTCTTAAACTTCCATGATTAATCACAAAGGATATTATTTCTGACTTATCTATTAAAATCATGTGCCTTAGATTCATTGCTATAAATGGAGTCTATAACTCTTTTTCAGTGGTCAGTTGCTTTACTCTATTTTTATCACTGTTAAATCTGAATTTTTTCAAGACTGTATATTACTGATTCTTATACTTTAACTGTTGTTTATAATCCGGCTCACTTTCTGAACCAATGCTACAGCTGTTGTCTAGTGACCCTCCTACCTTCTCTACCTTTTGATTATCTGTCCATATTCCTTTTCATAGGGGGAGAAATAATTCAGGGGGAGTTCTTCATTCAGGGGGAGTTTGAGCTATTCTAAGGGAAATCTGCATGTATACTGCACCTTGCACTAATGTTTTTCTTTCTTTTTGATCATGTCAAAGGGGGAGAAATTTGGTGACTCACTGTCACTTTGTTGCCATCATCAAAAAGGGGAAGCATGTTGTGCCCCTTAGGCACAAGCATATGATATTTTGTTTTGATGATAGCAACACAGTGAGAGTAGTCATTGTGTTTTGTATACATTGCCCTGCTACATTGCATGCGTTCAGAGTCAGTACATTGCTTAAGTCTGTATAGGGTATTTCATGCATGCTATCAAGCCAGCACAAGTCCATACATCCGCATGCTATCAAGTCCACACAGTCTATACATTCATATGGCATGTCTGCACGCTATAATGTCTGTACAGAGTCTTTGTAGTGTCTGGCTAGCAAGTCCATACGTTGCTCATGCATATACAGTGTCTGCACGCCATATAGTCTATACATTGCATTGCTGCATCGCTGCATAGATTAAGTCTATACATCCCCGGCGGTTCATGCATCAATTAGCAAGGTCTATACAACCTTCTTGGCACAGGCACGCGATCAAGTCTATACACTCCTTATCTTTTCCTACGTTCAGTTCAGCAAGTCTGTACATTGGGCTATCACTTAAAGTCTATACATCCCTTGGCTAGAACTGTGCAAGTCTATACATCGCCAAGTCTGCACATGCAAGTAAAGTCTATACAACGTCTAGCGTCTTACCTCAAAGTCTATGCATCGGCCAGGCAAGTCTGTACATCCACCGTCTCAGTTGAGCCTTAAAGTCTGTACATCCACCGTCTCAGTTGAGCCTTAAAGTCTGTACATCCACCGTCTCAGTTGAGCCTTAAAGTCAGTACATCCACCATCTCACTTGAGCTTTAAAGTCTATACATCGCAGCGTCTCATGCAGCGTCTCATGCCAAGTCTATACATCGTCCGTCTGCATTTAGAAGTATATACATTCTTGGCTGTTCAGCGTCTCATGCAGTGTCTCATGCAAGTCTATACACTCGCACGCTAGCCAGTTTGCAAAGTCTATACATTACTGTTGAACACAAGTCTATACACTGGTTGCTGCATTGTACGCACACTCAAAGTCTACACATTGCATGTTAGCATGCTTGCACACACTAAGTCCATACATAAGCAAAGTCTGCACATTGCTTATACATTGCACGCAGAGTCTACACATTCGTCTGCATGCCTGAGCATCCATTGTTATTGTGCATACTTTGATAGATGTAAAGTCTATACCTTGCTATCTGCATTTGTGCACTCCTTCGACATAGTCTATACACTCATAACTCTAGCCAGTGCATTCTGTGATTCAAGCATTTCCAAGTCTGTACATGCTTTGTCTTCGCATTACAAAGTCCATACACTGCAAAGTCTACACACTGCATTACACACTTCAGGTGGCAAGTATGTACATTGTTCAGAACGCAAAGTCCATACAGCCATTGTGCATTCATTCTTGATGTACATACTTTGCATACTCAAACTAATAATTCTCTGTCTGACAGGTACTGTTCGTGAAGCTTAATGAAGGGCACGTGATCCGAGGCTGGAAGGGCTGACAGGATGATGACACGTGGCCAAAACAATTGGGCGGGAACTGTGGAAGACACGCGCCCAGTGTTGCTCCTGCTAGAACTGCTATATAAGGAATACTCCTTTGTCTGAAGGAGACTGATCGAATACAGAAGACTTGAAAGAAAAGTAGAAGAGCAGAGAGCCCTTTCGATCCAGCAGAAGAGAAAAGAAAGAGAGAAAAGAAAGAGAGTTGAGAGAGTGAAGAGTTGAGAGAGATGTTCCTCAGATCTTTGGTTCAAAACCAGATCTGAGTTTTGCTCACTTGTTTGAGCTACATTCCTTGTAGGGATTCTTTTTCCTTTTCGTTTGTTTCTGTTTTATTTTTTGAACTCCTTTCATCAAGCTGTTAGTCAGCGTTTGCAGAGGTGCTACCTCTGGACCGGTCAAGCTGTAATCCCCAGCGGTTGCAGTGGAGGATTCCACTGGACAGCAAGCTGTGAGGCTCAGCGGGTTGTAGGCAAGCTGTGAGGCCCAGCGGTTCAAGCTGTGAGTCAGCAGTAATCCACACTCGGGTTGAGTGTGTGGTGGATGTAGGTCTGGAGGACCGAACCACCTAAAAACCTCTGTCTACTGTGTGATTGCTTTGTGGTTTGCATCGCCTCTTTATTCTAGTACTCTGCACAGTAGATGTTTGTTTAAGTTCTTCAGCAGTTCTGGTTGGTCTTTGATTTGTGCATTCTATCTGTTTAGCATAATTTCTCATTCCGCATTTGATTCTGCAGCAGTAGTTTTTATCGGGTGTTTGATCTATTCACCCCCCTCTAGATCACCTTTAGCGTCCCAACAATAATTTCAGGGGAATCTTGATCGCACGGATAGGCCGTACAGTCATCCAAGGCTTGGGACGATGGTTCCTATTTTTAAGTTGATGCGTGGATAAATGGGCTTCGGCGTAGTGTCGACTTATAAATATGGATTCTTGACTAAGACTGGATAGCTTAGCAATATTATCCTTGATTATTTTTTATTTTTAATTTATTTTATTTTTTCCTTTTATCCCAGTATACATCATTTAGGATTTTGAGCTTCAACGCGAAAATCTCTTTATTAAATCGGTGATTAAGTTCATTCGCTCCAAATTAAGTTAACATGAAATACTCCACTCCAAATCGAGTACTTTGTTCTCCTTAGAGCCGTTAAGGCTGATTTCTTGAAAGTATCTTTATCTGGATTCCTACCTCATTTCACTTTACCCTTTACAAATTCACCTTGGTTGTAGCACGTCCACTAGCTGGTAACCGCTCTCCAATAGTGTCTCCTTTCGTGCCCACGCGCACATCCTTTTGATAGCTTAGTTTTTCGTCCATATAATTATTGCTTTCTCAAAATTAACCTGAGTTGTTTCATTGAGAATCTTGGAAAGATTTCTAACGCCTAGTGTCGAAGGCGTGTCACATCACACCTTGACATCTACTTTTCAGTCCGCTTCACCTCCATTTCACTTCATCCCCTTTTCGCTCATTCCGTCTCACTCCCCTTCAAAGTAGACGCCAAGGCGGGGCAGCTGTTGACACGCCAAATTTGACACTATGTTGAGCAAGTTTCATGTTACAATATAATATCCCAAGTTCACTTCATCACTGGTTTAATAAACAGGTTTCTCTCATTTTTCATTATTTTTCATAAGTCACGACTGACCCACGGTCGTTTCTTAAAACACGCCCTTCGCCATGTCGCCTATTAGTAAATGACACCCGCATCTCAGGCGTGTTCTTCGAGCTTTACGAATCCAATTTGAAATCAACTCATGAAATTCAGGCCCTCGAGTGGGGCACATTTTTTGAAAAGTGCCCGTCTATTGGACGCGTTTCTCATTTTTAAATATGGAAAGTCTGAATTTTTAAACGTAATAGGCGACTGACCCTTGGGCGCTGTTTGAGAATAGCGGCCGTAATCCGGTCGCGATTTCTATTTCATGTCCGAATGGCATTATACCTTCCCAGATTGAGCATTGCTATTATTTAACACCCTATTCACCTTTGGAAAGGGGTCTCTGGCCCTTCCTCCCTTTGATCTCCCTTCAACCACTATAAATACTCTCCTTATGCTCTCACGCGCGAGGAGAGGCATCTTGAAGAATCAACCTGAGAACCCCCCCACGGTTCAAGTGCATCGTATCACTTTGCGCTTTGTTTCGTCGCTCCTAGCGATTGTCATTCAAGTGTCCAACCAGTCTTCCTCTATCCTGCTTACAGGAGCAGAAGGAGGAGCTTTTCTCTTATATTGTTCAAGTGCATGCTTTCATTACTTTCATCACCCACACATTACTCATCTTGCTAGCTTCATATTAATCACTTAGATAGCTCTTTGCATTCATATTCTCCATCCAACACTCCTACTAGGGGTTTAAAAACCCACCAAAAGGTGTGTTCATACACAATTTCACATCATTTCACACACTAAGAATTTGATACTACACTTGGCTAATCCGGTTTATTTTTCCCGGTTTGTGCTTTCTTTTCAAGGTAATCAAAGTAAAGACCCACTTCATCGGCCGACTGATTGAAGGAGGAAGAAAAGAATCCAATCTCTCCCGCTTACCAGGTATTTTATGCGATCACATTCTCCTATTTTGAGGGCATCCACACCCTCTGGCGATCACACTTCCTTAGGAGCATCACATGCTCCCTTTCCCCTAATTATCATATGAATTGAATTTTTATCTCAAAACATGTCTATTTGACACGTTCCACACTCAGCAAAGGCGCATACAAGCTGGCAACACTGGGGGGGCAAGAGGTACCCAGGACATGGAATTCTATCAATCTCAGGAAAATTTTCTAGTAAAGCGTTACCAACCGTATTCAAAGAAGGTAGCCTTCGGGTTCCCTAGAGGCGAGCACTGCTCCCCTTAAAAATGATAAGGTAACCTCCGGGTTCCCTAGAGGCGAGCACCGCTCTCCTTGAAAACACTAAGGTAACCTTCGGGTTCCCTAGAGGCCAGCACCGCTCCCCTTAAAATTGATAAGGTAACCTCCGGGTTCCCTAGAGGCGAGCACCGCTCCCCTTGAAAACACTAAGGTAACCTCTGAGTTCCCTAGAGGTGAGCACCGCTCCCTTGAAAATAAGAAGGTAACCTCCAAGTTCCCTAGAGGCGAGCACCGCTCCCCTTGAAAACACTAAGGTAACCTACGGGTTCCCTAGAGGCGGGCACCGCTCCCCTTGAAAACACTAAGGTAACCTCCGGGTTCCCTAGAGGCGAGCACCGCTCCCTTGAAAAAACTAAGGTAACCTACAAGTTCCCTAGAGGCGAGCACCGCTCCCCTTAAAATGATGACGGCAAGCAAGTAGAAGATGCAAACACTGCGAAGCATGCACACGCGAAACCCATTCAGGGGTAAGCAGGAATCTTCCATCAAAAGGTACACACCGACATGAACACAAACTAGAGAATTTTATTTCTTTAGTCAGATTACAAGCCGCCAAAATCCAAAAGCAGTCAGGGTACAAGCTGCCAAAATCCCAAAGAGAAAGGCCACTCTCACACGACCGTGATGCGAGCATACAAGAAAATGAGATCACGGAAGCACGACCTTACTCATGATGGTAACAAAAGACCTTGCCTCGACCCGCTTGTTCTGTGGAAGCAGACCAACAGTGGAAGCCGTCTATGCCAGAGAAGAGGGATGAAGCTGCCACTAGCATCTCTTTCGTTCCACAGAAGTGGACCAGCTTGGATGCCACCGGCAAAGAGACCTGCACAAGCAAGGAGGACCGGGTCACCCGACCACCCTAGATTGACGGGGGGCAGTGGAGCAACAAGGTCCGCACATTATGGAGGCCGACATGGCACGCTGGCCATGCTTGCAAACTAGCAAGCATGACCGGTTGCCCTGCCTACCATCATCTTCAAGCAGAGAAACACTCCCCTTAGCTTGGGAGAGTACCTCGTCACACACCTGCAGGCCAAGAAACATGAAGGGAAGTAGTCACGGCCATGCAATAAGAAGACAATGAGAAGAAGGGAGGATTTTATTCAGAAGTAGAGAGGGTATACACAAAGGTATCATCCGTCCCCTTAAGGACAGAACCTGTCCGGCTCAAGAAGCAGAACCCCCCTGCCTGTATACAAGCGATTGACCTTATCCAAGGCCTCCCGCCAGCCATCCAAGTACCTGTTCTGGAATTCCTTGGAGATAGGACCATTTGCTCCCCGCTCCGGCCACAGTCGCCACGGAGCGGGCGGAGGCACCCTCCAGAGGATCAGGGGCTGGCGGGGAGCCTGCAAAGTATCGTCGTCTAACGAAGTACCAGACTCTTGCGAAGACATTCTATAGGGCCTTCTCCCTGGAAGTCTTGGTAACAGGAGCCGAAGACGGAGGTCGATACTTATAGGGAGGAATGAAGGTCCCGGAATGCCGAAGGACTCCTACCGCCTTTTCAAAAAATGCAGAATCCGAAGCGACGGATCCCGAAAGTCGCGCCCTTCCAGAGTAACCCCCGAAGGCGCTGTTCCGTATCCCCAGAGGATTTTGTAGATGCCAGAAAAGAGGGAAGTGCACGGAAGAAATATCTAGAATTGTGAAAAATAGGAAAGTCTTCCATTCAAAAGACAAAGTGTACAAAGGAAAGGCAATCGCCCAAACAGAGACAGAAAAAAATTTAAAAACAACTAGGGGCACCCCCCTAAGGGTTCGCCCCGGTAACATCATCACGTGACCCAACTTCCTTGGGCTCACGTGTAGCAGCAACTCCTGAGGGAGGCTGGTCCTCGGCCAGATCCACTGCGCGCTCCTCCATAGCTGGGACACCAACGGGTGCCCGATTGCGAGTGTTCGGCCCCGGCTTCTACTCCTTAACCTCCTCGTCGCCAAGCTCCTCCTCACCATCTCCTAACTCCGGACCATAGGGTGATGAGGGAGGGAGAAGAGATGGAACCACGGAACCAAGGCTCTTAGATGTGGCCACAACAGCGGTGCTCCAACCTTCCCGGAAGCCACAATCGCACGCCGGCCCAAAGAACTCAACGGCCACCTCGGTCAGCTCGTCCCAGTAGGTCGAAGAGGAGCAGAAGTTCTCCACTACTTTCTCACCAACAGCGGACATCGACGAGCGCAGCTCAGCAAGCTGCACCTTGAACTCTTGGGCTCTAGGTTCAGCCTGTGCCTCCATACTGGCAGCGTGAGCTTCAGCCATCTCGGCCTGGACACGGAAGGAGTCTCAGTCCCATTCCATCCCGACAAGAACCAACCACAGCTGATTCAATTGTTTGCAGAGTCTGGAATTTTCAACCTCAGTAGCCTGCAGGCACCCTTCGAGCACCTCGCAGTTGGCTGAAAGTTCAACTTGACTAGTCTGAGTGGCCTCCAACTCCCAAGCAAGACCACTGAAGTGGTACCTCCACAGACCAATGGCCCCGATGACCGAGCACACGCCCCTCACGGCTAAGTCCATCAACTCCCTCTCGGCCCCGGGACCAAGCTTCCCGGTACGTTCGTGCCACCGAACACTCCTCCCCATAAGATCAATGACCATTGCAATCCCTGCCGACCCGAGCGTCGCTCCCTCGGGTGGTGAGAACTCTGCATGTGAGGAGACCTCCGGCAGCGAAGGAACAACATTGTCAGCAATAGGGGCTTTACCCTTATCATGCCTCCCCTCCACGGGGGCAGACACGGGGGGAGACGGAGTCGACTCTTCAGCCGGCGGCGGCGGTGGCACCTCGGGTGGAGGTAATTTGGACGACACCGGCGGAGTACAGACGCTCTGCTCCTCTTTCTTGAGTGAGGCTGGCTGTCCAGTGTCGCCAACTTGTCCTCGGATAACAGAGCACAACCACCACTGGCCATGGTGGACTCCGCTCCAGCAGCGTCAACAGCTCCTCTGGAGTCTACCCACCGAACGCCAGACCCGCTACTGGCCGCGGAAGATGTCACTGGGCTCACCAGGGGGACGCCCGCAGGGACCAGATATTAGAGCTGCCCCGGAGTGAACGAAACCTCGGCCTGGGGGGCAGCGACTGTCACTTGGCCGGCCCTCGGCTCGACGTGATCCAGGGGGGGAGGGGGAGCACACCGCTGCAACTTGACAATTTCATAGCGCCACGCTGGAACCCCAGGCGCCCCTGAAATTAGATCACGATTGGTTAGCTTAGGTCACCACCAATAGAACACGATGAAGAATCAAAGTCAGTACCCTGAGGTAACGCAGGACTCAACCCCAGCTCTCGGAGTAACCCCGGAGTCAGCACGAAGTCCGCGTTGATAAGGGAAAATCGGAAGACAACATCTATCTTCTTACGTTCCTACGTGTTGGCCGAGGGCTTCCGGTCAGCCCAGATAGGACGGATGCTCCGATGCCTCCAACTACCAGAGGAGTCACGATCCTTCGAGTTGACGAGGTATACATAATGCTGCGACCAACCCTTGAGGTTAGCGACAGCTGCGGAAACTTGGATGAGGCTGCGATCGCCCCGAGCCTTGAAGTATGCATAGGCCGCATCGGTCGGACAACGCTGAAGGCTATAGAAATACCGAAAGAAGTGGACGTTGGGCTCTACCGATGCTTTCCGACATGCAAATAATGGAGGACAGACTCAATAAAGGGGTGAACAGGCAAACGAAAGCCTGCCTGGAAAGACGCCACCGGAACCATAATTCCACCTGGAGGTAGACTCAGTTGATCATTGTCAACGCTAGGAAAGACAATGTCGAACTCGGGGGGAATCTAAAAAGCTTCCCGTAGCCCTCTAATCACCTTGTACGCTACTAGCGGCGGGGAACGAGGTCGATTCGCACCGGCACCGGAAGTGCTTGGGGCGCTGCCACGACCAGGGTTCATCTCTTCGACAGAAGATGAAGGGCTGACGTGAAGGGTTCTCCTACGAGGTGGCATAACTATAGAGGATTGAAAACGCTAAAGAGAAGAAGAAAGTCCTCACCAGGCGAAGGAGGAAGAAGCCCACAGTGAACACGGCAAATGACGGCATCCGATAAGATGTGGATGGAGTCTTCAGGGAAGCCCCACGATGACCCTTATAAACCACTCGCGACAGGCCGGCGCTTCCAGGTTGGGAGGCAGGTGAAAAGGCGCCCATCACTGTCGCGGTACGGTTGCCAACGCCAGATGCCTGTTTGGAGTCCGCGCTCCCAGATAAAATAGGACCTATGTCATGATTACAGTAGTAGCGCCTGCCACCATTGAAGACGCCTTGCACGCCAAGCATGCCATCAGACCCATCAAGGCCCGCGTTACAAGGGGATCGACTTCGAATCCCGCACTCAGACAGACCCTCTCCTATTTGACTCTCAGTCCCCTGCAGAGTGCTCGGCAACTAAGAGTAGGGGGGAAGTGAGGATGGTAAATCTGGTTTGACCCAAGAACGGCTCAACAACAGAGAACCCAGTCTGAGCCCACGACTACAACACGCCCAAGAGGCACCCCAATAGTCACGGCCCAGTCCGACCTGGCATCGGATTCTGCAGCGCGTGAAAGCTACGGCCCAGGCACAGTACTCGCCAGAAGACCATCTGACGACTGACCGTTAACCCCCACGACGTCGGTCTTTACCCCATAATGAGCAAGCACGCCCTACGAGTGCCGTAAGACTCGCCCCGGGACCAGCCGATGCCGGGGTTATCTCCCTTCAATGAGAAACTCTCGCCGCTATAGCGGGAAAGTGTTACTCCACTACTCACGCCCTACCCTATCGAGGGATGAGGCTTCTCGTTCCAGGATAGCCCCTATAAGAAGAGCATCAATAGAGAAGACAAACATGGTGGACAATTCTGCCAAACCTCTGAACCAGAGAACAGAGCTACTAGCCTTGCCACACAGAGGGAAAGCAGTGACAATAGTCCATCCAGAAAGGAAGGCCCCCTCCGGCGACCTTACCACCCAGTGAGCACTCACCGAGTGAGCACTGGGAGCGGGGAGCACTCGTCCGGAAGATCTATATGGCTCCTCGACCTCCTACCTCGATTCCTTTCTCTCTCTCATTTGCTCTTCTCTGCTCTCTCTTAGTCCATTTGCTGACTTAAGCATCGGAGGGTTGTCCCCTGGGGTAACACTCGAGACTCCTTCTGACGCCCCCAGTTTCCAGGTGCTTGCAGGCTTCCACGGGTGCTGGACGACTTCCCCATTCAATAAATAGAGAAGGTGGTACGTGACATAGAAACCAGATTTCTGCCTCAATAGTATTTGTTTCTTTTTATTTATGTTTTCGTTCTTCCTTGTTCTTACAACAAGTTATGTTGCTCAGCGGTCTTGTAGCAAGCTGTAACGACCCGGAGATCCGGATACCGGTAAACCGATACGAAGAACTCGGAGACGCACCCAAGAGGCTGATGAGGCCCCGTAAGGGTTGGGAGGATTGGTTGAGGAGGTACATAATGAACTGGAATTACACGCGCATTATAAAATAGTAATTTCAAGCAGAAGCAATTGACAATAACAGAGTGATATATTTATTAAATAGTCCAGATCCATACATTACAAGTCCAAACACTGTACATGGTCAAAATAAACAACTACACGGGACATACCCCGGTCAAAAGGAAAAGAAAGACAGACAAACCACTGTTGGCACCTACGACCTGCCGTCAAAAGCATGAGAACCACCAGCGGACTGCTGTTGCTGCTCACCTGGAAAGGAAAGGGTGAGTCTCACAACATAGACTCAGTAGGGTTCACGCAGATCCCTACCATGCAGCTAAACTTCTAAAAATAATTAATAATACAATGGCATAAAGAGACAACAGTTAAATAAAGCTGTGCGTGTATAAGAACAATTAAAGACAGCTAACTTAAATGTCATTTAATATTTAAACGAATACTTAAACATGAGACAGATAGAATGAAAATTCAACGTTTCCATCATTTCCAAGTGATAGGAGAAAGAGAGGACCACCAGAAGGAAGACCAGATGCGTCCACTGACGACTTATACTGTGTCTTAAGTATCTCCACTAGCTTGGAACACGGCAAGTGAGACACGTAACAGTAACCGAGTAAAGAACTAGTCAGGGTCACACTCGTCAGTGTCAGTCCATGCCCCGGATCACATGTGCACACACAGGCTCAATGCCTTGAGCCAGGCCTCTAGCTAGTTTTTCTTCCTAGTAGGATGCTACTGCCAAGCCACCTCTGATCACATGTGCTTAAAAATCGTATACCGGGACTACCCCGCCACCTCTCCTAGGTGGGCCGACACTAAAGGTCGTCGGGCTACGACTTGTGGTTCCATCACAAGGAAAGAGAAAATATTTCTATGGGAATATAAAAATGTGCCACAGTTTGTAAAAATATCTAAACATGGCGAACATGCATCATTAAATGCATAAGTAAATGAACAGGATATAATTGATATACTGTAGGACTAAACAGTCTAGCACAGGACCGCAAGGATATGGTAAGCAGTCGAACGATTGACCGCTACACCGACCCATGCGGTCTTTTCCATGATCGCTTAGCCACGAACACTTCATATATTTGAACAAAATGAAACCTTGATCAGGAAACGGTCATGCGACTGACCGATTTGGGATAGAAAATGGTCTGGTCAAAGATCCCGAGGCTCGCACCGCCTTACAGGGTCAAAGGGTATTAGCGGTCATTTGCTGGGCCGCTATGGTTCACAAACGGTCGGTCGAAAGACCGCCAAAAACAATAAACGGTCTAAGGCGAGACCGCTAAGGTCCAACGCCTTATTCAATGAAGAAAACAGTCCCTAGAACGACGGCAAGCCGTCCAGAGGACCCGAACCATGGGTAACTCATTTGAAACCCCTGCCAATCGATTCAAATCGATGGGAAAACATGTTTACACCTGTTCCCTGCCTTCCTACGTCCATTCCACAACAATTATGCATCCAAAAACATAAAAAAATGGCCAAGGATGGATCAAAACATAAATGACAATGTTCATGTTCTTAAAACATAAATGACAAAGTTCATGCATATACCCCCCCTATTAGCATGTCAATGGATGGGGAAACAATCCTAAGAAGGTAAGGAAGCAATCCCTCTACTTGGTTTGAGAAGAAGACGCCGTTCTACGTCCGTTCTACACGAGGAGACCGCACCCCACACTTGAGATTCCCCGCCTCCATGCTCCACGGCTCACCTCCATGCGACACCGCCACTCTACCCACGCCCTAGGCTTGCCAAGGCCACCACCTGCAATCCCTGCAAAGCCCCGGGGTGATCACACCACCGAGAGAGCAAGAGAGAGGGGGAGACATGCGTAGGAGAGAAAGAGAGAGTGAGGGGGAGAGAACTCCCTACGTGGGAAAAAAACCCATTTGATTATATTTTTTTTGTTATAAAACTTTGAATTTCCATAAGGCTTTAAAAGATGAAAAATTATGTATATGCCCATTCTAGCTTCAAAACACTTATACAAATGACCAAGCCCATTAAACTAGGCCCATTAAGCCCAATAAGACAATCTAAACTCATAAATTAGTTTATTCTTCGATACCGATAAGAATCCGTTAACTATCGGGTCTTATAGTCCCTCCCTCCTAATAAAAATTTCATCCTCAAAATTTAAAAGGAAGCACAAGGAGAGAACTGAAGGAAAAATATATCTTATTCGAATAAAAATGGAAACTACTGACGCATATCGTCCTCACGTTCCCAAGTAGCCTCATTACCCGAGTGACGCTGCCATACTACCTTTACCAGAGGGATTACCTTATTCCTCAGTCGTTATTCACGACGATCATCAATCCGTATCAGAAACTCTGGCGTGGATAGATCCGCTGTCACTTCAGGCCACATCAAATCATTTAATACATGAGATGCATTAGGAACATACTTTCTTAACTAAGAAACATGAAACACATCGTGGATCGCTTGCATCGTCGATGGCAATTGAAGTCGATAAGCCACTTGGCCCACACGTTCCAAGATAGAAAACATACCAATATATCGGGGACTAAGCTTTTCACGCTTCCCAAATGTCATCACGCCTTTCATGGGAGATATTTTCACAAAAATAGAATCTCCAGGCTCAAACTGCAATGGTCTTCTACGCTGATCTGCATAGCTTTTCTGTCGACTTTGCGCTGTCAATATTTTCTGCCTGATCAGATGTACCACATCAATACATTGGTGAATCATATCCGGTCTGTCAACAGTCGGTCACCAGTCTCAAACCAGTCCAACGGTGTACGATAAGGATGCCCATACAAAGCTTCATACGGTGCCATATCAATACTGGAATGATAACTATTATTATAAGGGGAATTCCACCAATGGCAAGTGTTGACTCCATGAACCCTGCCAATCCAGACAACATGATTGCAGCATATCTTCTAATGTCTGAATAGTCCTCTCGGACTGACCATCAGATTGGGGATGATTGGTGTCGCCTCGACAGTCGTTGTTAAAATTGCCGTGCCACACAAATTTCAAATATTTATAACCGCACTCACTCACTTATGGATTTGAAAACATGAGTATAATGGTAAGTACGGGTCGATCCCACGGGGAAGGAATTTGGTTATTTTTCTTAGTTGAAAAATATTCTTGTGTTTTAAAAAAAAATCAATTGTTGGATTTTGGAGTGCGATTATGAAAACTTAAATTGGAAAACATAACAGAATTCAAGTGAAAATAGGGGTTGGAAGAAAATGCATAACTTCAAATATAGACAGAATGAGAAGAAGTGTAAAACATGAAAGTTGTAGATAATTGAAAAAGGAAGAACTTTTATGAAGAACACAGAAACAGAAAATGAAAGGAAGATAAGGAAAAACTTGAAAAACTATGACCTATTGGTTCGGATGAACAATAATTGACAGAAAACCAGCACCTTGAAAAATTAATTCTAACTCTAAAAATACACAGAATTAGACAAGGTGGTAGAAGAATGAAATGGAGATCTATAAGAGAGGAACAAAGTTGATGAAGAACTCAGATTAAAAAGAGGTCTAGAAAGGCTTCAAAACATAAGAAAACTAGAATGTCTCACCACGGATGAACAGTAAACACCTAAAACAGCATTTAAGAAAACGGACCAGAACTCTATGAAGTAGGAAGCATTTGAAGAAATGATCAACAGAGAAGTTGAAGAAGACTTGTAAATAAACAACTTTTGTGAAGAAAGCAAATTGAAATAAAGATTACAACTATGCGAAATAAGGCTAAGAACAGGCTGAATTCAAAAATGAAACTTTTATTGAAATAAGAACAATTTACAACTTTGACTTCAAAAGCTTTGAAAATACAACTTGATGCACTCAACAACTTCAGAAATGTAAAGAACAACTTACATTACAAGTGACCAAAGCTAGCTCTCCCCCTACTCAACCTTGCCATCTTGCTAATTCTACTTGCTAATTCTACTTGCTAACTCTTCATTCAAGACCAATGCACCCTTTATATAGGGGTTACAAAAACACTCCAAACAAGTGTACCCAATTTTAGCCTAAAATGGTAGGCAGGTAGGTTCTGCCCACTTTGCCATTTTTTTCGGATTTTTCTGAATTTGTTTGGCATTTTTTTGGCCTTTTCTTCTCCTTCTCTCTCTCTTTCTCTCTCTGCCGGCGCGTTGCGCCGACCGCCGCCGCGTGTTAGGCGGCCGACCGTGGGCCCGCCGTGCGCCCTCCCCGCCTGCCGCCGCCGCGTGTCGCGACTTGGGCGCGTGCGCCCCGCCCGCGTCGCTCCCGGCCTCGCCACGACCCCCGCGCCGGCTGCCTTCGTTGCGACCCGCCACGACCCCCCCCGCCTTCGCCCTCCCGCCTCGTCGCCCGTGCAGGCGGCGAAGGCGGGAAGGGGCGGGGCGGGGTTTGAATTGATTTTTTTATTATATTTTTTTATTTTTTTTAATTTTATTATATAATATATATATATATATATATATCTGTAAATAGTTAGAAAATGCTAAAAAATAGTAAATCAATTTATTTTTTTTTCTAATTTTTTTTCTTATCTTTTTAAACAAGTTTCTGGGCTTTTGGCCTAGTTGAACATATATATTATTATTCTTTTTTTTCTTTTTCTTGGAGCTTTCCTCGAACTGCGTGCCTGCATAAATACATAAAAATTATCATAAAAATTTATTTAATTTCAGAAAATTAAACATTTGATACAAAATCAATAATAAGTGTGAGAAGTGTATATTTAATATCAATTAAGCTCATAAAAATGCATATACTCATGAATTAAATGATAAAAATACACACTAATCACACCCCCCAACTTACTCATTGCTAGTCCCTTAGCAATGCACATAATGAAAAATTTAGGATTAACAAGAGTTTAAAGATATTCAGGCCTCATTTCCAGTTCATCTTTCATAGAGTTAACTAAAGATCAGGACTCTGGAGTAATTACCACAGATTAGCCTTATGTCGGAAATTCAGGTACATGATCAAGAATCTAATCAAAATTCAGTAGCACTTGTGCATGTGTAATGCTAAGTCCACAGTGAAGACAATTTCATCCTCCACGTGCTATTCTGAACAAATGTCTTTCAATTCTGCACTTCTTACTTAGAGCGTTCAATGCACACTAGCTTTTTGTCTGCCTTATTGATATGTCCCTTTTGGGATCACTATATATATATTTTTTTCTTTTCTTTTTCTTTTTCCCTTTTTTTTTCTTTACACACATGATGCTGCACTACCCTTCACTGTTTTACACGAACATCAACACGTCTTAGGTGAAGTAGGCCCGGTTCCACAGATCCAAGTTCCCTTTTCCTTTTGACGCGAACCTCAACACGTCTTAGGTGAAGTAGGCCCGGTTACTCAGAATCGGAGCATTTTTCATGGTGCTTTATTTTTTCTCATACTTTTCTATGGCAGCAAGCTTCTAACATATTTCTTCTTCAGAAAATGCAGAATATCAGACAGTCTGTCTCAAATAACAGAAGGCTTGTCCTTCTTGTTTCATTAGCGTGCAACGTGCTTTTATTTTTCTTTGAAAGTGCATCTAAACTTTTAAAGAGATTCTTTAAATCAGTTTTCCATGGCTAGAGTAAATAAATTATCCATCATCTGATTCTCTAGTCATTTCCATTCTAGAATCACTTTTCATACGACATGAATCAAGAAATTCAACTCGGAGAAAACTGTTGTTTCACATGACAATTCAAGAAAGTAAGAAAAATTTTTGTTTTGTTGAAAATTTTTGAAAATTTTTGAAATTTTTGACATTCATTTATCTCCCCCCCCAACTTAAATGACATTGTCCTCAATGGCATAAACAGTAGAAAGATCAGAGGACATGTAAAGAGATAATATAGTTGGGATGGAAGGATACAACCTGATGGGTCGGGCGAAGTGATGAGAGCTTCATTGCGTTGTGGCCTGAGAATTGTAAAAGAAACACACTAAAACAAAACATCAAATCACAAAAACCGTGGGTGGCCTCCCAAGAAGCCATTTATTTGGACACCAACTGTGAAAATGTTGGGCTGCCTCCCAAAAAGCGCTAAATTTAACGTCTTCAGCCAGACGCACTGTAGCTCAACAACCAACAAGTTGATTTTAAAATGAGCCACCAAAGAATTTTGTCCTTGCCAAAATTTACTTTTTCATGCTCTGAAGAAAATGAATGTGGCTGGTGAGCGCAAGGGCAAAGCATGTATCGAGGTGGAGGCATCACAAACGGACCACCCCAATCAGAGAATAGAGGAGGAACATTGGGAAAAATCATGTCATCAATTATGAAATGTTCCTCCTTAGAGGCTATGGGATCATCATGTAGAGCAAGAGTAGACCAATCGGTTGGAAGAACTTCAAAAGAATCACCATGGTCAAGAATTGGCATAAGCTCTATCCTCTCCTCTAGATTGAAAGTATCATGCGGTACATTCAAATCATTCAATTCCTCATTTACCCCAACTTCATTATTCAAATAAACATTCAATTCTAGATCCATCTTCACTTCTTCTTCCTTCCCATCTTCAAAGATAATTTCATCAAAGTCATGTCCCATCTCCACGTCTTCTCCATTCCCATCTTCAAAGAGAAGGTCATCATAATCGGGGAGAGACTTGTGATGAGGTTCAATATATTCATCCTCTCCCTCTAACTGAAGATCATCCACCTCTCTTGCATTTCCCTCATGTTGGTAAGCAAGCACTGGCTCCTCAAATTCCTTTGTAGGAGGGGGAATATACTCATTCATCAGTTCATCACCGTCATGAATTTCATTGCCATCAAATTCTTCAATCTCCTCAAATTGTCTAGGTTCCTCATTCAAATCGTTTTGACAAGATCTCTCCATAATTCCTTCATCTTCTAAATTAAGATTAATCAGAGGGTAATGCTCTTGGGGAATCATAGAGTGATCATAGTCATCATCAGGAATTTGATCAGTAGAAATGCAACCAGAAGAGCTAAGCACTTGTTCTTCCTCAATCCTCTTGATCGTCTCAATCATCCTATCAATTCGTGCTTGGCGAGATTGACTTTGAAGCATCATTGATTGACAGGGTTGATTGAATGTCATCTCTGAATTGGGATTTGAGGGTAGAGGAGTTGAATAGTGAGGCCGAGATTCAACAGAAAAATGTGAAGAGTAACCAGCAGAAGGTGGTGACAAGGTCATGGGCCAGCCCTCTTTAGGTTGGGATTGATCATAAGGATCAGTAGAATTTGAGGCCCAAATTTGAATTGCATTAAGCCATTCTTCTCCCCCCAACTTAGGCTCCTCATTATTTGCTTTGGCCATTACAAAGTGAGATTCATCAGCTGCCCCCCAATTTTCCTGATATGGCTGCTCCATATGATCCTCATTATCAAAAAGTGATGGAGAAGTATGGAAGTGAGGATTGATAGATGGAGCATTCAAGCCGATATTATAATCATAATCAGGAAATTGATTTTCAAGATTTTTCGTGGAGAGGCTAGCATGTTGGTCCAGTTCTAGCTCTCTATCACGTTGATCAATATGGGCTTGAATGATTTGGCTTTGAGCATTAAGGGTTTGCTGATTGGCCAAGATGAGCTGAGTTAGTTGAGTAAATCGGTCCTTGACGTCAGACTGTGGAGGAGCTGGATAGGTTGGGTAGGACTCAGACAGTGGTGAGGATTTAGAATGAAAATCAGTCTCGTACTGAGGTGATGGGGAATAGATGGAGTGTCCTTCATGTTGGGCTTGGTAGTAAGGAGCATTTGAGTAAGAAGCCCAATCTGAAAAGTGTGAGTTTGAAGGATTATGAATGGGTGGTGAGGACACACGGCGCTATCCTCGACGGAGCACCCGGCACACCGCTACCTCCTTGTGGCTCGGCGACGGCGGCACCTTCTAGTTATCTTTTCATCATGTTTAGGCCATGTTGGGCCTCAGTCTGGACTTGCTCAGGCCTTGTGGGCCTTGTCTTTTGGTCCCTGCGTGGACATCTTATTGTTTGGGCACTTATTGGGCCATATAGTGGCCAATTGGGTTGCTTTGTGGGGTAATGGATCTTGTTATTGGGTCAGGGGCTTATTGGGGCTTGAAGCCCACTTAAAAGAGGCCCATTAGGGTTTAGGGGGCGGCCCCCTCCCCATCTAGAGGAGGAGGAGGCAGCCGCCCCCCCCCCTTCCTAGTTCTACTAGGGAAGGTGGGGGGCGCTCCCCTCTCCCTTCCCCTTTTCCCCTCTCCTCCTTTCCCCAACTCCACCCCTTCCTTATCCCACTTAGATTCCTTTCCTATTTTCTAAGCTTGCTGAAATTTGGGCCGCCTTTCTCTCCTTGGAGCTGGGCGCACCCCTCCCTTCTAGTTAGATTAGGGTTTTCCCATCCCCTATAAGTAGTTCTCACCTTGTACCGATTACAGTTTACACATGAATTTGAATACAAGTGAGTATTGTGCAAAGCTTTTTGCGCCCTTCTCTCTCTCTCTCTTTCTGCTCCTGCGACGGGAGAACGGCGGGGTGTGACGCCTCAGCCCTCGGTGGACTCCGGGGTTCCCTCTTATCCTCATCTTCTTCCTCAACGGTTCGTGTTCGTGATTCCAGATTTCTGCCCCGACTTGTAGCAGAGCTCGCGCCCCCTTCCTGGACGAGTTTTGCCACGACCTATTTTCTGGAGATACGTCTGCGGATCAGCTTCGCGTCAGCGCCCATTTTGCATCAATCGGAGATCGGCACTGCCCGTACCGATTTTCTCCGCCGACCTGCGCCAGCACCACTTTCTCTGCTCACCCAGCGGGGAGGCCCTGATTGCGAATTTTCCCCAGGCCTCCACGCTGCGTCTTTTGCCCTGGTTTCTTCAGGGTTCGTAGATCTCCGAGTCAACTTTCCAACGCCGCCGACGGCGTCGCGTTTCGACATCGTCACCGTCCGTGGCGGTCGATCTCGTGGGGTTGCGCCAGCGCGTCTGCCCAGTCCGCCCAGCGAACCAGCCCCGACTTTCAGCGACTCCTGCGGCTCGCACCGGCGTCGTCTGCCAGCGCCATTTGGCCGAGGGCGATCTCTGCCAGTCAGCTTTCACCCCCAACCGGCCCGGACTTGTTCGGGCACCAGAAGGCCGATTTCCAGATTTTACCGTCGGCGAGCGCAGTTCTGCACCCACAGAACCTGATCTGACCTTCAGCAGCGCCCACGGTCACCACCGGTGGATCCAGCGCGCCCCCTTTGGCCGGAGCGTTCCTCCAACAGTCAGCGACGCGTCCTCTCTGACGGTGCCTCAAACGGGCGTCGTATCAGCCCGTGAGACCCCCCCTCCGCCCAGGCGCGCGCGACACCGGTTTCTGCAGCGTTGCACCCGAACCTCCTCGTGGCCGACCCGTCACCGAGTGCAGCCCGTCAACCCGTGTCCGGCAGCCCCGAACGTATTGGTTGTAGCCTTTTACCTCCCTGCGAGGAGTGGGCCGTTATTGGGTTGTATTTTATTGACCTCTGGTGTATCGGGGTTGTTGGTTCACGGCCGGGGTTCCTTCCCCACGCCTAGGCGTGGAGGTACGCGCTCCGACTCCCCTCCTTTTGCTTGCTCTTTTAGTATGTGATTGATTATGCCGCGTGAGAGAGGGTAGGTGCCTAGCCACTTATTGCCATCACCGCGGATCGTGAGTGAGAGCATCCATCCCTAGCACTAGTCGAGCACCGAGCTAGGACTCGACTCCCCTTGTCTTTGGAGGTCGACTATACGCCTAGACACGTGCGCTTCCCTCCTTGGGACGGCCGAGGTCGGAGTTTCTGTTGAGAGACGTCCCTCATTCTGTGGGATATCACGGTGGTCAGCCACTTGGCGACCCTTGAGCGTGCTACTGCCGGCCTCAGTTAGAGTCTTTTGTGAGTCTTAGTCCGTGTCGGTCCCCGTCCCGCGTCAAATTTGGTATCAGAGCATGGTTACCAACTTGTCCTTACAGGTTGGGTCTTAGGGTCGTGTCTAGGTTTTGGACGTGTCTTGTTTGAGTCTTGCATCTCATTGCATTCGTGTCCCTCTAGGTCTTAGGGTGTCAGCCTACCCTTCCCTTAGTCTCCTTTGCATGCCCACTCGGGGTGGTTCGGATTACCATCGCCCGGACGCCATGGGTGACCAACACCCACCTCAGGGACGCCCATCTCTAGAGGATCTGATTACCCAACTTATGACCCGTATGGACAGGTCCGACCAGTCCATCAAGGAGTTGACTGAGCATCTAGATGGCCGTCTGAAGATCATTGAGGATCGTGCCAGAGTGTCTGACTTAACCATCCAGGGCCTTGTTGGACGGATTGGGAGAGTTGATGAAGTGCCCCACCAGGACCCTCCTAGAGCCGATCGAGCCCCTCCAGTTGCTGCCGCTCAAGCCCCTCGGGCTCAGGAGCGACGTCCCCGAGCCCCCGACTTTGATGACTATGGGTCCGAGAATGATTTTGAGGGGAATGGGCGCCAGTACCGTGGTCGTCGACCACATCAGGATGAGGATGATAGGATCCTTAGGACCGTCCGTGCCGATCCACCCACTTTCGAGGGGTCCCTTGACCCAAAAGTCTACATAGACTGGGAGAATAGCATGGATAGGTATTTCGAATGGGTTGAGATGTCTGAGCTTCGGCAAGTCCGATTTGCCAAGATGAAGCTCGTGGGGAGAGCCCAGACCTACTGGAGGAATGTCGAGAGCCTGATGTTGCAGAGGCAGGATCCACCCATAGAAACCTGGATTGACATGCGGCGTAAGCTCCGCGAGAAGTATGTCCCTCCTTCTTACCGCCAGAGGCTCATCGACCGATGGCAGACCCTTAGTCAGGGCGATCGGTCCGTGACCGAGTACATCGCCGAGTTTGACGAGTATTATTTGCGATGTGGAGTTGATGAGGAGAAGGGCATGCCTGTTTCGCGTTTTCGCCGTGGTTTGAGGCCCGAGTATCAGTATGAGCTCTACCGTCGCCAGGTAGACACTTTAGAGCTGGCTTACCAGGTTGCCCTAGAGTTAGAGCAATTTGAGTTGGAGTTTGGCCCCACCTTTCGTCAGGGGATGCCTAGTCAGCGGGGTCTTGACCCTCGCTCCACTTCCACCCAGTATGGTCGATATCCGGCGGCTCGGCCCGCGGAGCCTCTTCGCCAGGACCCCACTGGTCCCAGGCCTCGTCCACCCCTTCCTAGGGACCCGTTTCCTCCACCTCGCCAGCAGCCGCCCTACCCCCCCACACGCCCTACACTTCCACCTCCCGCGCACCCTGCGCGTTCTCAGCCTTTACTCCCCGCGCCCCGTCATGATGACAAGGGCAAGAGTCCTATGACCGCTGGAGCCTCATCCAGTGCGGGCGCACGTACTACTTGTTACCGGTGTGGCGGATTTGGCCACTTTGCTGATAGATGCCCCACTCGAGAGAGGAAGGCCCTTGTCGTGGCAGACCCCACTTCCACTGAGTCCCCCACTGAGCCTATTCCTGTTAGTTATGAGGTAGACCAGGACTTGGTTGAGGAGTTCTTCGATGATCTGCTCGAAGGAGAGCAGGATGGTGCCCAGGGTAGCCACTTTCAGGGTGACCCACAGTTAGGGGTAGTTAGGTGCATCCTAGCCCAGCCCCAGGTGAGTGACGACTGGCGTCGCACCACCATTTTTCACACCTTCTGCAGGCTTGGGGGTAAAGCTTGCAAGATTGTCATTGATAGCGGGAGTTGCATCAACGCCATATCTACTGGCACTGTTACCCGCCTTGGGTTAACCCCAGTTGACCACCCTGCCCCCTATAGGGTTTCGTGGGTCGATTCTACCTCCATTCCTGTTAGGCTCCGTTGCCTGGTGCCCCTTCAGTTCCAGACCTATCAGGATGAAATTTGGTGCGATGTTCTACCTATGGAGGTAGGTAGCATTATTTTAGGGAGGCCGTGGTTGTTTGACATGGATGCCACCCTACAGGGCCGTGCAAACACTTGCACATTTGATCACAACGGCCACAGGATCACCCTCCACCCAGCCCCACCTAGGGACCCTACTGTTAGGGGACCAGCCGGCCCTAGTGCCACGACCACCCCTCACCAGGGGAAGGTCAGCCCACCACCACCACCACCTCCGGTGTCAGTTTCCACCCCCTCTCCCACCCTCACCATAGAGGCCCCTCCGACTAGGAGGTTGATGATCATCAGTCCCCGAGAGATGGAGAGAGAGGTTGCTAGTGGTGTCCCTCTTTTAGCTGTGGTTGTCAGGGAGACGGGTGAGGTGGTCCCCAGTCTCGAGGGAGTGACAGACCCTCAGTTAGCTGAGATGTTGCGAGAGTTTGCTGATATTTTCCCGGAGGACCTTCCCGAAGGCCTTCCACCATTGCGTGACATTCAGCACGAGATTGATCTTGTCCCGGGCTCGTCCTTGCCCAATCTTCCACATTATAGGATGAGTCCCGCGGACCACGCTGAGCTACAGAGACAGGTTGATGAGTTGATGAGTAGGGGTTCCCTTCGGGATAGCAAGAGTCCCTGTGCTGTTCCCGCCCTGCTAGCGCCGAAGAAGGATGGCACATGGCGTATGTGCATCGATAGCCGTGCGATCAATAAAATCACGGTTAAGTATAGGTTTCCCATTCCCCGGCTGGATGACTTGCTTGATATGATGTCGGGAGCCACGATTTTCTCGAAGATCGATCTTAGGAGTGGCTATCACCAGGTGAGGATCAGACCAGGTGATGAGTGGAAGACTGCATTTAAGACCAAGGATGGTCTTTACGAGTGGTTGGTCATGCCCTTCGGGCTGACTAACGCCCCTAGCACCTTCATGCGGGTGATGACGCAGGTGTTGCGTCCTATGATTGGAGTGTTTGTGGTCGTCTACTTCGACGACATCTTGATTTATAGCCGCACTAGGGAGTTACACCTAGACCACCTTAGGCAGGTGTGTGTTGTTCTGAGACGGGAGAGCTTGTTTGCCAACCCTAAGAAGTGTAGCTTCATGACTGACCAGGTTTCTTTCTTAGGGTTCATTGTGTCCCGTGACGGAGTCTCCGCTGATCCGGAGAAGATCCGTGCCATAGTGGAGTGGCCCGAGCCCCGCTCACTCCACGATGTTAGGAGCTTTCATGGTCTGGCGACATTCTATCGCCGTTTCATTAGGGGGTTCAGTTCTATCACCGCCCCGATCACGGATTGCATCCGTAAGGGCGAGTTTACCTGGACGAAGGCTGCTGCCACAGCCTTCCAGACTATCAAGGATCGCATGACCCAGGCACCCGTTCTTACACTTCCTGACTTTTCTAAGGTGTTTGAGGTTACATGTGATGCCTCAGGTGTAGGCATAGGGGGAGTGCTTAGCTAGGAGTCCCACCCGATAGCCTTTTTCAGTGAGAAACTCAATGATGCCAAACTGCGTTACTCTACTTATGACAAGGAATTCTACGCAGTTGTCCAGGCTTTGCGCTATTGGAGGCACTATCTCCTCCACCAGGAGTTCGTGCTCTTTTCTGACCACGAGGCATTGAGATTTCTCCACACCCAAAAGAAGTTGAATGCCAGACATAGTAGATGGGTGGAATATTTGCAGGAGTTTACATTCGTTCTCAAGCACAAGGCAGGTGCTGAGAACAAGGTGGCCGATGCTCTTAGTCGGCGGGTGATGTTGATATCCACCATGAATGTTCAGGTGGTTGGTTTAGAGAAGTTGAAAGAGGCCTACATTGATTGCCCGGACTTCGGTCCCATCTATTCTGCCCTCAGTCAGGACCGTCCCGTGAGTTTAGCGAGTATGTCCTTCAGGATGGTCACTTATTTCGAGGTGATAGGTTGTGCATCCCACGGACTTCAGTTCGTGATTTTCTTACGTGGGAGCTTCATGCAGGAGGTCTTGCCGGCCACTTCGGCCGAAACAAGACCATAGAGGCTGTTGAGCACCGTTTCTGCTGGCCCAGTTTGAAGAGGGATGTAGCCCGCATAGTTGCCCAGTGTCGTATTTGTGCCCTAGCGAAGCAGAGGAAACAGAACACTGGCCTTTATACCCCTCTGCCTGTCCCTGATAATCCTTGGCAGGATATCAGCATGGACTTTGTGCTTGGTTTGCCCCGTACTGCACGGCGGCATGATTCTATTTTTGTTGTGGTTGACCGCTTCTCCAAGATGGCCTTGTTTATTCCTTGTTCCAAGACATCGGATGCCTCTAGAGTTGCCAGGTTGTTCTTCACCCACTGTGTGTCCAGGTTTGGGTTGCCGCGTACCATTGTTTCTGATAGGGATGTGCGTTTTACGAGCTATTTTTGGAAAACCCTTTGGCGGATGATGGGCACCCAGTTGAAGTTCTCCACCGCATACCACCCCCAGACTGACGGTCAGACAGAGGTAGTCAATAGAAGTCTAGGGGATCTTCTGAGGTGTTTAGTGCGTGATAGAGTTGGAGATTGGGACCTTGTCTTACCATTAGCAGAGTTTGCATATAATGATTCGGTCAATAGGTCTACAGGGTTGAGTCCATTTGAGATTGTCACTGGTCGAAGACCTAGGAAGCCGATTGATTTGATTCCCTCCCCCATTCAGTCCCGAGTCTCTGAGTCAGCTGAGTCTTTTGCGGAGCATATTAGACAGTTGCATGACCATGTCCGTCGTCATATAGAGGCCAGCAACGCACGTTACAAGGAGTTAGCTGACGCGCACAGACGCACACGTGAGTTCCGTGAGGGAGAGTACGTCATGGTCCGGGTTAGACCGGAACGGTTTCCTTCGGGAGCCGTAAAGAAGCTCCAAGACCGCGGTGCAGGACCATTCAGAGTGTTGAGGCGTATTGGGTCGAACGCGTATGAGATCGAGCTACCAGACGACTACGGGATCAGTTCGACGTTCAATGTCTCTGATCTGGTAGCTTATCGGGATCCCGCGGTGATACCCAGTGAGTTATTTGGGCCTGACCCTCCTGTTGTGAGTGATACACCTACTGAGAGTCCACCTCCTCCAGCCCCATTACAAAAACGCGAGCATATAGATTGCATACTGGATGAGCAGGTGACTACTACCAGGAGCGGAGCCTACCAACGCTTCTTAGTGCGTTGGAGAGGGCGCCCCGAGTCGGACAACACCTGGATTACACGTGGAGAGCTGGAGCGGATCGATCCGGACCTGCTGGAGCGGTACCTCAGCGACCGTGACCCTTACTCGACGGGGTCGAGTTCTTCCCACCCGGGGAGAATTGGTGAGGACACACGGCGCTATCCTCGACGGAGCACCCGGCACACCGCTACCTCCTTGTGGCTCGGCGACGGCGGCACCTTCTAGTTATCTTTTCATCATGTTTAGGCCATGTTGGGCCTCAGTCTGGACTTGCTCAGGCCTTGTGGGCCTTGTCTTTTGGTCCCTGCGTGGACATCTTATTGTTTGGGCACTTATTGGGCCATATAGTGGCCAATTGGGTTGCTTTGTGGGGTAATGGATCTTGTTATTGGGTCAGGGGCTTATTGGGGCTTGAAGCCCACTTAAAAGAGGCCCATTAGGGTTTAGGGGGCGGCCCCCTCCCCATCTAGAGGAGGAGGAGGCAGCCGCCCCCCCCCCTTCCTAGTTCTACTAGGGAAGGTGGGGGGCGCTCCCCTCTCCCTTCCCCTTTTCCCCTCTCCTCCTTTCCCCAACTCCACCCCTTCCTTATCCCACTTAGATTCCTTTCCTATTTTCTAAGCTTGCTGAAATTTGGGCCGCCTTTCTCTCCTTGGAGCTGGGCGCACCCCTCCCTTCTAGTTAGATTAGGGTTTTCCCATCCCCTATAAGTAGTTCTCACCTTGTACCGATTACAGTTTACACATGAATTTGAATACAAGTGAGTATTGTGCAAAGCTTTTTGCGCCCTTCTCTCTCTCTCTCTTTCTGCTCCTGCGACGGGAGAACGGCGGGGTGTGACGCCTCAGCCCTCGGTGGACTCCGGGGTTCCCTCTTATCCTCATCTTCTTCCTCAACGGTTCGTGTTCGTGATTCCAGATTTCTGCCCCGACTTGTAGCAGAGCTCGCGCCCCCTTCCTGGACGAGTTTTGCCACGACCTATTTTCTGGAGATACGTCTGCGGATCAGCTTCGCGTCGGCGCCCATTTTGCATCAATCGGAGATCGGCACTGCCCGTACCGATTTTCTCCGCCGACCTGCGCCAGCACCACTTTCTCTGCTCGCCCAGCGGGGAGGCCCTGATTGCGAATTTTCCCCAGGCCTCCATGCTGTGTCTTTTGCCCTGGTTTCTTCAGGGTTCGTAGATCTCCGAGTCAACTTTCCAACGCCGCCGACGGCATCGCGTTTCGACATCGTCACCGTCCGTGGCGGTCGATCTCGTGGGGTTGCGCCAGCGCGTCTGCCCAGTCCGCCCAGCGAACCAGCCCCGACTTTCAGCGACTCCTGCGGCCCGCACCGGCGTCGTCTGCCAGCGCCATTTGGCCGAGGGCGATCTCTGCCAGTCAGCTTTCACCCCCAACCGGCCCGGACTTGTTCGGGCACCAGAAGGCCGATTTCCAGATTTTACCGTCGGCGAGCGCAGTTCTGCGCCCACAGAACCTGATCTGACCTTCAGCAGCGCCCACGGTCACCACCGGCGGATCCAGCGCGCCCCCTTTGGCCGGAGCGTTCCTCCAACAGTCAGCGACGCGTCCTCTCTGACGGTGCCTCAAACGGGCGTCGTATCAGCCCGTGAGACCCCCCCTCCGCCCAGGCGCGCGCGACACCGGTTTCTGCAGCGTTGCACCCGAACCTCCTCGTGGCCGACCCGTCACCGAGTGCAGCCCGTTAACCCGTGTCCGGCAGCCCCGAACGTATTGGTTGTAGCCTTTTACCTCCCTGCGAGGAGTGGGCCGTTATTGGGTTGTATTTTATTGACCTCTGGTGTATCGGGGTTGTTGGTTCACGGCCGGGGTTCCTTCCCCACGCCTAGGCGTGGAGGTACGCGCTCCGACTCCCCTCCTTTTGCTTGCTCTTTTAGTATGTGATTGATTATGCCGCGTGAGAGAGGGTAGGTGCCTAGCCACTTATTGCCATCACCGCGGATCGTGAGTGAGAGCATCCATCCCTAGCACTAGTCGAGCACCGAGCTAGGACTCGACTCCCCTTGTCTTTGGAGGTCGACTATACGCCTAGACACGTGCGCTTCCCTCCTTGGGACGGCCGAGGTCGGAGTTTCTGTTGAGAGACGTCCCTCATTCTGTGGGATATCACGGTGGTCAGCCACTTGGCGACCCTTGAGCGTGCTACTGCCGGCCTCAGTTAGAGTCTTTTGTGAGTCTTAGTCCGTGTCGGTCCCCGTCCCGCGTCAATGGGGTTTTGATAAGGTGCCCAAGAAGAAGATTGTTGATTTTCCCACCTAGGATATGGATTTGTGTGAGAAAAAGTGGTGGAAAAATTCGATGGGCATTGGTTTGGCTCTTGGGGAAGAGATGAATTGTAAATCCCATTTTGGCCGAATGATGGATTTGGATGATATTGGGTCAATAAAGGATTTGAATTCAAATGGCCCACATGATTGAACATGAAAATATCTAGTAATGGGCCTAAACAAAAGTGGATGTGGCGATGCGAAAGGCCCAAGAAAGAGTGATGATTTTTCAATGAATTTTTTTTTTATGTTTTGATATTATTATTTTTTTTTATGCAAAGATAAACAAGTTAGCACACAAATGACCCTAATGACCTAGATGTGCCCTAGACCTACAAGTAGGGTTTCACAAAGTGATGAAAGTGAAATGTAAGTTTATCCTCAATATGACCACCAGCCAGGTAAGGGGTGGGGAAGTGGGAGGTTCCCCCTACTTTCGTAGGGACCTTATTATGCCAAACCACTAACCCGCTTAAAGCGTTTGCTGTCCGACCGTCTTGCCTTAGGCACCGGTTTTCATATGAGGATAAACCTAAATAACACAAGAATCACAGTGTGATCCTAGGGCCAACGTCTACTGAGTTTTATTTTAAGGCCTAGGCAATGCAGAGATGCAAGGGAACTGTGGTTTTCGGGCTAAGGAAGGGTGATGAAATCCCCACCTTATTTTGTTTAGGGGTAGTGCCCTTAATGTATTTTGAAATGAAAATGCACACCACAATTTCAAACAAGGGGTTCTTTATGCAAAAATGAATGCCAGACTGGGATCAGTAGAACGTACCTTGCCCCTCGCAATCTTCAAAATGCAATGCAGAAATTAAACAAAGACAAATTCTAAGCTAAATGATGCATGACCTAGAGCATGAAAGTGTAGTTTCTACTCTTGCAATGATGTCTTTTATTTGGTACAAATGAAGATTTTTTTTTTGTTTTTGTTTTTAGTTAATGAACCTAACTAACCAGCATGAAAAATTTTCTTTTGTTTTGATTATTTTTTATTTTTATAGAGTTTTCAAGAAATTTTCAGATTTTTGTAAAAAAATTTCAGAAAGTGGAAAGATAGAACCTGTTTCTTGATTTCAGCCCTTTGGCAATGCTTCCGAGCTATTTAACGACGTTTCATATCCTTGGAATTTCAGATTCGATCTTCCTCTTTCTTTGTTTTTCAAATTTTTTTTTCGTTTTCCTGCACAAGTAAAGAAAGCAAAAATCAATATACAAATATTAAACACAATAGTATCCAACTATGAAAAGTATCTCCATCCCCGGCAACGGCGCCAAAAATTTGGTGTCGCCTCGACAGTCGTTGTTAAAATTGCCGTGCCACACAAATTTCAAATATTTATAACCGCACTCACTCACTTATGGATTTGAAAACATGAGTATAATGGTAAGTACGGGTCGATCCCACGGGGAAGGAATTTGGTTATTTTTCTTAGTTGAAAAATATTCTTGTGTTTTTTAAAAAAATCAATTGTTGGATTTTGGAGTGCGATTATGAAAACTTAAATTGGAAAACATAACAGAATTCAAGTGAAAATAGGGGTTGGAAGAAAATGCATAACTTCAAATATAGACAGAATGAGAAGAAGTGTAAAACATGAAAGTTGTAGATAATTGAAAAAGGAAGAACTTTTATGAAGAACACAGAAACAGAAAATGAAAGAAAGATAAGGAAAAACTTGAAAAACTATGACCTATTGGTTCGGATGAACAGTAATTGACCGAAAACCAGCACCTTGAAAAATTAATTCTAACTCTAAAAATACACAGAATTAGACAAGGTGGTAGAAGAATGAAATGGAGATCTATAAGAGAGGAACAAAGTTGATGAAGAACTCAGATTAAAAAGAGGTCTAGAAAGGCTTCAAAACATAAGAAAACTAGAATGTCTCACCACGGATGAACAGTAAACACCTAAAACAGCATTTAAGAAAACGGACCAGAACTCTATGAAGTAGGAAGCATTTGAAGAAATGATCAACATAGAAGTTGAAGAAGACTTGTAAATAAACAACTTTTGTGAAGAAAGCAAATTGAAATAAAGATTACAACCATGCGAAATAAGGCTAAGAACAGGCTGAATTCAAAAATGAAACTTTTATTGAAATAAGAACAACTTACAACTTTGACTTCAAAAGCTTTGAAAATACAACTTGATGCACTCAACAACTTCAGAAATGTAAAGAACAACTTACATTACAAGTGACCAAAGGTAGCTCTCCCCCTACTCAACCTTGCCATCTTGCTAATTCTACTTGCTAATTCTACTTGCTAACTCTTCATTCAAGACCAATGCACCCTTTATATAGGGGTTACAAAAACACTCCAAACAAGTGTACCCAATTTTAGCCTAAAATGGTAGGCAGGTAGGTTCTGCCCACTTTGCCATTTTTTTCGGATTTTTCTGAATTTGTTTGGCATTTTTTTGGCCTTTTCTTCTCCTTCTCTCTCTCTTTCTCTCTCTGCCGGCGCGTTGCGCCGACCGCCGCCGCGTGTTAGGCGGCCGACCGTGGGCCCGCCGTGCGCCCTCCCCGCCTGCCGCCGCCGCGTGTCGCGACTTGGGCGCGTGCGCCCCGCCCGCGTCGCTCCCAGCCTCGCCACGACCCCCGCGCCGGCTGCCTTCGTTGCGACCCGCCACGACCCCCCCCGCCTTCGCCCTCCCGCCTCGTCGCCCGTGCAGGCGGCGAAGGCGGGAAGGGGCGGGGCGGGGCGGGGTTTGAATTGTTTTTTTATTATATTTTTTTTTATTTTTTTTTAATTTTATTATATAATATATATATATATATCTATATATATATCTGTAAATAGTTAGAAAATGCTAAAAAATAGTAAATCAATTTATTTTTTTTTCTAATTTTTTTTCTTATCTTTTTAAACAAGTTTCTGGGCTTTTGGCCTAGTTGAACATATATTATTATTATTCTTTTTTTTTCTTTTTCTTGGAGCTTTTCTCGAACTACGTGCCTGCATAAATACATAAAAATTATCATAAAAATTTATTTAATTTCAAAAAATTAAACATTTAATACAAAATCAATAATAAGTGTGAGAAGTGTATATTTAATATCAATTAAGCTCATAAAAATGCATATACTCATGAATTAAATGATAAAAATACACACTAATCAATGATACGTTGAACTAAATGCCAATTCTGTACCCAACACCTTTTGAAAACTCTGCCAAAAGCCAGAAGTAAAACGTAGGTCACGATCTAACACAATGGATATTGGATTTCCGTACAATGGCACAATCCTTGCAACATAAAGCTCAGCCAATTTCTGGACATTCCACGTCACCTTGATCGGCAACAATCTCGCTGTCTTAGTTAAACGATCAACTAACAGCCAAATACCATCATAGCCTTGTGAAGTGCGGGGTAAACCCACAATAAAATCAGCAGTAACATGATCCCACTTCCACATCGGAATCTCCAAAGGTTGAAGCATTCCTCCAGGCCTTTGGTGTTCAGCATTTACCTGTTGACATGTCAAACACTTAGACATGAAATCTGCTACATCCCTTTTCATACCTGGCCACCAAAATTGCCTTTTCACATTATGATACATTTTCGTGGTGCCAGGATGAATAACATAACGGGATCCATGCGCATCACGCAAAATAACATTCCTGAATGAATCATCAGCTGGAACATAAAGTCTACCTCTGAATCTAACCATTGAATCATCACCGAACTCCACATCTGGCATTAACACAATGCGAGACAACTCAGAATCTACTTGCTGTGCCTCCCTGATCTGCTGGTAAATAGCTGGAGTCATCACTAGACTAGCAAGAATAGCTACCATCGGATCACGGGGAATTTTCAATCTGAACGTCTCAGAAGGAAATTGTTCCCACAACTTCCATTCTCAAATCAACAAACTACTGATTTGCATTTTTCTACTCAATGCATCAGCCACCACATTCATCTTGCCAGATTGATAAGACAGAGTAAAATCATAATCTTTCATGTACTCCATCCACCTGCGCTGACAAAGATTCAAATCCTTTTGAGAAAACACATATTTCAAACTTTGATGATCTGTAAAGATCTCAAATTTCTCACCATACAAGTAGTGTCTCTAGATTTTCAATGCAAAAATCACCGCCGCCAATTCTAAATCATGAGTAGGATAATTTTCTTCCTATTGCTTTAATTGCCGGGATGCATAGGCTATGACCTTGCCATGTTGCATAAGCACTGCACCCAAACCTACTCGAGAAGCATCCATACATACTACGAATCCACCCAAACCAGAAGGCAAAACAAGCACTAGAGATGTGGTGAGCAGCCTTTTCAATTCATTGAAGCTCAGTTCACACTTATCCGACCACACAAATGGCACATCTTTACGAGTCAATTTAGTCATTGGCGCGACAATCCATGCAAAATCTTGAATGAATCTTCTACAATAACTAGCAAGACTTAGAAAACTCATGATCTCTGTTATGGTCTTTGGGCTCTGCCATTGAGGAACAACTTCAATTTTAACCGGATCAACTGCAACTCCATCACCAGAAATCACATGGCCTAGAAAATGTACTTCCCGAAGCCAAAACTCACATTTGCTGAATTTTGCATAGAGCTCATGATCTCGTAGAGTCTGTAATACCACCCTAAGATGCTGAACATGTTCTTCCTCAGAGGCAGAATAGACCAATATGTCATCCACAAAGATCACCACAAATTGGTCCAAATATGGACGAAACACACGATGCATTAGGTCCATAAACGCTGCTGGAGCATTGGTTATCCCAAATGGAATAACCAAAAATTCATAATGACCATACCTCATGCTAAAGGCATTCTTCTCCACATCAGATTCCCTAATCCTCAATTGGTAATAACCAGATCGAAGATCAATCCATGAAAAGACACTAGCCGACTGAAGTTGGTCAAATAAATCATCGATCCTGGGTAAAGGATATTTATTCTTGACAGTCACCTAATTCAATTGCCTGTAATCAATACATAGCCTCAGGCTTCTATCTTTCTTTTTCACAAATAATACAGGAGCACCCCATGGAGAAAAGCTAGGACGGATATAGCCCTTTTCCAGTAATTCTAGCAACTGTGCTCTCAATTCTTTCAATTCTGGAGGAGCCATATGGTAAGGTGCCTTTGATAAAGGTGCCGTACCTGGAATTAATTCAATCACCATCTCAATCTCTCGCTGTGGGGGTAAGCCTGGCAACTCATCAGGAAACACATCAAGAAATTCACAAACAACAGGAATATCACTTATCTCCTGTTGTGGTGCCTCGACAGCAACCACGAAAGCAAAGAATCCATGACAACCTGCATTAAGTAATCTACAGGCTCGAATAGCAGAAATAAGCAAGCGAGGAGAACGAGATCAAATATCTTGAAAATAGAATGCTACTTTCCCAGATGGCTGAAAATAAACTTTCTTCGTTTTACAATCAACCACGGCTCCATAACCCTTTAACCAATCCATGCCCAGAATAACATCATAGTCTACCAGCTTCAATGCATATAATCTAGCTGGAAAATGCTGATTCCCAATCACTATAGGAGTCTCATCAAGACAGAAAGGCGTAAACATGAACTCCCCAGGAGGCAATTCAACCGTTAACTCACAAGACATCTCCGATGTCGGCTCCTCAATACAAGCAACAAAATCTTCAGAAATAAATGAATGAGAAACACCTAAGTCAAATAAGACATGAGCTGCATGACCATAAATCATAAGAGTACCTTCCACAAGATGAGATGCTACTGCTTCAGAACGAGTCATATGTGTGCCTCTCCCTTTCTGCTTCTTTCCACCTGCCGTAGACTGTTGCGATGACGATATTGATGCCTGTGAATACTGTTGTGACTGTGATGGTGGTGGAGGTCGGAACGGTTGTGGTTGTGAAAACGGAACATGCTGCTTCAGCCTTAATGGACAATCACGGACCACGTGTCCCACCTGATCACACCGAAAACACACCACGGGCATCGAACACGATCTACCCAAATGACTACCACTACACCTCGGACATGGTCTCGACTGACTAGCCACCGATCCCTGTCGTTGAAAAGAAGAGGGTGCTGCTTGTTGCACGGTACCAGAGGAAGCTTGCCGGTCATACTACTTCTTGGATTTCCTTGACATCTGCCTAAATTTAGATTTCATGGAGGAAGTACCACTGGCAGAAGGAACAGAAGATGGTACCCGTGACACACTTGGTTGACTACTAGCCTGTTGATGCTGCACACTCTGCTGCATTGGCTCAGCTTGGGTTCGCCCTCGAGATCTTGCCATATCCAGTTCTAATGCTGCTACTGCCTGATAAGCCACATCTAACTCTGCCACTCTGGTTGCAATAAGAGGTTGCCTCAATTTTGGCTTTAAATTGTACAGAAATTGCTCAGTCTTCAGCCCTTCATCAGCAAGAATATGAGGAGCATACCGACCCAACTCTATGAATTTGTTCCAATATTGCAAAAATGTCATATCACCCTGAGCCAACTCCATAAATTGGTACATTTTGTCCATCCTGAGATATGCTGGACTGTATGTATGCTCGAACGAAGTAACAAACTCCTTTCATGTAATCAGCCGAAGAGGACGGGACTTAAAAGTCACCTCCCACTCCGTGGTCCACCACCCGAGCGCTGCCCCTGCAACTAGAATGTAGCTAGCATTACCTTCTCATCTTCAGTGCACTCCATAGAATGGAACACATGCTCAGTCGCATCCAGCCAAACTTTAGCCACATCTGGATCCGCTTGTCCTTCATAGGTTGGTGGGTGGAATAAAAGAAATTCCTTTAGAACTCGACCACGACCACCTTGAGGCAATAAATCTTCACCAGTAGTAGGGTCAACACGGGCTTGCCCTTGAACATTCAATGGAAGAGGAGAAGTACCGCTCTCTTCTCTTGGAACATCTTGGGCCATGTTGGGTTGGAAACAAACTCTCCGTCTAGGCGGCATTGAAATCTAAGCTTAAGAGAAAACACACAATGAAAGAACCTTAAGTAATCACGGAGAAACGACCTAAGCCAGTAATAGTGGTACACATGGACTTGTTCTGGACTATTGTAATTTCAATTCCTTACACATCACCCTAAACCTGGCTCTGATACCAACTGTAATGACCCGTAGATCCGGATACCGGTAAACAGATACCAAGAACTCAGAGACGCCACCCAAGAGGCTGATGAGACCCCGTAAGGGTTGAGAGGATTGGTTGAGGAGGTGCATAATGAACTGGAATTATACACGCATTATAAAATAGTAATTTTAAACGAAAGCAATTGACAATAACATAGTGATATATTTATAAAATAGTCCAGATCCATACATTACAAGTCCAAACACTGTACAAGGTCAAAATAAACAACTACACGGGGCATACCCCGGTCAAAAGGGAAAGAAAGATAGACATACCACTGCTGGCACCTACGATCTGCCGTCAAAAGCACGAGAACCACTAGCGGACTGCTGCTGCTGCTCACCTGGAAAGGAAAGGGTGAGTCTCACAACATAGACTCAGTAGGGTTCACGCAGATCCCTACCTTGCAGCTAAACTTCTAAAAATAATTAATAATACAATGGCATAAAGAGACAACAGTTAAATAAACCTGTGCAGGTATAAGAACAATTAAAGACAACTAACTTAAATGCCATTTAATATTTAAACGAATACTTAAACATGAGACAGATAGAATGAAAATTCAACATTTCCATCATTTCCAAGTGATAGGAGAAAGAGAGGACCACCAGAAGGAAGACCAGACGCGTCCACTGACGACTTATACTGCGTCTCAAGTATCTTCACTAGCCTGGACGTGGCAAGTGAGACACGTCATTGTAAATGAATCAAGAACTAGTCAGGGTCACACTCTCCAGTGTCAGTCCACGCCCCTGACCACGTGTGCACACACATGCTCAATACCTTGAGCCAGGCCTCTAGCTAGTTTCCCCCCCAGTAGGACGCTACTGCCAAGCAAGGGGGCCCACGGAAACCAGCTTAAAAACTATATACCAGGACTACCCCGCCACCTCTCCCAGGTGGGCCGACACTAAAGGTCGTCAGGCTACGACTAGTGGTTCCATCACAAGGAAAGAGAAAATATTTCTATGGGAATATAAAAATGTGCCACAGTTTGTAAAAATATCTAAACATGGCGAACATGCATCATTAAACGCATAAGTAAATGAACATGATACAATTGATATGTTGCAGGACTAAACAGTCTAGCACAGGGCTGCAAGGATATGGTAAGCGGTCGAACGATTGACCGCTACACCGACCCATGCGGTCTTCTCCATGACCGCTTAGCCATGAACACTTCATATATTTGAACAAAATGAAACCTTGATAAGAAAATGGTCGTGCGACTGACCGCTTAGGGATAGAATACGGTCTGGTCAAAGACCGCGAGGCTCGCACTACCTTATAGGGTCAAAGGGTATTAGCGGTCGTTTGCTGAGCCGCTAAGGTTCACAAACGGTCGGTCGAAAGACCGCCAAAAATAATAAACGGTCTAAGGCGAGACCGCTAAGGTCCAACGCCTTATTCAATGAAGAAAACAGTCCCTAGAACGACGGCAAGCCGTCCAGAGGACCCGAACCATGGGTAACTCATTTGAAACCCCTGCCAATCGATTCAAATCGATGGGAAAACATGTTTACACCTGTTCCTTGCCTTCCTACGTCCATTCCACAACAATTATGCATCCAAAAACATAAAAAAAATGGCCAAGGATGGATCAAAACATAAATGACAATGTTCATGCTCTTAAAACATAAATGACAAAGTTCATGCATATAGCCCCCCTATTAGCATGTCAATTGATGGGGAAACAATCCTAAGAAGGTAAGGAAGCCATCCCCCTACTTGGTTTGAGAAGAAGACACCGTTCTACGCCCGTTCTACACGAGGAGACCGTGCCCCACACTTGAGATTCCCCGCCTCCATGCTCCATTGCTCGCCTCCACGGCGACACCGCCACTCTACCCACGCCCTAGGCTTGCCAAGGCCACCACCTGCAATCCCTGCAAAGCCCCGGGGTGATCACACCACCGAGAGAGCAAGAGAGAGGGGGAGAAGTGCGTAGGAGAGAAAGAGAGAGTGAGGGGGAGAGAACTCCCTACGTGGGAAAAAATACCCATTTGATTATTATTATTTGTTATAAAACTTTGAATTTCCATAAGGCTTTAAAAGATGAAAAATTGTGTATATGCCCATTCTAGCTTCAAAACACTTATACAAATGACCAAGCCCATTAAACTAGGCCCATTACGCCCAATAAGACAATCTAAACTCATGAATTAGTTTATTCTTCGATACCGATAAAAATTCGTTAACTACTGGGTCTTACACAAGCTGTGTTGCTCAGCGGTCTTGTAAGCAAGCGGTGTTGCTCAACGGTGTGAGGATTTGTTCCTCTCTGTAGCAAGCTATGAGGCTAACGATTCAAGCTATGAGTCAGCGGAATCCTCACTCAAGTTGAGTGGGGGGTGGATGAAGGTAGACTGGGTGTCTGGCCGAACCACTTAAAAATTCGTGTGCACCATGGTTTGTCTTGTGTGCTTATTCGTCTTCTCTACCTGCAGTTCGCAGGTTGTCATGTGAGCAGTTTCCATGGTGAGATTTTATTGAGTACTAAGTGTTTTAGCATTGTCGTGAGAGTTCTCCATTCAGCATTACATTTGCCTTCATTGTTCTGAAATAGTTCAGTCACTATATGTTTGATCGTCAGTCTAACTGAAGTATCTGTTAGTAAGAGAGTGATCCACAATTTAAACCTTCAGCTTAATTTTAATTGAGTGTAAGTTTTTAAAAAGGGGTATCTATTCACCCCCCTTTAGATCCTGGCCTTGCACCCAACCGTTGGTATAGGTCTCTGATTCATCAGATCCAACGATCTGTAGAGAGAATCCTGCTTATTTGGTGCATTCTTTGGATTATTGTTTTGATTTGATTTCGATGGCTCACCCACCTATGTTTGATGGTTCAAATTTTTATAACTGGATAAGGAGCTTGCGTAACTTTGTGAATTCTGTTGATTGTGATTTATGGGTTTTAATTTCACATGGACCGTACATATTGTCTAAGGACAAGTCCAAGTGGAATGTTGTTCATAAGTTGAAAAATGCTAATAATATAAGAGCTCTAAAGTTAATGAAAGCTGCCGTCAATGTTGATGTATTTCCTTGTGTCTCTGCTTGTAGGAATGCCAAGGAAATTATGGACAAGCTAATCACCACCTATAAGAAGGAAGAGCAACATAAATGCTTCATGGTTGACAGTGTACAAAGCCAAGAAGAAAATGAGGATGAACATGTAACTTCTATCTTTGAAACTTTTTCTATAGAAGAATGAGAACATGTTTATACTGTTTTGTTTGAATCCCATGAAAAAAATAAGAAAACAAAACAAAGTCATGAAAAATAAATTGCATGATGCTGTTAATACAAGTTCTAAAAATGAAAATGTTGTTATTATGAAAACTAAAAATGATTGTCTTAGAAAACAATTAAAAAACCTTGACACTGTTAGTTCAGAACTAGATAAGTTGAAGTCAGAAAATGGAGCTCTCAGAAGGTACATTGAAGAAGATGAAGATAAACTCAAAAAAATTGAAGAAAATAACTTGATCTCTGAAAAATTTGAGGCTGTTAAAGCAGTAAATGTAGAGCTTCAGAAGAACTTTGAAAAATCTAAAACTGAAGTCAAGAAACTCAAAAAGAAAGTTGAAAACACATGTCCTATTTAGTCTGCTTGCAATAGTTGTCCCTTCCTGAAAAAATTGAATGAGGGTTTCCACTCTGATATTGAATGGTAGAAGAAGTTAATTGAGTCTTTGAAAGAAGAAAATGAACAATTGCTAGCTAGGATATTGGAACTTGAACAAATAGAAGAGGAATTAAATGAAAAACTAAGTTCAATGGCCAAAGATGAAAAACTGATGGAATAAAATGAAAATATGAAGGAACAAAACAAAAAGCTGATGGTGCTAAATACTGTCATGTTAGAAAGGTTACTATCTTTTGAAAAAGGAAAATGTACCCTGAATAAAAATGAATCTGAAAATGAACTAAAAATGAGATAGGAAATTGAAATCCTTAAAAATTTGAATGATGTATTGCATCAACAAATCATTTCTTGTGAGGAAGAAATGGATAGTTACGAACTTAGTACCTCAGCCCTCCAATGTGAGAATAATGATCTTAATGACTCTCTGTCAAAATTTGTTGAGGGAAAGAAAATTTTGGATAAGCTTCTAGGAAGCAAGGTGAACTTTCAGAGAGAGGGGCTGGGTTACAACCCTATAAATAAAAAGAGCTTTGGAAATAAACTTTACACATAATTTGTGTGTAGTTCTGAGTCAACCAGTACCTCAAATCCACCAATTTTTCAGTTCATAGCTCAGAAGAATTCTAAACAAGCTGCATGTTATAAATCTGTGAAACAAACTGAAAAATAGAAAAAAAATAATATGTAGCAAACACAGAAAAAGAAATCCAGTAACATGCATATTAAGAATACAAATGTAAATCACCATGCACATAAAACCCAGAATGCTAGTTGTTTCTATTGTGGAAAGCATGGTCACCTAATGCATGATTGTAGATTAATGAAAGATGATGATATGAATGTTGGTAGAAAACATGGTAGGAATTTCCACACTATCAGAAAAAGAGCATTGAATATTTTCACAATAGAAAAATGGGACACATTGTTGCATAGTGTTGGTCCGTCAAGGGAAGGAACAATTTTCAATCTAAATAGTTAAAATCCCTACAAACCAGCATGTCCTTGATAAAAACAAATGTGTTTCAAAAGATAGGAACTTTGTTTGCTTCAACTGTGGAAAGCCAGGCCACAGAGCTTCTGAATGTTGGCTGGCCATTGGTAGAAAAAAATATAGAGTTGAAAATAAGAAATTTCATGTCCATTTCTATAATAAGAATGTGAAGTCGGTTGTGAATTGCCATTATTGTAGTAAGCCTGGACATGTGATGAAAGACTGTTGGCACATGAAAAGAAAACATGATTTCTATGTCAAGAATGATAAAATTCCTGTCAATCCACAGAAATTCCCTGCATACTCCATGAAGAAAAATGTGAATCATTTTATTTCCTTTCACTATTATGGTAAATTTGGGCATTCCATGTTCGATTGCTATTTAATGAAATCTGATGACTTGAAGGCCCAAAGGTTGTAGAGAGCATCTTTCAATGGTGCTGCTAACATGCAAGGACCCAAGAATTCTTGGGTATCTAAAAATATAAAATGAGAATTTGTTTTGCAGGTGTGCCTTAGAGCAAGGAAATAAAAGGGTTCAATAAATTGTCAAGGCACCCTCCGTTTGGTAAAAACCCCAATATCCGTTTTTATTGTTATATTTGCTAATTGTCATTTCCCTCTTGAAAGTTGCATATCATGTTTTAAAACTGGCCAGATAAAATTCTTGTGTTCATTTCAGTTTGATTGTTTAAACTGATTGAATAATTAAGGGGGAGTCTAGTTAAATTGATTTGCCATGCAAGTTTTTGTTTTAAATTGAAAATCTGTTGCATTGATTGTTGCATCTTCATGCAAGATCCTATGGTATATAAAATGGTGACATGAATAAGGATAGGTTAGGCCTGTCCAGAAGCTTTCACCATGCGAGAGGTGATCTTAGGATCTAAGTCCTCCGCCTGGTACCATGGATCTTAGTCAATCTCCCTGCATGATTCTTGTGTCAAACTTGATGTTTTAGTGCATTTAGATAGGGGGAGTCAATGCACATATCAGTTTTGCTCATGCATACAATTTGAGTCAAAAACTCTCAAAAAGGATTTAAAATGCATGCATACACTTAGGGGGAGTAATTCCCTGCATTTGTTGAGGGGGAGTCCCATCTGAAATTTTTTGAATTGCACTGAATTTCATAACCCTCATCTCTATGAAAAATTGTTTCAAATTTCTTCACCTTGAACTCTCTGAAAATCTGCCAGCTGCTCAATTGAATACACATTTTTGGCATTGCATGTGCTTTAGTCATTTTGAAGTCCACCTTCTGTTTTGAATTCAAGTCGACTTCCAGACCTTCACAAGGCGACTTCCATGGTCTATTTTGAAAATTCTGAACAACACTCTCTGCATGACCATTCTTGAACAACTGTCTTCCTTAATGAATCTTGCTGAACATCTCTGAACTTATTTTCTATTTGCTGAACTTTCTGGCTGTAAGTTCAACTTTCCAGATTCATCTAAAAATTAGAAGGATTCCAATCTAATTCACCAATTCATTAATCTGAGCAAATCTTACTAAGGAATCTTCTTTTATAAGACCATATGATGCCCCATGAATAAAACTGTTGGTTTGAGCCTAATGAATTCAAGAGTTTAAAAAATTGACTTTCATGAAAAAGAATATATTCAGAATTTAATAGGTCTCAACCTATTCACACATGTTGTGTCTTGTGCTATCTCCTAAGATTTGAAAATTTAAGGTTAAGGCAACCTTGGTTGAGAAACTTGGATTAAGTATTATTCTTAAACATAAAATAATATGAAAAAATTTCAAAGGGCATCACATGATAAAAAATTGCGAATCAAGCTCAAGATAGAGCAATGGCCAAGGGATCACTGAGAAACTAGATCCTTCATCAAAGAAATGAAGTGAGCTATGTCATGAGGTGCCTTTGCTATCTCTATTCAAAATGAGACATGATAGTTAGTCTCACTGAGTAACTAGGGGTGCTGGCATCTAATCAACGTGCACTCTTATGTAAAAAGGTTTGGACTACACTTGACTGTTCTTAAAAAATTTTATGAGCCAAAAGAAAAATCTAAAAGTATGACCAAAAGGTCAGAAAAGGTGTTGTAACCCTAAGGACCAAAAACCAGAAATGTTCAATATGTTTAATCTCAATACTAGTCTTTAATTATCATTGATTTTTGGATGAGTAAGGTTAAGGGAGATTAAACAAGAATTAAACATGTAGTCATGGTTTATGCTTATTAAGTCTGAATGCAAAATGTTTCAAAGAGTTTAATTGATAAACTCTACATTTATTATCCTTAAACCAAGCAGAAAATAAGGGCTGCATCATAAGAGTTCATATAATAGAAGAATTTGAAAATGGAAAGCTTGTCTAATGAATGTGCTTCAGATTGTGATTCCTCTAATCCAATAATTCTATTGAACTTCATGTCACCTGACAAATTCTGTTTGCCCAGAATTATGATGTTATTCCTTGCCTGCTGCAATCCATATTGAAATTCTTTGACTATTTTTTGTCTCTCAAAGGGGGAGTAGAGTCTACTGATATTGACCTATGAAACTATTGCAAATGATTTGATCTCCTCACTTGGTATGTACTTCTATTTTTTGATGTGAACTTATTCACTTCTGAACTTGTCTTGACTGAAATTGCTCACCTCCACATTATCATATGTGCAGCAAACTCATTTTTTTTGATGATGTCAAAGGGGGAGAGTTTGTTGAGTCAATCTAAGGGGAGAGAGTTAGCTGCATCATTAAGGGGGAGAGATGCTATTTTAATTTTCTATGATTATAATTTGTTGTGATTATGTTGTCTTGATTATTGATTACACAGTTCATAACGACTCAAAGTTGCCATCATTAAAAAGGGGGAGATTGTTGTGTCCCTATATTTTAATGATGACAAACTATGACTTATTCATGAGTCTTTATACTTGTGTTGATGTTATTATATACATGCACATTCACAATCTATGTGAAGACAAGTTGACAGCCAGCTAAATTCTGAAGAATAGAAGAAAAGTCAACACAGTCAACGGAGTCAACACAGTATCAAGTAGAGTCAACACAATCAACACAATATCATGAACAGTTAATCCAGTCAAGCCAAGAGTCAATGCAAGGTCAATGCAAAGTCAAGCCCTTAATGCTGAAGAAATGGGTCATAATGCTGTCAAGATGAAAAAAATAGACAAATACCTGTTAAGGGTGACAAATCGCCCTTAAGGCTGACAAATGGATGAGCAACGGTGACAAATAGCTCAAATGAAGCTGACAGATGAAAGAAGAAGAAGTTAGTTGAAGGCAAGTCGACTTTGGTTACCTTTAGTGTTGACTTGGCTTCAGCCCGCAAAGAAGAAAAGCCACTGCTAAAGGACGACAGCTTGTGGCGAATAGAGGTGACAAATAGGTGAGTAGCGGTGACAAATAGGCGACAGGGGTGACAAATAACTCACTAAGGGTGACAAATGTCTGGTTGCACATGAAAATAATAGAAGGAGAGTCGACTCAAGAGGGCTTTCCAGTCGACTCCAGTTCAAAGAATTTCACGAAGAAGAAAGAACAAGCAGTGGCGACGGCCTAAGGAAACTAAGGGTGAAAAATATATGGCTAAGGCTGACAAATAGCCTACTAAGGGTGTATAATACCCAGCTAAGGGTGAATAATAGATCAACATGGGTGACTTGTGAAGAAAATGGCTAAGGCAATAGAAGGCGACAGATATTAGAGATAAGGGAGACAAATAGACGACAAAGGGTGAAAAATAGCTTGGTAAGGTAGACAAATAGCTTCATAAGTCAGACAAATAGCTACCGAGGCTAAAAAGTGGGCAGCTCACATGAGTTACTTAAGTGGTCATATGGTTTTGAAGACCAAGCTCTTGGCACGTGATCCCAGGTCTGACATGCCACATGTGTAGTGCCCCAGAATTTATGTAATAATTTTTGGATTATTTATAGAATTTTTTGGAATTTATTAGGAATTTATAAGGACTAAATAGATTTATAAATGGATTATTGGATTAATAAGTCATTATAAGGCCCAATGGTGTCAAATAATTAACCTAGCCTATTTAAATAAGATCCAAAAGGTCTAAGGACCAAGCCCATTAAGTTTGGCTCATATTCTAGAAGGTTATTTAACTTATTCACGTATTTTAAGGATAAATACTATTTTATAGATAAATATATTAGATAAATGAATAAAAGAATTTTATTAATTTGAAATTCTGCACACGTGGGATGTAACGGTCTATTGTACGACCGCCACATGCACGTAACGCACCTAGACTGATGCGTTACACCTTGATAGTTCCGTGAATGAAAGAACGAGCAAAAAGATTGGATCTTTGGGATCCTATCTACAGGAGATCGACTTAGGAGAACTTATAACATTACTAAGGACTCTTAAGGATTATGTTCTGGCAAATTAAGGACTCTACAATCGATCTAATCTTCAAACCCTAGCCAAAACCCTATAAATAGGACCTAGTTCTGACCTGAGCGACCCTTACTTTTGGCTCGTGAAGAATCAAGGTAAGGAGTCATAATTTTGGGTAAGTTCGTTAGAAGCTTTTATTTAGTATACTTTAGACTAATAGTTCTCCAAATTTCGTGCTATGAGATCAAGCAACGAAGGAGATTGAAGCTTCCAAAGTTGATGGTTCGACCATAGTAACCCAGGATTCATAGCAAAGGACCCCTGAAGATCAAGATATTAGGATGTCTAAACGAGGTAACTAGAATTCAATTCTTTAGAACTTTTTGATCACCTTAGTTTCATCTTCTTACCCTCAAAATTTCACATCTTTAGGACAAGAGGTTGGAGAGATAGAGTAGCAGGAAGTTGCTAGAAAATCACTGGAAAAGGAGAGCTAGGGCTCGATTTTCAGACTCAAATTAGAAGCTTAAAGCCTAGTTAAGAGGTAGGTTATCTCATGATTGGCAAAAATATCTTGTTAGGGATAAAAACCCTCTGGTTTTAATTGATTTCATACATCATAGATCATGAATTTCATGTTTTAGTAGGTCATGCATACATGAATACCCTTAACCCTAACTAAGTTGAAAAGGAACTTTCTTGTCAAATTCACTGAAAATCTATGCATACTAGTAGCTTAGCCTTCATTCTATCATGTGGAAGTTTATATATGATTTCCAGACATGATGTAAGTTGAGACCTTAGATTTTTATATCTTTTCTGCCAGCAGACGATCTGACGCATTAAGGTAAGACCGTCACAATGATATAACGGCCTTACGATAAGCCATCACACCTTCTTTGGTGTTTGAAGTTCTCTGTTGTCTCTGACGCACCATCGATGGAGCGTTACATTACTGTAACGGCCTCACGATAAACCGTCACAGTCACTGTGATGCACCCACTCTAGACCATCAGAGTAACCGTAGATAGAATTGAAAAATAGTCACATTAACTTATAAATATGCCTAGTTATCTAAGTTTTGACCTGTTGATATGACTTTAGATTTATTAATTGGTTCATGATAAGTATCGCATGATTAAAAGCACCTTGAATTATTTTAAGGATATGTTAATTTCATGCCAAAGCACTATAGTTTGTATTAACTCCATGATTTTAAATGATGTATTGACAGAGTTTTATCTTGGTTTCATGTAGTTACACATTCTCTCTCTATCTATAGAGTCATCTCTTTAAGTACATGGCGCATATTCCGGTATGTTGTCCATTAGTTCACTTTGCACTATAGGAACATTATTCTTGAACATGAGGACCTCTCTATTAGATATTCCTTCCAATGGACTAGGAAATCTTGTTTCAATGCCTCCGTAATTCTCCGCGAGCCTGGGATTCCCACTAGGACATCGAGTTGGCTGTACCATTAAAGCCCATTGATTAGATTACACTATCGATGTTTCTGGTTATCAGTAGTGTAATGGATCTATATTGGACCATCAGGCACAAGTAACGGCCCAATATACGACCGTCACATTCAACTGAATCCGATTTCTTGGTTCTGGATTGACCTTTGTAACGGCCCAATATTGGAGCGTCACATCATCTAACGGCCCAGTACACGACCGTCGCACTGTTTGAGTATTTTAACCCGAGGTTTGACCAAGGGTTGATATTCCAAGGTTTCTAGATGGACTATTGATGATCTGGAACTTATCACATTGATCAAGAAACCTAATATAATGAATGGAAAATAAAGAATGTACCGTTATGCCGCCGATTTATTTCCATGAGCATAACATAGTATAAGTCATTCTTGATTTCTCATAATTCTTACTAAAGCATTCATTCATTTAATTATTGTTATCAAGAGCTTGTTGGAATTGTACATTCTCGGCCATACTTTGTTATTACATGCGTGGAAGTAGCTTGATTTATACTTGAAGATGCGATCGAGCACTGATTGTGTTCAAGGGCTCTATGCTAGTCCCCTCGCTTGATTGTCGGAAACATACTATTATAAATCATGGGATATGATGCTACTAGCGTCGCATTGCGCTTGGAGTACTTTCTTTATAAATAAGTGAAAATCCACAATACGATACAGCACGACATTGACTTTCTAGTACATGACTTTATTGATATTCCACAGAAATTCACAAAGTACTTGCTCATAAGCAAAAGATAATGAAAGTGATGATTATGTGGCATTGCTAGTACATTCTCGTTACATTCTGGTTCATGAAAGGCCATATCATGTTCTTATAACATTCTTACTAGTTCATACTTACTCTCATTCTATCTTACATACTTTGGTTTAATCACGTGATTGATCGCATTCGCATGATTTTGCCTTATTTCTTTAGAGTAAAAATGTTAATTACTTTAATGATGCCTTCATGTTGATGCGAAGATACCTACTGGGCAAGTGTGCTCATTACCTATTTTCATTCTTTTCAGGAAATGAAAGTGATACGAATTCGGATTCGAATTCGGGTTATACAAGTAGCGGGTCCGAGAGCGAATGAAAGTCATATCAAATGGAGAGTGAAGACTTAGGGAGTCTATAATGTTAGATCGAGTCTCTGTAATTTTCCTATTTCTTGAGTCTAGTGGAATGGAAAATGATGAAAATGTTATTGTAAAAGAATATTTTGATCATTTATGAAATAAAGTTGGAGTTTGACTAAATTATTGTGCAATTGCATTTATGTGTGTGATTGCCTTGCGCTCTGATCATTCTTGCTTGCAAGAGGCTTACCATGCCGACTGTTCCCGTTTCTCGAGCGAGTCTTTTCGCTATCATAAAGGTTCGGGACGTGACAGTTAAGTTGGTATCAGAGCCTAAGTCTCAGGACTTAGGAAGAAGAGTCATGTCATAGGATAAGTCCAAGGTTGAAGGACCCCTTCCTATGAACTAAGGAAGAAATTTCCACACCCATGTGAGAATTGGGTAGAACCTGGGATGAGATAGTTAATTAGTTTTAAGATTGATTTTTCTTTCCAATTCCACGAGAAATAACAAGTTTTTATTTTTCCCTCAGGTACCCTATTATTACCATGGCTCATCGCGTAAATTGGGATGGCATGCAACAAACTGTTGCTGGTCTCACTCAGGCATTACAAACCATGGCGCAAGCTGGCGCAGGAGCAAGGGCTGGTGATTTACATCACAACTTTCGGAGCTTAAACCCTCCGCGTTTCTATGGTTCTTCTAATCCCGACGAGGCATAGAACTGGATAGATGAAATGCATCGTATATTTGACGTCATCCAATGCACCGATCAAGAGAAGGTGCATCTCGCAACCTTTCAACTTAACAAAGATGCTCGCACGTGGTGGAAGTCGGTTCCGGCACCTCCGACCGATGCACCTCATATATGGGACGATTTTCTTACCCTGTTCCGTGCCAAGTACTTTTCTGAGCACGTAAAAGAACGAAAGGCTATGGAGTTCGCCGCTCTTCGGCAAGGGATGATGACGGTTGCCGAATATGAATTGCAATTCTCAAGGCTTGCACCTTACGCACCGCATCTTATCAGCACCAATTTATTGAAGGCAAATCGGTTCATGGACGGGTTACGGCCCGGTTTCATTCAGCAGCTCGGGACCCAAAACATTCGTACTTATGCGGAAATGGTTCAACGAGCATATTTGTGTGAAAGGACTTTAGAGAAGGTCGAAAAATTAAAAGGGAAAGGAGAAGAATCCAGCCGACGCTCAGATCGGCATTATAAGAAATAAAAGTGCAGCATCACGGAGCTCTACAAAAGCCGTGATAGTAAGAAAAGATCGTTTTACGAAAAATTTGGCCATTCGACTGAGGAATGCTGGAAGCGCCTCAGCGCTTGTTTACTTTGTGGAAGCAGGGAGCATCGCATGCCAGATTGCCCCCTTATGAAAGACCAATCGTCTGGTGGAAGACGTAGGAGGCAGGCTCGCCTCAATGCCATCTTAGAAGAAGAGGAAGCACCCAAGGATGGTGGGCTTATGGAAGGTACTCTTCAAATTTGTTCTCATCCTGCATTTGTGCTATTTGACACTGGTGCCTCTCATTCTTTTATCTCCACTACTTTTACAAAAACATTATCAATTGCATCAGTTCCCTTACCTTCAGATCTTACTATTTCCACACCCTTAGGTTCTGGAACAAAGCTTACCAACTATTATCCTGATATCGAAGTAAAAGTAGAATGTCATAATCTCCCCGCAAACTTAGTATGCCTTGACATGAAAGGTTATGATGCCATTTTAGGGGTAGATTGGCTTGTAGATCATGATGCTTATATCAATTACCGCAATAGGATTATATCCTTTCGAAAACCCAGTCTCCCAAGATTTTCCTTCCTTGGCATTAAGTACAAGAAGCATCCTACTATCATATCTTCTCTTCACGCTTGCAAACTTATCTCGCAAGGATGTGAAGCTTTTCTTGCTTCTGTTATTGTTACCGAATCCAAGGAGATTATCTTAGCAGACAGTCCCATTATAAATGAGTTCCCAGATGTGTTTCCATCAGAATTATCCAGTTTACCACTTGAGAGGGAAGTAAACTTCACTATTGAACTCATCCCAAGAGCAGCACCTGTTTCTATAGCCCCTTACAGGATGTCCCCCACAGAACTCAAGGAACTAAAGAAGCAGTTGCAGGAATTACTAGACAAAGGCTTCATCAGACCTAACACATCCCCTTGGGGTGCGCCAGTTCTTTTTGTCAAAAAGTAGGATGGTTCTCTCAGGCTATGCATCGATTACCGGCGACTGAATCAACTTACAATCAAAAACAAGTATCCGTTGCCGCGTATTGATGAACTCTTCGATCAGCTTTCAGAAGCATAATATTTTTCTAAGATAGACCTCAGATCATGTTATCATCAACTTAGAATTAAAGAAGAGGACATTTATAAATAGACTTTTCGAAGTCGTTATGGCCACTATGAATTCGTGGTAATGCCGTTCGGATTAACTAATGCCCCAGCAGCATTTATGCAACTTATGAACAATGTTTGCCAGCCATATCTGGACCAATTCATCGTCGTCTTCATCGATGACATCTTGATATATTCTAAGACAAAAGAAGAACATGAAGAACATCTGAAGATAGCTTTGCAAACACTTAGAGAACATAAACTTTATGCCAAGCTTAATAAGTGTGAATTCTGGCTCAAGGAAGTTTCATTCCTAGGCCACATTATTTCAAAAGAAGGTATCGCCGTGGATCCTTCTAAGGTAGAAGCCGTTAAGAATTGGAGCCGGCCAACGACTGTATCGGAAGTACGAAGTTTTCTGGGTCTAGCTGGTTATTATAGAAGATTCATTAAGGATTTCTCAAAGATTGCAGTTCTTTAACTAGACTCACGAGAAAAGAAAATCCCTTTGCCTGGTCAGAGGAATATGAGAAGAGTTTCCAAACTCTAAAGAATCATCTTACTACAGCTCCTATTCTATCACTATCGATGGAAGGTGGTAGATTTGAAGTATATACGGATACATTTGGCATTGGCCTAGGGTGTGCCCTCATGTAAAATGAAAAGTAATCTGTTATTCTTCAAGACAATTGAAACGTCAAGAGAAAATTATCCTGTGCATGATTTGGAATTAGCAGCTGTCATTTTCACCTTGAAAATTTGGTGTCATTATCTTTATGGAGAAAAGTTTACGGTCTACTCAGACCACAAGAGCTTGAAATATTTATTTTCTCAAAAAGAACTAAATATGAGGCAGAGAAGATGGTTGGATTATCTCAAGGATTTTGATTTTGCTATTCAATATCATCCTAGCAAGGCTAATGCTGTAGCAGATACACTCAGCAGAAAACCAATGTGTATGCTATCAAGTCTCATGATTAGTATGACTAATCTTATTCCTCAATTTGCTCAGTTGAACTTGGATATTGACAGGAAGGAGGATTGTTTCATAGCTAATATTCAAGCTCAACCTACGTTGATAGAAGATCTGGTCAAGCTGTAAAATGATGATTCTATATTATTAGAGATCAAGGCCAATATTGAACAAAGGCCGGATTTTTCTATTAAGGATGGAAGATTGCTATTTAAAGACCGAGTATGTGTACCGGATCATGAGGATACAAAGAAATTGATTTCTAGATGAAGCACATAAGTCCAAGTATACCATTCACCCAGGTGGTACAAAAATATATCAGGACCTCAAAAGAAATTTCTGGTGGCCTAACATGAAGAGAGAAATTGCTGATTTCGTGTCTCGCTGTCTCACTTGTCAACATGTAAAGGCAGAGCATTTTAGACCCGCAGGTAAACTGCATCCCTTGAATATTCCCGAATGGAAGTGGGAGAGTATAGGGATGGATTTCATTATGGGGTTACCTAACACAAAAGGAGGACACGATGGTATATGGGTAATCATAGACCGATTAACTAAATCTGCACATTTCATACCAATCAAAAGTCGATGGTCTGTGGATATCCTGGCAGCATTATACATAAAAGAGATTGTTAAATTACATGGTGTCCCAGTTACTATTATATCTGATAGAGATCCTCGATTTACATCACCGTTCTGGAAGGGTCTACAACAGTCACTGGGGACTAGATTAAATTTCAGCACAGCCTTTCATCCACAAATTGATAGTCAAACGGAAAGAACAAATCAGGTGGTAGATGATATGCTCAGGGCTTGTGCGATTGATTTTGGAGGAAGTTGGCATGATCACTTACCTCTAGTAGAATTTGCATATAACAACAGTTATCAAGCAAGCATACAAATGGCACCTTTTGAAGCCTTATATGGAAAAAGTTGTCGATCACCAATATGTTGGAGTGAAATAGGAGAAAGATAATTCCTAGGCCCTGATATTATCAAAGATTCTACAGAGAAGATCAAGCTTATTCAAGAGAGAATAAAGATGGCACAAGATAGGCATAAATCTTATGCTGATAATCGAAGACGCAACTTGGAATTTCAAGTAGGAGACCATGTGTATCTCAAGGTTTCTCCAGGTCGTGGTATTCGGAGATTTGGCATTAAAGGCAAACTAACTCCAAGGTTCATTGGCCCGTTTGAAATTCTTGAAAGGATCGGTGAAGTGGCTTATAGACTGGCTTTACCTCCACAATTAGCAGGAGTTCATGACGTATTTCACGTCTCTATGTTGAAGAAATATGTATATGATCCTGACCATATTATCACTTATGACAATCTGGAGATTCAGAAGGATATGACGTACGAGTAAACGCCAATAAAGATTCTGGAATGGGAAGTGCAGTAACTAAAAAATAAAGTTATTCCTATGGTCAAGATTCAATGGAAGAAAACATGGCCATATGAGCAACATGGGAAACCGAAGCAGTCATGCGGAAAAGATTCCAAGAATTATTCAACTGTAAGTACACTCTCCATAATCCATGTATTGAATTTGGGGACTAAATTCTTCTAAGTGGGGGAGGGTGTAGTGCCCCAGAATTTATGTAATAATTTCTGGATTATTTATAGAATTTTCTGAATTTATTAGGAATTTATAAGGACTAAATAGATTTATAAATAGATTATTGGATTAATAAGTCATTATAAGGCCCAATGGTGTCAAATAATTAACCTAGCCTATTTAAATAAGATCCAAAAGGTCTAAGGACCAAGCCCATTAAGTTTGGCCCATATTCTAGAAGGTTATTTAGCTTATTCACGTATTTTAAGGATAAATATTATTTTATAGATAATTATATTGGATAAACGAATAAAAGAGTTTTATTAATTTGAAATTCTGCACACGTGGGATGTAACGGTCTATCGTACGACCGCCACATGCACGTAACGCACCTAGACTGATGCGTTACACCCTGATAGTTCCGTGAATGAAAGAACGAGCAAAAAGTTTGGAACTTTGGGATCCTATCTACAGGAGATCGACTTAGGAGAACTTATAACATTACTAAAGACTCTTAGGGATTATGTTCTGGCAAATTAAGGACTCTAGAATCGATCTAATCTTCAAACCCTAGCCAAAACCCTATAAATAGGACCTAGTTCTGACCTGAGCGACCCTTACTTTTGGCTCGTGAAGAATCAAGGTAAGGAGTCATAATTTCGGGTAAGTTCTTTAGAAGCTTTTGTTTAGTATACTTTAGACTAATAGTTCTCCAAATTTAGTGCTAGGAGATCAAACAACCAAGGAGATTGAAGCTTCCAAAGTTGCTGGTTCGACTATAGTAACCCAGGATTCAGAGCAAAGGACCCCTGAAGATCAAGAGATTAGGACGTCTAAACGAGGTAATTAGAATTCAATCCTTTAGAACTTTTTGATCACCTTAGTTTCATCTTCTTACCCTCAAAATTTCACATCTTTAAGACAAGAGGTTGGAGAGATAGAGTAGTAGGAAGTTGCTGGAAAATCGCTGGAAAAGGAGAGCTAGGGCTCGGTTTTCAGACTCAAATTAGAAGCTTAAAGCCTAGTTAAGAGGTAGGTTATCTCATGATTGAAAAAAACATCTTGTTAGGGATAAAAGCCCTCTGGTTTTGATTGATTTCATGCATCATAGATCATGAATTTCATGTTTAAGTAGGTCATGCATACATGAATACCCTTAACCCTAACTAAGTTGAAAAGGAACTTTCTTGTCAAATTCACTAAAAATCTATGCATACTAGTAGCTTAGCCTTCATTCTATCATGTGGAAGTTTATATATGATTTCCAGACATGATGTAAGTTGAGACCTTAGATTTTTATATCTTTTCTGCCAGCAGACGATCTGACGCATCAAGATAAGACCGTCACAATGATATAACGGCCTTACGATAAGCCGTCACACCTTCTTTGGTGTTTGAAGTTCTCTGTTATCTCTGATGCACCATCGATGGAGCGTTACATTACTGTAACGGCCTCACGATAAACCGTCACAGTCACTGTGACGCACCCACTCTAGACCGTCAGAGTAACCGTAGATAGAATTGAAGAATAGTCACATTAACTTATAAATATGCCTAGTTATCTAAGTTTTAACCTGTTGATATGACTTAAGATTTATTAATTGGTTCATGATAAGTATCGCATGATTAAAAGCATCTTGAATTATTTTAAGGATATGTTAATTTCATGCCAAAGCACTATAGTTTGTATTAACTCCATGATTTTAAATGATGTATTGACGGAGTTTTATTTTGGTTTCACGTAGTTACACATTCTCCCTCTATCTATAGAGTCATATCTTTAAGTACATGGCGCATATTCTGGTATATTGTCCATTAGTTCACTTTGCACTATAGGAACATTATTCTTGGACATGAGGACCTCTCTATTGGATATTCCTTCCAATGGACTAGAAAATCTTATTTCAAGGCCTCCGTAATTCTCCGCGAGCCTGGAATTCCCACTAGGACGCCGAGTTGGCTGTACCATTAAAGCCCATTGATTAGATTACACTATCGATGTTTCTGGTTATCAGTAGTGTAACAGATCTATATTGGACCGTCAGGCACATGTAACGGCCCAATATACGACCGTCACATTCAACTGAGTCCGATTTCTTGGTTCTGGATTGACCATTGTAACGGCCCAATATTGGAGCGTCACATCATGTAACGGCCCAGTACACGACCGTCACACTACTTGAGTATTTTAACCTGAGGTTTGACCAAGGGTTGATATTCCAAGGTTTCTAGATGGACTATTGATGATCTGGAACTTATCCTATTGATCAAGAAACCTAATATAACGAATGGAAAATAAAGAATGTACCGTTATGCTGTCGATTTATTTCCATGAGCATAATATAGTATAAGTCATTCTTGATTTCTCATAATTCTTACTAAAACATTCATTCATTGAATTATTGTTATCAAGAGCTTGTTGGAATTGTACATTCTCGGCCATACTTTGTTATTACATGCGTGGAAGTAGCTTGATTTATACTTGAAGATGCGATCGAGCACTGTTTGTGTTCAAGGGCTCTATGATAGTCCCCTCGGCTGATTGTCGGAAACATACTATTATAAATCACGGGGTATGATGCTACTGGCATCGCATTGCACTGGGAGTACTTTCTTTATAAATAAGTGAAAATCCACAATACGATACAGCACGACATGACTTTCTTGATATTCCATAGAAATTCACGAAGTACTTGCTCATAAGTAAAAGATACTGGTGTGATGATTATGTGGCATTGCTAGTACATTCTCGTTACATTCTTGTTCATGAAAGGCCATGTAATGTTCTTATAACATTCTTGCTAGTTCATACTTGCTCTCATTCTATATTACATACTTTGGTTTAATCGCGTGATTGATCGCATTCGCATGATTTTACCTTATTTCTTTAGAGCAAAAATGTTAATTACTTTAATGATGCCTTCATGTTGATGCGAAGATATCTACTGGGCAAGTGTGCTCATTACCTATTTTCATTCTTTTCTGGAAATGAAAGTGATACGAATTCGGATTCGGGTTATACAAGTAGCGGGTCTAAGAGCGAATGAAAGTCATATCAAATGGAGAGTGAAGACTTAGGAAGTCTACAATGTTAGATCGAGTCTCTGTAATTTTCCAATTTCTTGAGTCTAGTGGAATGGAAAATGATGAAAATGTTATTGTAAAAGAATATTTTGATCATTTATGAAATAAAGTTGGATTTTAACTAAATTATTATGCAATTGCATTTATGTGTGTGATTGTATTACGCTCTGATCATTCTTGCTTGCAAGAGACTTACCATGCCGGCTGTTCCCATTTCTCGAGCGATTCTTCCGCTGTCATAAAGGCTCAGGGCGTGACAACATGACAGTTCTCTGACAGAAGAATATTCCTCCTGACATGTGGACCAATGGGAAATAGGAGAAATCACATGTTTTATCCAGATGTTTTACGGAGGCCCTATTCTATATATTGAGGATTCTTCCTCCAAAGAGAGATGTTGTAGCGAGGGAATAAAAGGCAGGAGAACTGGAAAGAAGAGAGCTGCGAAGTCTGAAAAGAAAAGAGAGCAGATCGTGAGAAGAAGAAGAAGAAAAAGAGAGAGAGAGCCCGTGAAGAATAGTGTACAGTCGGTGCTTCATTGAAGACTTGATCGTGTGTGGCCTCTGGATCAGATACAAGCCATTTTGCTCTTTAAGAGCTACATTGTTTCCTGCTTTCGTATTTGTTCCTTTTTATTTTTGTTTTCAATCTTCCTTGTTCTTACAGCAAGCTGTGTTGCTCAGCGGTCTTGTAGCAAGCTGTGTTGCACAGTGGTCTTGTAGCAAGCTATGTTGCTCAGTGGTCTTGCAGCAAGCTGTGTTGCTCAACGGTCTTGTAAGCAAGCTGTGTTGCGTAGCGGTACAGGGATTTATTCCTCTATGTAGCAAGCTGTGAGGCTCAGCGATTCAAGCTATGAGTCAGGGGAATCCTCACTCAAGCTGAGTGGGGGGTGAATGTAGGCAGATTGGGTGTCTGGCCGAACCACTTAACAGTCCCTATGCACCGTGGTTTATCTTGTGTGCTTATCCGTCTTCTCTACCTCTAGTTCGCAGGTTGTCATGTGAGCAGTTTCCGTGGTGAGATTTTATTGAGTACTAAGTGTTTGAGCATTGTCGTGAGAGTTCTCTGTAGACACGCTAAAATTGACAGTAAGGTGAGTGAATCTCATGTTACAATGCAATGCCCCAAAGTGGATTTCGTCTTGAATTGGATAAGAAGATTTTTCTATTTTTTGGAATTTTTCTTTAATTCGCATCCACTACAATAGACGCTAATTTGTATGGGCGGCTGCCATCATAGACGCTCATTCTTCAGCTACATATCGATTATTTTTTGATTTTTCGATAAATGGCGACTTCTATAGCAGACGCTAATTCTTTTATTGATTATAATTGCTCAATTTTGATCAAGAATAAGCAACCATTTATGTGGACGCCAATTAATTAATGCTTGCTATGGAAGACACCAATTATTATGGAAAATATGGAATTACTAAATTTAAGCTCAAGAATGAGCGTCCGTCATGGTGAACGCATATTTAATTAGCGACGTTTACAGCAGAAGCTAATTCTTCTTGCAATTCTGATTTTATCTGGGCTCCTTCCCCTGGTTGGTTATTGCCCGTTTTAATCCTTCGACTTCTTGGGGAAGTCTATCCCTTCTCCCCTTCCTCGCTTGGAATACTTCCTAGCTTGGACTCTTCTCTCCTATAAATTTGGCATTTGCTGTGCCCGCGCGGAAGAGAGGAAAAGAAGAAAAAGGAAGACAGACAGAGAGAGCACGAAAAGAAGAGAGGAAGGGGATTATTCCAGCAAGAGGAATCCTTTTGTTCTGCGACTGTGCCATTCGAGTGGAGGACATCCCTCCATTTCTTCCTCTGATCTTCATTCTTTCGTTCATTCCATTTGCATACTGTGTCATTCATCGTTCACACATTTGTATCCAGCATTCGCTAGAAACCTTTGCACACCACTGCATCACATTCATACTCCCACCCTTACACTAAGGTGTTTAAAAAAAACACACAAGGTGCGTTAGTCTCCCATTTGCATGTGTTCATTTTTATTAAGAATCGATACTGCACAAGCCCGTTCCTAATTCGGTGCTGTCTTCCTTTTGTTTTTGCTTGTTTCAGGGTAATCAAATCGAGAGACCCCCTTAGCCGACCGGCCGGTTGAAGGAGGAAGTAGAGCTCACATACCCCGCTTCATCAGGTATTTGCCCGTGATCATTCTTTTATTATTATTCTGTCATTATTGTTGAGGATACTCTCCTCTGGCGATCACATTCATTTGAGCACCACGTGCTCCCCTTTTCTTTGCTTTGGCAACATTGCATTTACTGTCTTTCACATTTGCATGCTAAGTGACGCATTCACAGATTGGCGATCACCGTGGGACACTATTATCTTTTTATTTGATTCCCCTTCCCATTGGCACCCACGTGTGCCCCTCCTAGGTGCTCCACGTAGCGCGTTATTTCTTTTCTTATCTCCTTTGTGCACCACGTTCATGTCCCTGCCTGGTGGTCTAATTTGTGAATCAGTGCTTACGTGCTTGTGTTGAAGCTAGTAAATGATTGTGTGGTTTCTGGGTTTTTGAGAATTGACGTCCATAATAGTGGTCGCAAATACCTGATCAGCGTCTCTCCCGAGAGTCGCCGTTTTTTATTTATCTGCTATTTTGGGAACTTTCTGTTATCTTCATCTTCCACTACGAATGCTATTTCTGTATTTATTTATATTTTTGGAATCTGCGCCTTGCCATCTGGACGTTATTCCCTTTATTATTACTATTATTCTGTGGAATCAGCATCTCTCCATATGGACGCTATTTTCTAATTATTGATAATTCGAGGCACTTATTTCTGATTGCGTGTCCAACCTTATTGACGCTATTTCTTTGTGCATCCATCCTGTTGAACGCTGTTTCTTGCTTATTGTTTTCTTACCTACTGCTGCATCACATGTGCATTCTGGCCGAGGGATCTCCTCCCTCTACACTTCTAGGATTCACGACCCTTTCTTGGACTTAGAAAGACCCTCCAATTGAGCATTCCGTCTCATTGGATTAGAATTTCTTTGTCTAAGACCTCCATAAGCCCTCACACCTGTGGACTCCCTCACGGAAGCTAGGCAGGTTGTATCTTGAAGTACCCAGGAGTCTAGTTGGCCTAATCACGGTTGAGAGAGTGTAAATTTTAGGCTACCCGACGTCATATTCAAATTGAAACATAGGTTTCTGTCTGTTATTGAGAGCTAAGTACTGATATGTTAATAAGTCACCTTAATTCCAACGTAGAACCTGTGAAAATTGGGCATAAGGCATTTAACTTGATTGCAGTTTGATTGCTGAGTGGTGCTTGTTTCTTTCACTTGCTTGTTGAATATTGTGATTACTTCAGTCAATCATTAGAAACATGATGCTCAGGTCAGGTAGAGTTATTAAGATGACTAATCTGGAGGATGTACAAGAGGAGGGAGAGGCCACTCTATTTGATCAGGCCGGAGAGTTTTCCCAGCATCAATTCCAATAAGAAGGGGGTTATGTTTCCACTCAGTATCATCCTTCTCAATATCAAGCTTGTCAACAAGAGAGAGACTATGCTCCTGCCTACTATTTCAACCCCCAACATCAATCCTCCCAAGTTTATGTGGTTGACACTACTCAAGGGGAAGATACTTCATCCCAAGTGCAACCTACAGTCCAATCTACATCTAGGGAAGCTTCCCTTTCGCTTGATGATCTCATTAATAAACTCTCTCAATTGGATGAGGCCCAATGCCAAAAGATCCAAGCTGTCCTCAAAGGGAAATCTGTCCCTTCATCCTCTTCAAACCCCCCTCAGGTCGCGGGTGGCCTTCAAGTCAATTCTGCTAATGATCAGGCGGTCCACCAAGTGAATCCATCCGGCTTTCCTTCCCGTCCAGTAACCCCTGCCCCTGCTGCGGTAGGCTATTATTCCGTCAAGCCGCAAAACCCGTCTCCCCCCTTTTTTTGAGAAGGCCCATGCTTAATCAATTCCCTTTAAATCCCGCACCAGCCGAGTCTGCTACCAACACTCTCATTCAGAAAATTGCTAGTATGGAGGAACAGCTCAAAAAAATGTCTATTCCTAAAGATGCTCCGGAGGTCACTGTCCCTACTCTGCCAGTTTTTCACTTGCTTCCGTCAGAAATGCCAAACTTTTGGCGCTATAATGGAACGAGCAATCCGTTCATTCATTTGGATGACTTCATGTATGAAACATCCTTTTGGCAGAACAACACAACCGCTTTGGCCTACCTCTTCAGAAGGTCCCTTGACGGCCCAGCTCTTGAATGGTTCTACTCTTTAGAGCCGGCTGAAGCCAGTGATTTTGATGTTGTCCAAAGAAAGTTTTTGCAGAAGTATAGAGATCGTGTGGGTCCCTCTTTGTCGGTTACTGATTTAGTTGCTAAGAAGATGAAGCCTGAGGAGGACTTCATTCAGTTCGCTGATAGATGGAGGTCAATGGCCGAGAAGTTGAAAGATACATTGTCGGAAGCTGAGCAAGTCAAGATGATAGTTTCCAATGCCACTCCTCAGTTTCGTCACATCCTAGCCATGAATAAGTTGAGTACCATGATGAACTTTATGAGAGGGTGAGATACATTCAAACTCAGATGAAGGACTCGCCCATCATATCCATGTTCGAGCAAAAGCCGAGAGTACCGAGGAAAGCAAATGCCACAAGTAATAATGGTGCCACTACCGAGGGTTTGGTTGTGAATGAGCAGGTGGGCGCGGTTGGTAATCCCATACAATCCCGCAATCCTCCTAACCAAAGGCCAACACAACAATTTCAACAACCCTCCTTCTTTAACCAAGTGCCGCACCAACAAAATAACCCTCCTCAACCCTTTCGGCCCCCCCTCCAAGCTATACCACAAAACCCTCCAGCTCCCCAGCAATACCACCAAGTGCCTCCACAAGCAAACTATGACCCCCAGCAGCCGAGAAGGCCCGTAGGCCCTAAGAGAGCCCAATATCCTCCATTACCCGAGAGTCTTCCCGATATTTTTAATGCCTTTATGGCCGCCAACATGCTTACCTTGCCAAAAGAAAGGCCGGCCTGGCCCCAAAATGTGGATACCTCTTAGTACTGTGTTTACCATCGACAGCCCGGGCACAATGTGGATCATTATTTTCATTTTAAGGACTGTATATATGATCTGAATGATCAAGGCGGCATTGACTGGGACGAGATGAGACGATTCATCGCTACATTGAAGGCAAGAAGGCCTCCTCGGTAGCAGGCACCGCAGCAGGCTCAGCAGCCTGTTCAGCAAGTCCAACAACTGCAAGTTCAAGTACCGCAGCCGGACATGGGGATCATCCAGAATCTGCTGTCGGAGCACCCCATCTAGAATCAACAAGTAAACCCTGTCATTACCTTCCACGAGGTGGAGATAGGACAAGGATGGCATGTAGAAAGTGCCTCCGTCGCCTCCTTAAATCAAAATCCTAACCAGTTGCCCCGTTTACTAAGAACACCTCAGCCTTCTCCGTTTCCATAACCTTCCCGACCCCTTATTCGCCCCATTAATCAAACCCCTTCCACCACCAACCCTATGCCGGAAAGGCCTCTTATCATCCGCCCTTCCCCCTCTTTATCTACACCACAAACCGCTCCTACCTCCACGAACCCCTTGCCATCTAGGCCACTCCTTATCCGCCCTTCACCGGCATTCTCATCTACCCCCGTTAACACTACACCTCCTAGGCCTTTGCTGCTTCGTCCTTCCCCAAACCCCCACATGCCTACCACCACTAACCCTTCACCTCCAGGGCCCGTTTTTGTCCACCACTCACCTACCCCTTCTGTTGGGTTCGGTGCTATGGATTCAGAGGGGTGGTGAATGAATCAACCCTTTAAAACTTTGCTCAATTCCTGATTAAAAACTCAGAACACTCAAGGATGCTAAAACAAAGACAGATTCAGTTCTACTGAAACTTTAGTACTGTGAAGTATTCAATCAATTAGTAAACGTGCAGTCAATTAGCTCAATGAACATATGAAAGCATATCGAGCCTAAACATTCATCTAGCGGAAGCAAATATGAAATCAAACTGCTGCACAATGATTTTTAGGTGGTTCGGTCCAGCAGACCTACATCCACCCCACACTCAAGCCGAGTGTGGATTCCGCTGACTCACAGCTTGAACAGCTGGGTATCACAGCTTGCCTACAACCGCTGATACACAGCTTCGCTGGGCTTAACAGCTTACCGACCAGAGGAACAGATTCTCTACAATCGCTGAGCAACACAGCTTGCTGTCCAGAGAAGAATCTTCTCTGCAACCGCTGGGGATTACAGCTTACCCGTCCAGTGGAATCCTCCACTGCATCCGCTGACTAACAGCTTGAAGAAATGGTGTAAAATGGAAAGGAAAAACATATACAACAGCAATCGGAAGGCTGTAAACGATGAAGCACAATGTGGCTCAGAATGAGCTGACTGGCCTAGATTTGATCTACGGTCCAGTGAAGATAGATCTTCAGAACGAAGCTTCTCTCTGCCTTTCTTCTTCTTCAGATCACTCAGTCTCTCTTCCTTTCTCTTTCTCACTCTATCTCTCTTTCTTTCTCTTTCTCTTCTTCACTCTCTTTCTTCTTCTCCTGGATCGTGCAGGCGCTCTGCTCTTCTACTCTTTTTCTTCTACTCTTGCTATTTCTCTGTCTCTCTTCTGCTAGAGCTCTCTGACTCACGATCTCCCTTCTTAGGTGGATGAAGCTTCATATATATAGAGCAGCAGGAATTGGGCGTGTGGCATTTGAGTTCCCGCCCAATGACTTGAACACGTGGCAACATCTCAGCATGCTTCAGTACACGTGTCACCATTCTGTCAGTCCTTCCAGCCACGATCACGTGCCAATCATCAGTCTCTGCAAAGTGTCCCTGTCAGACATTCGAACAGAGTTATCAGTATAAGGTTAAAACCTTGTACAGACTTAATGAAGGCACTGCAGAAGCGATGTACAGACTTCATGAATGCGAAGCAATGCAATGTTCAGGCTTTATGAATGCGTGGCTATGGCATTGTATAGACTTGGTGAATGCAGAACAATGCCATGTACAGACTACATATATGCAGTGCTTTGGCCTTGTACATACTTCACGTATGCAGGACTGTGGCATTGTATAGACTTCAGGTATGCAATGCTAAGAACATAGCAGATGGTTGTATAGACATGCCATATGAATATGCAGACTCATCGTGCAATGTTGTCTAGACTTAGAATGCAATGCATGAAGCAGTGTATAGAGTTAGAGTGCAATGCATGTTCAACTGCAGATAGCAAAGTATATACATTACAACTGAATGCACTGTCATGCCGAATGAATGTACAGACTTAGCGTTATGAACCCAACCGATGTCTAGACTTTGTTAAGACGCTGAATGAGACGCTAACCCACTGCATGCAATCGGTGATGTACAGACTTGAAGATGCAATGTGCAATGCAGTGAAGTGTGTACATTGAATACGAATGCATAGACATGCTGACAACAGATGTGTGGACTTTGAAAGCAAAGGACCTCACATGCATTAGTGTATAGACTGTATGCCTGATGGATGCACTGATGCAGTATATGCACAGAGGAAGCAATGCACCGATGCAATGTATGCACATAGCAGATATTGAACTGAAGCAATGGATGTATAGACTTCACGATGTGTGGACTTGCCAAAGGAAAGGCTGTACAGACTTGATGCAAGCACGATGTATAGACTTTGCGATGTGTGGACTTGCCAAAGGAAAGGCTGTACAGACTTGATGGTGCACAATGTATAGACTTTGGCAAAGCACTTGACGATGTACAGACTTGAGCAAAGCAAGGTCTGTACAGACTTGAAAGTGCACGATGTATAGACTTATGAGTGCAACGTAGGTAAAGGTCCCAATGTATAGACTTCGAAGTTCAACTGGTGAATGTACAGACTTCACCAATGTATAGACTTGGAAGTTGAACTGGTGGATGTACAGGCTTCACCGATGTATGGACTTTACTTGAAACAGTCCGATGTACAGACTTTGCATGAGACGCTAGACACTGGACGCTGTACAGACTTGAGTGAAGCAATGTATAGACTTGATGGCTATGCCTGCAATGTATAGACTTTGCTCAATGCATAAGACTCTGTACAGACTTTGATGAATGCAATGTATGCTAGATAATGTATAGACTTCAGCAAACTCTGTACAGACTTCACGCGATGTATAGACTATGCACATGCATGAAGAACCCTGACGATGTACAGACTTGATAATGCAATCTAGGGTGATGTACAGACTTGAAGAATGATGCATGACGCTATACAGACTTGGAAAGTTAAGCTGCTGAATGTACAGACTTGGTTTCGTGAGAGCTACAGGCCAATGTATGGACTTGAATGAATGTGCATGCATTGTATAGACTTTGAGCACAAACACAACAATGCAATGTATAGACTCGCTAGTTATGCCTGCACAGTCGAATGTATAGACTTGAACAGTGAAACACAAAGAGAGACGCTGAAGTCTGTATAGACTTTAACAGTGAGACACGAGCGTGTGTGTGCAGAATGTACAGACTTGCCGAATGCACTAAGACGCTAAGTGAGACAGTGTACAGACTTTCAACAACACACGATGTACAGACTTTCTCAACTCTGTGGCGTGCAACTAATCAATGTGTAGACTATATGAATGCATGAAACAGCTGTGCCTGCGAGGAATGCAGCGTACAGACTTTATGAATGTGCAACACATGCAGTGTGTAGACTATGCTCGTCTGCAACACATGCAATGTATAGACTTAAGATGTCTGCTACGCATGCAATGTAAAGACTGTGCTGAGAGTGATTATGCATGAATGTATGGACTGTATAGACATAAAAATTAACATATGCACAGATCTGAGATTAGATAGAACATTACCTGATCTAACTGTGCATTGACTGTACCTGTCAGAGATTTGACTTTGACATAGGTTGACTTCATGAGTGTGAGTCATCCTTAAACATGTTCTGACAGTTCCTCATATTTCATCAGGATTAGATCATCAATACATAATGAGCCATAACAGTTGTCATCATCAAAACCACAGAACCCCATAACATTTGTCATCATCAAAACCACAGAGCCACAGGGGACACAACAATCTCCCCCTTTTTGATGATGGCAATATTATGAGTCATTGCCTTAGATTCATCATGATGAATATGAAGATACACTATGGAATGGCTCTTTCAGAAATAATGAGCATGTAATAATGCACCATGTATGCAAATGATGACTCACAAAAGTTTCTCCCCCTTTGACAACAGCAAAAAGGACTGGAATGATCATTGACTGTTGAAGGAGATGATATAGAGCTTTTATGCAATGCTGAAACTCCCCCTATCAACATGCATGTTTGACTACTCTCCCCTTAACTACAGATGATCCAGAACTTCCCTTGAAGAACAGGAATGAACTCTGGTTATCCAATAAATCAATCTTAAATCAGCCATTACAAAGAATCTGAATTCTGGTTGTGGCACCTCACATATGCATGAACAGAATGAAACAGGTGAAAGGTCCACAGAACCAGAACTGATTGCAGAACAAGATGGAAGATTCCAACAGTGTGGAGAGTAAAGTGATTGATGATAGAAGGTAAGAGTTGACAACAATCATCACAAGACATCTCAATGAGTAATCAATAGCAAGATTTATGTTGATCAGGCTGTCTGGAAAGAATCTGATCATGAGGGATTTTAATGCTTGCACTACTTCAATAAGTCTTAAGAAGTATAGACTCTTCTATCATAAAGGGTTATGAAGTGGCAACTTAACCAATCTGATTTAATTATGATGTATACCAAATTTGTCAAATTAAACTCAATACTCATATCTGAATCCAAGTTTTAATAAAGGTGAACCAAATATTCAGATAACACTCAAAATCAATCATCTTTATCTTACACACATGATCTCAATGACTCTTTTAAGAGTTACACAGATTAGTATTGATGTTAAACACTTTTTACAAGAATATGAGTTGACAGAATTTTCAATATATTTTCATTTGAAGCACATTATATTTTTCTGAGCAATTTAGGTTGATCAACACCTTTTTACATGAGGCACAACACGTCTCAGGTGAAGTGACCCAGTTACTCAGTGTGATAACTGTCATTGCCTCTCAACTTCGAGAGCAGAGTTAGCAATATAAGTGTCTTTTTACATGAGAAGACACCTTGATCAGAGGCCAGACTCCCCAGTTACTCAACACAAATAAGCCATTGCTCTGTCAGATTTTTCGATAAATTTTTATCAGAGATAACTATGGCACCTCATGACATGAGTTACTTTATTTCATTGATAAAGAACCCAGTTTCTCAGTGACCGAGTCATTGCTCTGAATTCATAATTTTTCATTTAGTCAACATTTTTCAAGTTAATGTTTAACCACAGTACTCACTCTATGTATCTCTACCAAAGTAGCCTTGATTTCAAATTTTCAGATATCAGATGAGAGAGTCTAAGGTTTACATGACACATGTGGTTAAAGTTTATTAAACCTTATTATTCAGATATTTTCAATTCATTTAATTACAAATCTGAGAATACATTAATCTTATATCAGTCTGATTCAGTGGTAATTCTTAAACCTATATGATAGGAATTTCTACAAAGTTCTCAGACTCAATTTCATGACATGTAGCTTAATTTCCTCAGACCAGAAAAGAAAAATTTAGCTGACCAACTTATCAATCAGTAGAACCAAATCAGTCACACCAGCTGAAAGATGTATGAAGATAAGCATAAGCTGGTGGAAGAGTAAATCACCAATAGAGAAGAGCATTAGAAGAGAGTTTATCATCAGACAGTAGCTGAGTCTGGAATACAGACTGATCAGCTGTTTTAGAGAGGACAACAGAGAATTTAGATAAACCACTTGAGTGTAGCAAGTAGATCAGATAGCTAGACAGTGAGAGTTCAAGAGATGAATAGATGAGATGAAATAGGAATGCTCCCCCTGTCTAAATGCAATGGAATATCTTTTTAGGTTTTTCAAAATTTTATATGTGCACTACTCTTCATATGTGCAGTATGCAACAAATCTGATAAGGAGAGCATGATGACCAAGCAACAGCAGACAAGCTCCCCCTGACAAAATGCATGATATGCAATGAATCATTTCTTTTCAGATTTTTCAAATTTGATGATATGCAGTACACTGCTCTATATGAAGACTTGACCCATGGTACTAAGCGGAGGACTTGGTCCAAGGACCACCTCACACATGGCAGTAGCATCCAGACATACTCCATCTGCCCTTCAGCACTGTTCCATTTAATATACCATGATGGTCATGCATGACAATGCAGTGCTACATGTAGTCAGTTACTTCTTTTGGAATTTTTCAATATGATGATATGTAATGCAGTCACTACATGTATACTTATGCAATGACTCTCATTCAGATATTATTCATGCAAATCAGACAGAAGATAATTACCATAAGCATGATTATTAACCATCAACCTTAACCATTCAAACTCCCCCTGACTAAGTGCATGATATACAGTGAAAGCACAGCTCATGATTTAAAATTTATGCTCGAAGAAAAATCATGCTGTTCAAACAGAGAGAGACACTGTCAAGTTCATCAATTTCATTTCAACTTTTCAGAAAGTTTTGACTAAACACAAATCAAGTCAACAAGATGCTTAACCATATCAAGCAAGCAATTTTCAGATGATGGAATTTAAGATGAATATCTAGAACAAACCTGAAAAGCAGAACCCTGGGGTCTTCCTGTTGAGTGCCTTGGTTTATTTACCCCACTTTTTCATTCCAAGGCACACCTATAACATGTTAATCAAGTTGATCCTGCAGGGACCCAAACAACCTTGGGTCCCAAGTTAACTCTAACAGGTGTTCTGAATAGTTTCTTGGCAACATTATCATCATTCTCCATCATGTAACAATTATTCATGAAATGACCAAACTTTCCACAATATCTACATGATATAACAGCCCTTGAATTCTTTTTGTGAACATTGTTATAATCATGTAACCTATGTGAGTTAGCATGAGAATTTCTGTTACTTGCATGAGATTTTGATTTACCATTATCTGCCCACCAGCATTCAGAAGCTCTGTAGCCAGGTTTTCCACATTCAACACATGCAAGAATCTTTTCCTTAAAAGCACTTTTATTTCTTCCAAAAAAATTTCTATTTGCAGGGAATTTGACAAATTTAGAATTAAAGTGATTTCCCTGAACATACCAGCAGTCCTTGACTGTATGCCCATACTTACCACATTCAAAGCACCTAACATGCTTGCTTCTAGATCCAGAATTATTCTGTAATTCCCTGACCAACACTCAACAGGCTTATGACCTGGCTTGTTGCAATTGAAGCATGTGATGTGCTGGTTAAACTTAAGTTTGTTTCTGTTGTACCCATGATGATCAGAAGATCTAGCATGCAGTTTATCATCTTGTTTCATGATGAAACATGCATCCATGATATGACCATGCTTACCACAGTAATAGCAAGAAGCATCAGATTTCCTAGGGGCATGGTTTCTATCAGATGAATTCCTAGATGCATGCGAATGAGTACATGAGGCATGAGCATTTTGCATTGAGCCATCAAATTCAGCCGAGCTAACTGATTTCATGACACAAGTAGGGACATTTTTAACCCCATCTTTCTTTCCATTCTTGTTCAATTGTTTAACTTTATTTACAATTCTTGTTCGTTTTTCAGCTTTCTGTGCCTTAAATTGAAAGACAGATGATGGAGGTGATTTCAGATTTTTATTTTATTTTGGGGATTGACTTGAGGTACCAACTACATCAGAGCTTTGCACAAAGGTAGTGTATAGCTAGTTTCTAGTAGTTTCCTTAACATCAGAACTACAGTTTGTCCCCCTTTTTGAATTCTTGTCCTCACTTTTCATGATAGATGTCATTTTTCCTTTTATTTTAGCAGACTCAATTGCTGAATTTTCCAGATCATGAATTTTATCTTCCAAAGATGCTATATGAAGCTCATAACTGGTTATCTCCTGTTCACTGCAATTGACACATTCACTTACGACTTTATTTGCAGTTTTATACTTCTCAACTTCTTGTTCCAGATTGCTCAAGATTTTTAATTCTTCATCACAAACAACTTTTCCCTTTTCTGTGGTGAGAAGTCTTTCAGACAAGCCATTGTTTAACCATTTCAATTTTTCAACTTCAGCTTTCAATTCAGTGTTTTCTTCTCAAGTTTTTGTGGTTGAGCTTCCTTAATAACAAATTTTTCTTTTTCGACAGTCAGAAACCTCTGTGAGAAAACAGTATTTAAAACCATCAGTTTCTTGTTTTGTTCCCTCAGTTCTTTGTTTTCTTCAGTCAGCTTCTTGACTCCTTCATTACAATTTTCTCTTCCAGACATCAGCTCCAGCTTTTCAATTAGTTCCTTTTCTCTTTCTTCCACTTTAGTTTTCTCAATAATCAGATTTATGTGATCCTCTTTAAACGAGGCAATTTGCTTATGCACCCATTCATTATCACTAAAAAGATCTTCATTACGTTCTCTTAGAGCCGAGCACATTTTGCAGTTTGATTCAGCAGAAGAAGAATGTGAAGCCTCCCCATTGATTTCATTTATTCTAGCCATAAGATTTTCATTTTTCTTTTGAAATTCTTTATTCTCAAGTTTCAGTTTATCCAATTCAGAATTAACTTCATTCAGCTCTTGCATGCTTTTTAGATGCTCATTTTTCATCTTAATAAGCTGATTCTCTAGTTCAGATATCTTGTCCAAACATGTTTGTTTTTCAAGTTTTAGAGAACCATTTTGTTCCTTAAAGTTCTGAACATCTAACATACATACATCATAAGATTGTTTCAGATTTGGACATTTTTCACAGGAAGCTTTCAAATTTATCTGATCACATTTCTTTTTCAATCTTTTATTCTCAGATTTTAATCTTTCACATCTATCATTAAGTTCCTCATTTATATTCCACAGATCATCAATCGAAAGTTCTTCAGATTCAGAGCTTACCTGAGATGAGGTTTCATCATCATCATTTCTCCGATCAGCCATCAAGCATTTGCTATGATTCCTGATTAGCTTCAGTATTTCAAAAATTTCTTTGGCAGACCTGCACGAAGAAATGCATTCGATTAGAGGTCTGTCAATTGATTCTTTTAGCAAAACTACTGCTCTAGTGTTGACAGAGTCTTTCAATTTGTCCTTCTCAGTCCATCTAGATTTACCTTTTGATAATTTGTGTGGACCATGAGTTATTACCTTCCAAAGATTAGGATCAGTAGATTTTACATACCTATGAAAGTTTTCTATCCAAGAATCAAAATTATTACCTCTGAATATCAGAGGATTAGCCATCGAGATATGATAAATGCACTGAAATCAGACAAGCAAATCAAGACACTAAACCAGTGAGACAAATCACAGAACACAAGAGACCTACTCTGAAATGCACCAAAAAATTAGCAGGATCTGCTGCGGATTGTTAGATCCTATGCACATCAACCCGCTCTGATACCAAGTGTTGGGTTCGGTGCTATGGATTCAGAGGGGGGGTGAATGAATCAACCCTTTAAAATTTCGCTCAATTAAAAAATTCTTCCTGATTAAAAACTCGTAACACTCAAGGATGCTAAGACAAAGACATATTCAGTTCTACTGAAACTTAAGTACTGTGAAGTATTCAATCAATTAGTAAACGTGCAGTCAATTAGCTCAATGAACATATGAAAGCATATCGAGCCTAAACATTCATCTAGCAGAAGCAAATATGAAATCAAACCACTGCATAATGATTTTTAGGTGGTTCGGTCCAGCAGACCTACATCCACCCCACACTCAAGCCGAGTGTGGATTCCGCTGACTCACAGCTTGAACAGCTGGGCATCACAGCTTACCTACAACCGCTGATACATAGCTTCGCTGGGCTTAAAAGCTTGCCGACCAGAGGAACAGATCCTCTGCAACCGCTGAGCAACACAGCTTACTGTCCAGAGAAGAACCTTTTCTGCAACCGCTGTGGATTACAGCTTACCCATCCAGTGGAATCCTCCACTGCATCCGCTGACTAACAGATTGAAGAAATGTTGTAAAATGGAAAGGAAAAACATATACAACAGCAATCGGAAGGCTGTAAATGATGAAGCACAATGTGGCTCAGAATGAGCTGACTGGCCTGGATTTGATCCACGGTCCGGTGAAGACAGATCTTCAGAACGAAGCTTCTCTCTACCTTTCTTCTTCTTCAGATCACTCAGTCTCTCTTCCTTTCTCTTTCTCACTCTATCTCTCTTTCTTTCTCTTTCTCTTCTTCACTCTCTTTCTTCTTCTCCTAGATCGTGCAGGCGCTCTGTTCTTCTACTCTTTTTCTTCTACTCTTGCTATTTCTCTGTCTCTCTTCTGCTAGAGCTCTCTGACTCACGATCTCCCTTCTTCAGGTGGAAGAAGCTTCATATATATAGAGCAGCAGGAATTGGGCGTGTGGCATTTGAGTTCCCGCCCAATGACTTGAACACGTGGCAGCATCTCAGCATGCTTCAGTACACGTGTCACCATTCTGTCAGTCCTTCTAGCCTCGGATCATGTGCCAATCATCAGTCTCTACAAAGTGTCCCTGTCAGACATTCGAACAGAGTTATCAGTATAAGGTTAAAACCTTGTACAGACTTAATAAAGGCACTACAGAAGCGATGTATAGACTTCATGAATGTGAAGCAATGCAATGTTCATGCTTTATGAATGCGTGGCTATGGCATTGTATAGACTTGGTGAATGCAGAACAATGCCATGTACATACTACATATATGCAGTGCTTTGGCCTTGTACATACTTCACGTATGCAGGACTGTGGCATTGTATAGACTTCAGGTATGCAATGCTAAGAACATAGCAGATGGTTGTATCGACATGCCATATGAATATGTAGACTCATCGTGCAATGTTGTCTAGACTTAGAATGCAATGCATGAAACAGTGTATAGAGTTAGAGTGCAATGCATGTTCAACTGCAGATAGCAAAGTATATACATTACAACTGAATGCACTGTCATGCCGAATGAATGTACAGACTTAGCATTATGAACCCAACCGATGTCTAGACTTTGTTAAGACGCTGAATGAGACGCTAACCCAATGCATGCAATCGGTGATGTACAGACTTGAAGATGCAATGTGCAATGCAGTGAAGTGTGTACATTGAATACGAATGCATAGACATGCTGACAACAGATGTGTGGACTTTGAAAGCAAAGGACCTCACATGCATTAGTGTATAGACTGTATGCCTGATGGATGCACTGATGCAGTATATGCACAGAGAAAGCAATACACCGATGCAATGTATGCACATAGCAGATATTAAACTGAAGCAATGGATGTATAGACTTCACGATGTGTGGACTTGCCAAAGGAAAGGCTGTACAGACTTGATGCAAGCACGATGTATAGACTTTGCCATGTGTGGACTTGCCAAAGGAAAGGACGTACAGACTTGATGGTGCACAATGTATAGACTTTGGCAAAGCACTTGACGATGTACATACTTGAGCAAAGTAAGGTCTGTACAGACTTGAAAGTGCACGATGTATAGACTTATGAGTGCAACGTAGGTAAAGGTCCCAATGTATAGACTTCGAAGTTCAACTGGTGAATGTACAAACTTCACCAATGGATAGACTTGGAAGTTGAACTGGTGGATGTACAGACTTCACCGATGTATGGACTTTACCTGAAACAGTCCGATGTACAGACTTTGCATGAGACGCTAGACACTGGACGCTGTACATACTTGAGTGAAGCAATGTATAGACTTGATGGCTATGCCTGCAATGTATAGACTTTGCCCAATGCATAAGACTCTGTACAGACTTTGATGAATGCAATGTATGCTAGACAATGTATAGACTTCAGCAAACTCTGTACAGACTTCACGCAATGTATAGACTATGCACATGCATGAAGAACCCTAACGATGTACAGACTTGATAATGCAATCTAGGGCGATGTACAGACTTGGAGAATGATGCATGACGCTGTACAGACTTGGAAAGTTAAGCTGCTGAATGTACAGACTTGGTTTCGTGAGAGCTACAGGCCAATTTATGGACTTGAATGAATGTGCATGCATTGTATAGACTTTGAGCACAAACACAACAATGCAATGTATAGACTCGCTAGTTATGCCTGCACAGTCGAATGTATAGACTTGAACAGTGAAACACAAAGAGAGACGCTGAAGTCTGTATAGACTTTAACAGTGAGACACGAGCGTGTGTGTGCAGAATGTACAAACTTGCCGAATGCACTAAAACGCTAGGTGAGACAGTGTATAGACTTTCAGCAACACACGATGTACATACTTTCTCAACTCTGTGGCGTGCAACTAATCAATGTGTAGACTATATGAATGCATGAAACAGCTGTGCCTGCGAGGAATGTAGTGTACAGACTTTGTGAATGTGCAACACATGCAGTGTGTAGACTATGCTCGTTTGCAACACATGCAATGTATAGACTTAAGATGTCTGCTACGCATGCAATGTAAAGACTGTGCTGAGAGTGATTATGCATGAATGTATGGACTGTATAGACATAAAAATTAACATATGCACAGATCTGAGATTAGATAGAACATTACCTGATCTAACTGTGCATTGACTGTACCTGTCAGAGATTTGACTTTGACATAGGTTGACTTCATGAGTGTGAGTTATCCTTAAACCTGTTCTGACAGTTCCTCATATTTGATCAGGATTAGATCATCAATACATAATAAGCCATAACAGTTGTCATCATCAAAATCACAGAACCCCATAACATTTGTCATCATTAAAACCACAGAGCCACAGGGGACACAACACCTTCAACCACAATTCCTTCCAAGCCTCTTGCCACTGCACCTTCATTTCCAACCATGCCAATTTCCACCAACCCTCAGTCGGCAAGGCCCCTTATCAGGGTCCCCCAACCGGCTGCCCATGTTCAACCTGTTAATCCTGATATTCCTTCTTCTTCCACCAACCCTACATCCACCAACAATCCGATGGAGGTGCAGAGTTCTCAAACCATGGTGCTCCGCAGTGGATGGATTTTTCACTGTGTTTTTCCACAGCGACAAGAGCAGGAGCCCGTGCAGGGGCAAGAAGAGCAATCACAAGAGCTAGAGTCCATACTGGGGGCTCAGTATGACTTGTTGAAACACTTAGATAAAACCCTGTCAAGGATTTCCATTCTGGAACTGATAAGAAGGTCACCGACACGTCAAGAAGCCCTCAAACAATACTTGCAGAAAGTGATGGTCAATGAAGACATCCCAGTTGAGCAGATTACATCAATCCTAACATCGCCAGGGGATCAACCCACAATTGTCTTCCATGAACATGAGCTAGCTCCGAAGCCGGCAAGAAAGTTTGCTTTATGCATCACTGTTGACATCAACAAAGTAGCTGTCAGCCAGTGTTTGGTGGACACTGGCACATCTATTAATGTTCTGCCGCCTAGCATCTTGAAGAAGTGCGGTAATCTGGAGAGTGAGATTCGGCCCTCACCTATCACAGTGACAGCTTATGATAACACAAGGAAGCCGCCTATGGGGGTTGTTACCTTGAAAGTGGGACTAGGTCCTTCATCTGTTATAGTTAATCTTCATGTTTTGGATATGGACCCCACATTTAATGCCATCTTGGGGCGTCCATACATTCAAGCACTTGACGCTGTCCCTTCCACCAATCATCAATGCATAAAATTTCCACACAAGGGACGCGTTATCAAAGTAACTAGTGTGCCCATTCTGCCGACCGTTGATATCCATTCGGCAACATCAGTGCCCTCCATCTGGCAGTCTAATATGCCTTTGTTATCTGTGCTAGATCTTGCCGATCCGTGACATGATATATTGAGACCACAAGCTACAGTTTCTAACCTGGCACTGACTCCATCCCCACCGCAAAAGGGGAGGAAAAAGAAAAATATGATGAATACCCCGGGCTGGAACATCATGATGAAAATGGGGCATACATCTGGCAAAGGCCTCGGGGCGAACCATCAAGGCAAGGTAAAGCTTGTCAAGACTCATAAGCTCACTCCCTGAGGTGGCTTAGGGTACAAAGGGCCAGGTAAATCAGAATCTGTTGAAGATGAAGAAAAGCTATGGACCACTATGACCTCCACTCTCAAGCTAGATAGACGGCCACTCACATGGTCTCTTTATACACATTTTGTGAGAGGGCCCACTGAACAGATTGGGGAGAAGACCACTATAGTTACTTTAGTTCTGAACAATCAAGATGTGCATGCACGTTAGTTTGCTCGCACATAGCTCCGCTGGTCACTTATAAAGCTTTGGAGTCTTTCAGGCCGAGTAAGAGAAGGAAGATGGACGACCCTCAATGTGATTGGTACAGATGGTTTGATATGAATGACATCACTATTGCTCTGAGTCGACTCTTCATGCCGACTGATCCAGAATGGCCACCACTTGTTCATAATATGATAGAGAAGCCGGCCGTTATCACTAATAAGAGGCAGATGCTGAGCAACTACACTGACACCGGGGAGCCAGATGTGCCGTACGTTTGAAGAAGGCTTCACCATAGACAGGCTGTGGGCCAGCCTCTTTTTTCTCAATTCCTTCCATCCATCACTGATTGCTTTCATGTGTTCCAGATTATCTCCCGTCAGGATTCCTAGACCTCCCGCGGTCGTGATTTCATTATCTCCAGATTTTCTACAAACTCCATCAATTCCTCCTTTGCTCATTGAGCAGTTCTCTCAACTTTCTATTATGCCTCCTCCTGGGCAATCACTCAACCATTCTCTTGTTCAGGAATTCTCAAATCTTTCCATTTCCACATCATTATCTTTTACTCCTCCCTCTCACTGCCTCGCAATTATAGAAAATGAAAAAAAATTCCAAGTTTCAAATTCCCCAATCCACCTCTCTCATCTCTGTCGAAGAAACCTCCTATCTTGTTCCTGAGTGTGTCCCGACCCAAGGGCCGCTCGTCCAGGGTCCGTTAGAGGGCTTTCTTTGCCCCTCTGACGAGGGGTCCTATGCTGTACCACCTCCTGTACCCGCTTCTTCTTCTTCCTTTCCTTGTTCCTTAGGGATTAATAGTCAGGTTAGTTGTTCTTCCTCCACTAGCAATAAGGGTCCAGGGGTAGGTGTTACTAAGAAGGCCAAGGGTAAGTAGATTCCCTGTAGATTCTTGTTAGATTTAGCCAGGAGGTGCCAGGCATGTTTGGCTATCCCATAGTTTGAAGAGGATCTGATCCTTTTACCGAACTTAGAATGTGAGGAAGCTTTTGCTTTCGACGAAGGGTTTGGCGTTTATGAAATCATGAATGAAGAAGGCCTTGTCGAAGAGGGGGATGAAGAGTATGGAGAATATGAGGACGAGGCTGACGCTTTTTCCAGTGGCATGAGGAGATATTCGATGAGCCATCAGCCTCAGTAGAAGAGACCACCAAAGAGATTAATTTGGGTACTGAGGAAAACCCTAGGATTGTCCTCATAAGCAAAAATTTGTCACCCTCTGAGGAAGCGACGCTCATTCTGATTTTTCAAGAATATAAGGTCACATTTATGTGGAGTTATGAGGATATGCTGGGTCTGGACCCTACGCTTGTTGAACACTCTCTAACACTGAAGCCAGGGTCTGTCCCGGTCAAACAGCGGTTGAGGCGTTTCCACCCGCATATGACACTGAAAATGAAAGAAGAGGTCGATAAGCTTCACAAACCTAGATTCATCAGAGTCGTCCTTTATCCCAATTGGGTGGCTAACATTGTCCCGGTGATGAAGAAGGATGGAAGAGTCAGAATTTGATTAGACTTCCGGGACCTCAATTGCGCGTGTCCTAAGGATGACTTCCCCCTCCCTCACATTGATGTTTTAATTGATAATACGACAAGGTTCGAGACCATCTCCTTTATGGATGGTTTTTCAGGTTACAATCAAATTCGCTTGGCTGAAGAAGATCAAAAGAAGACCTCCTTCACTACACCTTGGAGTACTTATTGTTATGTGGTCATGCCATTCAGACTCAAGAATGCCAGAGCCACCTACCAAAGGGCCATGATGGCTATTTTTCATGATATGATCCATGTTTATGTAGAGGTGTATATTGATGACCTGGTAGTGAAGTGAAGAACAAGGATTGAGCATCCTGGGGTTCTAGCCAAGGTTCTGCAAAGAGCCCGAGAATATCAATTGAAAATGAACCCTAAGAAGTGTGTGTTTGGTGTGTCGTCAGGTAAGTTGCTTGGGTTCATCGTTAGTAAGAGGGGTATTGAGATCGATCCCAACAAGGCGAGGGCAATAAGAGATATGCCCCCTCCCAAGAATTTGAAGGAAGTTCGTGGTTTGATCGGGATGTTGCAATTTATTCGCCGGTTTGTCTCCCAGCACTCACAAAGGTGTAGGCTGTTCTACGAGCTTACTAAGTCAGAAGTCAAATTTTATTGGGATGACAAGTGTCAGGCAGCTTTTGACGGATTGAAGGATTATTTGGCCAATCCTCCTGTCCTGAGGCCGCCAGTTCCAGGCAAACCGCTGGTTCTTTATATCTCTGTCCATGATGACTCAATAGGTGCTGTCCGGGCGCAAGTTGATGAAGAAGGTAAGGAGAGGACAGCATACTACTTGTCTAAGCTTCTCAACCCCTGTGAGCAGAAATATACGGCTATAGAGAAGACCTGTGCGGCTTTAGTATGGGTAGTGCAGAAGTTGAAGCATTATTTCCTAGCTCATGAGGTGCATCTCATTGCTCGCATGAATCCCATCAAATTCCTCCTTGAAAAATCTGTTCTTACTGACCGATTGGCACGATGGCAAAGCTTCCTCTCTCAGTTCGATATCATTTACATTCAACAAAAAGTAATTAAAGGTTATGCCATAGCAGAACATCTTGCTCATCATCCTCTTCCAAGATTTAATCCTGCTCGCTCAGAATTTTCAAATGAGGAACTGATGTCCATAATCAACCTTCAGATCCCATATGGACATTACATTTTGATGGAGCTCTGAATTCTCATGGTAGGGTGATCGGAATTATTCTTTTAACACCTGAGGGTATCACCATTCCACTTGCCTCTCAGCTCACCTTCCCTATTACAAATAATATACCTTAATATGAGGCTCTTCTTGCCGGACTTAAGGCCGCTCATCAATTTGGTGTCACCCAGTTGTGAATTGTGGGTGATAGTCAGCTGATTCTTCGCCAAGTGCTCACCAAATGCCGAACACTCGATCCCAAGCTCAAACCCTACCGGGAACTTGCTTCTGCTTATGCCAAGCTCTTTACCAAGCTAATCTTTGTCCATGTTCCTCACAGCCAGAATATTTTAGCTGACGCCCTTGCTTCACTTACTTCCTCCCTAATTTTTCTCCCCGAGCAAGACTTTCATTCTGTTATCATTCAGAAGCATCTTACTCCTGCTATCAAGGATCTTGCATTTCTTAGTGTTAAGGAGGAGGTGCTTAGGAAGGAAGGAGAAGCTTTTGAGAATAGAGAAGTCATGCTCTTGGATCTAGAAGAAGAGTTGGCTGATGAGGAGAAGCCATGGTATTATGAGATTGCTAAATATTGCTAAGATCAGTCTTATCCTGAAGAAGCCACGGCGGAAGAGAAGAAGGCAATCAGGAGAGTTACCCAAGGATACACTTTGGTTGGAGGTGTACTCTATAGAAGAGGTCTTACTGGTGTTATTCTCAGGTGCCTTGATGACGACGAGGCGTGGAAGGATGTGGAAGAGGCGCATTTTGGAGTTTGTGGTGGTCAATAGCCAGATGTTAGCTAAGAAGATTCTTAGGCTAGGCTTCTACTGGCCCACTCTAGAAGAAGATTGCTCTATCTATGTTCGAAGGTGCGTCAAATGTCAACTACACGTCGACAAAATTCATTCTCCTGCTTCTTCACTCCATCATGTGTCCTCCCCATGGCCTTTCTCCATGTGGGCTTTCGTTATCATTGGACCTCTTGGTGATGCAAACCTCCTCATAAAATCCAAATCCTTCATACTCACGGCCACGGAGTACTTCACTAAGTAGGCGGAAGCTGAAGCATACGTGGAGATTAAAGCGTCAACCATCTGCAGATTCATAATGAAGAACATCATTGCAAGATTCGACATCCCAAGCTCCATCGTCACCGACAATGGCCCTCAATTTATCTCTCAAGAACTTCAGGAGCTTTACAACAGGTATAACATTGCATTGCATCATCCCCGTATTTTCCATAGGGTAATGGGCAAGCGGAGGCTACAAATAAAACTCTGATCAAAATTATCAAGAAAACATGTGAGGTTAACAAATTTACGGATTGGCCACAAAGCTTGTTGAAGCTCTATGGGCCTACCGTACTTCCATTAGCACTCCCACTAGGCAAACTCCTTTCGCCCTCACTTATGGAATGGAGGCGGTGGTCCCTTATGAGATTCTTATTCCTTCTCTCAGAGTACAATTGGATAGGGAGCTGTCCATTGATGAACGTCGTGAATCTCTCCTTGCATAATTGGAACTCTTAGATGAGAAACATCTGGACACCGCTGAACATGCGTAAATTTATCAAACAGGCTCTCACGTTTTTATCAAAAGAAAGTAATCGAGAGAAAATTTAAGGTTAGTGAGATGGCAATTAAAAGAATCTTTGTAAAACCTGGTGATCCTCACTCAAAACTCCAACCAAATTGGGAAGGGCCTTTCGTAATAAAAGAAATTTATCCTGGCAATGGTTACAAACTGATAAATGCTGAAGGGGAAGAACTAACTCACCCCCGGAATGGACTATACCTCAAGAAATACTACCCCTAACTCTTTTTTCAAAAAAAAAACAAAAAAAATAAAAAACTAGACTGGCATGGTGCATGGGCCACGAAACTCAAAAAATCAAAATATCTAATTCATTCTTCAGTCTTGATGATTTAACCTTGGGTCAACGCTCACACACCACACGCTTAACTCATAGATTCAAACGGTTCAAAATCCGAGGAAAGTCAAAGCCAAACTAAGAGCTTAAGACTTTACCCCTTCTTTTCTCTTCGGTTCACGAGAGGGGAAGTTAGACTCCGGGTAGACCACCCAAACCTACCCGCCGCCCTAGTAGGTGGAAGTCAGGGCCCAAAAGAGAATAAAATGTTGCAAAAGCCCAAGTACAATTAGGTTTTCATTTCATGAAAAGCAAAGAAAAGCAAAAATTCAAATCAAATATATAAAAAAAATATGTCAAGAGGGTAAAGTCCCCGCAGGGAAAACCCAGGTCGTAAGCATGCATTTCAAAAAGGGCAAAAAATATCAAAATTTTTTCTAAGCCAAAGACCGAACCCTAACAGGTAATAGGGTAGGGGAGGGAAGTTTCCCCGGTCTTTCGGAACCCCTCATGGACTTCTCCAGTATTTTCTTCCATTCCCCCTCCGTGGTATGTCATAAGCTTGAAGAATGGCAAAGACGGACTTAGGAGGATGGGCCATGCGAGGTTATAAGTGAAAGCACAAACCTTAAGCATGTTGATCCTTTGTTAAATGATTTGAGAATGGTTAATGAATTTAAGATGGTGAATGTGTAAGGTTTTAAGACTTGTGTACCATGATAAGTAATTTCTTTAATTCTTTCTTAAAAAAATTGCGCCCACACTGATGGACGTCATTTCTTTAATTCCAAAATTCTTTCTTAAAAAAAATGCGCCCACGCTAATGGATGTCATTTCTTTAATTCCAAAATTCGAAAAAAAAATTTGCACCCACACCGATGGACGTCATTTCCTTAATTCAAAAAAAAAAACAAAAAAAATTTTACGCCCAACTCTATGGATGCCATTTCTTTAATTGTAAAATTTTGAAAAAAAAAAGAAAAATAATTTGTGCCCAATCGGGTGGACGTCATTTCTAAAAAAAAGTGTCATTTGCTTGATTGCATAGTGCTTGGTCATCTTTTATTTTCAGTACGCATCTGCTTGCTTGCATGTTACATTTCTCTATATCTTTTCATTATTTGCCTTAGTTGATTAAAGGCTTGGCCCCTTGACCTTTTACCAAGGTCAAAAAGGATATCCCCTTGCTTATTGAGCAAGGGGCCAACCCGAACAGATTAACTAACCTGCTTGTTTCAGTGAACGCAGGAGTAAGGGGATACAAGTACACAAGTGCAAAAAAGGGCAACTCAAGTAACAAAAAACATGCTTTTCATAATCATCATAACTATATGTGTACAAAAGTGCAAGAGGAGGTGTACAACAGTAATCTCTCTAGCTCTCTCCACCTCCCTCCTCTCTCCTCTTGCTACTCTCTGCCTCACCTCTGTCCCTAGGAGGAACCCGTGGGGGCCTCATCGGCCCCTGGCTGGCAGCAGATCTCTCCGGTCGACTGTGCTCCTCCTCTCTCTACTGGTGCGTAGAGGAATCCGCTACATAACTCGTGGCATAGTAGGCTCTGGGTCGCCCCTCAGCTCGTGCCCGCTCCCGGTCCCTCCAGTAGTGGTCCTCTACCCCCTCGCTCGCTCCTCAGCCGCACCCAGGCGAAGCCTCAGCTCGGCAAACTCTGCCCTATCACGGTCACGCTCTCTCCTCTCCATCTTGAGAAGCAGCTGCAGCTCTAGTGTCTCCCGGGGAAGCTCCTCTGCCTCGCAAGACCGCTCCTCTCTCTCGCGAGACTGCTCCTCCGTACCTCGTCGTCTATCCTCCTCGTGCTCCTCAACAACTCACAGTCTCTGCTCCTCCAGCTCCTCGATGACTCGTTGTCTCTCCTCCTCGAGCTCCGCAACCCGTTGGTCACAGATCGCCAACTCGGTGCCTGCTAAGGCAGCCCTGGTCTGTGCCTCCTATAGCTCCTGCACTTGCATTATCACACCACTTGTCATGAGCTTTTTCGAAAAGAGAGTCATCTCTAACTACTTGACTTAAGTTGTTTCTCTCACCTGTGCTATCATGTCACGCTCGGCTGCCTCAGCCCGTGTCACTGCTCTCGCCAGTCGCTCCTATAAGGAAGCAATCTGGGCACTCTGATCCACCGGGCTCGAGCTGGAGGTTCCTTCCGCACCTCTTGCTGCTACCCTCTGCTGGGCACGCTGCATCATTGTAAGACTGTCAATCGACAATCACTTAACTCCAGGATTCATATCATAGCATTCAGAGAGCATACTCACCAGCGTCTTTAACTCTGATCGAGTGACCGCTAGCCGGGTCTCCAGGGAGTGGAGCTGTACCTACATGTCAGCCACCACTGCATCCTGCATTTATCACATATTAGTCGCACATTCATCAATTGAAGGCACATAGAAAAGCATGCATTCATACGTACCCCTCGTGGCCTCATCTGAGGCCGGCTGGCGTAGGTCCTCCAGTAGGCCCAGAAGTACGCTGTGCTGTCTGCCGCCTGGGAGATGATCAGGGTACCACTTCTCTGCCAGTCGACGTACTACTCTGGGAAGCGCAGTCGCCAGTCTGTCATCATCGCACGCCCTCGGGTCTTCCGCCCAACACTGCGTGGCTCTGCCACCTCGACCCACTCCTGGTGTAGGCCGAGAGCCCTCATCACCAGCCTGAGGCGCATATGCTCGATCTCGTTCAGGCAATGAAGCCAAATCTCCAGCCCAAACAAGTGCCTGCCTGCTGTGACCCAGGGCTGGTCCTCGTCTGCCATGCCCAGGTAGGGCCTCCATACAACCTGCATTTCATTACATATCATACATCACATCATATCACATAATCATCAATAGGGAATAAGACAAATGCATAAACATAGCACACGTACCAAGGATGTCGGGTAGTCCCGGAACTCCCGCCTCACGGCCTGCAGCTCGTAAGCGTGTGGGGCACCCGTCATGTACGGGAGCCAGCGCCGGGCAAGGGGGACTGCCTCCGGGCGAAAGACGGTGGCTCGCTCCATCGGTATGTGCAAGTAGCTCCAGAACTGCATCCAAATATCATTAGTCATTAATCACATATGCGTAAATAGAAGCATAAGTACAAATAGAATCATATACATAAGTATAAGGAAATTTGCATACTTGAAGGAACGACGCAAAGTCGCTGACAGTCGTCTCTCGACCCGTCCCCGTGGACAGGTCATCCAGCAGGTGGGCTAGCAGGGCGGCACCCCAGGCGTACCGCCCCACTTGGTCCAGATCCTCCAAAAGTCCTAGGAAATGACATTTCATGTCATCCCCCTTCATCCCAAATAGCAGCCTACCCAACATCAGGAACAAGAACCTCCTCAAGTCTAGGTCTACTCTCTCTCTCTATGGGTAGGGTCTGCACAAAAAGTGGCCCTAGCTCTCCCGGCCATGCCGATCTTGAAATCCTCTAGGGTCTCCCTCGTCCTCGGTCGACCCTCACCCAACCCAAGAGCCTCCATCAGCTCCGCCCTATCTACCATCCTACAGTCCCTAGGCCCTCCTGCCACTATCTCCAAGCCTAGGACCCTATGGGCCCGGTCCCGATAGTCGGGGTAGGTCACACCACTCACCGTCTCCCCGTCCACCCTCAGCCCAGTAATCCTCACCACATCCTCCAGGGTGGGGACCATGTGTCCCCAGGGCATCAGGAATGCCCGACTGACCCTATCCCACATCTCTCTCAATACCTGGATGAGGACTAGGTCCAGGCGGACCGGCTCGATGCTCAGGAAAGGGGCGAACCCCATCTCTCTCAATCTCTCCCTCTGAAACTTAGGGAGGCCGTGGTACATCGCGTGAACTAGCACCCAGGAGATGCACGTCCTCATCACCCCCTGCCAAAAGAAAAGAAAAGAACAACAAAAATGTCAGTGCCAACAGCCATAATTAAACATCTTCCTCATATCAAAAAAAATTAAAAATAAAAAAAATGCCTCCACCATGGTGGGCGTTATTTCTTTATCTCTCTCATTTTCAAAAAAAAAAATTGCATCCACCGTGGTGGGCGTTGTTTCTTTCTCTCTCTCATTTTCAAAATAAAAGTGCGTCCACCGTGGTGGGCGTTATTTCTTTATCTCTCTCATTTTCAAAAAAAATGCATCCACCATGGTGGGTGTTATTTCTTTATCTCTCTCATTTTCAAAAAAAAATCGCATCCATTGTGGTAGGCGTTATTTCTTTATCTCTCTCATTTTCAAAAAAAAAAAAAATTTTGCGCCTGTTATGACAGACGTTATTTCTTATTACCCCGTTTCCCGTTAATAAAAAAATATATAATAAAAAGAACTGCGTTTGTCAGGATGGACGTTGTTTAAGTTATCCCTTTTCTTAAAAAAAAATTATTTTAGCGCCCACCATGGTGGACGCTGTTTCTCTGCACCATTTCTCTCTGCACCTCTCCACCTTCTTCCCCCCTCACCGTAGAACATGTTTATTTCCAAAAAAAAAATTGTGAACTCACCTTCCCAGGCTCCAGGTGATCCATTGCCCCTCGCAGTGGACGGCGAGGAGGGGGCTGCTGCCATCTTCGCTGACGTTGTGCCCCAGCCGGTTGCTCTTCTATCTAGGCTTCGGCAGGTTGGGCGGCGTCGCCTCCCTCTTCCTCTTCCTTGCCCTCTTCTTCTTCTTCATCTCCTCCTTCTTCTACTCCTTCTTCTGTTTCTACTTCTTCAGTATGCTCCGGTTACCCCTCCGCCACCGCCGCTGCCCGTTGCTCTGCCACCGCCGTCGGTTGCTCTGCCACCGCCGCCGGTTGCTCTGCCACCGCCGCCAGTTGTGCTTCCTCGACTACCATTCCTTCCTCGTCGCCGACGAGGTCCACCGTCTCCGGCGCCGTCACCCACTGCCGCTTGCCAAGTGTGGAGCCGCTGGCGTACATCGCCGCGGTGAGAATGAGAGAGAGAGAGAGAGTAGAAGGGAGGTGGAGGAGATTTCGTTGCGAGGGTTTTGGGGAGAAGACGATGGAATGAGGTGAGAGAAGGAGGATGGGAAAGGCGGTTCGCATTTAAAAAAAGAATTTTTGGAATGAATCTGCGTCCTATTTGGAAGACGTTAATTCTTGGATTTTTTTTAAAAATAATAATAAAAGAATCAGCTGAAGTCTCGCGATCAATGACACCCAAGAGGGGGGGTGAATTGGGTGATTACAAATTTTAAAAACTTTTACCCGATTTAAAGCACATAATAAGAGCAAACAGTAAACAAGTATAAATCAGATGGATTACAAAATGAATCTGGCTACATCAACCCCTACAGCAGTTCTTTGGTACCAGGCGGAGTCCGAGAATCTGAAGATTCTCTCACACAAGGTATTTTCCTCCCGACAGGACTGACCGTGTCGATCAAAAGCTACCTTTTGATATACCAGAGATCTCCCGTAAAAGGATTAATAAAGCTAGATCCAACCAGAGAAACTAGATGATGATGCAATATGTAAAAGAGCTAGAGCAGAATGGAGGTAGAAGATAAGGAGAAAATCACACAGAACACCACGATTTTTAGGTGGTTCATATGCAACACTGCAACCTACGCCCACCCCTCACCGACTGTGAGGATTCACACACTATCTTGTAGAAGGTTACAAGATCAAAACACACACACACACACACATGTGAGGAGTTCGGAACCCTCACGACGGTGAACAAACACCGAATCACAAAGAGATGTGAAGAAGTAAACACTCACACACACACACAGATCTACGTAGATCCACACACACACAAGTATTTAGTTGTTACAAGAATACACACTTGAATCTGAAATAAAAATCGAATGGAAGACACAAAAATAAAACTTCATATTCATACTCCCCCTTAGTTAATGAAGAAGGTTTTGGATGCAGCTTGATCTCCACTTAGGTTGGGGTTGATCTGCTCTAGATGTGGCTTGAAGATGGATGAAGATCTTTCTTCTCGAAGCACTGTTCACGGCTATAGTACCAGCACTTGAATCTCCCTTTGATAGCCTCCCTTAGCCTCCTTGGATTGATTAGGGTTACAAGCCTCAAGGAGATGTTTTTATAACTCTTGAATGGTCAAGAGACAAGTCAGGAACCAGATCCACAAATCATGGGAAGATTGGTGGCTTTGGGATTAAACAACTCCTAGAAGAGAGACTTCCCATGTTGAGAACGAAAAGTCAAAAATAGAGGCTTTTCGAAGCTGGTGGTCGACCGATGTACATGGGCGGTCGATCGAAATTTTACAGGAAATGGCCCGTTGGTTGTTGGGAAAACTGGTCGACCGCTCCTGGCTGGCGGTCGACCGCTGGCTGGGATTTCTACAAAAAATAAAGAATTTAGCCAATGCAATATAATACATGAACGAATCAGTTTATGGCTACCTTGTTCCAATCAATGTGAGTGGGTTTAAGCTTAGCCTGGGTGGTTTATGGATCAAGATGGATTTTTGCATTTGGAAGGGTTTAAACAACTAAGCATAGTACATGGTGAAGTAGGCTTTGAATGCGTATTAAATTCGAACTTGATTGTTGAAACATAGCACGTGAGAAAACAAATAACCTGGGTTTTGTTATCATCAAAATCACCTGGATATACTCAACATCAGCGTCCGTTAAAAGAGACGTTAATTTAAGAATGGGCGGCCACTATGAAAGACGCTATTCTTGGAATTGGATATTTAATTTAGGGGTCGATGTGATGTATTAAGAATGGGCAACTACTTTGGAGGACGCCAATTCTAGGAAATTGAATTTTTAATTTGGGATTTGAAACAATTGGTGGCAGATATATGGGACGCAGTTTAAATGTGCGACGTCACCCTTGGACGCCATTTCTCTGAGATTTATTTTTTTTGTAACAACTATTAATCTTGGAAGAATGATCATTCAGTACAATAGTTTTGGCTCAGTCAAAGTGGAAATGATTTATTTTATTGAAAAGAAAGATCAAAATACATCAATGAGCCACTTTGGGTCTCAATTTCCTAAGTGATGTTACATAAATCTTCCACTTATCTCTGTCTTCTTCAACCTATTCCAGGGGCTTGTGTAGTTTGTTCACGCGCCAGAGAGCTTTGATGGTGTTAATTTCTTCTCCATCTCCATTGTCTGCTAGGTCCCTTTTCTTGATAGGTGGCAAATGAGAAGCATCCTCCATGAGATGGCATGGCAAGCCAAGCTAGGGTAGGCATCGGTGCGAATTATAAAGGATGAACTCTGTGGCGTCGATGAGATGCAATTCCACTTCGGGAGAGAGCCGAGCGCGAAGATATTGGGTTTTGAGGACTCCCAATGCACTGGTGAACATGGTCTGTGGCATGGTTTTGAAGTGATCCCTCCAGTCCACTCTCTTCTTTAGCTTGGGCACCCGATTAACCACTCTCTCACACAATCCAAGCACACCCATCATGTAGTGGAGTGGGCTCTTAGAGAATATCCTAGAGGCTTGCAGAGATTCTTCACATGGGTCGAATTTTAGATGGAGGTCCACCCAACTAGTAAGGAGAAGCATCGACCCATATAAAGGCCTTCCCATGGACGCCGAGGTAAGCCCACTGTATAGGTAGGCTAGAACCGCCGGACCTAGTCTCTTTCCTTCCAGATCACAAATATTGCACTCAACTGATCTTCTTCCAAGAAATCATCTGCTGACGGGAAGAGTAAAGCTCCTGCCAGACATATAACAAAACCCTTCATGATGTTTTCCATCTCTTCATCCTTGGCTTGGCCCAATTGTTTATATACCCATGCAGCCAACTTCATTAAGTTGACTCCTTTGTTCACTCGAATCTAATTCACTATCTTTGAACTAGGAATTAGGCCTGCTAATATCTCTATTGGGCTTATTGGGTTAGGCATGGTTGCCATCCTCTCTTCTTCACCTTGCTTCATCCTTTTTAACCCCAGTAACATCTCTGCCTCTTCCAGGAGTATTGTGGCTTCAAAGGTGGGGAATAGGAAGGTGTGTGTATCTGGGTGCCAGATTTCCAAGAGGACGCCTATGACAGCCCAATCTAAGTGGATGTCTTGATAGTGATTGGCATGGGTAATTAAGCCTAGAAGATGCCATCGGGAGAGGAAGGATCTCATATCTAGGGTGGTTTTTGAGAGGAGGAGAGGAAGCCACTTGTTGTGAGTGTACCTTCGTGCTCCAAGGATAGTGGGATAGTCCTAAGAGTTAAACAGACAAACATAAGAATAGAAAAGATGAAAGAGTGCGGTCAGAATTCAGAAATAGAGAAAGAAGAAGAGTGCTGTTAGAGAACCTGAAGAAGTAATTCTGTTAGAACTAATGTTCAAACTCACCTGATTCGCCTCTATCTTTCTGCTGATGTGCCTGTCAATTTCTGTGATCCTTGGAAGGCTCATCTTCATCTTCTTCATTGGGCGTTGAAGGAGGTGATCCATCTGTGCTGATTGGTGTTGCAGCACTGTCATTGAGAGCTTTGAGGTTTTGAACTCTTGTTTGAGGCTAGAAGGCTCTTTAGGTCATGGTTTACATAGGGAAACCCTCGTGGAGTTTGAGTTTGAGAGTGATTAGGGCTTTGAACGACAGTTTCTGGCGTGGTGAGTTTGAGTTTGAGAGGGATTAGGGCTTTGAAAGGCAATTTTCTGGCATGGTTTGAAATTCCGCAGGTGACAGGGAATTGGCGTCTAAGAAAATGGACGCACATTAAATGAGCGACTATCATAAGAGACGCGATTTCATGATTTTCTATTTAAATTTTGAAATTGCGGAGAATGAGTGTCCCCTTAAACGAATGCTATTACTTGTTTTTCTAGAATTTGAATTGCGAAAATGCGGAGAATAAACGTCCACACTTATGGACGCAATTTAAATAAGCGACTATTATGTATGACGCCATTTCCTTTCTGGAATTTGAATTACAAAAATGTGGAGAATAAACGGCCACCCTTATGGATGCCATTTAAATAAGCGACTATTATGTATGACACCATTTCTTGATCATCAATACAAATGCTTCAGGATTTACTTTATTTTTAATTACCAATGGCTGTTCATTGGACTAATACATTTTGAGTGCAGGAAATATGCTTTTGAAGTGCCCAGAGCTGCTATGTTGGTAACACCTCTGTATTCCATCCCTGTATGCATTTTTACTATAGGTTATCTACGCTATTATAACATATCAAAGACCTTGTGGTCTAAATGAACCTGGAATTTGAGTTCCCCTTCATAAAAAACGGTGAGAGTTCCAGGGAAGTTTTAACCGCACGGATAGGCCGTTAAGTCATCTAAGGCTTGAGACGATGGTTCCAATTTCTAAGTTGATACGTGGATAAACGATTTTTGGCTTAGTGTCAACTTAGAAGATCTGGGTTCCTGACCAGGTCTTGATGGTTTAACAATATTATCCTTGATTATTTTCTATTTTAGTTGGTTTTAATTTTTCTTTTAGCCAAGCATGCATCATATAGGACTTTGAGCTTCATCGCACAAAAATTTTCTCATTTGGGGCAATAATGAAATCCACTAACTCTTAATTACAGTTGACATGAGATGTTCCATTCCAAATCAAGTACTACGTTCTCTCTGAAGCCGTTGAAGCTGATTCCTTGAAAGCACCTTTGATCGGATTCCTATCCTAATTTCTTAATTTTTTCCTTCCATCTTAGTTGTAGCACGTCCACATTGGTCTGTGATCGCTCTCCAACGGTGTCCTTTGTGCCCGCGCACACGTTTTCCTCTAACTTAGTTTTCATCTGAGCAATTGTTGCTTCCTTTAAGTCATCCAAGATTGTTTCATTCTGAACTATGGCAAGATTTCCAACACTTAGTGTCGGAGGCGTGTCACATCACACCTTGACATCTACTTTTCAGTACGCTCTCACTTCATCCCGCTTCATTCTATTACACCTTATTCCGTTTCGCTCCTCTGCAAAGCAGACGCTAAGGCGGGGCAGCTGTGGACACACTAAAATTGACACTAAGGTGAGTGAATCTCATGTCACAATGCAATGCCCAAAGTGGATTTCGTCTTGAGCTAGATAAGAAGATTTTTCTATTTTTCAAAATTTTTCTTTAATTCACGTCCGCTACAATAGACTCTAATTTGCATAGGCGGCTGCCATCATAGACGCTCATTCTTCAGCTACATATCGATTATTTTCTGATTTTTTGATAAATGGCGACTTCTATAGCAGACACTAATTCTTTTATTGATTATAATTGCTCAATTTTGATCAAGAATAAGCGACCATTTATGTGGACGCCAATTAATTAACGCTTGCCATGAAAGATGCCAATTATTATGGAAAATCTGGAATTACTAAATTTAAGCTCAAGAATGAGCGTCCGTCATGGTAGATGCACATTTAATTAGCGACGTTTACAGCAGACGCTAATTCTTCTTGCAATTCTGATTTTATCTGGGCTCCTTCCCCTGGTTGGTTATTGCCCGTTTTAATCCTTCCACTTCTTGGGGAAGTCTATCCCCTTCCTCCCCTTCCTTGCTTGGAATACTTCCTCGCTTGGACTCTTCTCTCCTATAAATTTGGCATTTGTTGTGCCCGCGCGGAAGAGAGGAAAAGAAGAAAAAGGAAGACAGACAAAGAGAGCATGAAAACAAGAGAGGAAGGGGATTATTCTAGCAAGAGGAATCCTTTTGTTCTGCGGCTGTGCCATCCGAGTGGAGGACATCCCTCCATTTCTTCCTCTGATCTCCGTTCTTTCGTTCATTCCATTTGCATACTGTGTCATTCATCGTTCACACATTTGTATCTAGCATTCGCTAGATACCTTTGCACACCACTGCATCACATTCATACTCCTACCCTTACACTAAGGGGTTTAAGAAAAACACACAAGGTGTGTTAGTCTCCCGTTTGTATGTGTTCATTTTTATTAAGAATCGATACTGCACATGCCCGTTCCTAATTCGGTGCTGTCTTCCTTTGGTTTTGCTTTTTTTAGGGTAATCAAATCGTGAGACCCCCTTAGCCGGCCGGCCGGTTGAAGGAGGAAGTAGAGCTCACATACCCTGCTTCATCAGGTATTTGCCCACAATCGTTCTTTTATTATTATTCTGTCATTATTGTTGAGGATACTCTCCTCTGGCGATCATATTCATTTGAGCACCACATGCTCCCCTTTTCTTTGCTTAGGCAACATTGCATTTACTGACTTTCACATTTGCACGCTAAGTGACATGTTCACATTCTCCATTCAGCATTACATTTGCCTTCATTGTTCTGTAATAGTTCAGTCACTATATGTTTGATCGTCTGTCTGACTAAAGTATCTGTTAGTAAGAGACTGATCCGCAATTTAATATTTCAGCTTAATTTTAATTGAGCGTAAGTTTTTAAAAAGGGGGATCTATTCACCCCCTTTCTAGATCCCAGTCTTGCACCCAACAAAAATCACCCCCATGATCCTCGAAAAATGCACAACATGCCTGTAATGTCCTGGAGCCCAAAAACATAACGGTTCATCCCATACGGGGATCCGAAGCCCCGATAGCCAAAAATCTAATTTAATCACAAAACTCGATCCGGGACCCATGAAAGCGCCCTGAAACCCATGAATTCTGATCCAAAAAATCCTTGGTGTTATAGTCCTCCCATCCTCACAAAAATTTCATCGTCGAAATTTGAGACAACCATCATGCCACAGGGGAAGAACGACTTATCCAGCTGGCAACGCTCCCAGAGCTCTAGCTAAACCTCAATTCTTGCAAAACCACCTCTCCCGTGGGACATAGATAGACTATTACCACGAACAGAAACGTATCGCTTCACATTCACAATCCGCACAGATTCCAGAGCGAGCATTGCACACAAAAGAATACAAGTCTGGCACCACCTCAACTACAATGGAACTCCAACCATGGCATCGCTGCCACCATCTCACATACCAAGGAGACGTGACCCGCGTCACGAAAAACTATCACCGATAAAATCCATGCTTGACGGACCAACCAAACATCAGCTTCTCATCCTGCTAACTAACCTTACGCCCTCCACAAGGGAAAACCATCTCTGGACCTCAACCGGCTCACGCAGTCACCTCGATTGACTGCCACAATTCCGTCAGGTTCACGCCACGATCACTCTCTTATCCAGCGAGCTGAACACCAATAACACCACTGGACCAACTCTGGTCCCAGCATAAGCCTTCTATGAACCTAGATCCAATTCGGGGAAAAGGTATATTATGATCGGCCACCCAAGGCTTTGCCTGTACATGGCTCTCACCATTCTTGATACACCTCAATAGGCATCTTCTGACGATGAAAGTCCAATCACCAGCCACCAGTTACTCGTCAATGGGGAAACTCTTACCTGCTCAACTTTCCTCTTCTTGTTGCTTCATCAGGCCCAATAAGCTCATTCTAAATCTCGATAGGCCATCCGTTGACTCTTCCCTGATCATCATCACTTCTCGAGTCGGTCCTTACTCGGACACCACATCCGATTCTGATCCTCACACCATCTCTACCCTCTCAGGGGAGCACGGCGGGACCAAACGACAAGATTCCACAATCCTCGGTTCAAACCGACTCTAGGCTCAGACTTACATGGAACTTCTCCCATGTTGGCCATGAGACCAAGGCTCTCATTCGACGACATCCCTCTTGGGACTTCCGTACCTAGGCACCATCCATTAAATAGTCTTATCAAATCCTTCATCTTAATTATTCCAAATGGACACCTGCCAATCCTGACTTCGCTCCCGCCATAGAGTCACATGGCACAATCTTAGCAAACCCTAGCACTTATCTCCAAGATAGACAAGTGCCATCTATCTACCATAAAAGTTTGGTCAACGACACGCCAAACTACACGGATCTCCAGACATTTCTGATCCTTGCCACAACTGGGTCCTTCTTGTGACATTCTGAAACCCTTAGACTCAACTGAGCCCCTTACCAGGTGTTATCACAGTCGACCACTCATCTAGCCCTAATAACCATTCATGGCTACCAACCGGGACCCACAATCATCTCTTTGCATGCACTTTTCTTGGATCCCAATTCTATCCCGAGGACATAACATCCAATACAAGTCGAGCACCTCGCTTACTGACTCCAACCATGCTGTCCTCGTCCTCTATCAGGCTATTTCCTTTCCAACCCCTAATCAGGTACGCTACCAAACACCTGACATCGCTTCCATTGGTTGGATAGGGTACTCATTAGGCAAACTTTCCGTCATATTTTCCCAACTCTTTATTCCACCGATGCCACAAACCACAATGCCTCTAACAATGGCATGGTAATCGACATGGCTCACACAGCCAAAAGCAATCTTATATCGAGGAAGCGACCTTCTCTATTGCTCAAAACCTCCGACACTCTACCAATTCTCTGGAATCCTTCAAATTCCTGCCATCAGTACAATCTTGGACCTGTGGGTCATGGGCCCACCATGCTTCGGCTGGGCACTCTGCACAATGCGCACGATCATCCCAGACAACTCCGCATCCACATTCCAAAACATTCTCAACACTGGCTAACTCCAGACAACAAGGTGAGGAAAGCTCAAATACCTCAAACCCAGAGCACAAGCTCTCTCTCCTGATCTGGCAACCCTCCTACAACTCCGCAAGCTTCGATCCACAACGCATCGAAAATCACAACTCTAGCGGGGAATTCTCGCACACATAGCCCAATTGACACTCATCCTTCCATAATAGCGCCAACACACCCTTATGCATCAAGGGGATGGGTATGAATTCTCATTGGCAGTCGCACAAAACACAGAACACTTCTTGCATGGACTCCTTGGCATACACGAGGAGACCAACCAATCCAAACACATGATGCAAGACCACGAAACTCAACCAAAATGCAATTCTCTTCAACCAAGGAGACGCCAATTATGCCTTCCACGAAGCGAAAGATTTCCACGCTTGACCCGACCTTGAATCTCACGCATGCTGGGAACCTCGCCTTCCAACACCAGGAGAACCATTGCCACCATCAGGTCAGCTTTTCCAACATCACTTGCTGAGTGTCCCGCCGGACCACATTGGTAGCATATCCCGACATACTATCACAACTCACCGAACTGGAACTCACCATGCCTCAAGCACTGACTCTACCAAACCACACTCTGCCACAGTGGTTGAGCTAGCTGCTGCCACACGCTCCTTACCTATGCCTATCTTTGACCCCGAAGTCATTAACAAGTCAAGACACCTACCGAGGAGCGAAGAAATCACTAAAGAAACTTGGCCCGAAGGCTTCTACACTAACAACCCTAGGACATTATTTCCTCAAATCTGTCTTTGCTGACACTGGCCCATTCTTAATTCTCGGGTCCTCAAAATATCCATCTCCAGAGCTACTGCCACGCGGACCACCACGTCAACACGAACCATGATTAGCACCTGTCAAAGCTTATCCTCAGATCTCGAATATGCCGCAGAACCTTCACATGTCATTTGCCACCTCGCATGGCACATCTAGTGTTGTTCATAATGGCCCCCAATTCCACAATTTGGGCCCAAAACTAAGCCACCGCCATAATAACTTGAACCAAATCCAAAGCTAACACAACCCATTCACGCGTAGACGCACATGACTTAAAACTCACACAGACATCTTTGCCCATTCCTACCTCGAAACCTACCAGAATGATCGGGACTGGAATGTCATCTCTGACACCACAAAGCATGAAGAGAATGTCGGGCTCTACAATAAATAGCTCACCAAGAAGATTCTCCACTCGTCCGAGCACTCTCTTGATCAAAGCATTCGCTCCACCGCCTCAAACCATGACCTTGGCGCCTCAGGGGCTGGCTAAATCTCAGGCTGGGGTGGCCAAAACGACACTAACTCCTCCGGAGCACACTCATGGCCACCTAGCCATGAGCTTTCCTCGCCAGCCATCGGCCTCGTCGTCGATATCTCTGACGCTGCACCAAAGCTCATACCTGCCGACAAAACTCTGCCCAACTTAGCACAGCCGGGGCCACCACCATTGGGGAGGGTAGCTCTCTATCTTACTCCTCAAGCCTTTGTCGGCACTCCGACAATAACCTAATCTGCCTTCACAGCGCCAACACCGCGCACTCTAGCTCTTACACGAGAAACAACGCGTCAAATAAACACAAAAACCCTATGCCAACTGTCGACTGTATTGGACCTTATGGACTTTAGAACACTGAAACTATCTAAAATTTTCATGTACTTCCACAACCACGCTCTAATACCATCTGTAACGACCCAAGATCCGGATACTGAAAATTATCCGATACCATTCGAATCCTCGCCCGCCACCCACAAGTCGGAGGGCTCGGAAGGGTTATTTAGGTGTATGGAGGTATATTGAAATTTAAAATAATACATGAAATAACTGTAGAATTAACTATTTCAAATAACAGGAAATAAATTACATTTTCAATTAACAAATTAACTACAGAGTCCGGTACACAAAGTATAGTATACATGGAAAGAAACGTACTCAAACGTCAGGCACGCCCCCGGCACCGGCAAGCTGGCAACTATGAACCTCCACGCTGCACCTTCGAACCTCGAGGAGGAATTGTTACACCTGAAAAGGAAGGGGTGAGTCTCATCTCATTGGCTCAGTAGGGGTCCCATAGATCCCTACCACTAAACAACGGTGGTAAACAACAACGATAACAACAACAACAATAACAACAGTAGCAGGAGTAGCAACAGCAACAATAACAACTGAAGTAATAGCCATAGCAAGAACAATAATGGTAGCAGTCGTGGAACCATGGCTCTCTAAGCTACTCCTAACGTCCATGGGAAAGGAAACCCCAATTTCTCAATCGAGACCACCGAACCACAGGTAAAACGATGGCTACGCTTCTGAAGGAAAACCATGACATCCTTGTCGTGAAGGCCCGTCCTCACAAACGGAGGCCCAACCAAGACCACGTGGTCCAAGGGTATCATCACGACCTCGTCGTTGTGAACCCTACACTATCTACGAGTGAAACCTCGGTAACACTATCGGGACCCTAGACCTCAACGTCGGGAAAATCACACAGAAGCCACTTGAAGAACCTCGTCTCGCAGATGGGAAACAAAACATCAAGTCAAGAGAGTCACGTGTCATGTGACGAGATAACCTTCCCACTAGAAGCAAGGCTGGATGCATCCACTAATGACTTAGTCTACGCCCCGGGTGTCTCCCTACTCACCCCAAGTAGAAACTGAGACACCGTACAAGGAACCGAAGACAAGGGTCTAGTCAGGGCCGTGCTTGTCAGCACACATCTATAGTCCTCGACCACGTGTGAACACACTAATTGACTGCACTACGTCAGGCCCTCTAGCTAGTTTTCCTCCCAGCCCAGACTCGAGCTGCCACAGTGGAAGGCCCTACGGCAACTAGCCCCAAACTATCTCTCCCGAGAAAGCTACTCTACCACTCCCAGGTAGGTCAGCATACGCGTGCCGTAAGAAGGCTACGACTAGTGGGGGGGTCACTTAACGTGGACACTCTCCATAGAGAGGAAACACTGAAGTACCAACGGCTTGTTGGGTCCCTTTGGTGAGCCAATAGGATCTAGAGGGGGGTGAATAGATACTCTCACAATAATGCCCAATTCAAAACTTAATCAAATCAGTTTGGTTACTTAATGAGATGCCGAACAACTGAACGCTCAAGTTCACAACAAGCTATACAGAACTAGACTGCGACAATCCTTCATAATGAAAGATCACAACATACTTGTTTAGAAAGAAGCTCAAGCCGAGCTGTGTATGTGGTCATAGTGCTGAACACTTGGGAGCTCAAGAACTCTTCCTACTTGGGACAACAACTAAATACAAGAGTGTGTGAAGGACCGAGCAGATAAAAATATGTGTGTGCAGTATAAAACAAAAAATATGCTAATCTGAAGTATGCAAGAACCTGTGAATGCGAGGTAGAGGAAATGGATCAATCACACAAATCACAGCTCATTGCACAGGGAATTTTTAAGGTGATTTAGTCTACAAACCCATAGACCTACGTCCACCCCTCACCAAACCCGGTGAGACTTTTACCACGCTACAAATGCAACAACGGGGACGAACCCCACACACACACACACATGCTGATTCACAGCTTCAGCTGACACACAGCTTGATAAGGACAAACCCTACACACACACACACGTTGATTCACATCTTCCATGAGGAGCAAGCTCCTCACGAGGCCAAGGTCCTCACGCTGCAAGACCGCAGCACAGGGGGACAAGCCCCACGGGGATGAACCCCAAAAGGAAAAATAAAACACACACGCTACAAGTGCAGCAAAACATGGGAACAAAGCCCCAAGACACATACGACTGAACTCAGCCATAAATACACTCCGGTCTCTAAATAGAGCACTGACACACCACTGCAATAGCAGCACAACACACAGAAATTCTGAGTTTTCAAAAGAAAAGCATAAAGCAAAACACGGAGGAGACAAATGTAGCTTCAGAATGAATTCGTGAAGCTCTATCTGTAGATCTGCAGATAGATCTGATCTTCTCTTTAGGCTCAGGTTGGCTGCAAGAATGCTCTCCTCTCTTTCTCTTTTCAACACTAGCTAGATCGGACCTAGTGCTTGGCTGATCCTCTCTTCTTTTCTTCTTCTCACAGATTTCTTTCTTGCAAGCTAAGGCACACTCTGTTTTTCTTTCAACTCTGTTCTTCTCCATGGCAGCAACAGCTCTCTTCTTGCAGAGAGCTTCATACATATAGGAGGATGGGAGACCGTTTTTCCCTCCAGCAGATCAGCTGTCACGCCCCAAGATATGCAGCAGAGTTAAGTCGGGAACGTGAACAGCCGGCAAATAAGTCTCAAGCTAGCAAGCCAATCAGAGCGTAAATCACATCCATATAAAAGAATGAATGTACAAGGTAATATACTCAAAACTTCAACTTTATTGAATAAGAAACCAAACGTTTATAATAACACATGACTTTTCGACATAGCAACTCACTAGACTCAATAAAAGAAAAATTACATAGACATGACTTTAACTAACACAAGTGGACTCATGACTCTCTAAGTCTTCTCTCGAACTTTAATCGCTCTCGGATCCGTCACTTGAGTAGTCCGAATCCGACCCGCTAGAGTTTCCTAAAAAGATTGGAAAAGTAGGGAATGAGCGCACGCGCCCAGTAGGTATCTTCGTATCAACATGATGGCAATGTAAAAGTAATTAACATTTTTGCTCTAGAAGGTAAGATAAAGGAAAGTGGGATAAATCATATGGATAAAACCAAAGTAAAAATAAGTAATAAGGTATCAACTCTAGAGATGCGAGAATTCAAGCAAAGGAAAGCATGATCAAGCAAGATTATAATGTGGCCATTAAATAATGAGAATGTACTATCATGTAATGAGAATGTACTTTCATAACCTCAAAAGACTATGCACTAGGAAGTCATGTAACAAGCAAGCATGTAATTTCATAAGATTGTCTCGTGGATTTCACTCGTTTATAAAAAAAGTACTCCCAGCGCAATGCGACGCTAGTGTTCATCATACCCCATGGTTTATAGCATGTTTTCGGCCATCTGCCGAGGGGGCTAGCATGGAGCCCTTGGACACCGTCCGTGCCCGCCCTTGTATCTTCAAGTTATAAATCAAGCTACTTCCACGAGAAATAATGTAGACCAATAATGTCAAGTTAAACACTAGTTTAATGGAAACAAACCAAGGTAAGAGCGTACCAAAATGAAATCATGATATCAAGGATGAATTAATTGGACATTATGATACGGAGGAATTCCAACAGCATAACGGTACATTTCCATAGTTCCACCATTCATCAATAACTTATTGAATAAGGTGTTGGACTCCAGATAATTAGAAGATCACCTGAGAACGAAGTATAATCAACCCTTGGGTCAAACCACGGGTTGGACAGCAAGATGACAGAACGCGATCTCCGGGGGACCATTTTCTCGAGGTAGCTGTCGAGTCAAGGCCGCTATCAGGTGGAGTCAGCGCATAACAAGGAACAAGTCAACGCAATGAATAAACTGGCAGAAAGCGGTCGCGCCAGGACCGCTATCAGGAGGTAGCAGTCACCTGATGGCCGCGTTCAATCCAGTCCACAGAAAATGCAAGGTTCGCGAAGTGCTTTCTAGACTTTTAGGTTTTTAGGGTACAACAAGCTCGACGTCCTAGTGGGAATCCCAGGCTCGCGGAGTCTTACGGAGGCCTTGAAATAAGATCACCTAGTCCAAGAGAAGGAATATCCGACGGAGAGGGTCTCAAGTCCAAGAGGTGTTCCTATCAAGTGCGAGTGATCTAATAGCGTTGATCGGAGTACGGGCTACATGTGAACTTAATAAAATAGAAAGAAGATGAGAAGGGAATGATTTAAAACTCATAAGCCGACGTACACCCAAGCATGAAAATTCCTTTTAAATGCAATGCTATATGACTTTGGGCAAGAAAATAACATACTTAAAAATAAGCTTAAAACATGCCAACACACAGTGTGAAATATGCCATGATTAGGAAGTATAGTGTCTAGACTAAGGCATGCAGAATGTAGAACCCCATATGAATTATAGGAATAAAATTTCCTAAATAAATTAAACATAAGAAATCTTATAGTCAAAGGCCCAAGTCACACAAATTATAAAACCCAAAAGATTAAACCAAAAAGGCCTTAACCTTTATATGAGTCGTAAACATAAACCCCCTCACTTAAGACATATGGGCCTCTCGTATGAGAGTTTAGCCTAAGAGCTAAAGGGCCTTAACGAATAGTTGGTGGGCCAAAGAACTTTAAAAGATGGGTTCAAGGAAATAAATATATGGGGCCTTTAGCCCATGAACTTTCCCACGCCTAAAAAGATGCATGGGATATATATATATATATAGGGGGGCGCTCACCTGGTGCCGGCACTAGGTGGTGCCGGCACCACCGGAAAGCCCCCTATATATATATATATATATATATATATATATATATATATATATATATATATATATATATATTATGAAGGGTTGTGTTATAAAACCCAAAATCTTACCACGTTTGGAGCTTGCATGGGAAAGAACTCTAGGGTTTTTATCTTCAAGTGGGGAAGACGGCCGATGATTTAGAAAGATAGAGCTTATCTTAGGGAATTATACGCAAACTAGGAATCCATACACCTAATAGGATTCAAATCTTTATAAATAGAACCCTCGATCGAATGCGGGAGCATCCTTGCTACTGCTGTTCGTCGTCCTCCTACTGCCGTGCATGAAGGAGAGCATCATCTGTTTCTCTTCTTCCTACACACTATTTTTCCTATTGGTCATCTGCTATAGTCGCATGAAGAAGAAAGTCTTCTTCCTCCACGATCGTGTGCTGCTACTACATATCCATCTTCTTTTGCTTGGGAACGTGAAGGGGGAAAGCTTTTTCCTCTCCTTCCTCCTGCTGTTGCCCTTCTCCTACTGCCGCTGGTGTGTTTGCTGCCGCTGCAGTTGCCGTTGTGCTTGATGTTGTGGTTGCTACGTTGCTCTGAACGAAAAGAGAGAAGCATGTTGCTTCTTATTTTTCTCCTGCCGTAGCTGTACTGCTGCTCCTATTGCTTCTTCTTTGTCAGTTGCAGATTTGCTGCTACTGCTTCTTCTCCTCTCATCTCTGCTCAGTTCGTCATTCCCAGACAACCAACAACAGGCAGGTGTTCTCAATATACGAAGCACAACATAATAATTAGAGTAAATTCATGCATATAGGTAGTATAGCATGGATACTATGACTTCTATTTTAGTTTATGTAGTTTTACTGCGTTTTTGTAAATAGTGACCCTGGCATGGGCACTTATTGAATAAACACCTATGCGTGCTGTCGCTAATTCTTCTGAAATAGCGACAGTGGCCAGGGCACAAATTAATGAGCGACCTTATGCCAAGCCGCTAATTCTTTTAGGCATTTAATAAATACCACATGCTTAAAAATTAATATCTATAAAACATGACGTTAAAAATTATTGCATGAGTATATTCCTAGAACATGTATATTTTTCTCTATCTATTCATGTTTTTACTTTCCTGATTATGTGAACTCCAAGTTTATGAATAGTATTATGTGTTTGAAAATGTAGTTGCCCGATGCGTAGCATCAGACAAAGAATGAGCGACAGTCACAGCGTCGCTGTTTAAAGAATGGGCGCCCCTATACGGTGGCGTTGATTATAAATAATTGGTAAAAAGGATATATATGGAAAATATGAATCTGCGACATGAATATAGACGTTATTTAAAGATTGGATGCCATTCTGAACGGATGCCAATTAGAATGAAATTATGTTAAATTTGGAAAATTACAAGAATTAGCGCCCGTCCATACAGTCGTTAATTCTTAGTAATTTAAATTAGATTTCTGTAAAAAAATAAGATTGAGCGACCCTCCAGAGAGCCGCTATGTCTTTATATAGCGACCTCTGATCATGCGCTAATTCTTCTCTCTCATTTTTATCACGTTTTATGGCCCATATCATGGGTTTACTTGGCACTCTCATCTCACATCCGTAGATGGAGTCCCTATTTTGGTTCTATCGATTACACACTCAATTCTTGGTGATGATTGGACCCTTCACGGGATATTCCTTCCTTTGGACTGGTACTCTCTAGATTGAGACCTCCGTAAGTCTACGTTAGCCTTGAATTCCCTCAAGACAGCCGAGCATGTTGTACCCTAAAAACTCTGGAACCCTTACTTGTCACGTCACTTTGAAGAAACGTGATGCTTAGCCCTCATGGAGCGCTATTTTTGGCCTCTTGTGAGAAGTGTGTTCTGTCAGCAATTAGCGACACTGACTTGGGCGCCAGAAGGAATTGGCGACCAGTCTAGTGGCGTTATTTCCTTGATTTAGTGACCTGAGCATGGGTGCTATGTCATCAAGCATGTACTGTTCACAGGAATAGGTGACCACGCAAGTGGGCGTTATTTCTATAATTGGTGGCGACTGAGTGGATGCCAATTACTCAGTTTCATGATATGTCACCATTTTTCATATGATTTATCGATATGTTCTACTCGTTCAAGTTCTATCCTTGAACTCCTTCATTCGTGAAATCTACCTTGTCTTCCTACAATGGCTTATTCTTGGAATTCTATATTGGCTATAACTATAGTGGATGTCTAAAAATATACATGACTCAATGCTTGTGCATATAGGGCCCGATTTGGTCCTGGGAGGAGCACCTGAAAGTACTTGTGCCTATGGGAGTTGATTGATCATAGTGTGGCATTGCACCGAAGTGCATGACTAGCTTGATTTATGACATTCCACGAACTCTACAGTACTTGACTTGACATGATATGACTTGCACAGCCCTGAATGGGTATTTACTTGCTTGATATTATAATAGACCATTCACGTGACATGACTTGATATATTTACATGCTTGACCAGCTCGATACATTTTACATGATTATCTTGAAATCTTGCTAGTTCATTAACTCTTGATACAGTCTCTCTCGTCGTTATCATGCGAACATGCATAGCTAAACTTGCATTCATGAACATGTAATCTACTTTAAGCAAGCTTGTACTTGAGATATAATTCCTACTGAGCATTTGCTCACCTATTGTTTTCCCCTATTTTTCAGGTAACTCCGATGACGAGAATCAATCGGATGGGAATGGGAACGAGTAAAGAGCGTAGAGCCGTTCCAACTATCGATGTCGTTATCTAGTGATGTCCTTTCCCTATTTTCTTGAGTCAATTGTTGTAATTTTCTTTTATTGAGTCTGGAATGTCCTTTAGTACTCTTTTCAGAAAGGAGATTATGTAATGGATTTACCCTGATGGTTGTTATGAATAAATTGGATTTGGTTATCTTGCAATTTGCGCATCTCTATTTATGAGGTCGAATTCCTTATGCTCTGATTTATATGAATGATATAACTCGTCACGCATATCGAGTTCCTTCCGCGCTCGGAGCGTGACAATTTTTGTGGTATCAGAGCCAGGTTATTCAATTCCTAGGGAACCAAGTCCAAGGATATGTTTATACCTTTACCTGGTGAGATTGGGTAGAACCATGGGTTAAGTTAACATATGAGCTTAGACTATTGGTTAATCATATATTAATATAGTTATTTAAAATCTTGTAGGATCATGGCCGCCGAACGTGCTCAATGGCACAACATGCAATGCACTATCCAAGGTCTCACTCAGGCACTACAACAAGTGGCGCAGGGTGGAGCTAATCGTGGAGCAGGTGATCTCCACCGGAGTTTTCGTAACATGAACCCACCAAAGTTCATTGGTTCGATCGATCCCAATGATGCCGAACATTGGATTAGGGAGATAGAAAGAATATTCCGTGTTATGCAATGCACGGATGAAGAAAAGGTGTTATTGGTGACTTTTCAACTAGAACGGGATGCTCGATTCTGGTGGGAGTCGGTAGAGGCTACATTGCCCCATGAACATATCACGTGGGGTGAATTCGTTGAACACTTCAATAGCAAGTATTTCTCAGACCGGATACAAGAGAAGAAGGCTGCGGAGTTTGCCGCATTGAAGCAAAGAACTCTATCAGTGGCCGAGTATGAGGCCCAATTTTCCCATCTTTCAAGGTATGCACCGCATCTAGGGTGTACCGAGAAGATGAAGGCTAGGAGGTTTCTCAATAGGCTTAGGCCACAATATATAACTCAATTAGTGCCGATGGACATTTAAGTCTACTCAGAAATGATAAGGCGAGCCCAACTGCTTGAAGATGCCATAGAGTTGTCAGATCGAATCCATGGGAAGGACAAAAAGGAGCACGTCACAAGCTTTGGCACCTTCAAACCCTTGTTCAACAAGAAGAGGTCAAGCAATGGAGGAGATTCCTCCCAAGAAAAGAAGCTCAAGAAGAATAACAAGCCCTTCTCTATCACTACCACACCTTCCAAAGAGGTGTGCAAACATTGTGATAAGGCCGGCCATAAGGCCGAGGAATGCTGGAGGAGATTGGAAGCTTGTCTCCATTGCGGGAGCCGTGATCATCGGATTCCCAACTGCCCTCTACTAAATGATCAAGCCGGAGACGAGAAGCGCCCGGTGAATAAGCAAGCACGTCTCCAAGCTCTTCAAGAAGTGGAGCAAGATGAAGGCGGACTGGTGGAAGGTACATTAAAGATTTGTTCCAAGTCTACTCGTGTCTTGTTTGATACAGGTGCATCACATTCTTTTGTTTCCAAGAACTTTGCTGATCTATTACCTATGGAACCGGAGTGGATAGATCTATTTATTTCAACTCCCCTCGGAAATGAATCCGAGATTTCACACCATTATCTGAATTGTGAAGTTATGGTGAAAGGGAAAAATCTATCCGCCGATTTAATATGCCTAGACATGAAGGATTATGATATTATACTAGCAGCCGATTGGCTATCCATACACAAGGTAGTTGTAGATTGCCGAAACGGCAAGGTAACTTTTAAGGAATTCCCGGAACTTGTCTACACTAGTCCTCGGAGTCAAAACAAGTCACCCCTTATTTCGGCCCTCCGAGCTAGTAAGCTCTTAAGGAAAGGATGTGTGGCTTTCATAGCATTTGTGTCTGCCACGGAAGTTAAGGAGACGAAGATTGAAGACATCCGAGTGCTTCGGGAGTTTCCCGATGTATTCCCAAAAGATTTGCCCAGATTACCCCCACAAAGAGAAGTGGCCTTCACCATCGACCTTGTCCCTGGTGCTGGTCTAGTTTCTAAGGCACCTTATAGGATGTCTCCCATCGAGCTCAAGGAATTAAAGGAGCAACTGATAGAGTTTTTGAAGAAATGATTCATCAGGCCGAGCACTTCCCCGTGGGGAGCGCCCGTACTATTTGTAAAGAAGAAAGATGGATCGATGAGACTCTGCATTGATTATCGGCAGCTGAACCACCTTACCATCAATAACAAATATCCACTGCCAAGGATCGATGAATTATTTGATCAAATATTTGGATCCAAATATTTCTCCAAGATTGATCTCAAGTCAGGATACCACCAATTAAGGATCAAGGTTGAGGACATTCATAAGACCACATTCCGGAGCAGGTATGGGCACTACGAATTTATTGTTATGCCTTTTAGACTAACGAATGTCCCTGCAGCCTTTTTGCAGTTGATGACTAGCATATTTAGGCCTCATCTAGATAAATTCGTAGTGGTCTTCATTGATGACATATTGATTTTTTCAAAGACCGAAGAAGATCAAGAAGAACACTTAGGATTGCATTACAAATATTGAGGAATAATCAACTTTACGCCAAACTTAGCAAGTGTGACTTCTGGCTGGAGGAAGTGTCCTTCCTAGGGCATGTGATCTCGAAGGATAGGATTTCTGTGGATCCGTCCAAAGTCGAGACTGTGAAGAATTGGGAAAGACCAACCAATGCAATAGAGATCCGAAGCTTCTTAGGTCTAGCTGGCTATTACAGGCGATTCATCAAGGACTTCTCCAAGATCGCCGTTCCTCTTACGAGACTGACCCGCAAGGAGATTCCTTATAAGTGGGACGAAGACTGTAAGAAAAGTTTCCAAGCTTTGAAGGATCATCTAACAACCGCCCCGATCTTGGCATTACCAACTGAAGGAGAGAAATTCGAGGTATATACTGATGCGTCTGGCATTGGCCTCGGATGTGTGTTAATGCAACAAGGGAGAGTCATTGCTTACTCATCGCGATAACTAAAGAAGCATGAGGAGAACTACCCGGTGCATGACTTAGAGTTGGCCGCGGTAGTATTTGCTTTAAAGATCTGGAGACACTATCTCTACGGAGAACAATTCACTGTGTGCTTCGATCACAAGAGTCTCAAGTATCTATTTTCTCAAAAAGAATTGAACATGAGACAAAGGCGTTGACTAGAATATCTCAAGGACTTCGACTTCACTATACAATATCATCCTGGAAAGGGTAATCCTGTAGCTGATGCCCTCAGTCGAAAGCCGAGAGCGTTATTGGCCAACTGTATGATCCAAGAATGGAAGTTACTGGAACAATTCATTAAGCTGGATATAAGCATGAAGAAGGAGAAAGGGTGTATTAATCTATCACACATGAGGATACAACCAGACCTACTCTTCGAAATTCAAGGACTTCAAGACAATGACCTGGTACTAGTAGAAATAAAAGGCAAGCTAGAAGAACAACCTGATTTCAAGCTAGCATCAGATGGAAGATTATTATTCCGAGAAAGGACTTGTGTAACGGATTGTCCGAAATTGAAGAAGAAAATTTTAGAAGAAGCTCACCGATCAAGGTACACGATTTATCCCGGATCTACCAAGATGTACCAAGACTTGAAACGGACCTTTTGGTGGAACAACATGAAAAGGGAGGTAACGGGCTTTGTGTCTCGCTGTCTCATGTGCCAACAAGTCAAGGTGGAACACCAAAAGCCTGCCGGTAAGCTACATCCTCTAGACATTCCCAAGTGGAAGTGGGAGGATATCGACATGGATTTCATTATGGGTCTATCTAAATCTAAGGGAGGACATGATGGAATATGGGTCATCATAGATCGATTGACCAAGTCAGCTCACTTCTTGCCTATAAAGAGCCGATGGTCAGTTGATGTTCTAGCTGCCTTGTACATTAAAGAAGTTGTCAGACTGCATGGAGTTCCTGTTTCAATCGTGTTTGACCGAGACCCGCACTTCACTTCTCATTTCTGGAAGGGTCTACAACATTCGTTGGGGACAAGACTCAACTTTAGTACAACTTTTCATCCTCAAATGGATGGTCAGACCGAAAGAATAAATCAAGTTGTAGAAGACATGCTACGAGCTTGTATTATTGATTTTGGTGGAAGCTGGCATGATCATCTACCCCTAGTCAAGTTTGCATATAACAACAGTTACCAGGCAAGTATTCAAATGGTACCTTTTGAGGCACTATACGGAAGAAGTTGCTGATCACCCTTATGCTGGGACGAAGTTGGCGAAAAGCAACTACTAGGCCCAGAGATGGTAAGAGATACCACCGAGAAGATTCAACTCATTAGAGAGAGACTCCAAACGGCTTAGTCTAGGCAAAAGACTTACGCCGATATTAGAAGAAGAGACCTCGAGTTCTAAGTTGGAGACCACGTCTTTCTTAAGGTTTCCCCAGGCCGAGGCATTAGAAGATTTGGTGTTAAGGGCAAGCTTACACCAAGATATATCGGTCTCTTTGAAGTGCTAGAAAGAGTTGGCGAGGTTACCTATCGGATCGCCTTGCCACCGCAACTATCCAAAGTGCATAATGTATTCCACATTTCCATGCTCAAGAAGTATGTTCATGATTCGTCCCACGTCATAGGTCATGACAACCTGGTGATACAAAAGGATCTCACATACGAATAAAAGCCTCTGAAGATCCTGGATCGCGAGGTTCGCTTACTAAGGAACAAAACTATTCCCATGGTCAAGGTACAATAAAACAAGTGCTCTGAGCAAGAAGCTACTTGGGAGACCGAAGAATCTATGAAGAAAAGATTTCCCGACTTATTTCGAAATCGGAAGTACTCTGCACCCTCCGTATCTATATGCAATTAAATTTGGAGACTAAATTCTTTTAAGTGGGGGAGGGTGTAGCACCCCGTATAAATTATAGGAATATAAATTTCTAAATAAATTAAACACAAGAAATCTTATAGTCAAAGGCCCAAGTCACACAAATTATAAAAATGAAAAGATTAAACCAAAAAGGCCTTAACCTTTATATGAGTCATAAACATAAACCCCCTCACTTAAGACATATGGGCCTCTCGTATGAGAGTTTAGCCTAAGAGCTAAAGGGCCTTAACCAATAGTTGGTGGGCCAAAGAACTTTAAAAGATGGGTTCAAGGAAATAAATATATGGGGCCTTTAGCCCATGAACTTTCCCACGCCTAAAAAGATGCATGGGATATATATATATATATATATATATATATATATATATATATAATGAAGGCTTGTGTTATAAAACCCAAAATCTTACCACGTTTGGAGCTTGCATGGGAAAGAACTCTAGGGTTTTTATCTTCAAGTGGGGAAGATGGCCGATGATTTAGAAAGATAGAGCTTATCTTAGGGAATTATACGCAAACTAGGAATCCATACACCCAATAGGATTCAAATCTTTATAAATAGAACCCTCGATTGAACGCGGGAGCATCCTTGCTGCTGCTGTTCGTCGTCCTCCTACTACCGTGCATGAAGGAGAGCATCATCTATTTCTCTTCTTCTTACACACTATTTTTCCTATTGGTCGTCTGCCATAGTCGCACGAAGAAGCAAGTCTTCTTCCTCCACGATCGTGTGCTGCTACTACATATCCATCTTCTTTCGCTTAGGAACGTGAAGGGGGAAAGCTTTTTCCTCTCCTTCCTCCTGCTGTTGCCCTTCTCCTACTACCACTGGTGTGTTTGCTGTCGCTGCAGCTGCCGTTGTGCTTGATGTTGTGGTTGCTACATTGCTCTGAACGGGAAGAGAGAAGCATGCTGCTTCTTAATTTTCTCCTGCCGTAGCTGTACTGCTGCTCCTATTGCTTCTTCTTTGTCAGTTGCAGATTTGCTGCTACTGCTTCTTCTCCTCTCATCTCTGCTCAGTTCGTCATTCCCAGATAACCAACAAGAGGTAGGTGTTCTCAAGATACGATGCCCAACATAATAATCAGAGTAAATTCATGCATATAGGTCGTATAGCATGGATACCATGACTTCTGCTTCAGTTTATGTAGTTTTACTGTGCTTTTGTAAATAGCGACCCTGGCATGGGCGCTTATTGAATGAACGCCTACGCGCGCTGTCGCTAATTCTTCTGAAATAGCGACAGTGGCCAGGGCGCAAATTAATGAGTGATCTTATGCCAAGCCGCTAATTTTTTTAGGTATTTAATAAATACCACATGCTTAAAAATTAATATCTATAAAACCTAACGTTAAAAATTGTTGCATGAGTATATTCCTGGAACCTGTATATTTTTCTCTATCTATTCATGTCTTTACTTTCCTGATTATGTGAACTCCAAGTTTATGAATAGTATTATGTGTCTGAAAATGTAGTTGCCCGATGCATAGCATCAGACAAAGAATGAGCGACAGTCACATCGTCACTGTTTAAAGAATGGGCGCCCCTATACGGTGGCGTTGATTATAAATAATTGGTAAAAAGGATATATATGGAAATCATGAATCAACGACATGAATATAGACATTATTTAAAGATTGGACGCCATTCTGAATGGATGCCAATTAGAATGAAATTATGTTAATTTTGGAAAATTACAAGAATTAGCGCCCGTCCATACAGTCGCTAATTTTTAGTAATTTAAATTGGATTTCTGCAAAAAAATAAGATTGAGAGACCCTCCAGAGAGTCGCTATTTCTTTATATAGCGACCTTTGATCAGACGCTAATTCTTCTCTCTCAGTTTTATCACGTTTTATGGCCCATATCGCGGGTTTACTTGGCACTCTCATCTCACATCCATTGTAGCAACCCTGATAAATGAATATTGAAATAAAATTAAAAATAGATAAAATAAAACAAATTAAAGATAACGCCTCTGAGTAAGGCGTTAATTTAAAAAGAAACGCCTCTACATACGGCGTGACTAAAGAAAGGACGCCCACGAATGTGGTCGTCAACTCTCACGCGACCAAATAGGTAAGTGAAAGAAACGCCCATATATTAGGCGTGTTTTAAAAACAAGGAACGCCCTTATACATGGCGTTTCTTAAGAAACGACCTGAACTAGGTCGTTAATTAAAGAATCGACGCCCTGACCTAAGGCGTTAATTCAGTTCGTGACCCGTTCGAACCCAGAGCTTATCCAGGGAAAGATTAACCTAATCTAGTAAGTGTCTATTAGAGTAAGGACTCTATTAGGGATATATTACCCTCAATCAAACACTACCTTTGTTAGGACTCTAAAATCCTATAAATATACCCGATCGATCCAACCCTAAACCATTTGATCGATCTACTGCTACACGGTAAGTGAAGAACATACGTTCTTCTTATTTCTTTTGCCCTTCTGTTTACAGCCGCATGAAGAATATTGATTATTATTCTTCTCCTTAATGCAGGATAAGGATCTGGTGCTTGAGTAAAGAACAAGGTTATGTTCTTCATTATTTGTCCTAGCTTCGGTTACATCTGTGAAGATTATTAACATCTTCATCTTCTTTCTTTTTCTCTTCCTCTACAGGTTCTGTAACGTGAAGAACAAGGTTCTTCATCATCTTCATCCAACATCTGCTGCATCTTGAATTCTTACAGACCCTTCACGGTTATCTCCAAATCAACCCTTTAAGGTAGGATTTTCTCAAGTCTCGTAGCCCAAACTAAAAAAATAAATATAAGAAGCACCATGCATGATATATTTATACAGTTTGCATGCGTTTTCTGTAGATTTTTCAAGAAACGCCCTTGAATAGGGCGCTACTTTAAAAGAAACGACCATCACAGTGGTCGTTAATTAAAAGTATACGCCTTGTATACAGGCGTTAATTTCATGAACAATCGCATGTAATCAATAATTGATCCTGTTTAAAATTCAATAAATATGAAATATCGATTCTAATATCTTGCATGACTCTACCTGTAAATTCCTGCTAATTTTCTTGTCATGATCATGTCTCCTGTCTTGAAAATTTATTTGTTGAAATATTGTAAATTCCTTGAATTCACGACCTTGACAACGTCGTTTTACACCTGTTAACGCCCCATCACAGGGCGTAAATTGAAAAGAAACGCCCCTTTCTAGGGCGCGTTTTCTGTAAATTCCTGAACTATGTATATCCTGTAAAATAAAATTAAACAGTAACGCCCCTTTTCAGGGCGTGTTTTAAATAAATCCTGAAAATTATTTATATTCTGTCAAATATTTAAATAATGAGACGCCTGCTTATATAGTCGTCAACTATGAAGAAACGCCCCTGTCCAGGGCGCGTTTTATATAAATTATTGAAATAATGAAATTCTGCAAAACGGAACATATGTAAACGCCCTTATGTTAGGCGTTACTTACCTGACTAACGCCCCTGACTAGGGCGTGTTTTTCATGAATTAATAAAATTATTGAAAATTCTGTAAAATAGAAATATGTAAACGCCCTTCTGTTAGGCGTTAATTACTTGAGAAACGACTTGACCTAAGTCGTTATTTTACTGTAAAACTGATTTTTCCCTGTTTTTGTTAACCGATGATTTCATATGTTATATAATATATATATCGGCACTATTCTCCACTCCGTGAGTATAGTCCCACGTTTCACGTTGTTTCATCGATCACACTCAACTCTCATTGACATACAAGCTCTCCATTGGACATTCCGTTCCTTTGGACTAGCGAGTTAGTCATAGAGACCTCCGTAAGACTCCTCGTAGCCTTGGATTCCCTCAAGGCCGACTGAGCTGGTTGTACCCTAAAAACCCATTACACGATCCTTGCCATGTCAATCTAAAGAAACATGGTATACCGGCCCTTATGATTATACAAAGAGTATATCATAAGAAATTCTTAATGGGATGATGATATCATGCCATATCATGTCGTTCTTGTAAACCTCAATTCTATGATAAGAATGAGGGTATCTTGCTTGATCTAATGTTTATGTGGACCTCAATTCTATATAAAGAATGTCCATATTGATTTGTCATGGGACCTAAGTTAAGGGAACCATATTCTACCTAGTTTTATTGATATCGTGATTTTACCGTTATTATCGCCAATCTATGTCCTTTGTCATATTTTTGGACTCTATTCTGTCAAAGTTGTCATACATGTCTACAAGCTTGAATATTGAAACTCTATATTGGCTATATAAACAAGAGTGGATGTCAAAAATACATGATAAATGCCTGTGCATATAGGGCCCGATCTGGTCCTGGGAGGAGCACCCGAAAGTACTTGTGCCCATGGGAGTTAAAATGATAAGGTATCTGGCATTATACCGAGTACTTGACTTGCTTGATTGGACATTCCACACACATCTTGTACTTGAATCGTACTTGACTTTACATGAAATGCGTGGCCCGAAAAAGGGTAATTTACTTGCTTGATACATGATAGCCAAAGTTCTTGACATGACTTGTTAAACGTGCTTGCTTGAATACCTTGAATACACTTGTCATCTTGTTGGAAGTTCATGATTAAGTTCATCTTATTTCTTGATATTACATTCTCTCTATCTTGTCGTTTTATGCGAGCATGCATAGCTTTATTGCATTCATGAAAGATGTAATTACTTAAACCCCTTGCTAGTACTTGAGATATAATTTCCTACTGAGCGTTCGCTCATTCCGTTGTCCCTTTGTACTTTTCAGGTAAGTCCGACGACGATGGAAGTCAATCGGATGGGAATGTTCAAGAGTGAAAGTGATAGAGCTGCTCAAGTGTCGTCTAGTCTTTCCTATAGTTTCTTGAGTCAAATATGTATTCTTTTCCTTTTTATTAAACAGAGTATTGGATTTGTAATAGTCTATCCATTATGAAATAAAGGATTGGGTTATCTTGCTATTTTGCGCATCTCTGTCTTTGCGTCGAATATACGACCACTCTGATTGATATGATTGATATAGACACGTCGCGCATCTCCGGGTATCTTCCGCGCTCGGGGCGTGACAGTCTTTGTGGTATCAGAGCCTAAGGTATTCAATTCCTAGAAAAAACCCAAGTCCAAGGATAAGTTGAACCTTTAAACCAGTGAGATTGGGTAGAACCAAGGGTTAGATTTAACATAGTATACGAGTCTTTAAAATACGATCACGTACTAATATAGTTATTGTAATTGTAGGATAATGGCTGCCGAACGTGCTCAATGGCGCAACATGCAGCGTACCCTTCAAGGGATGACCCAAGTGCTACAACAGGTAGCACAAGGTGGTGCTCCACGAGCTGGAAGCTTACACCAAGCCTTTAAGAATATGAATCCCCCGAAGTTTATGGGATCGACCGATCCGGACGATGCCGAGCATTGGGTTCGGGAAACCGAACGCATATTCCGTGTCATGCAATGCACGGACCAGGACAAAGTGCTATTAGCTACATTCCAGTTAGAGAAAGATGCTAGATGCTGGTGGGAGTCTATTGAAGCAACCATCGATCCTACTCAAGTAACATGGGAAGAATTCGTGGAATACTTCAATGCTAAATATTTCTCGGACCGAGTCCAAGAAAAGAAGGCTGCCGAATTCGCTGCATTAAAGCAACGATCCTTATCATTAGCAGATTATGAAGCTCAGTTCTCCAGGTTATCTAGATATGCTAAGCATCTTATTAGCGCGGAGAAGATGAAAGCCCGTAGATTTCTTAATGGGCTTAGGCCCCACTATATTACTCAATTGGCGCCTATGGACATCCAAATTTATTCTGAAATAGTGCGCCGAGCTAAATTACTTGAAGATGCCACGGAACTATCTGATAGGATCCGTGGAAAAGACAAGAAGGAACAAGTCACGGGTTCGGGTTCTTTCAAACCCAACTTTAAGAAGAGGCCCAATAATGGAGGTTCTTCATCTCAAGATCAGAAATTCAAGAAGACCAAGCCTTTCTCTATCACCACTACCCCTTCGAATACAGTCTGCAAGCATTGTGACAAGGCTGGTCACAAGACGGAAGAATGCTGGAGGAAATTAGGAGCTTGTCTCCGTTGTGGAAGCCGTGAGCATCGGATTCCCGAGTGTCCATTAATGAACGACCAAGCCGGCGATGGTAAACGTCCGGTGACAAAGAATGCTCGTCTTCATGCAATACAGGAGAGCGAACCTGAAGAAGAAGGCGGATTAGTGGAAGGTACATTAAAAATTTGTTCCAAATATGCACATGTCTTATTTGATACGGGTGCATCGCATTCTATTGTTTCTAAGAAGTTTGCTGACCCGTTACCTCTAGAACCGGAATGTATGAAAATAGTGTTGTCTACTCCTGTCGGAAACGAGACGGATATCACGCATCATTACCAAAACTGTGAGGTATTGGTTCGAGGAAAGAATTTTCCTATTGATCTTATCTGTTTAGATCTAAAAGAATATGATGTTATACTAGGAGCAGATTGGTTATCTAAGTACCAGGCAACGGTTGATTGCCGTAATAGCAAGATCGTTTTCAAAGAATTTCCAGAACTGACTTATACTAGTCCTAAGAGTCGAAGCAAATCCCCTCTTATTTCGGCTCTTCGAGCAAGCAAGCTCGTCAGGAAGGGATGTGTATCATTCCTTGCTTTTGTCACTGTTAAAGAAGCTAAGAAAACCAAGATAGAAGACGTTCAGGTAGTGCGAGAATTCCCAGACGTATTTCCAGAAGATTTGCCGGGATTACCCCCTCAAAGAGAAGTGGCCTTCACCATTGACTTAGTCCCTGGTGCTGGTCCTGTTTCAAAGGCACCATATAGAATGTCCCCTGCTGAACTCAAGGAGTTGAAGGAGCAGTTGATGGAACTAATCCAAAAAGGGTTTATTAGACCAAGTACTTCCCCGTGGGGAGCACCAGTCTTATTTGTAAAGAAGAAGGATGGATCCATGAGATTGTGTATCGACTATCGACAGTTGAATCATCTTACTATCAAGAACAAGTATCCACTGCCGAGAATCGATGAATTATTTGATCAGATTTCAGGATCCAAATATTTTTCCAAGATTGATCTCAGGTCGGGATATCATCAGTTAAGAATCAAGGATGATGACATTCACAAGACCGTATTCAGAAGCAGGTATGGCCATTACGAATTTGTTGTTATGCCTTTTGGACTAACAAATGCCCCTGCTGCCTTTATGCAGTTAATGAATAGCATATTCAGGCCTTACTTGGATCAATTCATAGTAGTCTTCATTGATGATATATTGATATATTCTAAGACTAAGGAAGAACATGAAGAGCATTTGAGGATTGCATTGCAAGTCTTGAGGACAAATCAATTATATGCTAAACTCAGCAAATGCGAGTTCTGGCTTGAAGAAGTGGCTTTTCTCGGACATGTCATATCCAAGGACGGTTTATCTGTAGATCCGTCAAAGGTTGAAGCTGTAAGAAACTGGGAAAGACCCACTAATGCAAGCGAGATCAGAAGTTTCTTAGGTCTTGCAGGCTATTATCGGCGATTCATCAAAGATTTCTCTAAGATCGCCGTGCCCCTTACAAGGTTAACTCGTAAGGAGATCCGATATGAATGGAGTGAGGAATGTGAAAGAAGTTTCCAAACTCTTAAGGATCATCTCACTACAGCTCCGGTGTTAGCTCTACCAATAGAAGGAGAGAAATTCGAGGTCTACACTGATGCTTCTGGCATTGGCCTCGGATGTGTCCTAATGCAACAAGGAAAGGTCATAGCATACTCTTCACGTCAACTGAAGAAGCATGAGGAGAATTACCCCGTCCATGACTTAGAACTGGCCGCGGTAGTATTTGCCCTAAAGATATGGAGACACTATCTCTATGGAGTACAGTTCACTGTCTACTCCGATCACAAGAGTCTCAAATATCTATTCTCACAAAAGGAGCTAAACATGAGACAAAGACGCTGGCTAGAATATCTCAAGGACTTCGACTTCAATATACAATACCATCCCGGAAAGGGTAATTATGTTGCTGATGCCCTTAGTCGAAAGCCGAGAGCAATGATAGCCAATTGTATGATACAAGAATGGAGGTTACTTGAACAATTCTCCGAGCTCAATATAAGCTTGGACACGGAATCCAAATTTGTTACATTATCTCATGTAAGTATACAGTCAGATTTATTATCTGAGATACAAGCACTTCAGGGTGATGATCCTATATTAGTGGAAATCAAGGGCAGATTAGAAGGACAATCTGATTTTCAACTAACTTCTGATGGAAGATTATTATTCAAAGGTAGAACTTGTATACCTGATTATCCGGAATTAAAGAAGAAGATCTTAGATGAAGCTCACCGATCAAGGTACACTATTCATCCTGGATCAACTAAAATGTACCAAGATGTAAAGAGGAACTTTTGGTGGCCCAATATGAAAAGAGAAATAGCGGACTATGTATCACGCTGTCTTACATGCCAACAGGTCAAGGCGGAACACCAAAAGCCTGCTGGAAAACTACACCCTCTAGATATTCCTAAGTGGAAGTAAGAGGATATTGGTATGGACTTCATCATGGGTTTGTCTAAATCTAAAGGAGGACATGATGGAATCTGGGTTATCATTGACCGATTAACTAAATCGGCGCATTTCTTGCCAATAAAAAGCCGATGGTCAATTGATGTGCTAGCTGCACTGTACATCAAGGAAATAGTCAGGATACATGGAATTCCTGTCTCAATCGTGTCTGACAGAGATCCCCGTTTTACTTCTCATTTTTGGAAGGGATTACAACATTCGTTAGGAACAAGGCTCAACTTTAGTACTGCTTTCCACCCACAAACGGATGGTCAGACCGAGAGAACTAACCAGGTTGTTGAGGATATGCTTAGAGCATGCATCATTGACTTTGGAGGATGCTGGCACGATCATTTACCACTAGTGGAATTTGCATATAATAATAGCTACCAAGCTAGTATCCAAATGGCACCTTTCGAAGCCTTGTACGGAAGGAGTTGCAGATCACCCATATGCTGGAACGAAGTTGGAGAAAAACAACTGTTAGGTCCAGACATGGTAAGGGATACAACTGAGAAGATACAAGTAATCAGAGAAAGATTGCAAGTTGCTCAGACGAGACAAAAAGCTTATGCTGATACAAGAAGGAGAGATCTTGAATTCTAAATCGGAGATCATGTATTTCTCAAGATATCGCCTGGACGTGGCATACGAAGATTTGGTGTTAAGGGCAAGCTTACGCCAAGATTCATCGGACCATTTGAGGTACTTGAAAGAGTTGGCGAGGTTGCTTATCGCATCGCATTGCCTCCTCAATTGTCCGAGGTACATAATGTATTTCACATATCCATGTTGAAGAAGTATGTGCACGATCCATCTCATATTATTGAACATAGAGATCTGGTGATCCAGAAAGATCTCACCTATGAACAGAAGCCTATGAAGATCTTAGATCGAGAAATACGAGCTCTAAGGAATAAGGTTATTCCCATGCTCAAGGTGCAATGGAATAAGAATCCTGAACGCGAAGCGACATGGGAGACCGAGGAATCTATGAAGAAACGATTTCCCGAGTTATTCTAAGAGGTATATACACTCTCCACGTGTATAATTATATATATTGAATTTGGGGACCAAATTCTTTTTAAGTGGGGGAGGGTGTAGCAACCCTGATAAATGAATATTGAAATAAAATTAAAAACAGACAAAATAAAATAAATTAAAGATAACGCCTCTGAGTAAGGCGTTAATTTAAAAAGAAACGCCTCTACATACGGCGTGACTAAAGAAAGGATGCCCACAAATGTGGTCGTCAACTCTCACGCGACCAAATAGGTAAGTGAAAGAAACGCCCATATATTAGGCGTGTTTTAAAAACAAGGAACGCCCTTATACATGGCGTTTCTTAAGAAACGACCTGAACTAGGTCGTTAATTAAAGAATCGACGCCCTGACCTAAGGCGTTAATTCAGTTCGTGACCCGTTCGAACCCAGAGCTTATCCAGGGAAAGATTAACCTAATCTAGTAAGTGTCTATTAGAGTAAGGACTCTATTAGGGATATATTACCCTCAATCAAACACTACCTTTGTTAGGACTCTAAAATCCTATAAATATACCCGATCGATCCAACCCTAAACCATTTGATCGATCTACTGCTACACGGTAAGTGAAGAACATACGTTCTTCTTATTTCTTTTGCCCTTCTGTTTACAGCCGCATGAAGAATATTGATTATTATTCTTCTCCTTAATGCAGGATAAGGATCTGGTGCTTGAGTAAAGAACAAGGTTATGTTCTTCATTATTTGTCCTAGCTTCGGTTACATCTGTGAAGATTATTAACATCTTCATCTTCTTTCTTTTTCTCTTCCTCTACAGGTTCTGTAACGTGAAGAACAAGGTTCTTCATCATCTTCATCCAACATCTGCTGCATCTTGAATTCTTACAGACCCTTCACGGTTATCTCAAAATCAACCCTTTAAGGTAGGATTTTCTCAAGTCTCGTAGCCCAAACTAAAAAAATAAATATAAGAAGCACCATGCATGATATATTTATACAGTTTGCATGCGTTTTCTGTAGATTTTTCAAGAAACGCCCTTGAATAGGGCGCTACTTTAAAAGAAACGACCATCACAGTGGTCGTTAATTAAAAGTATACGCCTTGTATACAGGCGTTAATTTCATGAACAATCGCATGTAATCAATAATTGATCCTGTTTAAAATTCAATAAATATGAAATATCGATTCTAATATCTTGCATGACTCTACCTGTAAATTCCTGCTAATTTTCTTGTCATGATCATGTCTCCTGTCTTGAAAATTTATTTGTTGAAATATTGTAAATTCCTTGAATTCACGACCTTGACAACGTCGTTTTACACCTGTTAACGCCCCATCACAGGGCGTAAATTGAAAAGAAACGCCCCTTTCTAGGGCGCGTTTTCTGTAAATTCCTGAACTATGTATATCCTGTAAAATAAAATTAAACAGTAACGCCCCTTTTCAGGGCGTGTTTTAAATAAATCCTGAAAATTATTTATATTCTGTCAAATATTTAAATAATGAGACGCCTGCTTATATAGTCGTCAACTATGAAGAAACGCCCCTGTCCAGGGCGCGTTTTATATAAATTATTGAAATAATAAAATTCTGCAAAACGGAACATATGTAAACGCCCTTATGTTAGGCGTTACTTACCTGACTAACGCCCCTGACTAGGGCGTGTTTTTCATGAATTAATAAAATTATTGAAAATTCTGTAAAATAGAAATATGTAAACGCCCTTCTGTTAGGCGTTAATTACTTGAGAAACGACTTGACCTAAGTCGTTATTTTACTGTAAAACTGATTTTTCCCTGTTTTTGTTAACCGATGATTTCATATGTTATATAATATATATATCGGCACTATTCTCCACTCCGTGAGTATAGTCCCACGTTTCACGTTGTTTCATCGATCACACTCAACTCTCATTGACATACAAGCTCTCCATTGGACATTCCGTTCCTTTGGACTAGCGAGTTAGTCATAGAGACCTCCGTAAGACTCCTCGTAGCCTTGGATTCCCTCAAGGCCGACTGAGCTGGTTGTACCCTAAAAACCCATTACACGATCCTTGCCATGTCAATCTAAAGAAACATGGTATACCGGCCCTTATGATTATACAAAGAGTATATCATAAGAAATTCTTAATGGGATGATGATATCATGCCATATCATGTCGTTCTTATAAACCTCAATTCTATAATAAGAATGAGGGTATCTTGCTTGATCTAATGTTTATGTGGGCCTCAATTCTATATAAAGAATGTCCATATTGATTTGTCATGGGACCTAAGTTAAGGGAACCATATTCTACCTAGTTTTATTGATATCGTGATTTTACCGTTATTATCGCCAATCTATGTCCTTTGTCATATTTTTGGACTCTATTCTGTCAAAGTTGTCATACATGTCTACAAGCTTGAATATTGAAACTCTATATTGGCTATATAAACAAGAGTGGATGTCAAAAATACATGATAAATGCCTGTGCATATAGGGCCCGATCTGGTCCTGGGAGGAGCACCCGAAAGTACTTGTGCCCATGGGAGTTAAAATGATAAGGTATCTGGCATTATACCGAGTACTTGACTTGCTTGATTGGACATTCCACACACATCTTGTACTTGAATCGTACTTGACTTTACATGAAATGCGTGGCCCGAAAAAGGGTAATTTACTTGCTTGATACATGATAGCCAAAGTTCTTGACATGACTTGTTAAACGTGCTTGCTTGAATACCTTGAATACACTTGTCATCTTGTTGGAAGTTCATGATTAAGTTCATCTTATTTCTTGATATTACATTCTCTCTATCTTGTCGTTTTATGCGAGCATGCATAGCTTTATTGCATTCATGAAAGATGTAATTACTTAAACCCCTTGCTAGTACTTGAGATATAATTTCCTACTGAGCGTTCGCTCATTCCGTTGTCCCTTTGTACTTTTCAGGTAAGTCCGACGACGATGGAAGTCAATCGGATGGGAATGTTCAAGAGTGAAAGTGATAGAGCTGCTCAAGTGTCGTCTAGTCTTTCCTATAGTTTCTTGAGTCAAATATGTATTCTTTTCCTTTTTATTAAACAGAGTATTGGATTTGTAATAGTCTATCCATTATGAAATAAAGGATTGGGTTATCTTGCTATTTTGCGCATCTCTGTCTTTACGTCGAATACACGACCACTCTGATTGATATGATTGATATAGACACGTCGCGCATCTCCGGGTATCTTCCGCGCTCGGGGCGTGACATCCATAGATGGAGTCCCTGTTTTGGTTCTATCGATTACACACTCAATTCTTGGTGATGATTGGACCCTCCACAGGATATTCCTTCCTTTGGACTGGTACACTCTTCATTGAGACCTCTGTAAGTCTACGCTAGCCTTGGATTTCCTTAAGATAGCCGAGCAGGTTGTACCCTAAAAATCCTGGAACCTTTACTTGTCACGTCACTTTGAAGAAACGTGATGCTTAGCCCTCATGGAGTGCTGTTTCTAGCATCTTGTGAGAAGTGTGTTCTGTCAGCAATTAGCGACACTGACTTAGGTGCCAGAAGGAATTGGCGACCAGTCCAGTGGCGTTATTTCCCTGATTTAGCGACCTGAGCATGGGCGCTATTTCATCAAGCATGTACTATTCACAGGAATAGGCGACCACGCAAGTGGGCGCTATTTCTGTAATTGGTGGCGACTGAGTGGATGCCAATTACCCAGTTTAATGATATGTCACGATTTTTCATATGATTTATCGCTATGTCCTACTCGTTCAAGTTCTATCCTTGAACTCCTTCATTCGTGAAATCTACCTTGTCATCCTACAATGGCTTATTCTTGGAATTCTATATTGGCTATAACTATAGTGGATGTCTAAAAATATACATGACTCAATGCTTATGCATATAGGGCCCGATTTGGTCCTGGGAGGAGCACCCGAAAGTACTTGTGCCCATGGGAGTTGATTGATCATGGTGTGGCATTGCACCAAAGTGTATGACTAGCTTGATTTATGACATTCCACGAACTCTACAGTACTTGACTTGACATGACATGATGTGCATAGCCTTGAATGGGTATTTACTTGCTTGATATTATAATAGCCAATTCACGTGACATGACTTGATATATTTACATGCTTGACCAGCTTGATACATTTCACATGATTATCTTGAAATCCTGCTAGTTCATTAATTCTTGATACACTGTCTCTCGTCGTTATCATGCGAACATACATAGCTAGACTTGCATTCCTGAACATGTAATCTACTTTAAGCAAGCTTGTACTTCAGATATAATTCCTACTGACCGTTCGCTCACATAGTGTTTTCCCTTATTTTTCAGATAACTCCGATGACGAGAATCAATCGGATGGGAATGGGAACGAGTAAAGAGCGTAGAGCCATTCCAACTATTGATGCCGTTATCTAGTCGTGTCCTTTCCCTATTTTCTTGAGTCAATTGTTGTAATTTTCTTTTATTGAGTCTAGAATGTCCTTTAGTACTCTTTTCAAAAAGGAGATTATGTAATGGATTTACCCTGATGGTTATTATGAATAAATTAGATTTGGTTATCTTGCAATTTGCACATATCTGTCTATAAGGTTGAATTCCTTATGCTCTGATTGACATGAATGATATAACTCGTCACGCGTACCGAGTTCCTTCCGTGCTCCGGGCGTGACACATAACAATATTAATATAAGAAAATATACAATGTTTAATCTAGTTACAGAAACCAGAACGCGGTCGGTCGAGGACCGCCACTTTAAGGTAGCGGTCTCTGCTAGACCGCCTTCTATCTGCAACAGACAGAGACGAATCCATGTTTGTAGGACCTATACTATGACAATTAATGCATGAAAATCAAGTATAACAGAAAGAATAGATGGAGTAGCATGCTTAGGACAAGATTATGGCATGAAAAAGGCATGAGTTAGTTCAAAGTTCTTATCTTTTTGTTAAGGGGGCAGGGATGGCATGCCGTGAAAGACATGACTGCGCAGTCATAGCAAAACTCTAAATACTCCATGTATAGTGCATGAAATCATGAGATATTAGAGGGCTTTTGATCCTAGCTTGATGTTTAAGTCAACATGAGATAACCTACCTTTGGGGTTGCTCCTAAGCCTCGAATTTCTCGACGGAAGAGGGTCCTAGTTCCTACGCATCCTATGTAGAACCAGCGACTTCCAGCTGTTCTACTCCTTAGATGCTTGACCTCCTAACACGGGAATTTGCAGAATGTTAGAAGACTCTAAGGGGAACAATAAACTCTAAAGGAAGACATTGAAATAACCATACTATACCTTCAAACTACGTGAGCCAAAACTAGGGTTCGTGTAGGTCGAAACTGGGCCCTATTTATAGAGAATAGCCTAGGGCTGAGGGATTAGATCGAATTAGGAGTCCTTATTGGGGTTAGAATCGATCCCTAAGAGTCCTAGACAAGTCCCCATACCAGATCACATCGATCCCTGGCGATTTGGGTGGATAAAAATCTGATCTTTTTGTGGTTCTTCACTTTCCATTTACAGAACAAGGTAGCGGTCTTCCCTGGACCGCCTTCAACAAGTCGCGGTCGCGCGACTTACCGCGACTTGCCTGGCCTTCCAAAATTTGAATTTTATTCAAACTCCTTCCTAATTATCCTCTAATTACTCATTTTAATTAGGGAAAATTACCCTAGTACGTTTCTAGGGTTGGGCTTGGGCTAAATGGCTTAGATTTTAGGGTTTTAGGCCCATTTTAAGTGGACCTATTTACCTATTAATAACTAGGCTCATAATAATTCATTAATTAAATCCATTAGGCCTTTTAAGCCTATTAAATGCTCAAATATCAACCCTTTTTAATTTCAGATAATTCTAGATAATTTCTAGGGTTACTACACCCTCCCTCACTTAGAAATAATTTGGCCCCCAAGTTCATTGCAGGGAAAATCTGGAGAGTGCATTTTACTTACAATCAAATAGCTCCGGAAACCTCTTGTGCATATCTTCCTGCATCTCCCATGTTGCTTCTTGGTCTATACTTTTATTCCACCGGACTTTTACCATGGGAATGGTTCTATTTCGAAGCTGACGTACTTCTCGATCCAGTATTTTAAGTGGCCTTTGCTCGTATGTTAGGTCCTTCTGTATTACAAGATTGTCATGGCTTATAATATGAAATGGGTTATGCACGTACCTCTTTAACATAGAGCCGTGAAATACATCGTGAACTCCAGATAATTGTGGCGGCAAGGCTATCCGATAAGCAACCTCGCCAACCCTTTCAAGAATTTCAAAAGGGCCAATAAATCTCGGAGTTAGCTTGCCCTTGATGCCTAATCTTCTAATCACACGACCTAGGGAAACCTTGAGAAACATGTGGTCTCCCACTTAGAATTCCAAGTCTCTTCTTCTTGTATCTGCATATGTCTTTTGTCTTGATTGAGCCACCTGGAGTCTTTCCCTGATCAATTTAATCTTATCAGTTGTATATCTAATAAGTTCCGGGCCTAGAAGTTGTTTTTCCCCAACTTCATCGCAACAGATTGGTGAACGGCAACTCATTCCATACAATGCCTCGAACAGTGCTATTTGTATACTAGCTTGATAGCTATTATTGTGGGAAAACTCAACTAGAGGCAAGTAGTCATTCCAACTTCCACCAAAATCAATAGCACATGCCCTAAGCATATCTTCTATCACCTGATTTGTTCTTTCAGTCTGGCCATCGGTTTGTGGATGAAAAATAGTACTGAAATTTAATCAGATCCCTAAGGAATGTTGTAGACCCTTCCAGAATTGTGATGTAAAGAGAGAGTCTCGATCAGATATAATTGTAACAGGGACTCCATGTAGTTTAACAATCCCCTTCATATATAAGGCTGCTAGAATATCCACAGACCATCGACTTTTAAGAGGTAGAAAATGTGCAGATTTTGTCAATCGGTCTATGATCACCCAAATACCATCATGTCCACCTCTTGTCTTCGACAAACCCATGATAAAATCCATCCCTATACTCTCCCATTTCCACTTGAGAATCTCCAAGGGATACAACTTTCCAGCGGGCTTTAGATGTTCCACCTTAACTTGTTGACAAGTGAGGCAGCGAGATACAAAGTCCGCCACTTCTCTCTTTATGTTGGGCCACCAGAAATTTCTTTTTAAGTCTTGGTACATCTTGGTAGCACCAGGGTGAATAGCATACCTCGTTTTGTGAGTTTCTTCCATAATTAGCTTCTTTGTCTCCTCATGATCTGGTACACAGATCCGACCTTGGAATAGTAATCTTCTATCAGTCGTGACGGAGAAATCTGGTTGTTGATCAATATTAGCTTTGATCTCCACCAGTGCAGGTCATTGTCTTGAAGTTTGACTAGATCTTCTATTAATGTAGGTTGTGACCTGATGTTGGTGATAATACACCTCTCGTTCTCCGTGTCAATATCTAGATTTAGCTGAGCAAAATTTTCTATAATGTTGGCCATACCTCTCTTGAGACTTGATAATGTTGCCAGTGGTTTCCTGCTGAGAGCATCTGCTACAACATTTACCTTGCCAAGGTGGTATTGAATAGAAAAGTCGAAGTTCTTTAAATATTCTTGCCATCTTCTTTGCCTCATGTTTAAATCCTTCTGAGAGAAGACATATTTCAGACTTTTGTGGTATGAGAATACAGTGAATTTCTCCCCATAAAGGTAATGTCACCATATTTTCAAGGTGAAGATAGCAACAACTAGTTCCAGATCATGCACCAGATAATTCTCCTCGTGCCGCTTCAATTGCCACAAAGCGTAGCAAATAACTCTACTATGTTGCATCAAGACACAACCAAGGCCAATGCTTGATGCGTCGGTATAGACTTTAAAACCACCACCTTCAACGGGTAGTGCTAATACAGGTGCCGTGGTAACATGTTCCTGGAGAGTCAAGAAACTCTCTTCACAATCCTTTGACCATATAAAAGAATTTTCTTTTCTTGTAAGCTTGGTCAGAGGTACGGCGATCTTAGAGAAATCTTTTATGAACCGCCGGTAATAGCCAGCCAACCCAAGAAAACTCCTGATTTTAGATATAGTTGTCGGTCGGCTCCAATTCTTGACAGCTTCGACCTTAGAAGGATCCACATCGATACCTTCCTTTGAAATAATATGGCCAAGGAATGAGACTTCCTTTAGCCAGAACTCACATTTGTTGAGCTTCGCATAGAGTTGATGCTCTCTTAATATTTGCAAAGCTATTCTCAAGTGCTCTTCATGCTCTTCTCGGGTCTTGGAGTAAATGAGAATATCATCAATGAAGACGACCACGAACCGGTCTAGATACGGCCTGAAGACATTATTCATGAGTTGCATAAAGTTGTAGGAGCATTGGTTAACCTGAACGGCATAACCATGAACTCATAGTGCACGTATCTGCTACGAAAAGCAGTCTTGGAAATATCTTCATCTTTAATCCGCAGCTAATGGTAACCAGACCTGAGGTCTATTTTTGAGAAATATTTCGCACAAGAAATTTGATCGAACAATTCATCAATACGCGACATTGAATATTTGTTCTTGATGGTGAGTTGATTTAATTGTCGGTAGTCGATACATAGTCTGAGCGATCCATCCTTCTTCCTGACAATAGAACCGACGCACCCCAAGGGGATGTGCTAGGTCGAATAAAGTCTTTCTCCAACAACTCTTAAAGTTGCTTCTTCAACTCCTTGAGTTCCGTGGGGGACATCCTGTAAGGAGCTTTTGAAACAGGTGCTGCTCCAAGAATAAGTTCAATGGAAAAGTTCACTTCCCTTGCGGGTGGTAAATCGGGTAACTCGGAAGGGAAGACATCAGGGAATTCTCTTACGATAGGGATTTCTTCAAGGATAATTTCCTTGGACTCGATGATGATTACGGAAGCAAGGAAAGCTTTACAACCTTGGGAGATAAGTTTGCAGGCGTGAAGGGAAGAAATCAGGATGGGATGCTTTCTATATTTAATGCCAAGAAAGGAGAATCTTGGAAGATCTAGTTTATGGAAAGAAATCCACCTATTGCGTCAATTAATGTTGGCATAGTGGTCACATAGCCAATCTACACCTAAAATGGCATCGTAACCTTCCATATCAAGACATACGAGATTTGCTGGGAGATTGTGGTCTTCTATCATTACCTAATTATTTGGGTAGTGGGTTTTGAGTTTGGTTCCAGAACCTAAAGGTGTAGTAATAGCTAGGTCCGAAGGTAAAGGAACCAGTGAAACTGGTAGAGTTTTAGCAAAAGCAGTAGAGATAAAAGAATGAGAAGCACCAATATCAAATAATATAAAAGTAGGATGTGAATAAATTTGGACAGTGCCTTCCATCAGGCCATCATCCTTTGGGGCTTCGTTGTCCATTACGGCATTTAGACGAGCCTACAGCCGGCTTCCACCATCATTTTTAGAAGGTTATTCTTTCATAAGTGGGCAATCCAACATGCGGTGTTCCTGACTGCCACATCGAAGACAAGCGCCGAAGCGCTTCCAGCATTCCTCGGCCAAGTAACCAAACTTTTCACAAATGTGCAAGTCATCATGACTTGCTTCTCCTCCTCTTTAAATTTCTTATTCTTGTTGTGGTTGTTGGCATTCCCATTACGGGACCTCTTCTTGTTGTCAAGGGATTCATAGGACCCCGTGATACTGAATTTCTCCTCTTTCCTTCCTCTCTTGTCTTTGCGGCTAGATTCCTCACCTTTGCCCTTATACTTCTCAACCTTTTCCAAGGTTCGTTAATATAAATGAGCTCGGTGGACCATCTCCGTATAGGTATGGATATTTTGGGGGCCAAATTGTTTAACAAAAATCGGCCTCAAACCGTCCATAAAGCGATTGGCTTTGAGGAGCTCCATGCTGACAAGATGCGGAGCATACGGTGCTAGCCTTGAGAATTGAACTTCATATTCTGCTACGGACATCATACCTTGCTTAAGAGAGGCAAATTCCTCAACCTTCCTTTCCCGGACATGCTCCGATAAATACTTCTCTCGGAAGAGTTCAAGAAACTCCTCCCAAGGAATTTGTGCATTGTGAAGATGGGCCGAGGTGGCCTTCCACCATGTGCGCACATCTTTATTAAGTTGAAAGGTGGGAAGAAGGACCTTCTCCTGGTCCGCACATTGCATCACATTAAATATACGATCCATTTCATCGATCCAATTTTTCGCTTCATCTGGGTTGGACGAACCCGAGAACCGTGGAGGGTTTATACTCTAGAAATTCCGATGAAGATCTTTGATGCCAGCTCGCGTGCCTGCCTGTGCTACCGTTTACAGGGCCTAGGTGAGACCCTGGACGGTTTGTTGCTTGGCTTCCCAATTTGCACAATTAACGGCCATTTGGAAAGTAAGGTGCCTGAGAAAATAAACAATTAGTTATTTTCTTTGGAGTTATAGAGATTAACCTAAGGGTTAATTTCTAATTCAACTATCTCCTCCCGGGCTCTACCCAAACTCACATGGGTTCAGGAAATTTTTTTCTCCTAGCTCAAAGGTATGGGTCCTTAAACCTTGGGCTTAACCTATGACGTGATATTTTCCTAGGACTTACTTAATTCTAGGCTCTAATACCAACTTAACTGTCATGCCCCGAGATATGCAGCGGAGTTAAGTCGGGAACGTGAACAGTCGACAAATAAGCCTCAAGCTAGCAAGACAATCAGAGTGCAAATCACATCTATACAGAAGAATGAATGCACAAGGTAATATACTCAAAACTTCAACTTTATTGAATAATAAACCAAACGTTTATAATAATACATGACTTTTCGACATAGCAACTAACTAGACTCAATAAAAGAAAAATTGCATAGACATGACTTTAACTAACACAAGTGGACTCATGACTATCTAAGTCTTCTCTCGAACTTTAATCGCTCTCGGATCCGTCACTTAAGTAGTCTGAATCTGACCCGCTAGAGTTTCCTAAAAAGATTGGAAAAGTAGGGAATGAGCGCACTCGCCTAGTAGGTATCTTCGTATCAACATGATGACAATGTAAAAGTAATTAACATTTTTACTCTAGAAGGTAAAATAAAGGAAAGTGCAATAAATCATATGGATAAAATCAAAGTAACAACAAGTAATAAGGTATGAACTCCAGAGATGTGAGAATTCAAGCAAAGGAGAGCATGATCAAGCAAGATTATAATGTGGCCTTTAAATAACGAGAATGCACTATCATATAACGAGAATGTACTTTCATAACCTTAAAAGGCTATGCACTAAGAAGTCATGTGAGAGATGTGACAACATGACTTCCTAGAGATTAGGAACCCGAGAGGGTGAAAAGGACATATTTAAACTTTCTAAATTAATAGAAATGAAAACTAGAGATTTAGATCATGTTCGTTGCATTAAAGGTGAAGATCAAAGGGTTTTAACTAAGGATCTTGAGATTAAAGAGAGGTGACATAGTTATTTTCAGAAGTTACTTAATGGAGATTGCGTCAATAATTTTTCTTTAGAAGGTACCCAAGAGTCCACAATATTTGATAAATATCAATATTTCAGGCGTATTAAGATGTCAGAAGTGAAGGGTGCTTTAAAGAAAATGAAAGTGGGTAAGGCCTTAGGACCATATGGCATACCTATTGAAGTATGGAAAAGCCTAGGAGACATTGGTATTCAGTGACTAACTAAACTTTTTAATAACATTTTAAAGGAACGGAGAATGCCGGATGTTTGGAGGAAAAGTGTTGTAGTTCCTTTCTATATAAACAATGGAGATATTCAAAACTGCAATAATTATCATGGAATTAAGCTTATGAGTCATACTATGAAACTTTGGGAAAGAGTAATCAAAAAATGCCTCCGATATATGACTACTATATCGGGAAATTAATTTGGTTTTATGACAAAAAGATCTACTACAGAAGCTATTTTCTTACTACGGCAGCTAATGGAGAAGTATAGAGAGATGAGAAAAGATTTGTATATAGTTTTTCTTGATTTAGAGAGGGCGTATGATCGAGTACCAAGAGAATTGATTTGGTGGACATTAAGAAAGAAAGGAATCTCTCAAGGATATGTTGATTTGATTAAGGATATGTACTACGGTGCTATTACTGGTGTTCGAACTATTGCTGGAGAGACTGGTGAATTTCTAGTTTCTATAGGTTTGTATTAAGGTTCTGCACTAAGTCCATATCTCTTTGCCTTAGTTATGGATGAAGTAACAAAACAATTGCATGAGGATATCCTTTGGTGTATGTTATTTGCAGATGATATTGCCTTAATTGATGAGAGTATTGATGTTTTAAATGCTAAGTTAGAGCATTGGAGACTTACCTTGGAGTCAAAAGGTTATAAAATTAGTAGGAGTAAGTCAGAGTTTATGCATTGTAATTTTAGTAATAGGAGAGTGGTATAGGAAGACATGGTTCTATGTGATAGTCATATGCCTATTAAACTCAAAGGGAGATTTTATACAATGACTGTGAGACCTGCTTTGTTATATGGTACCGAGTGTTGGGCAGTACAAAATGAAGACATTCACAAAATGTGTGTAGCAGAGAGGAGGATATTGAGATGGATGTGTGGCAAGACTAAGAAAGACAAAATTAGGAATGAGCATAACCGTAAGGACTTAATGATAGCCCCAATTGATAGTAAAATAAGAGAAAATAGACTCAGACTCAGGTGATTTGGTCATGTGCTTTGTCACCCTAACTCAACGTCGGTTAAAAGATGTGACTGAATCTTAGTGGATACTAGTAAAAGAGCTCGGGGAAGGCCTAAAATAAGATGGTGCGATGTTATTAGGAAGGACATTACTTTCTTAGGTTTAAATATGAATATAGCACTTGATAGAAAACTTTGGCGGAATAGGATTCATGTAGTCGACCCCAAATAATTGGGATAAGGCTCTGATGATGATGATGATGACTAGGAAGTCATGTAACAAGCAAGCATGCAATTTCATAAGATTGTCTCGTGGATTTCACTCGTTCATAAAAAAGTACTCCCAGCGTAATGCGACGTCAGTGTTCATCATACCCCATGGTTTATAGCATATTTTCGACCATCTGCCGAGGGGGCTAGCGTGGAGCCCTTGGATACCGTTTGTGCCCACCCTTACATCTTCAAGTTATAATTAAGCTACTTCCACGAGAAATTAAGTAGGCCAATAATGTCAAGTTCAATAATAGTTTCATGGCAACAAAACTAAGGTAAGAACGGACCAAAATGAAATCATGAGATTAAGGATGAATTAATTGGACATTATGCTACAGAGGAATTCCGACAGCATAACGGTACATTTCCATAGTTCCACCATTCATTAATAACTTATTGAATAAGGTGTTGGACTCCAAATAATCAAAAGATCACCTGAAAACAAAGTATAATCAACCCTTGGGTCAAACCACAGGTTGGACAGCAAGATGACAGAATGCGGTCTCCGGGGGACCGTTTTCTCGAGGTAGCGGTCGAGTCAAGACTGCTATCAGGTGGAGTCGACACAGAACAAGGAATAGGTCGACGTAATGAATAAACTAGAAGAACGCGGTCGAGCCAGGACCGCTATCAGGAGGTAGCGGTCACTTGATGCCCGCGTTCAATCCAGTCCACAGAAAACGCAAGGTTCGTGAAGTGCTTTCTAGATTTTTAGATTTTTAGGGTACAACCAGCTCGGCGTCCTAGTGGGAATCCCAGGCTCGCGGAGTCTTACGGAGGCCTTAAAACAAGATCACCTAGTCCGGCAGAAGGAATATCCGACGGAGAGGGTCTCAAGTCCAAGAGGTGTTCCTATCAAGTGCGAGTGATCTAATAGCGTCGTACCGGAGTACGAGCTACATGTGAACTTAATAAAATAGAAAGGAGATGAGAAGGGAACGCATAAGCCAACGTACACCAAAGCATGAAAATTCCTTTTAAATACAATGCTATATGACTTTGGGCAAGAAAATTACATACTTAAAAATAAGCTTAAAACATGCCAACACGTAGTGTGAAATATGCCATGATCAGGAAGTATAATGTCTAGACTAAGGCATGCATAACAATATTAATATAAGGAAATATACATCGTTTAATCTAGTTACAGAAACCAGAACGCGGTCGGTCGAGGACTGCCACTTTAAGGTAGCGGTCTCTGCTAGACCGCCTTCTGTCTGCAACAGACAGAGACGAATCCATGTTTGCAGGACCTATACTACGACAATTAATGCATGGAAATCGAGTATAACAGAAAGAATAGATGGAGTAGCATGCTTAGAAAAAAATTATGGCATGAAAAAGGCATGAGTTAGTTCAAAGTTCTTATCTTTTTATTAGGGGGGTAGGGATGGCATGCAGTGAAAGACATGATTACGCAGTCATCGCAAAACGCTAAATACTCCGTGTATAGTGCATGAAATCATGATATATTCTAGGGCTTTTGTTCATAGCTTGATGTTTAAGCCAACATGAGATAACCTACCTCTGGGGTTGCTCCTAAGCCTCAAATTTCTCGCCGGAAGAGGGTCCTAGTTCCTACACGTCCTGCGTAGAACCAGTGACTTCTGGTTGTTCTACTCCTTAGATGCTTGACCTCCTAACACGGGAATTTGCAGAATGTTAGAAGACTCTAAGGGGAACAATAAACTCTAAAGGAAGACATTGAAATAACTATACTTTACCTTCGAACTACGTGAGCCAAAACTAGGGTTCGTGCAGGTCAAAACTGGGCCCTATTTATAAAGAATAGCCTAGAGATGAGGGATTAGATTGAATTAGGAGTCCTTATTGAGGTTAGAATCGATCCCTAAGAGTCCTAGACAAGTCCCCATGCCAGATCACATCGATCCCTAGCGATTTGGGTGGATAAAAATTTGATCTTTCCGTGGTTCTTCACTTTCCGTTTACGGAACAAGGTAGCAGTCTTCCCTGGACCGCCTTCAGCAGGTCGCGGTCGCGCGACTGACCGCGACTTGCCTGGCCTTCCAAAATTTGAATTTTGTTCAAACTCCTTTCTAATTATCCTCTAATTATTCATTTTAATTAGGGAAACTACCCTATTACATTTCTAGGGTTGGGCTTGGGCCAAAAGGCTTAGATTTTAGGGTTTTAGGCCCATTTTAAGTGGACCTATTTACCTATTAATAACTAGGCTCATGATAATTCATTAATTAAGCCCATTAGGCCTTTAAAGCCTATTAAATGCTCAAATATAATCCCTTTTTAATTCTAGATAATTCTAGATAATTTTCAGGGTTGCTACATCAACAATTTGATTGGTCAGATAAATAATGGTTCTTTGAAATGAACCTCTTCTCTGATTGGTCCAGCATATATGGGAGAGCCGGGACAAAACTTGTTTCCAGACTGCAATCTGATTGGCCCAGGGGAAAATAAAAGATTTCTTTTCTTCAGCCCCCTTTTAGATCTGCATTCTGATTGGCCCCATGGCTAAAGGAGATCTTTGACTGAAACCCCCTTTTGAAATTTGCCTCCTCATTGGCTTAGGATAGAAAAGGACAGTCCTCTGTCCTAGGTGCTTTTCAGAGACTCATTCTCATTAGCTCAAGGCAAAAAGATAGATACCTTGAAAGCCGACCTTTCCCAAATCTGATCTCTGTCAAAACCTTCCCACATAAAGGTGTTCTGACTATCCTATGATAGAAAGGTAGGATCTCTGTCCTAGGACCTTTTCTAGACCTCAAAACTGTGTTTTTAGAGGCTTACGTCGCTGACTTTTAGCCTCTGTACAGTTTTCAAAATGTTGCAGGTTTGACTGAATTTGACTGAGGGAGCCTTAGGTGCGTCGACGCAGCAGCACCCTTGCATCGACGCATCCATTGAAGAGGCATTTTGAAACGGATTCTGGGAAGCCCCTTGCGTCGGCGCCCTGAGAGAGTGGGGTCGACGTAGCTTTGAAGATAGCTTCAATGCTTGTTGGGAATTCATTTGGAGTCAACGCAGCAGTGAAGATGGCGTCGACGCAGCTAAGAACCGTTTGGGCTTTTTTTTCTTTTGTGAGCAAGGGAGTCAACGCAGCATTACCATGGGGTCGACGCAGCCTTGATATCGCCTTGGCTGATCTTCCTTTTGTAGAAGAGGAGTCGATGCAGCTTGACGGTGGAGTTGACGCAGCCTTAAATAGATTGCTTCCCAACGATTGCTGGTGTCGACGCAATGAAGGTCTTGCGTCAACATAGCCTTGTTCAATTTGATTCGTTCTTTTTCTTTTGTCAAAGCCTTCTTGGATTTCTTGATTTTTGTGCATCCAAGGGCCTTGCACCTTGGGCTTCTATTGGTCTAAGCCATCATATGACTGAAGCTTGATCTATGATGCTTGATCTGCCAATATCACCTTCTCAAACTACCTTGCTTGCTTTCACTGAATCTTTGATACCATTGATTCACTTAATCCTCCTACCTTATTGAAATGTGACTTGCTTAACTGTTGCTGAAGTCGGTTGACTGTCTTTGATCTGAACCTATCTTTGTTGACATCATCAAAATCACATTAGACTCATCAATGAGTCATCAATGAGTCATCATAAATTAAGTGTTGTAGTTCCTTTCTATAAAAACAAAGGAGATATTCAAAGTTGTAATAATTATCGTGGAATTAAGCTTATGAGTCATACTATGAAACTTTGGGAAAGAGTAATTGAAAAACGCCTCCGATGTATGACTACTGTATCAGAAAATCAGTTTGGTTTTATGCCAAATAGATCTACTATAGAAGCTATTTTTTTACTACGGTAGCTAATGGAGAAGTATAGAGAGATGAGAAAAGATTTGTATATAGTTTTTCTTGATTTAGAGAAGGCGTACGATCGAGTACCGAGAGAATTGATTTGGTGAACATTAAGAAAGAAAGGAATCTCTCAAGGATATGTTGATTTGATTAAAGATATGTACGGCGGTGCTATTACTAGTGTTCAAACTATTGCTGGGGCGACTAGTGAATTTCCCGTTTCTATAGGTTTGCATCAAGGTTCTGCACTAAGTCCGTATCTCTTTGCCTTAGTTATGGATGAAGTAACTAAACAATTGCATGAGGATATCCCTTGGTGTATGCTATTTGCAGACGATATTGTTTTAATTGATGAGAGTATTGATGCTCTAAATGCTAAGTTAGAGCGTTGGAGACTTGCCTTGGAGTCTAAAGGTTTTAAAATTAATAGGAGTAAGTCAGAGTTTATGCACTGTAATTTTAGTAATGGGAGAGTGGTTCAGGAAGATATGGTTCTAATTGATGGACATAACATTCCAAAGAGTAGTAGCTTTCGATATTTAGGGTCTATCATACAAGAGAATGGGGAGATTTATGATGACGTTACGCATAGGATTAAGGCAGGCTGGTTAAGATGGAGAAGTGCATCAGGTGTCCTTTGTGATCGTCGTATGCCTGTGAAACTCAAAGGGAGGTTTTATAGAACGGCTGTGAGACCTACTTTGTTATATGGTACCGAGTGTTGGACAGTACGAAAGGAACACATCCACAAAATGTGTGTAGCAGAGATGAGGATGTTGAGATGGATGTGTGGCAAGACTAAGAAAGACAAGATTAGGAATGAGCGCATCCATAAGGACTTAGGGATAGCTCCAATTGATAGCAAAATGAGAGAAAATAGACTCAGGTGGTTTGGACATGTGTTTCGTCGCCCTAACTCAGCGCCGGTTAAAAGATGTGACCAAATCTTAGTGGATGCTAGTAAAAGAGCTCGAGGAAGACCTAAAATGAGATGGTGCGATATTATTAGGAAGGACAATAGTTCCTTGAGTTTAAATATGAATATTGCACTTGATAGAAATCTTTGGCGGAACAGGATTCATGTAGCCGACCCCAATTAATTGGGATAAGGCTCTGATGATGATGATGATGATGATGACTCATCAATGAGTCATAATCAGACATCATCAAAACTTGGGATTCAACACGCCCACGCATGCACCCATCGCGAGGATCACGAAGTAACGGGTGGCTCGATGCCACTAGACTCTGGATGACTAGCTAGACCTGCTAATCCAATGATCCTTGAGTCAAGTGACTCAGGCCAAGACCGTTGTACAATACGGCACCGTGCCATCAAATCATCCTAATCGAAGAGTCAGAAACCATGGTCAAAAAAATTCACGAGGTAGCTTACGACTGCCGGCTTCATTCCCTTTCCAAGGGAGACTAAGAAGCCCCCAACCCCTGGCTAGGTCAAAGGACTTACAATTGTTGACCATACTCATGGCCGACATAGAAACCGCTTTCCGAAGAAGCTAACACGGTGCGGGGACAGCCCTCCACACGTACGCATGTACACGGTGACTCGATCTAGCATAAGGAGGAAGCCCGAAATACACGGGGTCACCCGAACCCTCAAAACCACACGGGGACGCTAATCGAGGTAACATGATTCTTCTAGACACCCAAAAATATGATTTTGGCCCCCACGGGATGTCTGAGACATCCAAAAGGCCAAAGGTCAACCAAAGGGTCTTAACCGGGTCAACTAGAGGCCAAAACGGGCGAGAGGGGTTCAAACTGGTCAACCTAGAACATGGGTCAGTCGACTTAATAAGGGACAGTCGGTCCATTCACTGGACCAGAGAAAACCCTCTCCCTGACCTGGGTCGGTCGATCGGACCACTTGGGTCGGTTGACCGAATGAGGCAACTTTGCCTACCCTGGCGAACACCTGATCTGGTTGACTGATCTCCCCATTCTATCAACCGAATCTGACGACGCACCTACGAAACCCCATCCGAGGGGCCCCATTCCATGCCCCAATCACACCGGGTGATAGGGAAAACATGGGGGAACCATTCCCCATCCTCTAAGCTACCGAAAGGCCACATTTAAACTACAAAAATGTGGTTGAATCGACGAATCCGTCGCTCATCCCAAAATCATTCTTTTTAACCCCGACGTGAAATAAAACCACTCTTGACCTCACTTCAGCCTATAAAATGCAGGGAAACGGAAAGGAAGGGCCAAGGATCCATCCCCCTACCTCTCCCGACGATTACCTACACCGAGGATGTCAATTCCACGCGAAAACATGCCTCGAACCACCATCGGCATCATGAACTCACGAACGAGCTCAGTCGCGCCACCGCCTCATTCCTCACTCCATCCTCGACCACTCGCCGCCCCCACATCGCCTTCACCTCGCCCGCCTCCAACTCTGTCGGTCCCCCGGAGAAGAGAGAGAGAGAGAAAGAGAGAAATGAGAGGAGTGAGGGAGAGAGTGTGAGAATGAGGGTGAGAAGGCTGGTTAAGGGGTTTATATAGAAAATGATTTGGGATTTAAAAATATGAAAAATAGGAAAAATGGGAAAAATCACCCCCACAATCCTCGAAAAATGCACAATACGCCTGCAACATTCTGGACCATGAAAACATAACGGTTCATCCCACACGGGAATCCGAAGGCCCAGTAGCCAAAAATTTGATTTAATTACAAAACTCGATCCGGGACCCACGAAAGCGCCTCGAAAACCATGGATTCTAATCCGAAAAATCCTGAGTGTTACACATAAGATCCTCTGGCATGAATATTGGTGGCCTACTCTCCTTAAAGATGCACTTCGCTTTGTGCAGACGTGTGATAAGTGCCAGAGGTTTGGGCACCTTCATCACCAGCTGACTGTCAACTTGAAAGCTATCACTGAGCCTTTCCCATTCACTTAGTGGGGAATCGATATACTAGCCATTTCCCCAAGGTCATTGAGTAAAGGGATTTCCTCATTATAGCTGTGGACTACTTCACCAAGTGGGTGAAGCTTGAGCCACTCACTTACATCACCAGTTAGAAGGCATGGGACTTTGCCTGGAGGTCAATAATGTGCAGGTTCGGCCTCCCGCAAGTCTTGATCATTAATAATGGGAAGCAATTTGACAACAACATCTTCAAAGATAGCTGCTCCAATCTTCACATTAACCAACGGCTGACTTCAATGGCACACCCTCATAGCAACAGACAAGCAGAGGTCACCAACCTAGTCATCCTGCAAGGTTTAAAGAAGAGGCTCGATGACGTCAAAGGAGAATGGGTGAACTATAGACATGCTAAATTTGACATCGCATTCAGCAAATTTCATATTGCATTATAATGTCCCAAATTAACCCTTAAATTGACTTATTTGAGTGATTTTTCCCCATTTTCTTGATTATCCTCTATTTTCTAATTTTTTTCATATTTTTCCATATTGTTCCATATTTTCTCCAATTTTTTCTGACCTTTTCCCATTTTCCTTACATTTTCTTGAATCGTGTCTCTATGTCCAGATGCATTCTTAAATTTGTGTCTTCCAAACCAGATGCCATTTTTGAAAATAGCGCCTTCCTCTTAGACATCATTTATAATTCACGTCCACTCTTCTAGATGCCATTTTGATCAATATTCCCTAATTTTGTTATTTTCAATTCGACTAAAATTTTAATTATTCGAATTCGCGTCCTTCTACCAAGACGCGATTTTAGATCAATTTTTGGCAATTTCATCCTTTCCATAATTTGAATTTCTAGAATCTACATCTCTGTGGAAGGATACCATTTAAATAACGCCTTTGCGCATAGACCCCATTTCCATTCAATTTTTGGCAATTTCTGTTTCCATAATTTGATTTCCAGATCCTCGTCTTTGCATGCAGATGCTACTTAAATAACGCCTCTCTACTTGGACGCCATTTTCCCACCAATTTATGGCAATTTTTGCCTTTGCTCTTTGGATTTCTTGAATAACGTCTGTCTAAGTGGACGCTATTTTAAATGGCGCCTCTCTACTTAGACGCTATTTCTTCTAGAATTTGTTCTAGAACCGAGCTTATCCTTACTCTATTTTGATCACCTTTTCATCTTGAGAAAGGGTTCTTGTGGCTTTCTATGTCAATGAGGACACCTGGTGGTAGGATTTATCTTTCCAAATCCCATTGGAACTCTATTTTCTATTTTTAAGGGAAGTTCAATTCCAAATTTGCTCTCCTATAAATAGGACCTCTCTCCCTAAGGGTTGGGGAGGCTGAATTTTTCAATCCTTGGGAAAACTTTGCTGGAAGATGGAGACAAGAAGGAAGGAGGAGCCTCCCTAAAGCTTAAAGTCTTCATCCCTTGGAACTCCATCCCCCTTTGAAGAATCTTGGAGAAAAAAAAACCCAATAAACTTTTCTATCCCCTTATCTCTTTTATTTCATTAGATTTGTTTCATGCATGCATCATATCCTTTTCTATTTCTTCCTTTGTGCACTCTTGCACACCTCCCTTAGTGCAACTCTTGCACACTCCCTCTTTATCCTCATATCATCATATTTTTCTTCCCTTTGCATAGGGGTTTAAACCAAACACCAACACGGTGCGTGTCTATTTCATATTTCCTCATGTTTATTCTTTTAATAATTTGATACTACACTCACCATATTTCTAATCCATATTCTCTTTGTTGGTTGTTTGTCTTTGTTTCGCAAGGGTAATCAAAGAAAGAGGCTCTCTTCATCGGCCGGTTGATTGGAAAAGAAGGTTGGAATTCACATCTCCCCGCTTTAAAAGATATTTATAACGTGATCCCTCCTTTTATTTATTGTTATTATCCTTCAAGGCCCCCGTGTCTTTGGCGATCACACCTCCATCCACCCTCTTTTATATATTTAATTATTTATTCACATAGTTTTGTAAGATCCACAAATCGTGAGATCTACATGAACGAACTGCCAAACATTCTCTGGTCATACCGCACGACCACTCGTAGTAGCACTGGTGAGTGTAGATGTAAAAAAAAGGTGTGCACTATGTAAGAAGGAGATGCGATAAAGAATCAAGTTATGACAAGAATAAATGAATAATGGAAATGAATGAATAATGAGAATAAAAATCCGTGATCACCATCGAAGTACTACCGATAGGAAAATAGCAGTACAAAGCTAGTACCTCGGAAAGGGGGGGGGGCAGGGATGGCTGGATGTGAACGCTATCTTCAATCAAGGCCCGTTAATGAATGTGTCAACTGTAGTGGCCGCGATATATCAATCAGTGCGGGGTTGCAGATTCTTTCCTCCTCGCTCTCTGGCTGGCCAGAAAATGAGGGCCTCGTGCCTGAAGAATGTTCTTGCTCCTGCTAAGACAAAGAAAACATGCAAAAAAACCCAATGAGACTGGATTAAGCTTAGAATATATCCGAAGAATCAAGAAACATGTAAAAGGATAGGGAGATACTTGGAGGGTTGGTTTTGAAACCCCTTAAATGGGAAAAGATAGTGGGTGGGTGTATGTATGAGTGTGTTGAAACTAAATGCAAACTAATTACGTGGATGGTGGGATAATATGCAAAGAGAACAAAGGGTAACTATGATGAACAGAGGAGAACAAAGGAAGAATGAAGTTAAAGATGAAAGAAGAAGATCCCTGGTTGATGGACAATGGAAGGCGACGTCTGAGAGTAACAACATCTCCCCACGAATCGACAGTTGAATCCCTCTCAACCCTAGGGTGAGGTGATGAATTTTTAGAGGCAAAACGCTAACCCAAGGTGTGTGAGAACACTGGAATCCGGTGGCCCAAAGCGTGTCAATCCTTCATGGATTTGAGATGATTGAATCATGGAAGGATTGGGGAGCTTTCCCGATCGAGGAAATCACCTTCTTATTGACACCCGTTTTATGACCGATGAGTTGGGTCATCTCCTTATCCATTTTTATGATGTCCCAAGTTATTCACCATTTATCGGGCCATTTTGGTCAGTTTTGGGCCTAATTTTATGGGTCATTCTCCTTGGTTGGACCTTGCTCCATTGATTTCTCGTCACTTCACCTTATTGGGCCTAGATAAGGGCTAATGGGGATTATTTTGTGGAATAAGTTATGGATTTATTAGCCTTTATCTCTTTTGCGACGTCCTCTCCCCTAGCGGTCTATCGCACGACCGCTAGGTGGCCGTTAGCGGTCCATCGCGAGACTGCTAATGGGCAGAGAGTCCTTATGGGTCTCTTTGATATTATCTTCTTTTGGACTCATGTTCCTAGCGGTCTATTGCACGACCGTTTCTTGTGGCTAGCGGACTATCACAAGACCGCTAGTGCAGACATGGAGTCCTACTCTGTTGTTCTTCCTCTGCTCGGCCGTGGATGAACTGGAGTCCTTCATCCTTTGATTTCTCTCTCACCAGAGGCTCCCAGAACCTTCTGTTTGTTTCTATGGACTCTTGGGAGTATTATCTTCAAGGATTATCTGATTTCAAGTCTATTTTTGAGTCATTATCCCTCCAACTCGAACCTAGAGTTTGAGGGCCTATAAATAGGACCCTTGAGTTCATGGCTTGAGGAGGAGATTTTTGGAGATTGCGTCGAAGTGTTGCTGTGTTCTGGAGTCATTTCCAACCAAGGAGAAGCTTCTTCCATGTCCACCAAGCTTCTAGTCCAGGGAGTATTCAGTTTCTTTGGTCTAATTTTATGGTTTTTCTTCTTTAGTTTGGTTCATTGTTCCTTTGCATCCATAGCATCTTCCCTCTTCTTTTCTCCACGTTCTTTGCATTCTATCATATTTTTAAAACATCATCCTATCTTTTTCACGCCCCCACAGGGGTTAAAAAAACCAAACCTCCTAGGTATTCACCCTTCCTTTATGCATATTAGCTTAATTGAGTTATAGATATTACACTTGCCCAAGGGCTAATTGGGTCATTTTTTTTGCTATCTACACTCTCTCGCAGGTTTACAGGACTCATTGTACGAGGCCCAACCTTCCTGGCCGACCAGGAGGGGTGGAGATTAAGTTCCAAACTGCTGTTCTGGGTGCTCTAGCGGTCATCTGGAAGACCGTTTTCTTCTGGATCGCGGTCGTCTGAAGGACCGCTAATCGTTCGCTGCACCTAGTTTTCTCTCTCCCGCGGGCGGGTGTCTTCAACCGGCTCTTTCCAAGATATTATTGTGGTTTTACTGCTTTAATTACTTTGGTGGCGATCACACTTCTTTATTTGGGTATTGTTCATCTTTGTCATCTTCTTGCTTGCTTTTCTCTTTTATTTTTACTTGCTCCACACCTACAGTGTGTGTTTTTATTTTATTCCTTTTCTCCACGCCCCGACGTGTGTTTTTATTTTCTTCCTCATAAACATTGATGACATGCCCATGCTCCTGATTTGGTGATTGTTTGAGTTAGGTTATCACTTGCTCATACACACTTTCACATATTTTTCACACCATTATATTCACATTCATTCACATCTCACACCACACAAAGAAAATACTATCAACACCCCCATTTTTTGGCGATCACGGTGGGACATCTAGTGCCAATCGTGTTGAGTTATGGTTTCACATGTTGTCTTTAGTTCATCTCATTAGCCCTTGTGTTTTCCTCGGTTTTCCCATTTTATTTCTTGTTTCTACTCCCTGGTCCTTGGCGGTCTTCTATCTGGCCATTTTCGGCTTAAAAGCGGTCTTGCGATAGACCGTCTTATCTCGTAGCGGTCTCCTGGATGACCGTTTCTCCTGTATAGGTACGTACATCGAGGTTGATTATATTTTTGTGGTTTTTGACTGTGCTTTTTATTCTTAGGTGCTATATGGTCTCCTCCTTTGTTGTTATTCATTTATACATCATTGCTTGCATCTTGATTGATAGTTTTAGGCTAGAAATTGCATGCACCTTGGTGCACATAGGGTCATTCATATTTCATATTATAGTTGCATTTCCTACCTTGGTGTGTGAACCTATCGTCTCCATATTCTTTGGGGCCGACTAGGTGTCACATTAAGGACCTCCATAAGTCTCCGCGAGCCGTGAATTCCCACACGGACGCCGGGCCGGTTGTAACTTTACCACACCGTGTCTAGATTGCATAAGTGAGGTAGAGTTCACACCTAGAGTTAACCAAGTCCCAAACACCCTTCCTATTAGGAACCTTGTTGGAGAGAATATCTAAATTCAAATCATTGAGGTTCTAAAAGAGGAAACATATAAAAATTGGTGCGTCATTTTAACTTGGTTGACTTTGAGTGCCTCTCATCCCTTTCTTTATTTTCATAAATTTGGAGTCTTTGTTTTAGTGTCTCATTTGTTTTTGTTTGTGTTGTTTATTTTGTGTTTAGGTATTCCATTGCATGTGGAGTTGCTTCCGGTCCTTAGAATCATCTTCTAGGAGCAATTCCTTCTTCACCTCTTATTCCAATCCTCTCTTTGAATCCGCCATGTCTTCTTATGATCTCCCCCGTTCTCATGAGGAATATCTTCCTCAAGGTCTCTTGGAGGACCCACCTAGGGTCACCCAATTCCAATCAGGGGAAGGAATCATTCCTCCTCTATCTGCTAATTCCATGGATGGCGCCTAGCCCTCCCTTCCTTCCAACAATCCTACGGGCCAGATCTTACAGATGATGGCCCAATTGGATTCGGCCCAACTTCAGGCCCTCTACCAGACCTTGCAGGGGTCCAATGCCCCATCTCCCATGATTATACAAGGTCTGTCCAATATCTCTGTCTCTGGACCCGGGATTCCACCCACTCCAATTGATCTCACCCCGGTCTAGCCCAGGACCCTCCAGTTCTCCAATATAGAAGCGGGCCAATCATCTGGATCGGCCCATCAGATTCTTGATAAAGGGAAGTCTGTTCTTCCCTCATTTACTCAGGCTGAGTCTTATAGGCCCATCTCTTCCGTGCCTCAGGTCCTTATTGGCCCATCTGACTTTTCTCACCCTCAGCAAGGGGCGGCCCCAGTCCATGCCAATTTGGGTCATCCTGCGGCCCAATATCCTTCTTATGGGCCTCCTCCCACTCCTTCGGTCTATCCTTCGGCTCCCCGCTTTGAACCCGCTCCCCTTGCTTTGCCCGCGCCATCTCGGGAACAAGAACTTCTTGATAAATGGGCCGCCATGCAACAACAACTCGACTTCTTCAAAAGCGGGTTGGCCCACAATCTTTGGCGGATGTTCCGGTTCCTAGCTTTCATAACATCGGTTCCCTCCACAGTCTGAGCTCCCCGCGTACTGCAAATATGACGGGAACAACAACCCGTTTATTCACGTCAGGAATTTTATTTATGAGTAGGTGCAGTTCCAATATGATGATCACCTTATGGCGTATTTATTCCGCTGATCTCTAGATGGAGTAGCTTTGGAGTGGTTCTATGCTTTACCACTCGAGGATGCCGAGAATTTTAAAGTGGTGAAGGAAAAATTTATTCAGCGGTTTCAAGACCGGGTTGGCCCGGAGTATTCTTTTACGGACTTGGTGGCCGAGAAGATGAAGGCAGATGAAGATTTTTCCACCTATGCTGACAGGTGGAGACAGCTGGCCACCCACGTGCCGGGTCACATTCCGGAGGAAGAAAAGGTCAAGTTGCTGATATCAAATGCTACCCCTACTTTCCGCAACATCCTGGCCATGAATGACATCTCAAACATGCACCAACTATATAGCCGGGCCAGATTCATACAAATATAGTTCAAGGACTCCCCTATACACTCTCTTTTTGAGGCCCAAAAGCCCAAATATCACAAGAAGCCTCAGGGGCCTGTCACTGAGGGAGTCCAAACAAACAGGCAGGTGCAAGCCGTTGCATTCCCTTTCCAATCTGTGCCATTATGCTTTCCACAAAACCCCCGCAATCCCCAATTCTCCGCACCACAAAACGCCCAACCTGCTTTCTCTACTCCACAAAACCCCACCTTCGCCGCGCCACAAAACATGTTCCCCGCTCCACAGAAACCTCCACAACCTCTGCAATACCACAATGTTCCCCCACCCAACGGCTACACCAACAACAACAAGCGCCCGGGCCCGAAGAGAGCCCAATATCCTCCTTTACCTGAGTCTCTCACGGACATATTTTCGGCGCTCATGTCCATTAATGCCATTCAACTTCCTCCGGAACGGCCTAATTGGAACCCGGCCATTGATCAGAAAAAATATTGTATGTTCCATAGGCAGCCTGGCCATACTATCGAGAGCTGTTTCCAATTCAGAGATTTGGTATATGACCTTCATGAAGGGCATCGTATAGATTGGGCCGAGATGCACAAGGCCATCATTGAAATTAAAGAGAAGAGGAGGTAGCAGCCGAGGTAGCAAGTGTAGCAGCAACAAGCACCGTCGCCACAGCAGCAACAATCGCCTGTTCAAGACTTGGGGATCCATCAGAACCCCATGCCAAATCATCCTCCCGCTCTGCAGCCGCAGCCGCAACCACCGGCACCAGCCCAAGTTAACCTCGTCCAACCCCCGGCTCCCGACGCCGGGTGGTCTTATGACGATGACGCATCAGTACAATGGCTCATGGCCCTCCACCACAACCACCGTAGCCCTTCTCCCTCCGTCATCCTCCCACTTAACCATCAAACCCCACCATCCTCCACATCCACCAAACCTCTCATCCTACCATCCGTGTTCCCCATAAACTCGTCTCTCTCCACTCCACCGCCATCTACCACCACACCTCTAGCCAACCCTTCACCCATTATCCTCCTTCCACCTACCTCTACCCCATCACCGACATCCGTACCAATCATCACCCCACCTCTATCAAACCCCTCGCCTATCATCTCTGTGGAGTAGTGGTCAACGGATCTAGAGGGGAGGGGTGAATAGATCTGCCCCTCTTTTCGTAATACAACCCTCTATATAGCTAGATAAAATAAATTACAGCGGAATATAACTAGCTTATCAAAGAACACTATGATTCGCTTGACAAGACGAGCAAGTAATATATTGATTCGAACCTAAGCATGCATCTAGAATGAAACAATCACACAAGCAAACCACAACACACAAGATTTTAAGGTGATTCGGACTGAATCCCCAGTCCTACGTCCACCCCTCACCAAATCCGGTGAGGCTCCACTAGTGCCACGCATTGAACCGCAAATCGAAAAGACCTCTGATTGCCTTCCTACTAACCACAGGTAGGGAAGTCAACACCGCAGATCGGATAACTTCCGATTGCCTTCCTACTAACCACCGGTAGGGATGATCTTCAGTTTCAATTGTTTGTATGAAATGAAAAAGATAACAAATATGAAATCACTCAAACAAGATATAGAGTATGCTCAAAGAAAAAAGATCTTGTCTGAGTTGCAGAAGCTTGAATCGGATGCTTTGAAGGTGTCTTCTTCCTTGCGAGATAATCTTCCTTGAATCTCTTCTAGTTGATGAAGAATACAATGGATGTAGCTTCGATCTTCTTTTTGATCTTCTTGAGTTGATGAAGAGGATGAAGAATGCAGTTTAGATCACCTTTGAAAGTCTTGATTGCTTCTTGCTTCCTTGGAGGTTGAGATGGCTTCAGATCTGGACTTGAATCCCTTGGAATGGATGAAGCTTCTTCCCGTAGTACTGTTCACGGCTACAATACTTCGAACTACTCTCCCTTGAACACACCCTTGCAGCCTCCCTTGATTTCTCAAATGATCAACTAGGGTTTCTAACCCTCTTGCATGTGTTTTATAACCTTTGAATGGTCCTTAGACATCCCCCAGACCAGATCCAAAAATCATGGGAGATTAGGTGAGTTTTGATTAAACAAATCCATGGAAAGAGGCTGGCCTTGAGGTGAAAATCGAAGTCAAACATGGCTGCATCGGGGCTGGCGGTCGACCTGCAGCTTCTGGCGGTCGACCGCTACTAAGAGTCGCTGTAGAGGATTAGTCCCTGGAATTTCCGGTCGACAGCTACTCGCTGGCGGTCGACCGCCACTGAGAGAGATGCAAACTGGGGGTTGCTGACTGGGGTGGTCGACCGCCCCTATGCTGGCGGTCGACCGCCAGCTGGGCAGACCCCGGTTCATCTCGGGTCGATTCGTTAACAGCTTTAGCTCCATCGCTTGAGTCCTTTAGCAGCCCGTTCATATCTGTGGCATCTCCCTTGATAGTCTAAAAGGTATCAACTGAGTCTCTGGCCTTGGATTCTCTTGGCTGTACTTCTTTGTGCATTGACCTTGGATGTGTGACGAGCCGAATATCACGTGTCGACTTTTGCTTGTGTTCGCATCCTTGCTTGGGCGCGATCAATGAGCTTTCACTTTTGCCATCCTCACTGAATGCCTTGTCCATTCATTGGCATATCTGTCATGAACAGAACATCACGTATATTAGTCACATGAGAGTGGAAACATCAATGACTAATAGTGTTTAGCCATTATCAAAATCAAGAATACCACAGAACTCTTATGACCATAGGATGATGTCGAATGACCCCAGTGACCATAGGATAACTCAAATGACCACAGGGGCATAACAATCTCCACTATGCCTTCCACTGTGCCACTCATACACCCCACCGGGCCTGTTAAGCTACTTGTTTTGAGCCCATCTAATGCCGTACCGGCTCATAACCTTGCCCTGCGGAGCGGGCGTTTGTTTCACAAGAATTATCCTTCCACTAGTGCACCCGTGCCTAATCCCCAGTCTTCTCAACAGGCTATTTATCATGAGGAGGCAGACCCGTTGTCGGGGACACTATGATTTATTACATCATCTAGACAGAGTACCCGCTAAGATCTCTGTGCTGGAGTTGATAAAGAGATCCACCCTTCATCAGGAGGCACTCAGAAATTTTCTTCAGAAGGTGATCGTTAATGAAGACATGGCAGTAGATAGTCTGCTGACAGCTCTCGCTACAATCTCAAAGGGGCCGGCAATTACTTTTTCTGAAACTGAACTGGCACCCCTGGAAGCCCGACAAATGCCGCTATGCATTTCCATAACTCTAAATAAAGTCAGCATAGATGCGGCGCTGGTAGACATAGGGGCATCTATTAATGTCTGCCCTCTCAACACCTTGAGAGCCTGCAATTTATCAGAAGATATATTAAGGCCGACCCCGACGACTATAGCAGCATATGACAACTCCCGAAGGGCGTGTCATGGGGTGGTCACTATTCAGGCTAAGCTTGGGCCTCTCACTATGCCCGTTGAATTCTATGTTCTGGACATCGACCCTATGTTCAAGGCTATTTTGGGTCATCTGTGGATCGATAATCTCAATGCCGTACCATCCACTGCGCACCAATGTCTCAAATTCCCTTTCCAAGGGAGGGTGGTAAAGGTGAAGAGCATGTCCACGGTCCAGTCTGTTAAGGCCGTTTCTAAGAAAATTCTGCCAACACTATGGCCCAGCACACGGCCAGTGATTTCAGTGCTAGATTTGAACTTTCCATGGGCATATGCACCACGCAAGCCCGTCTCTGCAGCAGTGAATGTTAGGGTGAAGCCCCAGATTCGAGACTCAAAGGGCTGGGATATCATATTAAAATTGGGCTATCAGCCGGGGAGAGGCCTCAACGCACAACTACAAGGGCGGACCAAACCAGTCTCCAAAGGAAGAAAGATGAATAGGAGGGGCCTCGGCTACCGAGAGTCTTCATTTTCAATTCTGGGCGATTCCGAGCCCTTGACCTGGGACTACCGCCAACATTTTATCAAAGGCCCTCTCCAACCCGGCACGTTAAAAGTAGAGCTGAATCGGCCCAAGAAAGAAGAAGATGCAGCTCATGTGATTGCCGGTCCACCGTTGTTGCCTAAGGGGCCGGTCGATGATATGATTGATTGTAGCCATGCTTTTGAAACGTTATTTTATGAAGAAGAGAGCTGCCAGATAAACCAGGAGGTGCGGCTTGTCCATTATAAGCCGAAGAAGCCAGCTTGCCGTCCACGGGAAAAGGGGAGCTCACCCATCATATTTACTTAGTCTCCCTCCCATCTTATGTCTCTCTTCCAAAAGCTGGACTCCATACCCCGTTCACCTCCTACCTTAGTTGATCCATTCCTGTTTGAAATCCCCACTGATTTTCTCATCGTCAGGACATGCACTTGCTGCCCTCCTATTGATCTTTCTACCTCCTGGTTCTCCTCTTCTGATCCCTTTCTCGACATCTTCTGTCCTTCCAAGTACCCTCTCAGGCTCCCTCCTCCTCCGTCCTCTCCTTCTTGCTACATGATCTCCACTGATTCTCTCCAAAAAAACGTCAAATTTGAAACAGAGATTTCAGTGAAAGATTACGCTATCTTTTCTCTTTCCTCTTCCCAGGGGCATGAGGCCCCTGTTGCCTCCTTCCCATTAGATTTCCTTTCTCCTAGGTTAGACGTAGGGTCCATCGAGTCTAGGAAAGTAGAGTCTGTTAGGTCTAGAGAAGTAGGGTCTTGTTCTAGGTCGTCCAACCCTTCCTCACCTAAGCCACACCCGCTTACGCGTCATTCCAAATCTATTCCTGATAGGTTCTTGCAGGACCTAGCTCAGCGATGTCATGCTCTTCTGAAGTGTCCGGAGTTTATCGCTACGTCAATTGTGATTGAAGAAGATGAGGAGCAAGAAGGGGTGTGGAGCGACGATGGACTAGGCGTTTATGAAATCATGGATGAAAAAGACCCGGTTGATGGTGAAGACAGCGACGTAGATGACACCGCCGATCTGTATGCCCAAGGATTAAAGAGATTCGATGAGCCATCGTCGGTAGTGGATGAACCTACGAAAGAAATAAATTTGGGAACTAACGAGGACCCCAGGCCCATTATCATTGCCTCTAATCTCCCTTCAGAGGTAGAAGAAGATCTAATCAAGGTTCTAAGGGAGTATATCGATTCTTTCGCCTGGTCTTACGAGGACATGCCGGGTCTTGACCCCTCTTTAGTTGAACATCGACTCGTACTTAAACCAGGGGCAACACCCATAAAATAAAGGTCAAGAAGATTTCACCCCCACATGGCCTTAAGGATTAAGGAAGAAGTCGATAAATTGTACAAGGCCAAGTTTATTAGAGTTGTCTTATATCCCCAGTGGGTGGCAAATATAGTCCCTGTCATCAAGAAGGATGGAAAGGTGCGAATTTGCATTGATTTCAGGGATCTTAACAAAGCATGTCCCAAAGATGATTTCCCGCTGCCTCACATAGATGTACTGGTGAACAATACCGCCAGGTACAAAGCATTGTCATTCATGGATGACTATTCAGGTTACAACCAAATCCATCTCGCTCCCGAGGATCAAGAGAAAACCTTCTTCACCACGCCCTGGGGTACATATTACTATGTGGTCATGCCGTTATGTTTAAAGAATGTCGGTGCCACTTATCAAAGGGCGATGATGGCTATATTCAACGATATGATGCATGTTTACATGGAAGCTTACGTGGATGATATCTTGGTGAAGTCAAAGACTAAAGAAGAACACCCCGCTATTCTGGCTAAGGTGCTTCAGAGAGCCAGGGAGTACCAGTTAAAAATGAATCCAAAGAAATATATTTTTGGAGTCTCTTCAGGGAAGTTGCTAGGCTTCATAGTTAGCAAATAGGGGATTCAGATCGATCCTAACAAAGCAAAGGCCATTATGGAAATGCCTTCGCCTAAGAATATCACGAAACTTCGAGGACTGATTGGACGATTGCAATTCATTAGAAGATTCATATCCCAACATTCTCAGAGGTGCGACCCATTTTATGAATTGCTAAATACGGGGGTCAAGTTTGAATGGAATCAAGATTGTCAAAAGGCCTATGAGGATTTAAAGGAATATTTGACCAATCCCTCGATTTTGCAACCTCCTGTCCCTTGGAAACCCCTAATCCTATACATTTCTGTCATCGAGGACTCCTTAGGGGCGATCTTAGCACAAGTAGATGATGAAGGTAAAGAGTGGGCATCTTATTACCTCTCCAGGTTATTTAACCCAGCGGAGACCAAGTACACTGCCATGGAAAAGAATTGTGCCGCCTTAGTGTGGGTAGCTCAGAAACTAAAACACTATTTTCTAGCCCACCCAGTTAGGTTGATCTCTAGAATGGACCCGATCCGCTATCTCTTAGAAAAGCCCATCCTTTCTAGTAGGTTAGCTCGCTGGTAGAGCTTCCTCTCTCAGTTCGATATCACATTCATCGTTCAGAAGGCAATCAAAGGGCATGCTATCGCTGAGCATCTTGCCCTTCTTCCTATCCCCCGCACTGACTCTATTCAGGATGATTTCCCTGATGAGCATCTCTCTGTTCTTACCCATCATCCCTTCTGGTCTCTGCACTTCGACGGAGTGCTCAACTCTCAAGGTCGAGGGATAGGTGTCGTCCTGCTCACTCCAAAAGGGGTGACGATTCCTGTTGCTTATCAGCTCCGTTTTCCTACTACCAACAACTTCAGAGAATATGAGGCTCTCCTGGTCGGATTGAAGCACGCCTACCTTCTGGGCATGCGTTACTGGAACATCATAGGAGATTCTCAGCTCGTTCTGTGGCAGGTTCTGTCCACTTACCACACCCGTGACCCGAAGCTCAGGCCATATCAAGATCTGGTCACTCTCTTGGCTAGGCAATTCCATAAATTGATCTACATCCATACTCCTCGATCCCAGAATATCCTCGCCGATGCGCTGGCATCACTCGCTTCCTCCCTATCTTTCCCTCTCAGTCGGAGCACTGAGACTATCATCGTTCAGAGATTGGATGCACCCTCTCTTCAGGATCCTTGGTATGACAACCTTAGGAAGACTGTAGAGGCTAGGGCTGAGAAGGAAGATTTGAAGGAAGTGTCTTTAACAGAATTAGAAGAGATCTTGGAGGAAGAGGAGTTGCCATAGTATCATGAAATCGAGCTGTAGTGCAAAGATAGATTGTTCCCAGAAGGGGCAAATGCCGAGCAAAGTAAGGCTATTAGAAGAGCCGTCTCAAGGTACACTATCATTGCTGGAGAATTGTACAGGCGCACTCTCAATGGAATGCTCATGAGATGCCTAGATGATGATGAAGCTTGGAAGGTGGCTGAAGCAACCCATTCTAGTGAGTGTGGAGGTCATGTTAATGGCCAGGCTCTAGCAAAAAAAATCCTTAGACAGGGTTACTATTGGCCCACTCTAGAGGAATATTGCTCCCTCTATGTCCGGAGGTGTCTTAAATACCAACTCCACGCTGATAAAATCCATCCTCCAGCTTTATCTCTTCATCCTCTCTCTACTCCTTGGTCATTCTCCATGTGGGCTTTCGACATTGTTGGCCCGCTTGGTGATCCCAATTCTCAGACCAAGCATTAATCCTTCATCCTTACCGCCACTGAGTACTTCACCAAATGGGCTGAAGCGGAGGCGTACGCGGAGATTAAAGCAACCACGGTGTGCCGCTTCATCATGAAGAATATCATTTCGCGGTTCGGAGTACCAAGCAGCATCGTCACCGACAATGGACCCTAGTTCATCTCTCAAGAGCTCCAGGACCTATGCAAGAAGTTCAATATTACACTAAATCATTCATCTCCATATTATCCTCAAGACAACGGTCAAGCCAAGGCCACTAATAAAACCCTTCTTAAAATCATAAAGAAAACTTGCGAATCTCACAAATTTTCTGATTGGCCTGAACGATTAGTGGAAGCTCTATGGGCTTATCGCACCTCCGTCCGTACTCCTACGGGGCAAACCCCGTATGCTCTTACCTACGGGATGGAGGCGGTGCTCCCCTATGAGATCTTAATCCCTTCCCTAAGGGTACAGCTCGATAAGAAACTTAATCTTAATGAACGTCGAGAGGCATTGCTCGTCCAGCTGGAACTCTTGAATCAGAAGAGGATGAATGTGGCCGATCACGTATCCGTTTATCAAAAGAGAGTTTCGCGTTATTTTCAAAAGAAGGTAATCGAGCGCAAATTTCAAGTAGGTGATATGGTTTTGAAACGTAAATTTATTAGGTCCGGAGGTCCTAGGTCTAAATTACAACCTAACTGGGAAGGCTCGTTTGTCGTTAAAGAGGTTTATCCATGGAATGCGTATCGCTTAGTCAACGTAGAAGGTGAGGAGCTGTCTCACGCTTGGAATAGGTTGTATCTTAAGTGTTTCTTTCCTTAGAGTCAGGCTAATGAAAGCCCGATAGCAAACTTTCCCTTTTCCTCGATCACGAAGGAGGACCCCGAGTTTGGCAAATCACGCACTTCACGACGTCCCTGGTCGGGTCCCCCAGTTATGTAAACACCGTTTCTCTTTGGCCATGCCTAGGGAAAGTCAAGGTCTCTGTCCGTTTCTCTCCTCGACTGAATCTAGGGACAAGAGGTACATAAGGGGGCGATGACTAATCTAGACACCCTGACGAGAGGAGGTCTCAAATAGGGGCAGTCCATTATGACCTGATTTCACAAGAGAAAAGCAATACATCAAAAGAAAAGAAGGAGCAACAGTCATGGCCGAAAAAGCAACAAAATCTATTTCAAAAGTTCATTTCAAAAGCTCGAAGTTCAAAAATTCAAAAGGCTCCAAAATATAAAACTAGGCATGGCAAGAGTGACATTACAATTTCCCCGCGAGACGTTATGAGCCCAGCCGTATGCGTGCCTAGGGTGGATAAAGGTTCGATGATGGACACAAAACCCCAGTGCAACAGACCGAATCTCTGGATGGGTTGTCATGAGAAGGATTCAAACTCTAAAACCTCTACACCTAGCCCAAGCTTATCTCCAAAATTCTAATTTTCTTTTAGGACCAGACAGTGCCCTGGGTATGGCCTCGGTAGAAGCACCGCCATACAGATTGGCCCTGGCCAGGGATCGTCACCTCAAAAAGCACGCCGACTTCAGGAGATTCCTAGTGGGACAAGTAGGGCTCTTGTTGCCGGGACGGAATTAGCCTTCTAAAACTCAAAAAAATTAGATATTTCAAAAATCTAAAAAAATCAGATATTTTAAAAATCTAAAAAAATCAGATATTTCAAAACCCTAAAAATTAGATATTTCAAAAACCCAAAAAAATCAGATATTTCAAAACCCAAAAAAATCAAAAATTTCAAAACCTAAAAAAATCAGAAATTTCAAAAATCAAAAAGAAAAATCAGATATTTCAAAACCCAAAAAAATCAAATATTTTCAAAATTCCCAAAAATATCATCATCATTGCATACCATGCATTTGCATTTATATTTATTACCCTTTCCGCCTATTTAATAAGGCTCCACCCCTTGACCAAATATCAAGAATTGGTTATTCTCTAACTTGCTGCAGGCAAGGGGTTGAGCCTAAAAATAGATCTAACTTGTATCATGTTTTAAGTGTGTGCAGATACAGGGTTAATGCCCCAGGATTCGAAGCTCTCAAGTTTCTCCATCTCTGGTACTTCGCGGTCCTTTGTTTGACCGCTAGCGATTCACTCGCGATCGTGATAGGACCGCTATTCTCACCCAAGGACCAAATACTCAGGTTTCTCTATGTCTCTTCCCTAGCGGTCTTTAGATAGACCGTTTATCCTCTCCTGGCGGTCTAATGGCGACCGCTAGCCACTCCCGAGAACCAGAAATGCTGAGTGTTTTCTGAGCCCTGTCCTTAGCGGTCTATCGCTAGACCGTTTTCCTTACACTAGCGGTCGTTTGCTAGACCGTATACCAGACAGAAAACTCTGCCTCATTCAATAAATCAAGCCAAACCACAAGTCCATTGCACATCATTTCAAACCAACTTCTTATTTATTCATTCAAGGTTCATGATACATCATTCTTTCAAATAAAAATGTAAAGTTTACATCAAGAAAATCAAAATACATTCAATTTCTTGTCCGCGCAAGGCCGGATCTTGCGTAACTCCTTCACATAAGCTCGGTATTCCTCATCCTTCTCTGTCACTTTAGCTTGCAAGATACGGATGCGGCTGATCTCCCACATAGTCTGAGCGCTCCGGACTGCCCGCTCATCCTCCTCGGTCCCAATCTTCCTAGCTTGAAGGGGAGGGTAGTGTGATAGTGTTGGAACCTTAGTACAAGGTAGCCCGATTTGCAAGTAGCACCGGTGAGGGTTGTAGATGGCCAAGGTGGTATTCCCCACTAGCTGCAGGTCTAGGCCCGGTCGCTAGGGTGATCTCAGAGTAGTGCCTTGAAGAAGCTGCGGTCGCATCATGAATTTATCAATTGGCAATGTGTTGAGGAAGAGGCGCCATTCATCCCTTGTTTTCTTGTCCGCCGTCCGGCACTCAACCTGTGAAGAGAACCCAAAGTGCCTCCTATATAGAAGAGTGGGTGGCTCCCAAATATGCAGCTAGCTGAAGGAACATCCTCCTTGGGTAGGAATTTGAGCCTAACTCCCAACCAACACTCAAGGATGATCATGGACCTGAAGAGAGGCCCTCCCAAATAAGCTGAACTAAGGCCCTCATAAAGGTATGAAAGGAGGACCTGAGAAATGGAAAAACCCCACCACAAGCCACTAATGATGCTAAGGTTTTGGATATCTAAGAGGTGGTCAGTGGCAATGAAGAGAAAAACCCCACATAAACAAATAGAGGTAGCTTTGGCTATGGCTTCAAACCTCCCGCTCTTGTTTTTACAATAAGCAACGATCCATTGATCCATGGGTATTAAATGAATGTGGCGTGGCCTGATCATTGTCATAACATCCTTTGGGTTATGAATGAAATCCCCTAAGATTAGAGAGGGGTCTATTGGTTCAACCGTGTGACACACCAATTCTTCATCCCCCACCTTAGTCTTAGGAAGGGCTTGGTAGGTCTCTACTTCCTCTAGAAGGATGGTGGCTTCAAAGGATGGGAATATGAATGTGTGTGTTTGGGGGTGCCACAACTCCACAAGGGCTGAAATGCTAGGCCAATCATATGAAAGTTTATGGAAATTCTTGGCCAAGACTAACAAGGGTTGTAGATGCCATGCCCTTAGGATGGAGGTGACTTCTAAGGGAAGTTCTTTGATCAAGGGAGCCACCCACTTCAGGTTAGAGTAGCACCTTGGGCCAGGAAGGAGCTAAGGGAAAGAAGAAAAGAGAGGAAAAGAAGAGAAGGAATGTCATGAGAAGAAGAAAGTTCAGAAAATTCAAAAATTCATGAGATTGACTTGAACTTACCTCTCTTGAGGAGCTTGTACTCAAATGCTTGGGGATGGATGTAAGCCTTTGCAGCTCCCCATGCTCCCTCTTAGCTGGCTTTGGCCCGGTGTAGGCCACCTCCCCCATGGTGCGAGCCTCAAAGCTTCTCTTCATGGTGACTTGAATGATTTTGAGGGAGTTTCATGAGTTTTTTGAGCAAGAAATCTATGAGCTGCGAATTTTGGGTGTATTCCTAGTTATAGGGCTTTGGTTTTAGTCTTAACACATTAGGATTGAGTCTAGTTAGCTTCAGATTAGGTTAGGATAGGTCTTAGAGCATGTTAGGTGCCTTTTGCCCCAAGTTCGGACTCTCACGGAGAGTCCCGTTCAGACTTCACTGAGTTTTCTCCTTAGCGGTCTATCGCACGACTGCTAACGGACCATAAGCGGTCGTTAGGTGACCGTTTTCCATCTTCTTTCACTGCCTTCTTCCCCAATCCCTAAGTGGTCATGGCTTGACCGTTTCTTCTTCCTAGCGGTCATCCAGACGACCATTTTTGCACCTGTTCCCTTATTTTTAACTAAAGCCTTCTCTCTCTCAATTTCTATGTCAGTCCTAGTTGTTGCTAGTGAGTCAGTATCCACACATTCCACACATTTGCATTTGAAAAAGAACAAAAAATATCATGTATTCCACTAACAAAGGTCATGTACATGTGTGCATAAACAAAAAAAAAAAAGAAAACAAAAGAAAAAGTACAAGTCATGCCCCGGTGGGTCCCTCTCCTGGATCGCCACTATCCTCAGTCCCCTCACGCCTTTTTGCCGGCGGAGCCATGGAGGTACTCCCCTCCTCTTGGTGGCGTCGTCGCTCCTCCTCCTCCTCATTCCTCCGTTGGCCGGAGGAACCCGTAAGGTACTCCCGGTGTCCACTACGCGCGACACTCTGTGACGCACTGTGGGACGACCGTCCACTCACTAGCCGCAATGCTCTCTCTAGCGCTCGGACCTCAACTCTCAGCTCTCTCGCCTCGGTCCGGTATCGCTCGATGACCGCTGAGCCAACTCTGAGTCGCTCTAACTCGGCACGAAGAGGAGCAACCTCGGCCGCCTCCTCCGTAATCTCTCCACCTCTGCTCGGAGAGTAGCCACCTCAGCCGCCTTGGCTCGGCCTTGCTTCGCCTCGGCCAGCGTCGCGGTCAATTCCCTGGCCTGCATATTCATTCATTCATAGTTAGTTAGTCATTTGCATATCATAAGCATTTAATAGAAAGGAGTTGGTCAGTTGCTTACCCTCTCTGCGAGTGTGGCCTCGGCCTCCTCGGCCCGAGCAACCCCCCGAGCAAAGTCGACGTCCCTCTCGGCACAGTCTGCCATTGGCTGCGGGGACGATGATGGAGCATCTGGTCCGGTCCGCTGCGCTCCCTCAGCTCTCTGCATTTTAGAAATGATAGTCAGTCACATGCATAATTATTTGCGTAATTAAGTCTAAGGTTTAGAACTCACCAGTAGCTCCAGCGAGCGCTGGAAGTCGTCCCTTTGCTGGATGGTGGAGTGGAGGAGACCCTGGAGCTCGGCTATGTGTCCCTGCGGGTCCAGCTGCATATAGAAAGTCCATGAGTCAGTGCATTTAGAATTAATTAAAGAAGCATGGTTTAGAGAATCTTACCGGCCGTCGAGAACTGCGGAACACCTGATCGCCATACCTTCGGGCGTAAGCCCTCAGGTACTCCTCGTCGCTCGTCGCCTGGGCTTGGACCACTCTGCCTCGGCGGGTCCAATCTCTGACCTGGTCCACTACCCGCGTCACCCAGTTGATGTCGCTGCTCATGCCTCGAGAGGATCGCCCGATCCCTCGTCGTCTCTGGCTGAAAACTCTACCTTGGCTGGTGAACCCTGCGCGTCCTCATGATCAGTCGGAAGTGTAGAGGCTCGACTATGTTAAAGTAGTGTAGCCAGATCTCCCATCCTCCATATGCCAAGGCCGCCTCTACCCAAGGCTGCCCGTCATGGTCCTCATCCCAGTACGGTGTCCAGTGCACCTGAAAAGTCAACATTCAGCATTCATAAGCATATAAAAAGCATTTACGAGCATTTAATTGCATTTAGAAGGGTTAAGTTTGGAAACTTACCAATGCATATGGGAAAGTGTACATGTCATCCTGAATCGCCCGCACTAGGCGCCGCAGCGATCCTATGTCCCGTACCACCATCCACTACCTCGCGATGGGTACCCGGTCCGGATGTACCTCCTTGCCCCGTCCTAGGCCCGGAAGGTGCAGGTAGCTCCAAACCTGCATAAGTCAGATGTCAGCATAAGCATATTCATAAGCATAAGCATTTAGAGTCAAAGCATTTACCTGAAGAAGAGGTGTGAACCCGCCTAGCATGGTCTGCCAGTCGGTCGTGCTAAGGGAGTCAAATAAGAACGCCAACGCTGCAGCTCCCCATGCATATCCACCAACTCCATCCAAATCTTGCAGTAGTGGGAGGAGGCTGACACTCACTCCATCTGCCCTCGTCGCAAAAAGTAACTTCCTGAACAGCAGTATCAGGAAGCGACGAAGGGTGATGTCCCCTTCTGGCCCTGGTCCCGCGGACACTCTCTCTCGGGCCCGATCGGTCAGTCTGCCCAAATGCTCCTCTGGAAGCTCACCGACAGTGATCCTTGCCCCCCTCAGTCCCAGACTATCCTGCAGAGTCGCCCGTGCCAGCATCGAGGAGTGTCGACCCTCATCAGCTCTAGTCCCAGAAGCTCCTCTGCCTGTACCCGATAATCTGCATATGTCCATCCGGTCACTGGAGCTCCATATACTCTCAAGCCTGTGATCCGGGCAACATCCTCTAGAGTCGGGATCATATGACCCCATGGAAATAAAAATGCCTTGCTGATCGGGTCCCATCTGTCGTGGAGTGCATATAGCAGAGCTGTGTCAATTCGCATCACTTCAATGCTTAGGAGTTCCCCAAACCCCATTGCTGCCAATCTCTCCCTCTGATAATCCGGTAAGGCCAAATAAACCGCCCGGACTTGCAGCCACGAAATGCAGGTCTTCCTCTTCCCCTTCATTCATGTAAACAAAATTGAGCCAGTCATCCATAAAATTCAAGCATAAAAGCATTTGCATTTCATTTTAGAATCAAAATCAGAACCTCTCTGTTTCCCTAGCGGTCATGCTTTGACCGTTTCTTATCCATTAGCGGTCCTCCCTAGACCACCACTTTCACTAGCGGTCACTGCAACGACCGCTAGGAACCCAGAGAATGGGCAATGACTGCCCCGTTTCCCCAGTTCGTGGAAATGGCCAAAATGGCCTACAACTCATTCTAATGGGTCCCCAGACGCATTCCCCTTTCCATTCCACACATACATGCGTTTAAAAAATTAAAAAATTAAAAAATGGGTTTTTTTGGGCTCACGACCTACCTTCGATGGCCATCCAGCCGCCGCCGCTGGTGACTCCCCGGCTGCCGTAGCCTCTTCCTCTTCCTCTTGTACCTCCCCAGGGCCCTCCTCCGCCGCGGGAATGTCTTCTTCCGTTGGTTGGGCCGCCGGCCTTTCCTCTTCCGCCGGTGGGTTTACCGCCACTGTCGGTGGTGTTTCCTCCTCTGCTATCCACCTCTGGAGGTGTTTTACCACCCTCTTCTTCACCATGGTGGATGGTGGAGCTTCGGTCACGGTGGTCGCCGGTGAGCTTTCGCCGGTGGGGTGCGGTGTTTAGGTGGGTTGAGTGAAATGAGTGTATGGGAGATCGAACGAGCGTTTCTGGTTTTTTGAAATCTCCCAGGTCCTAGTGGTCTATCGCGAGACCGCTACCCAAATCCTTAGCGGTCGTTCCCGAGACCGTTGTTCCTCTGAGCCATTTACCTCGAGGAATGTGAACCGCCCTGGCAAGCAGTCGTTGCATGACCGTTACTTGTCTTCTAGCGGTTCTTTCCTAGACCATTTTTTGCTGATATTTTGAAATGGCTAGAAATGATTTATTCTTAAGCATGGTTCATATCCTGGTTATGCTTAAATGCTCATCTTATATATCTGATTATTGATGGCTAACCCTTTTTGACAAAATCTCAAATCTCAAACGCCATCACGTCGCCATCATGTCACAGCTCGCCAGTAGGTAAGTCAGGTAAGTATTTCGATCCCTAGTCCCTTAATGCATTACTATATGGTATTTATGATATATTACCTCGAGAACCGACTGGTCATTCATGTGTTCCAGAATCTGATGTTCCCCTCTAACAAAAATGATGATGATCTAGGTGTACGTGTTTAATCGTTGGATAAGCCATTAGGTTGGAAGAGTTGGGGGACGATGGTTCTATCTTACACGCCGTGGTTGCAGATAGTGTCTTGACCCTGATTTATCCAGTCTAGCAATACTATTCTCGAGTATTTTTCTATTTTATCTTTCTTTGCATTTATTTTGATGATTTCTTTTATTTTAGCCCAACATGCATCATGTGCATCTTTGAGCATTCATGCGCCCTCATCTGTCCAAGTATCTCAGTAATGGTGGATAGCTGTGTCCATGGTATTGAGTAAGGAGAATCATTCCACTCTGAGTTGGAAGGTTTCCTTCGGTCTTTTGGCTCGGTCTGGTTAGCTGAGGATTCCTGTCTGGAGTGTAGTTGCTCGTCTCTTTACTTTTCAGCTTGCTCCGACCGCCTATCAGCTATGTGTTCCAGTGAGGAGGTTGGTCGTGTTTTCCTTTCCTTTAGTTGTTAGTTCCTCTAGGCTTGTGTCATTCGGTTTTACCGTTCCTTGTGATTTGGTTCGAAGTTTTCTGGAAGATTCCTATCGCTCGTTGGTCGAGGACGGGTGTCGGGTTTACATTAACGCCCACTTTTCAGTCCACTCCACTTCATTTCCGCTTCACCTCCATGTTCCATGTCGCTTTTGCTTCACCTCCGCTCGCTCCCCTGCAAAGAGGATGTTAAGGAGGGGCATCTGTTGACACCCGTTTTATGACCGATGAGTTGGGTCATCTCCTTATCTATTTTTATGATGTCCCGAGTTATTCACCGCTTATTGGGCCATTTTGGTCAGTTTTGGGCCTAATTTTATGGGTCATTCTCCTTGGTTGGACCTTGCTCCATTGATTTCTCGTCACTTCACCTTATTGGGCCTAGATAAGGGCTAATGGGATTATTTTGTGGATTAAGTTATGGATTTATTAGCCTTTATCTCTTTTGCCATGTCCTCTCCCCTAGCGGTCTATCGCACGACCGCTAGGTGGGTGTTGGCGGTCCATCGCGAGACTGCTAATGGGCAGAGAGTCCTTATGGGTCTCTTCGATCTTATCTTCTTCTGGACGCGTGTTCCTAGCGGTCTATCGCACGACCGTTTCTTGTGGCTAGCGGGCTATCGCAAGACCGCTAGTGCAGACAGAGAGTCCTGCTCTGCTGTTCTTCCTCTGCTCGGCCATGGACGAACTGGAGTCCTTCATCCTTTGATTTCTCTCTCACCAGAGGCTCCCAGAACCTTCTGTTTGTTTCTATGGACTCTTGGGAGTATTATCTTCAAGGATTATCTAGTTTTAGGTCTATTTTTGAGTCATTATCCCTCCAACTCCAACCTAGGGTTTGAGGGCCTATAAATAGGACCCTTGAGTTCATGGCTTGAGGAGGAGATGTTTGGAGATTGCATCGAAGTGCTACTGCGTTCTGGAGTCATTTCCAACCAAGGAGAAGCTTCTTCCACATCCACCAAGCTTCTAGTCCAGGGAGTATTCAATTTCTTTGGTCTAGTTTTGTGGTTTTTCTTCTTTAGTTTGGTTCATTGTTCCTTTGCATCCATAGCATCTTCCCTCTTCTTTTCTCCACATTCTCTGCATTCTATCATATTTTTAAAACATCCTCCTATCTTTTTCACGCCCCCACAGGGGTTAAAAAAAACCAAACCTCCTAGGTATTCACCCTTCCTTTATGCATATTAGCTTAATTGAGTTATAGATATTACACTTGCCCAAGGGCTGATTGGGTCTTTTTTTTTGCTGTCTACACTCTCTTACAGGTTTACAGGACTCATTGCACGAGGCCCAACCTTCCTGGCCGGCCAGGAGGGGTGGAGATTAAGTTCCAAACTGCTGTTCTGGGTGCTCTAGCGGTCATCTAGAAGACCATTTTCTTCTGGATCGCGGTCATCTGAAGGACCGCTAATCGTTCGATGCTCCTAGTTTTCTCTCTCCCGTGGGCGGGTGTCTTCAACTGGCTCTTTCCAAGGTATTATTATGGTTTTACTGCTTTAATTACTTTGGTGGCGATCACACTTCTTTATTTGGGTATTGTTCATCTTTGTCATCATCTTGCTTGCTTTTCTCTTTATTTTTACTTGCTCCACACCTACGGTGTGTGTTTTTATTTTATTCCTTTGCTCCACGCCCAGCGTGTGTTTTTATTTTATTCCTCATAAACATTGATGACATGCCCATGCTCCTGATTTGGTGATTGTTTGAGTTAGGTTATCACTTGCTCATACACACTTTCACATATTTTTCACACCATTATATTCACATTCATTTACATCTCACACCACACAAAGAAAAAACTATCAACACTCCTGTCTTCCAAAAATTGAGCATAGTTGCTATTTTTGATCGGAGAGGCCAAAACCGGAAAGGGGTTTCCATATGAGAATGCAGTCACCACAGTGACTGTGACTCTGAAAGAATGTGATGCCACGTTATGCCGTGATGATGGTGATTAGTTCATAAGGAGATTTTGGAATTTATGATGAACGTGGTGTTCCTGTGGGGTGCGTCTAAGATAGGCGGTAGGACAAAATGCGGAAGGAGTTCTTACCGCGTTCAAGGGAGGCGACGAAAGCTCATATAAGCGATTAGAACGCGATAGGAACGTTGGTCGCGTTCAAACATTGCCAACTAGAAAGTGAATTTTGGCCTCTAGGGTATGACAATTGGACTTCAAAACTTAGAATGAGTTGAAAGAGCTCACAATGACTCAAAGGATCAACCTATTGATGAACAACATGGGGCATTAGCAAGGAGAATAAAAATGACTCAATTTGTGGGCCTAAAATGGGTGTCTACAAAGATGTCCCTCCTTGATGTCCACTTTGTAGGGGAGTGAGCAGAGGTGAAGCGGAGATGAAATGAAGTGTAGATGAAGTGGAGATGTAGTGAAGCAGACTGATAAGTGGATATCAAGGTAAGAAGATACCCATCACAACCGACAAGTAATAGGAATAATTCAGAAAACTTCGAGCTAACCACAAGGTCAAGATAGCATGGGTGACCTCTGTTTGGAACGACAGACAAAGAAAAAGGAAGACGATCAACCTCTTGCAAAGGAGGGCACCTCAGTGCGTAGCAATTGTAGGTTTCACTCAATTAGAGGAATGAACACAAGCCCGACAGATCAATCGACGCCATCGTGCAGTTCACAGCTAATGAGCAGACCAAAGGGAATGATAAACTGGATTGAATTGAGACATAAAATTCTAGATAGGGGTCACACTGATCAACGAGATCGAGCAATTAACTTGGAGTAGACTCCCAAATTTGGAGTGGAATGAGATTTCTTATTCACATAATTTAAGCATGATCGATCAATAATTGAAGAAACTGGGGTGAATTATGAGTCGTGAATACCAAAGATGACATGATGCATGCTGGATTAAAATAAAAGAAGTCATAAAATAAAATGTAATGAAAGATAAAAATAGAAGATACTTAAGGATAGTATTGTTAAACTGAACAAATCAGGGTCAAGAGTCTTCTATAACCATGGCGTGTGAGATAGAGTCTATCGCCTCCAAATTTATTCAACCTAACGGCCTATCCGATGATTAGCTGTGCGCCCCTAGATCATCACCATTTTTGATGAAGGGGAACTCAGATCCCGGAGCACACAGAGAACCAGCCAGTCCTTGAGATGATATAATAGTGTAGATAATATATAGTAATATGGGAGAGTAGAGATAGGGATGCTTACCTGAGTGGTAGAATGGCAAACCCCACAATTTTTTCTTTTTTTTCTATTTTTTTAGCAAAGACAAGGGCCAATTAATTGAATCACACATATCGGCATAGCAATCATGAGAATGGAATGTGTAACAAAGCAGACAATTGGAAAGCACGATGGGACAAATAGCACATAAACAGGGTGAGACAGACAAATAAAATAGACATAACCTCACGAAGAGACACACAACATGAAGGGACACAACCAAACCATAAACAACATGAACATCAATCAGACATAGACGAATAACGTGATCTGTTGACCTGCCGCGTTCAGGACATGGCAGATCGCGGTATCGCGTTCATATTGAGACACGACTTCCCTTCGAGTCCGACCTAAAATCGAGAGAAACCCATGTTTCCTACCCAAACACTACCCTCTAACTTTCTAATCTCATCCTAACCTTTCTTTGACACCTCTAATCCTAGTCCTACATGAAATAGCCCCTCTCCAGGCTCTATAAATGGGGCAAGAAGGCCCAAATTCACAGTTTATTGAACACAAACTTTGTCTTATTCCTCCCCTTGCTTCAAGACTTTCCCACACCATAAGGATATCCCAAGATGGTGTTGCGACCAAGGAAGCGCCCTATGGCGGACCAAATCGCACAAAAGTGAGCTATAGCGAGCTCCTAAGGCTGACGAACATCCCTCGACATATCTGCACTTCCCCAATCAAAGAGGTAATCTCAAATTCTCTCAACACCATTGTTCATGAATTTCCTTTCTTCCTTCCTTCGCTCACTCCTCCTCTCTTCTCTTTTCTTCTTTTCTGATCTTCCCAGGCCCTTGCCGCTTCTCTAAACTTAATTGGCTTACTCCAATGATCCGAGCTCTTCCTCTAGAGGTCACCTCTATACTAAGGGAATGGCACCTTCAATCGTTAGTGATCATTGCCAAGAATTATCACAAAATCTCCTTTGATTGGCATTGCCTCACCTCCCTCATTGAGTTATGGCACCCACAAACCCACACATTCATCTTCTCCTCTTTTGAAGCCAACATTCTATCAGAAGAAGTAGAGACTTACCTTGCACTCCCTAGAACCAAACTAGGGGATGACCATTGAATTTGCCACACCGTTGCTCACATAGACCCACAACGTATTTTTGGTGAAATCCTAACTAATCCAAAAGACATTCAGACGATGATAGTCCTTGCCAATTCCACATGATTCCACTTTCACATTAGGCTATCTCACATTAGAAGAACAAATGTGGGAGGTATGAGGCCATTGCCAAGGCAATGGCCATATGTCTATGCGGCTCCATCATTTTCCCAACCTCCAACCATGTTTTAGATTTCACCAGCTTGAGTGCCATTAGTGTCTATGGCAAGGTCTCGCCCTCTCTCATACTATTTTGGCCTACCTCTATGAGGGACTCTCCTCTTCTACCCTAGGTGGTCCCTTATTTGGATGTGAGGTTCTACTAGAGTGTTGGGTAGGCATAAGTCTCAAATTCCATCCTAATGAGAGACTTACCACAACTAGCTAGATTCATGAGAGCCATCCCTTGTTATATATTAGTTGTGTGGCTATATTTCCCTCTCAAGTGAAGTGCAAGATGGCGGACAAGAAAGCTTTGTGTGATTGGTGGCTCTTCCTCAACACTCTTTCGACTGCGCACTTCGACATGCGTCCTGCGGCCTTATGAGACTTGGATCTTATTCTTCCTCGACGGCAAGGGTTGGACCTCCAGCTAGTAGGTAATGGCACACTCATCTTATACAACCCTCATTGGTGCTTCTTGCAAGTCAGACTTCCTCACACTTTGGTATCGACGCTCTCACATCTTCCTCTACTCAAGGCTAGGCACTTGGGGACCCCGGAGGATGAGCAAGCCATTCGGAGTGCCCTCATCATGTGGCAAGTGGGTAAGACCCACTCTCTCCCAGCACAAGTGCCGGAGAATAAAGAAACCTATCAGGCATACATCCAGCAACTAAGGGAGATTAGGTCATGTTTTTCTTTATTTCAAAAGCTCGGAGAGTCAATTACGATGTAATGTCATCAATTTCTGGCAATAAAATCAAGATCTTGGTCTTTCTGTGCTGTGTAATGAATGCATCCTCTGTGTCATCCATGACAAATAATGAAAGTGACATGACATATGACCGCAACAATGATTGCGGTGTCTTATCTAACCGTGATAAGATTGCGGTACCTGAGACCACTACGATCCAAAAGGATCGTTCAAAAACCCAAAACCCCTCTCCTTTCCCCCCCATTCCACATTTCACTCAAAACACTCGAGATCCTCTCCCTTTCCCCTCCACACATGGCCATGTCGATTCCTGGCGAAGGTTCATGGCGATCCAAGTGATTGGCCCTCCGGCCAAGGTGCCTCTTTCATTTAGCACATGAGAGAGAAGTGGAGGCCCCCATGGAGGAGGATGCATCGCCTCTGGCGGTGCATAGCAGTAGCGGTGAAGAAGAGATAGCAGCAGCCGTTGGTGATGCAACACAAGAGGCAACCGAAGTTGTAGGGGAAGGCGAAGGAGAGGAGGAGGCCGCCGTAGTAGCGGAAGAAGCCACTGGGGTAGCAGAAGAGGTTGTCGGTGCCATGGTGGGCCATGGCATGAGGGAGGTTAGTATCCTTCTTTAAAGTTTGATTTTCAATTGAGGATTATGAGGGAGTGCACACGTGCCCCTAGCACGCCATGTAGGGCAAATCACCCATGAAAACCACCTCCGGAGGAGACGGATCGTCGGTGGGAGCGTTGGGATGAACACGATGCTCATAGAGATCGCGTCCAAGAATGAACGTGGTGCTGCGACTCATCGTGTTCATAGTGGACAATGATTATATATATATATATATATATATATATATATATATATATATATATATATATATATATATATATATATATATATATATATATAATGCACCAATGCTTCACATTTTTGCAGGGCGGCACATGCACGTGGATCTCGTAGAACCTAGTCAAGGCCGTCTACCTCGTGCTACCAGAGTTTTAGCAAACCTGCCTGGACCACATGGGCTTTGGCGAGTTTTTGAGGATTGATGTGTTGAGGGTTGATGTGGTCCTGATTCAGGCGTTGAAAGCGAGGTGGGATGCAGAGTGCAGAGCTTACCTATTCCCATGGGGATACATGATCCCTATCCTGGAGGATGTAGCCCGCATCACAAGGTTGCGGGTCCATGGCATAGCAGTGAGTGGGCTGACCTACCCATGCTACAGAGAGATGGTGCGAAGACTACTTGGGTTGGAGTTAGAGGGGATAGGGCGGACCTCCTTGGTTGCTAAGATAGCCTTGCAGGAGAGTTTGGGGTCGACATAGACGCAGAGAGAGGTGGGGGAGACCTCAGCTAACTACTTTCGGAGGTTGGTCAGTGAGGCCAGAGGGGCCTTTGCCCCTGTGGCAGGATCATAAGCTAACATGGAGTTACATTGATTCTTCACCTTGCTAATCAGGCGGTTGCTGTTGGGCTCACAAGAGGACGCGGTGAGCTGCTGATTCCTATCCCTGTATGAGGACCTCAAGAGAGTTGGGTAGTATACCTAGGGTGTGGCACTCCTGGCTCACCTTTTTGATAGTCTTGCCATTTCCAGCCTCCAGACTTCCCTCGGTAGTTTCTATCCTTTACTCCAGGTAAATTCTTGCCCTTGTACTTTATGGACATTCAACTTGTATTTTTCCTCTTCATGTTACTCATAATGTGCCTGGTTTTCTTTCAAGTTTGGAGCTACTTATACCTTCCCACCCTTGGGTGTGGCTTGCAGATGTGCCTAGATCTGGTCCCTATAGCGCGATGGTGGGTCGCGAGTCAAGATAGTCGGTCCTTGAAGGACCAACTTGCCCATCTTCAGGATATCACAGATGCTTTACCCTATGGGGAGGTAAGATCTCTAAACCTCATGCTCCACTATCTTAATATTTAGCATGGACACTATTGAGCTTCTCCTTGTAGGAGGTCTAGACCCCTTACAAAGGGGAGGTTGAGGAGCAGCCATGGGTGGAGGCTGGCGCTCCTTACTTTGGGAGGGAGATTTAGTTACATGCCTTTAACCTAGTGGAGCCTCTTCACTATAGATTGATCATGAGGACCCTGGGGATCCATCAGACAGTAGTTGAGTTTCCTACCAGTGCGACCATTCCTCAACCCAGATGGAGATTCAGCAGACTCCAAGGCATCTACGACCGGCGTCAGCGTGCATAGGAGCAGATTACAAATTGAGAGCAGTGCGGGTGAACAGTCCCTATGGGTTCAGAGTTTGATGAGGAGTACCTCTGTGCCTACGCACAGAGGTATGGGACTCGAGTCTACCGCGGTACCCGCTGACCGGTGAGTTTCCTGTACCGTACACTCTATATTTTACCAACATTTGGCTAATCTGGGTCCTCTTGTAGTTTGACCCCGCGGGTAGGGTAGCTATGCTCTAGGGGCTCTTTGACTCTATGATCCAGCAATGCGACGATCTGCAGAGCATGATAAATGAGCTGGTAATATATCCCTTCATGTAACCCTATGACTTTCTAGACTTGCTCCATGATTAACATCAACTTCTCGCAGTGAGAAGAGTTAGAGAGGGTACGCTCCTCCCACGGGACTTCCATATTGACCCAGGCCACTTTCGACCACACCGAGCTTGAGAGATGACTAGTCGGTGCTCTTGCCCGAGCCAAAGCAATCGAGGCCTCCCTTCATGAGAGAGTAAGCAACCTACCCCTCCTTGCTTCTAAATTTTATTATGGATTAAATGTTGTCCAAGACTTGGGTGTAGAGCAGGAGCTTTAGGCGACAGCGGCTGGAGCTACTCAGGTGGAGGCAGAGCTGATGCTCCGTGAGGAGCGAGTTAGTGAGCTAGATGCAGAGTTGAGGCTGCGAGATGTAGAGGGGCTTCCTCAGGATGTGGTAGAGTTACGCATTTTGCTTGGCGTGGAGAGGAGTGAGAGAGAGAGAGGAGAAAGAGAGATGAGAGAGAGAGAGGAGAGAGAGAGATGGGAGCGAGAGAGATAGGAGAGAGATAGACAGTTGCTATAGTTGAGCACCATGCTAGGAGTTATTGAGCAACGCGCCTGAGGGATGCTGATGAGCACTACAGAGGGGGCTCGAGTGTGGGCATCGAGAGGGCCGGCCTAGTGCTTATTTCATCATGGACTTTCTTGCCACCTCCTTTGAGTATCAGAGGAATGTTGAGGCCGAGAGGAGAGCTCGAGGTGACATGACCATTGCCTTGCGGGCATCGATGAGTCCTCCTAGGCCTCCTCCTCATGGTGGAGGGTAGGGAGAGGCAGAGAGTTCTCGTAGAGAGGATGGTGAGGAGGGTAGAGGAGAGAGCTAGAGTGATATACTTGTACAGCCGCCCTCATCCTTTGTACACAAAATGATATGATAGAAATGGAACATACTTCTTACTTCTTATGTGGCTCATGTGTGCTTGTTCTTTTCCTTTGGGTGCATGTCCCTATGTAACACTTAACAAACAAGTTAGTTTACCTGTTCTAACTTGGCCCCTTGCTCAATAAGCAAGAGACTGTTTTAACATTTTCCTTGATAATAGGTCAAGGGGCCAAGCCTCTAATTAACTAAGGTAAAATGAAAGTGAAAAACTTGGAGAATGCAACATGCAAGCATTCGAATGCAAACGAGAATTTAAAATATGCCAACATGCGATGCAATCATGCAGATGAAATTTTGATTAATTGATTTTTTGATGTGTTTTTCTTTTTTATATTCAAAATATTTGATTTTTTATTTTTTAAAATATTTTATTTTTTATTTTTAATATTTTTGTTAGACTCAAACAGAGTATGCCAACCACAACATTATGGCTAATTCAGACCACTGGCCAGGGGTCCTTGTCCCCTATCTTTTCACTAAGGCCAGCCCAAGGGCATGGTGTGCATAGAAGGTGGCACCCCATGGCTATCTGCCCCTAGTCAAAGGTGCCCTTACCAGGGTCATACCCAAAAGGCATCTAGGTCCTGGAAGGAGGTGGAAGAGAATTGGATAGAAGTTGGGCATAGGTGCAGAAGTATCAGAGCTCGACTTCTTTCCATAACCTCTCCCTTCAGAATTAAGTCTATTACGTCGGGACTTTTTGCCAGTATCATCGAACCTTGGTTCTCTTTGGGGTACACATATGACCGGGCTCATAACGTCCCGCGGGGAATTATACTGCCCTCTTGTCATGCCTCTTCTTCTCTTTTCTCTCTCTTCTCTCTCTCTGAAACCTTTTTTCTCTTTTTCTTGATTTTTCTCTCTTTTCTTTTCTTCCATTTAGACATTGAACTTTGATAACTGAGAACAAGGTCTTAATAGACTGTCCTTATTTGAGACTTCCTTCTTTCGGGGAGCGCTTAAGTTAGTTGTCTTACCCTTTTAACCCATACCCCTATACCCGAGCTGAGCCATAAGAGAAAGGACCTTCGTGCCCCTTGGGCAAGACACAAGAGATGGTAGTATTTTCCAAGGTGGATAGCCAAGGTTGCCATGAGTGTGTGTGTGGCCTACGCCATAAGGTCGATGACTAAGGAGGGAATTTTGAACCCCCAATGTGGGGTCATCCATAATGTAAATGCTGCAACAATAGACTGTGACTCAACACACTAGGGGTAGAAACACTTTAGATATAGCCCATTCTAAGAATGCAATAGCTCCTCGCCCTCAACGTTGACTAGCTTGTAAGCATTATCGGGGTAAACGTCTCTCACCACATAAGGACCCTCCCAGTTTGGTTGAACGTGGTCCACCAGGTTTAACAGAAATTCTTTTGACAATCAAGTCACCGACTTTGAATTTTCTCTCAATTACCTTCTTTTTATAGAACCTTGTGAGTCTATTTTGATAAACATGAGCATGTTCAGCGGCAACTAGACATTTCTTATCTAAGAGTTCTAATTGGGCAAAGAGTGAGTCATGATGTTCATCAATGAAAAATCCTTGTCCAATTGTACCTTAAGAGAGAGAACGAGAATCTCATATAGAACTACCGCCTCCATGTCGTAGGTGAGAACAAAAGGAGTTTGTCCCGTGGGAGTGCAGATTAAAGTTTGGTCGGCCCATAGAGATTTAATCAACTTTTTTGGCCAATCTGAGAATTTATTAGCCTCACAAGTTTTCTTAATTATCTTGATTAATGTTTTGTTAGTGGCCTCTGCTTGGCCATTGTCTTGTGGATAATAAGGAGATGAATGATATAATACAATTTTATACCTGTTGTAGAGGTCCTAAAGCTTTTGAGAGATAAATTGCTGCCCATTGTCGGTGATGATTGTGCTTGGTATGCCAAACTTGGCAATGATCTTCTTCATGATGAATCTGCATACTGTTGTGGCTTTTATCTCCACATACGCTTCTACTTCAGCCCACTTGGTGACGTACTCCGTTGCAGTGAGGATGAAGGATTTTTACTTTGTGAGGGAGTTTGGATCACCGAGGGGACTGATGATATTGAAAGTCCACATGGAGAAAAGTCATGGGGAGGACACAGGATGGAGTGAGGAAGATGGAGAGGATTTTATCGACGTGAAGCTGACACTTGACACACCTACGAATATAAATATCACAGTCCTCTTCTATGGTAGTCCAATAGAAGCCTTATCTAAGAATCTTATTGGCAAGCATCTGGTGGTTTATGTGGCCACTACATACCCCTGCATGTGCTTCCTCAACAACATGTCAGGCCTCATTATCATCAAGACAGCGCAAAAGAACACCAGTTAAACTTCTCCTATAGAGCACACTTCCAATGAATGTGTATCTTTGGGCAGCTCTCCTTATAGCCCTTTTTTCTTCAGTGGTGGCTTCCTCGGGATAAGTCTGATCTCTACAATATCTTTCAATCTCATAGAACCATGGTTTTATCTCATCTTCCAACTCTTCCTCCAATTCTACTAACATGACTTGCTTCTTTTCAATGATCTCTCCTTCTTAAACCTTCTTCAGTAACTCTTCCTTAACCTTCAAAAATGTGATGTCTTGAGGAGTAGGGGTGAGACGCCTATAGATAATGATAGACTCAAAATGTCTACTGAGGGGAAAGGTCAAAGATGATGTCAATGAAGCAAGAGCATCAGCTAGAATGTTCTGACTATGAGGAACATGGGCAAAGATCAACTTAGTGAAAAGTTTGGCATAGATCGAGGTGAGTTCTTGGTAAGGCATAAGTTTAGGGTCAAGGGTGCGACATTTGGTAAGCACTTGACGAAGGATAAACTGACTATCAACTATAATCCACAGCTTGGTGACACCATGTTGATGGGCGACCTCCAGTCCAGCCAGAAGAGCCTCATATTCAGCTATATTGTTTGTGATAGGGAATGCAAGCTGAAAGGCTTGTGGAATAGTGACACTTTCTGGTGATAGAAGAACAATGTCTATACCTCTACCATGAGAGTTCAAAGCTCCATCAAAATGTAGCGTCCACATAGTATTAAAGAGTTGATTGATAGATATTAGTTCTTCATCTGAAAACTCTGATTGAACAGTATCAAATCTGGGAAGAGGATGATGGGTAAGATGTTCTACTATGGCACAGCCTTTAATCATCTTTTACTGAATGTAAGTGATATTAAACTGAGAAAGAAAGCTTTACCATTGATCGTGCGAACCTATTAGTTAGAACATATTTTTTAAGAGGAACTTGATAGGGTTCATGTGGGCTATGAGACAGACCTCGTGAGCAAGGAAGTAATGCTTCAATTTTTACACCACCCAAACTAGAGGAGCACAAGTTTTCTCCATGGCTATGTATCTCTGCTCGTAGGGGTTGAGAAGCTTAGACAAATAGTAAGCTGCCCTTTCTTTACCTTCATCATTTTCTTGTGCAAGGAAAGCCCCTACAGAATCATTCAGGATTGAGACATAAAGAATTAAAGGTCTACCTGGAGTGGGTGGCCTCAGGATAGGAGGATTGGACAAATAATTCTTCAATCCGTCAAAGGCTGCCTGACACTTGTCATCCCAATAAAATTTGACTCCCAACTTGGTGAGATCGTAAAAAGGTCTACACCTTTGGAAATGCTAGGAGACAAACAGGTGAATAAATTATAACCTCCCAATCAGATCTCTAACTTTCTTCAAATTCCTAGGAGGTGACATATCTCTTATTGCTTTGCCTTATTGGGAACAATCTCGATACCCCTCTTGCTCATAATAAATCCTAGCAACTTACCTGATGAGATACCAAATACGCACTTCTTAGGATTCATCTTTAACTTGAACTCCCTTGACCTTTGTAAAACCTTAGCTAGAACTCCAACATGTTCAGCCCCTAGTCCTTGACTTTACCAACAAATTATCCACATACACCTCCAAATAAATATAGATCATGTCATGAAATATTGCCATCATAGCCCTTTGATAATTGACTCTAGCACTCTTCAATCCAAATGGCATTACTACATAAAAATAGGTCCCCCATGGAGTAGTGAATGACGTCTTCTCTCGGTCCTCTTCTGCCAAACAAATTTGATTGTACCCTGAGAAGTTATCCATAAAGGATAGGGTTTCAAATCCAGTTGTGTTATCAATTAATACATCAATGTGAGGTAAGGGAAAATCATCTTTCGGACACGCGCGGTTAATGTCCCAGAAGTCAATGCAGATCCTGACCTTCCCGTCCTTCTTCATAAGCGGGACAATATTTGCCACCTATTGGGGATAAAGGATGACTATAGTAAATCTGACATTATGGAGCTTGTCGACATCTTCTTTTATTTTCAAAACCATTTGAGGGTGGAAACGCCTTAACCTTTGCTTTACCGGGATAGACCTTGGCTTCAATGTTAGATGGTGCTCAACCAGGGCGGGATCCAAACTCGGCATATCCTTGTAGTTCCATGCGAACGTGTCCATATACTCCTTGAGAACCTCAATCAATTCCTCTTCTTCAGATGGCCGCAACTTATCACTTATGTAGACAATTCTAGGGTTTTCCTCGATTCCTAGGTTTATCTCTTCGGTAGGCTCTTCTACAGAGGCTAACAGTTCATCAAATCTCCTCATTTTCGCTAGCATACGCGTCAGCCTCGTCCTCATATTCATCTATTTCTTCATCCCCTTCTTCAAGAGGGTCTTCATCATTCATAATCTCATAAATAACAAAACCCTCATCTATCATGCAAACCTCCTCACAATCTAAATCGGGTAGCCGGATGGGATCTTCTAGCAACTGGGGAATCTTAAACATGCATGGCATTTCTTAGCTAGATCTAAAAGAAACTTATGAGGAACCTGCTTACCCTTGGATTTTCTCTTGGCAACTACCCTTGACTCACTATCCCTAACTTGATTGACTCAATCAACCTGACTAGACGGACCATTCTGACTATCCTGACCTAGAAAAATGGGGAAGAGCTAGAAGGTACAGAATAAGATACAGATGAAGGCCCCTCAGAGGAGGGGTAGAGAATGTCCATCAGTGGACATGCAATGGGTGGCCTGAAGGTCGGGGCACATCCCCCAGAGAGAAAGGAAGTCTCTTCAAATGAGATGGAGGATTGGAAAGTTTGGAAATTGACGTTTTTTTTAATGATCAGAAATGACATAACAATGGGAAGAAGAATGAGAGATGAAGAGTGTAGACAATGACTAGAGCAGATATTTAATTGGATCGACATTGGAGAGAGATTGAAGGAATTCCAAATTGGGACTGATGATTTTCGTGGGTGAACTTGGAATATCTGGAATCAAGAATTTGGACCAGGCAGGGGTCCACAACAAGGGGTGGGTGATGTGAATTTGAAATAGGCTGGCCTAAAGTTGGTCAACAGTGCAACCCTCCTCGTAGGGCACATTCAGCTCGCCCGTATCAGTGGCATCACTTATCAATTGCCTTTTGTCTCGGATGGTTGTTGGCTTTTCCAACATATCATGAATAAGTGGTGGCCTTTTGGATTTATGGGCATGAACAATCTGCTCAGAGCAATAGTGATATCTTGCATATCGAACCAACGGTACCATTCACACTCTGGGTCACCCATTTTCCTCCTCTTCAAAGGTCTTAGAAACTCCAGTGCCCGGTTTGTAGCCAAAGGCGCTATGTGATGGGCAAAATTGCCGTGCATGCACATCCTGAGTGTCCAAACATGACGTGATTACAACAGTTTGATCTCCCTCAAGAACAGTGGGCCCTTTTACAAAGTGACAATATAGGGTCCACTTGAGAGGTTGTCTGTCGGTCTTCATGGTGGACACCATAGTGGCCAATGGCTCGAGCCAATTCTCCATCCCTTTGTATCCCAGGCCACCCCTAGAAATCAACTTTATGTCCTTAACTAGCTTTAGTCTTCCTTGGAGATAAGCACCCAGACCCCTTTCGGGCTGATAGCCCATTTTCATCATAATGTTCCATCCCTTCGTCCTCATGGGCCCGTTTCTTTTGAACAACAAATGTGGTGAAGTCAGCACATCGGGCTTCAATGGATCATAACCAGGGTTGTAGATGTCCAAGACTGAGAGTATAGGTTGGTGAGACAGCCAGATTAATGGCAATGATGTATCCGACAGGGCATCAATAGTAGGGAGAATAGGCCGACTGGTGACTTTGACGATCTGCCCCTTGTAAGGAAACTTCAAACACTAATGATTGGTTGAGGAGACGTCATTGAGAGCTTCAATATATGGTTGGCCTAAAATGCCCTTAAAAGTGGGGTCCATATTAAGAATATGAAATTCAGTGGTGATTACAACTGGACCCAACTCGATTTTCAAAGTGACCATACCCTTCGGTGGCTTTTTGGTATTATCATATGTTGTCACAGATATTGGTGAAGGCCGTATCTCTTCCTTGGGTATTCCACATAATTCTAGTGTGCTCAGAGGAAGAACATTAATTGGCACCCCGATATCCACCAAACATGAGTCAACAACCACCTTATTGATATTTATAGTGATGCACAAAGCATATCTCCGAGCTTCCTTAGGGGCAAGCTCGTGGTCATGGAATGTAATGGCATGCCGCTCACTCATTGGTGTCAAAACAACTATAATCTTCTTGGTCGGAAAGTCCTCATTCACCATTACCTTTTGAAGATAATTCATTAATGCCTCTTGGTGAACCTTATACATTTTAATTAATTCTAGAATTGAAATCCTAGCCGGAGTCTTATCCAGGTGCTTTAAGAAGTCGTATTAGGTGCCGGGGACTGAATCTTCGGCCTGATCTTCGTTCTACCACTATTCTTGAGACTGTCCTTGAGCTTGGTTGCCAGCCAGAAATACTTGATGGAACATCCTTCCATTGCGGAGCACCATTGCCTGCGGTTGTCATACCTCCATGGTGTTGGTAGCCAGCGTAGTGGGTGGGGGATTGGCGGAAGAAGAGGGAGCGACGGAAGACAGTGAGGTGGTAGGGATGACGACAGGATGGGGAATCCAAATGAGAGGTCTAGAGGGCATGGGTGGAGGGTTAGAAGTGGAGGTGTGGTGGTGGATGAGTGGTTTTTGTGGTATGGGTTGGGTATACGGGGATGGCGCGGGTTGGGGGATGAGCGGGCGTGAAGGCCGTGGGATAGGTGGTGGGTTTGATGGTGCGGAGGGTACTTGGTTGTGAGATTGTGGAAGGTTAGTGATGGGCCGAAAAATGATGGGTTATGATGGTTGTGGCATGGATGAAAGTTGTGGGAGAGGGGTTAATGAGGGTGTGGGTCCCGCCACCCTAAGAAGACGGGGAGGATTGGAAGTGTGGGAGGTAGACAAAACATAAATATTTTCTACATGCCAGCTCTAGCCTCTCCTGGTCTCTCGGAAGGAGGTGACTGGATTAACTTGCTGGTTGGGATCTTGTGGGCGCTAGTGCTCTGGCAGTGGGTCTTGAACTATGCCAATATCCGACGGTGGTGGCGGTTGTTGCTGAGGCTATTGTACTTGCTGATGCTACTATTGTGGCTGTCTGGGAGGTCTCCTAGCCTTTAGTGTGGCAATGAACCTTCTCATCTCATCCCAGTCTATGCTTCCTTGATCATTCATATCATAAATATAATCCTTAAAATGGAAGCATGTTTCAATAGTATGCCACGCTTGCCTATGAAACACACAATACCGAGTTGTGTCTACATTGGGTGGCCAAACCTTCTCTCTAGGCAAAGTGAGTGCATTGGCGACCATTATAGCATTGAAGATATCTAGAAGGGTTTCCGACAGTGGGGGTATTGTGGGACCAAGTTGTCTCCTTTGTTGTTGTAGAGCGCAGTTAGGTAGGGGAGGAACCTAGTTGTATTGTGGAGCCTGTTGGGGTCTTTGCTGGGGGTGAGGTTGTTGAAAGAACTAGCGAGGGCTATTAGATAGATGGAATTGTAGCTGAGGGATCTGAGGGGTTGGTTGTGGAGGCTATTGGTTATTGGTCAGATTTTTAATGGCATTAGGGTTGTCAACAGCACTCACTTGCTCATTAGTGACTACCCCTTCCATCACACCGCCATTAACATTGGGGTTAGCGTTGTTCCTTGTCATTCTCGACCTTTGTTCACATATGTTCATTAAGGGAGAATCCTTCAAATGCATTTGGATGTAATGCACTCGCTCGTACAATTCATCCATAGTAATGAGTTTATTCATGGCAAAGATATGCTTCAGTTGTGGAGTTGCATTAGCCACTATCATCTATACTTGTTCACCTTAAGAAAGAGTATCTTTGATTCTCTCCGCCATAGACCTCCATCGGTCAGTAAATTGGACAAAATCCCCCTTAGGCCTCATCTTCTCAGCCATTAAATCAGTTACATAAAGAGATGGGCCGACCCGGTCCCAGTACTTTTGCAAGAATTTCTTTTGAATGGTATCAAAATCTTCGAGTTCATGTGCCTCTAGGGAATAACACCACTCAAGTGCAGGTCCATCCAAAGACCGTCTAAACAAGTAAGCCAGTGACTTCTTATCATTCTGCCAGAAAGAAGATTCATATAGGAAGTCCTTCAAGTGTATAAACGGGTTGCCAGTGTCGTTGTAGCTCCTATAGGTAGGCATTTCTGAGGGGAGGTAGGTGAAACACGGGAAGCTTGGGCACTGAGACTTTCAGTCCATCCTTTGTAGTCACAACTTTTTTCAACTGCTCCTCCATGTGTTACATTTTATCGAGGAGGGTATGGGTGAATGAGTAGGTGGGTGCTGAATAAGATGGCCTTTGGACAAAGGTGGGCTTAGTAGCTTGGGCTGAAAATCTAGAGTACGCCGGGTACTGAGGCTTAGTGTTGGGTTGAATAGGGTGGACAGGAGTGCGAGGAACAACTAGGCTTGCTAGTCTTGAAGGGATGTGGGGTGTTGGTGGTGGTGGACTTGCCTGGCCCTTGGGAGAAGAGATGTAAAGGCCACTCATGGCCGGAGAAGGATCTGGGTTAGTGGTGACAATGGACTTCCCCTTAACCATAGCTTGGAGTGCCTAGATCTCTTGGGGGGTAAGCTTGGCAAGCGCCTCCGCAAGAAGAAGAGGCTTCCTTATTGGTGGCATGCACCTCCTGTTCCGGCTCAACCTGCTGACTAGTGTCCACCACATGGACATGATGATCATATTGAATATGAGAATCGAGGTGATAAGAATTAGGGTGATAATCCCCATACGGGCTAGATGACTCATATGCTAGAGGATTGAAGGGAATATCGAGCTGCTCATCCTCATAACCCTCAAACCCGTAGCTAGCCATATTAAAAACCTTACCTAAGCACAACATCATAGCAATAAAATCAATAAGCTATCAAACAAGTGTGCAAAGAATGAGCCAAACAAGTGAATGTATATGCTAGTTTTATATGGTTTCTTTGTTAGAGTTAAATGGATTAAAAGGAATTAAATTCACTCTACAAGGTGGGCCCTTAGTCTCAATGTAATGTGGACCACCGTGCTATCTAGGGTCTCTCTCCTCTCACCTTGCATAGGCTAGTCACTCTGGGGAACTTCATGGTACAACTAACCCGGCTTCCGTGTGAAAATCCATGGCTCGCGGGGACTTACAGAGGCCCCTTGATGAGTTCCCTTGTTGGCCACAAGGAATATGCGACCAAGATGGGTACACTCACCAAGAGAAAGGGATATGAACTAATGGGATGAATAGTCGATGATCCTATGTGCACCGGAGTGTATGCAAGAATCTAGCCTAAATCTACAATACAGAAGCAAGCAAATATGGCAGACAAAAAGGATATCAATCATGAACAGATGGGGATGCAACCGTAAGACCAACCATAACATAAACTATAGACAGACACCTCGGATCTAGTGACTTACTGAGACGCAGTGCTCTCAGTAGATGCCTCCAGAACACGGTTATCATAGACACCACGTTCTAACCAAAACACAATTTCTAAACAGGCCGTGTTCAACCAGGGACGAAAAACTAAACAAAAATTAAATGAAAAAACCCATGAATAGAAATAGTATAATGAATGCGGTCACGACAGGAGCCGTGTTATGTAGGACGCGGTCACTAATCAGGCCCCGTTAAAACTTACAGTCAGAACAGACAAAACCACATCTAGAAATTAATGAACTAAGGATCAACCAATAGATAGAGCACTATTAGGAAGCAAAAGATGAACATGATAGGCAATGGAAGTCTCACTGTGATCGCCAAAGATGTAGATGTAAAAAAAAGGTGTGAAATATGTAAGAAGGAGATGCGATAAAGAATCTGTTAGGTGCGCAATCGGATCTAGAGGGGGGGGTGAATAGATCCCTTTAAAAATATGCCTAATGAAAAATGATCCGACCACTTAAATGAAATGTGGAATAATGGAACACTAATGTTCCCTAATAGGATATGCTAAACTAGAATGAGATGACAGCTTACTGTATAAAGATGGCTCACACTGAGCCTGGATCGAACACCCAATGGGTCTGTGTGTGATCACAATGCTGAGAATGCTGGGGTTCAAAGACTGTCCCTACACAGGATAGCAAGCAAACACTTGAGTGCGTGTGTGCAGCGAACAACTCAGAGTGTGTGTGCAGTGTGCGAACATATCAAAATGTGTGTGAATCAGAAACACACAAGTCCCTGTGAATGGAGATAGAAGAAAGGGATCAAACCACTGCACAATATTTTAAAGGTGGTTCGGTTGCAAACCCGCAACCTACATCGACCCCTCATCGGAACATAGTGAGTCTACCCCCTGACCCACAACTTAAGGGGATGAACCCCGAACATACACACATGCCGACGCACAGCTTGGAACTCGAGAAACAAATCCTCGAACAGATGCTGACCCACAGCTTGAAGGGGATGCAACTTCGAATCCCGCTGACCCACAGCTTAACCCGATCCCTAAAACAGGGTATCGGAAACACACATAAAAACGAAGATGCGAATGTTGAAAACAAGGAATGAAAATAGGAAAATGTATCTCAAATGAGCAATGTTGGTGCGGACACCAGAGCACACGAGCGGCATGAGTCGGCGAGCCACCGATACCGTACGCGGAGCACCACCCGAGTTACAGCGGCTTCCATCTGGCTCGGAGATAGCTTGGAGACTCCCCCTTGAGTCTCGATATTTATAGTTTATTGGGACTTTGTTTGTGTGTATTGTGTGTTTTATTCGGATTGTAATTCGGATTGTAAGAGGGGTTTATGTGTAATTTGGGACCACCCGGGTCCCACGGGCCCCCCTACCTCTTCCCTATTGATCCACCTCATCTCTAGGGCCCATGTGGGGTCAGTCAACCTTCCAATAGTGAGCTTCTAGAAGAGTGGACCAAGGGGGGGACAAAGGGAACAAAATTTCAAAGTTGGAATGGCCTTAAGTCAAGGGGGCCCCCCCTTTATATAGTATTATATTAGGATTTGAATTTTTATTTTATTTGATTCCAAATCACATGGGAGAAATAAATTTGAACTCCCTCTTTTACCCCTCCCCAACCCTAGATCTAGGGATAGAACTAGTCTTTTTGTATTTTCTATAAGAACCTTGTATTTCTATTTTGTGTGGAATTAATGCATATGAAATTCAGAAATTTGTTGGAGCAAGCAAGGGCCGCCCCCTTCTCTCTCTCCTCTCTCTCCTCTCTCCCCCTTCAGTAGCTGGGAAGGCTGTGATTCTGAGGTGTGAAGCCTCCTCTATCAGTTTCGGAGATCGTCGTCGCCGCCGCCGCTGCCACCGTGCCGCCATCGCACCACCGCCGTGTTCGCTGGAGTTCTGTCCATCCAAGATAGATCCCCCTTCCACGAATTTCTGCTCCAAGCCATGGACTCTTCTTGAGCTCAAACTTTCAGGGTGAGTTCCAGAGGTTCCCCCCACATCCCATAAAAATTTGTTTGGCCTCTAGTTTCCGATTTCCAATTTTCCATTTTCGTCCATCTTTTCCTTCCAGATCTGCCTATTTTCAGTCAAGATCCATAGCCACCCTGAGTTTCCCATCTCCGGAGCTCCTTTTGATTTTTTCTAGAGCCCTCAACATTACTGGAGGTTCTACCCACCATCCCCACCACCCAAGAATTTTTATGGAATTTCCACAGGCCTCCACCTATTTTCTAAAAATCATTTTCAGATCCCCTTCAGTTCTGTCTGCTCCTGTTCAGATTCGACCACCCGCCAGTTTAAAATAGCTTTCCCCATCCAAATCTCCACCAAATTGATCATAATAATTATTGCCGTTTTCCTCTCTCTCCCCTCTACAATGTTCATGAAAAGCTCAAGGTCTGAATCTAAGGTCTACACCACGGTCAAAGGCAGTTCTCAGGAAACTTCCCTGCTACCCTGAGATTTCGGACACTATCCAACAGCAACTTCAAAAATAGACTAAGGTCAGATCCGTACAGATCCAGTTTGTTTCTCTGGCTCCAAGTTGGAGTAATTCGAAAGAGCTTTCCAACGATACCTTTTGTGCTTCGATCCGACATCAGGATTGATTGCAGCAGCCGATCTCGCCGGATCGCGCGCTGTAAAATAGAAGCACAAGTCCGTGGGCAGCAACTCCAAAGCTTGGAGATCGGAGCCGATCGACCTCCGACCGGCATTTCCGACCTACCGTCATCCAGGGAGACGCGCCACCAGGGGTCACCATAACAGCGGGACCCACCCCACCAGACCCGAAGGGTAGAGTGGTCCGTGGGCCCCACGGACCCGTAGATCGCGCCATCTGGACAGCACCAAAACGCGGATTCGGCACCGACGGAGCGACATCAAGATGCTGCCCATCAACCCAATTGTCACGAATCCCGGGCCCCACATGTGGCCTGTTACCTTCCTACGTGGAGTGGGTCAAAATTATTGTACCGCTGTAAAAGTGTTTAGCCAGGAGTCCGCGATTGGCCGGGGTTGTCTTCCCCACGCCGGGAGCGTGGAGGTAAAGATCGTAACATCTTGGCATTACTTTGCTTAGCTAGTATATGGTCATATGCCGCTGTGAGAGCGTAGGATACTAGCCCGTGAGTCCATGTCACTGCTATGAGCGAGAGAGTGACCCGTCCCATGGCTCGATCCGAGCACGGAAGTGAGTCGGACTACCTTTAACTCTGCCGGTTCCTCAACCATGCACGATCCACGTTTCCCTCGCTTGGGACGACGAGTGAGCTTGCGTTTCTGTTAGCGACGTATAGCCAATAGGAGCTCTTAGTGTTGGGCCCAATGTCTCTCCCATCGTATGTTGCTTGTCGTGTATGCATTTAGAGTCCGAGGTCCATATCACTTAGAGTCGGTCCCCGTGTCCGTCCCGCATCAGTTTGGTATCAGAGCGAGTCGAGTCTAGGGTAGTCTTTGCATAAGTCTTGCATGCATCATGGTCTAAGTCGAGTCTAGGATCATCATTATTTTCAAAATAAAACAAAAAGTGTTTTAAAATTGCATTTCATCCCGATAATTCGGTATATTAAAAGGTGTTGTCCGAACGTTAGGCTACGCCTATCGGGAAGGCTGCACACTTGTGGGAGTGATCTTCGGATCGATTAACTCCGCCACGTACCGGATATTGGTTTAGGTCTAGGTGCATTAGTCGGTGTTTGCATCAGTTTGTGTCTCCTAGTTCGTGTGTCATTGCATGCCCACCCGTCGAGGTACCCAATACTCGCCACCATCACCTATGACGAATTCCCGAGCCCGTAGCTCCGATGAGTCCTCGATGGCCAAGATGTTCCGAGCCATTATGGATCATCTTGAAACGCATATGGATGGCCTTAGTATGCGTCTAGATGGCGTTGGGACGCGTCTAGAAGGGAGGATGAAAGCCCTCGAGGATCGGGCCGAATCTTCAAACCAGTCCATCCAGGGTCTTGTAGGGAGGATTGCCATCCTCGAGAGGGCCCCAGCGGCGGCGCAACCCGCGCCAACCAATGGTCAACAGGAGCCGACTCAGCAACTTGCTGCGCCAAGAGCTCAGGCGGTAGATGTTGGGAGGCAACATGTGCATGAGGTGGCTGACTATGCATCTGATAATGAGCAAGGGGGAAATGGTCGTCGTAATCAACGACGAAATCGTGATGACGATGATGACGACCGCATTCTTAGGGGTGTGCGTGCGGACCCTCCCACTTTTAGCTGGACCTTGGACTCGAAGGTATGTTGTGTCCCTATGATTTTGATGATGTCTCACACTATAAATCATTTCTTTATCTCAAGATAATCTCATGTTTCATCATGTAAGTGAATGGATTACACAGTAAGGGAATGTCCTGTTCAATTGAACAATTTGACCAAATGAATTTTAGTGTTGCCTGAGTCATAATGTCTTGATGGTTTCAACACTATGAACCTTTGTGAACAAAAATATTTCTCTGTGTTAATGTAAATCCTCGAGCCACTTCAGTTAATTTTGGGAGTTGTTTTCGTGCCACTTGAGCCACACTTCGTGCTGTTTCCCCTCACTAACACGAAAAGATTTCGTGTCGTCTGAGCTTACAACACTTCGTGGTGATTTCCATGCATGACAGGAAAACTTGTATGAGGTAATACTTCGTGTTGTTCTATCCTTGTCATCTATGTCTTCGAGTCCTAGTCTCGGTTATTTAACTTCGTGTCGTGTCTCCCTCTGTCTTCGTGTCGTGTTACTGAAGCAGCTCGAATAGTTCTGACGAACTCTGAGTCGCTTCTCTGTGAACCTCGTGTCGTTTCTCTCTGTCCTTTAGTTGCTCATCTCATGTCATCTTTTATGTCTGCTTGTTTAATTTCGTGTCACTGTTGTTCCTCGAGTCGTTCTTTTTCTTAGTGTCACTGCTTCATCACGTGTCGTGATAGCCGTGTCACTCTTCTGTCTTCGTGCTATTTTTCTCTTTAGACTTCGTGTCCTTCTCGCCTTGACCACACTCCGTGTCAATTCCTGTGTTTCGTCTTCGTGTTGTTTTCAACTCGTGTCGGTTTCTGTTTTCATCTTCGTGTTGTCTTCAACTCGTGACGGTTTCTGTTATTTGTCTTCGTGTCGTGGTCAGCCCGTGTCGCCTCGTCTTCGAGTCGTTCATTCGAGCTATTTTGTGCTCGAGTTATTTTTCTTATGTTTTCAAGTCTTGTTTCACTTCGTGTCGTCTTTTGTTGCCGTTTGTTAGTTCGTGTTGTTTCGTTCTAACCTCGTCCAGGTTTCTTCTAAATCACGTGTTCTTCTATTGTTTCACTCCGTGATATTTTCTTCTCACCTCGTGCTATCCTGATCTGACCTCGTGTCACCTTCCTTGATTGTGTCAGTCTTGTCCATTGTATCTCGTGTCGTTCTTTTCTTATCTCGTGTAGTAGTCACGTCGTGTTGTTATCATATACCTCATGCAGCTTTAGTTTTAGTGGCCATACAGTGTGTCAATGGTTTTTATCTCCTTAAAGGTACGAGGAAGAATATTCCCAAATAAATGGGCTGCACGTGATCCAAGACAAGAGGAACCAACCCAATGAGGACACGTGGCAGGAAGGTTCTGGATCGAGCGTAGGAAGCACACGCATGTTGTGCCCTATCCACCTGCTGCCGCTATAAATAGAAACCTTCGCCCACCGATGAAGGTAGATCAGAGCCAAGAAAGAAAAGGCAGAATTACAGAGAGCTCGATCCAGCAGTGAAGAGAAAGAAAAAGAGAGATAGCAGTGAAGAGAAAGAAAAAGAGAGATGGCAGTGAAGAGAGAAAGAGAGTTTGCAGTATCAGGTTTTTGAAATTGCTTCCCAGGAAGCTACATTTGTATTAACTCTCAGTATCGAATGTTTTCTCGATCAGTCTTTAGTTTCTTTTCTGATTTTCTTTATGTGTTCTTCGTCTAATTCTGATCTGTTCCCCTCCGGTATGTGGAGGAAGGGAGTCTAACTCCGGTTTCCCTCTGGGTTGCAGAGGAAGAGAGATCGCTGATCTCTGGTGTTGCTAGTGACGGGTTGTCATTAGCAGGTTCCCTCCGGTGTGTGGAGGAAGGGAGAGGCACTCTCCGGTTCTGTTCGTGCTGGGTGCTAGAACAGGTTTCAAGCTCTGCGGGTGGCAGAACTTGGTTGAGGGATTTGTCTCCCTTGGGTTTTCAAGCTGTTTGGCAGCAAGTTATTTGCAGACTGAGTCTGCTGTGCTCTAGCAGTGGCTAGTGGAATCCTCACTCTAGTTGGAGTGAGGGGTGGATGTAGATTGCTGACTGCAGTCGAACCACCTAAAAAATCAGTTGTCTTCTTTGTGGTTTGCGGTCTTTATCAGCGCTCTCCATCTGTTTGTCACTTCGACTACTTGTTTGCTCAGCTCTTCATCATCATTCTCTTATTCGATCTTGAGTGGTATCTGCATTTGCAATTCTTTGTGTGCTAGTTTAGAAGGGGCATAAGCGGTAGATTTATTTTCTTGCCTAAGTTTTGCAAATTGAGAGTGATCTATTCATCCCCCCCCTTCTATATCACTCTTGGTGCGCTAACAAGGTATATTTAGATTAGGAGGCCAGCATGGACCGGTACTTCGAGTGGTTTGAGATGACGGACCACCGGAGAGTTCGATACACGAAGGTGAAGCTGCATGGGCAGGCCCAAACTTATTGGACCGATGTGGAGAGCCTTCTAAATCAGCGACGTCAACCCCCGATCGACACTTGGGATGACATGAAAATGAAATTGAGGGAGAAGTACCTTCCTGCCTCATACCGCCAACGTCTCATAGACAAATGGCAAAGTCTCTCCCAAGGGAACCAATCCGTGACCGAGTACACCGCCGAGTTTGATGAGTATTATTTGCGGTGTGGAGTTACGGAAGAGAGCACCATGACCATATCACGCTTTCGGAGAGGTCTGCGGCCAAACTATCAATATGAACTTTTTCGCCGCAATGCGACCACTTTGGAATAAGCGTATCAGGTTGCTCTCGAATTGGAGCAATTCGAGGCCGAGTTCGAGTCTCCCCATCGGTTGGGCTCCTTTCCCCTTCGTAGTGTCGAGCCCCGTGGCTCTTCTGGCACGTATCCGAGGGCTCCCATGGACCGACCTCAAGAGCCCACTCGTCCCGAGCCTTTCGCTCCTAGGCCTCGCCCTCCACCCCCGAGGGACCTTCCTCGTCCCCAACATCTTACGGCACCCACAGCCCGTCCACTGGCACCCGCACCTCCGGCCCGTCCTTTGTTGCCTTCACCTCCTATCTGTCGGGAGGATAAGGGGAAAGGACCCATGATTGGGGAGTCTAGTGGATCACGACAGCAGTGTTATCGCTGCAATGGTTTTGGTCATTTTGCCAACCAGTGTCCCACCCGCCAGTCTCTTGTCATTGGGGACACACAGGCCGAGGATACCACCCCTACAGACCTCGAGTTAGTCAGCTATGAAGCAGATCCAGAGCTAGCTCACGAGTACTATGAGGCCGAAGGTAATGGCCAGGATGCCCAGCATCCGGACGATACCCACTTGGGGGTCGTCAGGTGTATTCTCACCCAGCCACAGGCCAGTGATGACTGGCGTCGGACCACTATCTTTCACACATTCTGTAGGCTGGGTAAGCAAGTTTGTAAGGTGATCATCGATAGTGGGAGTTACATCAATGCAATCTCCACGGGCACTGTCTCCAGTCTTGGTCTTACACCCGTGGATCATCCTTGCCCCTATCGAGTATCATGGGTGGATTCCACCTCCATTCCGATCAAGCTGCGGTGTTTGGTCCCACTACAGTTCCGTGCCTACCGTGACGATATCTGGTGTGATGTCCTCCCCATGGAGGTGGGCAGCATAATTCTTGGTAGGCCGTGGTTATTTGATCGGGATGCCACACTCCATGGCCAGTGGAACACCTGTACCTTTGACCATGCTGGCCAACGGATTACTCTCCACCCCCATAAGCCCAAGAGCCCATTAGTTAGGGGTCATACTTGCCCTAGTACTCCGAAGCCTTCCATCCCCGGGCCCAGTACCCCATCCCCAGCTCGGGCTATGACCGTTACATCTGGCCCAGGCGAGCCCTCGACTAGGAGGTTGATGATGATTAGTTCCCGGGAAATGGAGCGGGAGGCTAGTCGGGGCTGCCCTGTATTTGCTATTACGGTCCGAGAGGTGGAGCCGAACTCCGAGGGTGAACTCCCACTTGATGTCATTCCTATTCTGCAGGAGTTCGCTGATATTTTTCCCGAGAAGCTTCCCGAGGGACTCCCACCCATACGGGATATTCAGCATGCTATCGACCTAATTCCGGGCTCCTCATTGCCCAATCTTCCCCATTATCGCATGAGTCCCACGGAACATGCTGAGCTAAAACGGCAGGTCGATGAGTTGATGCAGCGAGGGTCTGTTTGGGATAGCATGAGTCTGTGTGATGTTCCTGCATTACTCACCCCGAAGAAGGATGGCACGTGGAGAATGTGCATTGATAGCCGTGCCATCAACAAAATCACCGTGAAGTACATGTTCCCTATTCCCCGCCTGGATGACATGCTAGACATGATGGCTGGTGCCACTATCTTCTCGAAGATTAATCTTAAGAGTGGCTACCACCAGGTGAAGATTAGGCCAGGTTGATGGAGGCATCATCCACAACTCCCTTTGGCTAGGGTCTTCTTCACACTCCGGCGTCGTTTGAGTTTGGGCCTCTCTCTATAAAGGCCTAATTATCCTTTTTGTGCTATCTATTTGAGTCATTTGATTTAATTTTCATTTTATTTGAGTCATGTCCCTAGGTCTTGCATTTATTTTCCTAAGTTTGAGTGTCATTAGATTGTTTAGTTAGCTATTGGGCCCAATTCTTCGGGCTTGGCCCAAGAGCCCCCCTACCCCCTCAGTTATTTATCATTGAGTCTTTTGTCAGGGTCTTATTGTAAAATGTGGGTTGCCTATATATAGGGCCCTATTTCCTTCCTTTGGGACTAATGAATGAATCAATGTAAAATTTTCAATTGAGAGTTCAATTTAGTTCTAGTGGAGTGATTCCAATAGTGGGTGAGAGACCCTAGGGGAGAGATTCCCCACCCCCACCCCACCTTCTCTCTCTTCCTCTTTCTCTCTCCCTAGTTCGCCCCCTTCTCTCTCTCCTCCACTTCCCAACCACCTCCACCCTCCCACCTACCCCATTAAGACCTCTCCACTTCCCACCACCCTCTTTACTCACCCCCCAATCCCCACCCCACCCTCCAACCACCAACCACCCCCACCCTCCAACCACCAACCACCCCCACCTCTTTCCAACACTTCTTTCCTTCTTCCCCATGCAACCTTCCACCCCCCAAGACAAATTTCAAATTTGAAACCCTTCCCTCCACTTGCTTTGGCCGCCCCTCTCCCTTCCCTTAGGCTAGGTTCGCCCCCTTCTTCCCCTCCCCCTCCACCATCCACTTCTCCCTCCACCCTCCTCTCACCCTCCCCTTTGGCTGAACCAGCACTAACCCCTGCACCCTCCCCCTTCACCAGCCCCTCCACCACCCCTAGACACTCTCCACCACTCCCTCACAATCCCCATCCACCCCCATCCACCTCCCCTTCACCATATGCATCCTTCTCATTCTTATTTCTTAGCCATTGGAAGCCACATCTAGGTTGCAGCTTGCAGTCCAGATGTTGCAGATGAACCAGCAGCTTGCAGTAGACACCACGACCACCTCCTGGCGAATCTGAAGTCCCAAGAGGTATCCAAGGAAGCGTCTACCAGTCTTCTTCGCAACGGAGGTGGTTTCATCCCCATCCGAGCTCCGTGCTGCCTGGGATATCCGTTCTTCCACAACTGTGCAGAGCTGCCCCTGCTAAGCACCTGAACCGGAGTAGAAGCCTTACCACGACGAACCTCGGGAGAATCAGGCCAAGAGTTCTTCTGCAAAGTTGTTCCTTGTCCTGTCTACTTCCAGAATCAAGAAGCGAAACTTCGATCGATGTCCGTGGTCCAGAGTTATCAATTTTCTCCCTCGGGTACGAGATTCTGCTTCCCACAGTCTGCACCGACCTTTTATCATTATTCAGAGTCCCCTGGTCTTCTCCGGCATCGTTCGGCATCCCCGCCAATTTTTATGCGAAGAAGACTCATCCACGGTTCCAACAACTCTGGCGGTACTTGATTCTGAGTTTGGGAGCTGTCGGGGCATCTTCTTCTTCCTGCTGTTGGAAACCAGAAGCTGTCAGTCCGAGAATCTGCCTCCCTGTTCGAGCCTCCACCCAGACCAGCATCGGCGCCAGAAGAAATCAAAAACATTTGGACGACTTCCCTGGTCTCCTACGAAGATTTTCCAGGTAGTCTCGTACCCAACAAAATTCGGTAGCAGTCATAGCAGTCAATTCTTCAATCATCTGTCAGCACTCACAGAACGTGGACAGAATCGGTGACCTCCCATCTTCGGTGTTCCTTTCTCAAGCTCCCCTCCCCGCTTGGCTGGCTGAAGGCCCCTCCCTGTGTGGAGGTAGTTTTAGTTTTAATATCTATTAACCCCTACCCCAAGTTCTCCCCTCCTGCGAGAGGTGTAGTATTGTAATCATTTGGGCAGGTCAAGCTACCCCGACGCGGCGTGTGGGGATCCACCCGCCTCCCCTCTCGCCCTCGTCTCCGAGCGGGACCGGTTTCTTCAAACCGGTCGAGTAAGTGCTCCAAAACCTTGCTCTCATTTGTGCTTGTCTTTCAATATTAGTTCTTAGTTTCGCTTGCCGTGAGAGTGAGAGCTCGATCCTCAAGTCCCGTTGCCTTGAGTGATCACCGTGGGAAAGAGTGTAACCAGTGCCTTTGGCACTTTGTCGGTCCCATTGAATTGGGCTTCCACATCCTTTGGGAATCAAATCTTGACCTTGCTGGCCCTCTACCAGCAAGGGCCCAACCCTCACATCCTCTACTTGGCATCCCCAAGTCACCCCGGGCTTGGGTGAGCGACGATAGAGCGGTGGCCCACATCGGCCCGTTTGAATGCGATTGTGCTTGCTTGCTTAAGTCTAAGGGTGTGTCACATCAATTGGTATCAGAGCAAGTCTTTGACTTGTCTCTATCAAGTCTAAGTCCTAGGACCTTTGCATTGTGTGTCCAACATCATTTTCCCCTTATCTTGCATGTCCACCCGTAGTGGTGCTAGTTACCAACCCGATCCATCATCTTCGGTTCCACCCATGGATCCCAATCCTCAACTCAACCAAGGAGCTCCTAGGGAGGAACCCCAAGGCCAAATGAATAGAGTAGATGCTGCCCTTGCTAACATTCTAGCCCAACTTGAGTCCCTTTCCACTCGACTTACTCGGCTAGAAGAGCATGAGTTCCACCCAAGGGAGCATGAACCAAGAGTCCACCCTCCACATGATGAACCTCATAGGGAAGATATCCACCCAAGAGATCATGAACCAAGAGTCCACCCTCCACATGATGAACCCCATAGGGAAGATATCCACCCAAGGGATCATGGACCAAGAGTCCACCCTCCACATGTTGAACCTCATAGAGAAGATATCCACCCAAGGAATCATGAACCAAGAGTCCACCTTCCACATGGTGAACCTCATAGGGGAGATATCCATCCAAGGAATTATGAGCCAAGAGTCCACCCTCCATATGTTGAATTTCATAGAAATGAGTTCCACCCAAGGAACAATGACCCACGGGTCCACCCCCCACATGTTGAGCCTCATAGGGATGTGTTCCACCCAAGGAACAATGGACCAAGAGCCCACCATCCATATGTTGAAATTAATAGGGAGGACTTTGATTTTGACCCCTACCATGACTATGAGAGGCCTCGCCACCATCACATTCATGAAAGGCGTCCACGGGACGATCCGGATGACCCTCTCCTAAGGATGATCAAGGTAGAAGCCCCAAACTTTGATGGTTCCCATGAACCAAGTATCTACTTAGAATGGGAGACCGCCATGAACCAATACTTTGAATGGTACCCCATGTCCGACCAAAGGAGAGTAAGATTGGCCAAAATGCATCTCACCAAATTGGCCAAAACTTATTGGCTAAACCAAGAGGGATTAAGAAGGATTAGGCGGCAAGAACCTATTGACACTTGGGAAGGCATGAAGAACCAACTTAGGAATAAATACCTACCCCAATCCTACCACCAAATGCTCTTAGATGAATGGCAAAGCCTTACCCAAGAAGGGAAGACCGTGGTTGAATACATTGAAAAATTCGACTCCTATCTTTTGAAGTGTGGAGTCCATGAAGACCCGGCCGTTACCTTGTCCCGTTTTAGGAATGGGCTCAGAAGCCACATCAAGAGAGAGCTCTTCATGAGAGATGTTCACAACCTTGAGCTAGCCTACCAAATAGCTAGGGATGTTGAGAGATTTTCTAGGATCCCTCGGTTTGCTACTCCCCGACCGGTCGATCCTAAAAATATGGGACCACGACCCATTCCGGTCACCCCCATGAAAGCCCCTAGCCCAAGTGAGAATGCCCCATTAAGGCCTTACAACCCTCCTCCTACCATCACTCCAAACAAGCCCACCCCTAGTCACCCTCCTCCATGGAGGGAAGACATTCCCAAAGGCCCAAATGTAGGAACCACTCCGGGTAGCGGGCATCAACAATGCTATAGATGTAAAGGGTTTGGTCACTTTGCGGGGCAATGTCCATCCAAAGGATTGTCTAGTTTGCTTATTGAGGAGGAAGCTCCCCACCCCAAGGGGAACTTGAGGGTGTTGTTGAGGACCATGAAGCCTCCTAGATTGGGAAGAAGAGTATGAGGCCCAATACCTTGAATCGGGACTAGATCACACCACTCCACCTACCAACTCCCATCTAGGAGTGATTAGATGCACCCTCACCAAACCCCAAGAAGAGGATTGGCGTCGAACCTCAATCTTTCACACCTTTGTCAAGATAGGGAGCCATGTAAGAAAGGTGATCTTGGATAGTGGGAGTTGTGTCAATGCCGTATCCCCGATACCGTTAAGCTCCTTGGGCTTGCTATCACCCCCCATCCAAATCCATACCGAGTCTCATGGATCAACAACAACTCCATCCCGGTCAACACCCAATGCCTTGTGCCCCTCACCTTCTCTTCATATCATGGACAAATTTGGTGTGACGTCATCCCCATGGAAGTAGGAAGCATCCTACTAGGAAGACCTTGGCTTTATGATGTAGATGCCACCATCTTGGGTAGGACCAACACATGTACTTTTGAACATGAGGGTAGGACTATCCGTCTCAACCCCTCCCCACCACGTCCCATGCCCAAGGGGGACACTCTCCCTCAAGGACACCACCCCACCACCACACAAGTCTTGGGGAACTCTACCCCTCCAACCCCATCCCTCACCCAAACTCCCAAACAAAGTGGGACCTCGGGGTTGACCAAGGGTCTTCATCTCATCACTAGGAAAGAGCTTGAAAGGGAGATAGATCAAGGAGTACCACTATGTGCGGTGATCATTTGCCTAGGAGAGCCCACTCCCACCAACCCACATCCTATAGAAATCGGCATCTCCTAGAAGAATTTCATGATGTGTTCCCGGCCGAGCTCCCGGACCAACTCCCTCCCATGCGTGATGTGCAACACGCAATTGATTTAGTTCCGGGAGCCACCCTCCCAAACCTTCCTCATTATCGCCTCAATCCCACGGAGCATGCCGAACTTCGTAGGCAAATTGAGGAACTCATTAGGAAGGGCTTCATCCGAATAAGCAAAAGTCCATGTGCCGTCCCGGCCCTTCTAACTCCCAAGAAGGATGGGTCTTGGCGGATGTGTGTGGATAGCCGGGCTATTAATAAAATCACCGTCAAGTATAGGTTCCCCATCCCTAGGCTGGATGACATGCTTGATATGCTAGCCGGAGCCACTATTTTCTCCAAAATTGACCTTAAGAGTGGCTATCACCAAGTTAGGATAAGACCCGGGGATGAGTGGAAGACGGCTTTCAAGACCAAGGATGGTCTCTTTGAATGGTTAGTCATGCCTTTTGGGCTTTCAAATGCCCCAAGTACTTTCATGCGTCTTATGACGGAGGTCCTTAGGCCTTTCATTGGGATCTTTCTAGTGGTCTACTTTGATGACATACTCATCTATAGTCAATCCCAAGAGGCCCACCTTGACCACCTTAGGCAAGTTTGCACCGTCCTCCGACAAGAGAGCCTATTTGCCAACTTAGGGAAGTGCCACTTCATGACCACATCCATCACCTTCCTAGATTTGTGGTGTCTACCAAGGGTGTCTCCATGGACCCCGACAAGGTCCAAGCTATTCTTGATTGGCCGGAACCCCACACCCTTCATGAGGTCCGGAGTTTCCATGGATTGGCAACATTCTATAGGAGGTTTATTCGTGGATTTAGCACTATCACTGGCCCTATCACCGATTGTCTCAAGAAGGGGACTTTTGTGTGGACCAAATCAGCCTCTAAAGCCTTCCAAGAACTCAAGGAGAAGTTGACCCAAGCCCCGGTCCTATGCCTACCCGATTTCTCTAAAGTCTTTGAAGTCACATGTGATGCATCCGGGATAGGAATAGGAGGGATTCTTAGCCAAGAGGGACACCCGGTAGCCTTCTTCAGTGAGAAGCTATGTGATGCTAGGACAAGATACTCCACTTATGACAAGGAGTTCTATGCCGTGGTTCAGTCCCTCCGACATTGGAGGCACTACTTGTTACCCAAAGAATTTGTCATCTTCTCCGACCATGAGGCCCTCAAATACCTCAACTCCCAACAAAAGCTAAATGCCCGACATGCCCGATGGGTTGAGTTCATCCAATCCTACACTTTTGTCATCAAACACAAAGCCGGGAGTGAGAATCGAGCAGCGGATGCCCTTAGTAGGAAAGTTTCCTTGTATCCACTATCCAAGTGGAAGTGACCGGATTTGATAGGCTCAAGGATGAGTACCCTAGCTGCCCCGACTTTGGGCACATCTATACCACCTTGACCACCCATTCTAGCAAGGAACATGAGGGATTTGTCTTAGAGGATGGGTTCCTTTTCAAGGGAGCAAAGCTTTGCATCCCACGGACCTCACTCCGTGACTTCTTGATTTGGGAATTACATGCGGGAGGGCTAGCTAGTCATTTTGGAGTCCACAAAACCATTGGTCTAGTTGAGGGACAGTTTTATTGGCCAAGTCTCAAGAGAGATGTAGGCAAGATAGTGGGTCAATGCCGAACATGTGCTTCGGCCAAACAGGTGAAGCAAAACACTGGCCTATATACCCCACTCCCCATCCCCGACCGTCCATGGCAAGACTTGAGCATGGACTTTGTGCTAGGATTACCCAAGACTCAAAGAAAGCATGACTCCATCTATGTGGTAGTTGATAGATTTTCCAAGATGGCCCACTTCATCCCATGCTCCAAGACCTCCGATGCCTCCCATGTGGCCCGGTTGTTCTTTGATGAGGTTGTCCGTCTCCACGGGCTACCTAAGACCATAGTCTCCGATAGGGATGTCAAATTCACTAGCTACTTTTGGAAAACTCTTTGGCACATGATGGGTACCCTCCTCAAATTCTCCACGGCCTATCACCCCCAAACGGACGGCCAAACCGAAGTTGTCAATCGAAGTCTAGGGAACCTCCTTAGGTGCCTTGTTGAGGATCGTCCGGGAAATTGGGATCTCATTCTACCACAAGCTGAGTTTGCATATAACAACTCCATCAATAAGTCCATAGGGATGAGTCCCTTTGAAGTCATGCATGGGTACAAGCCAAGGAAGCCCTTGGATCTCATTCCCCTTCCCCAGCATGCTAGAGTGTCTATTTCAGCTGAATCATTTACCCAGCATATTAGAGAATTGCATGAAGAAATTCGCGAGCACATAAGTAAAAAGAATGAGGCTTATAAGAGGCGGGCCGACTCTCATCGGCGTCACCAAGAATTCCATGAGGGTGACTTTGTGATGGTAAGGACGGAGAGGCTCTCCCCGGGAGCCATCTCCAAATTGAGGCCACGTGGGGCTGGTCCCTTCCAGGTCCTGAGGCGCATTGGTGTACATGCCTATGAGTTAGACCTCCCCCAGGAATATGGGGTAAGTCCCACATTCAATGTCACCGACCTAGTGCCATATAAGGGACCCACGGTGGTACCTAGTGAGGAGATTGAGCCTATTCCTTCCCTTGAGAGAGCACCCACCTGTGAGGAGAGACCACCAGCCAAGAGAGCCCAGCGTGAACGCACAGAACAAATATTGGATGAACAAGTCACTACCACTCGGAGCAAGGTATATGAGCGCTATCTCGTCAGGTGGAAGGATCGGCCTCCTTCGGAAGATTCTTGGGTGAGTCGAGAGGATCTCCAGCAGTTGGATCCGGACCTCCTCGAGCAGTACCACAGTCGGATGGACCCCTACTCGATGGAGTCAAGCTCTTCACAGCCCAGGGGATTTGATGGAGGCATCATCCACAACTCCCTTTGGCTAGGGTCTTCTTCACACTCCGGCGTCGTTTGAGTTCGGGCCTCTCTCTATAAAGGCCCAATTATCCTTTTTGTGCTATCTATTTGAGTCATTTGATGTAATTTTCATTTTATTTGAGTCATGTCCCTAGGTCTTGCATTTATTTTCCTAAGTTTGAGTGTCATTAGATTGTTTAGTTAGCTATTGGGCCCAATTCTTCGGGCTTGGCCCAAGAGCCCCCCCTACCCCCCTCAGTTATTTGTCATTGAGTCTTTTGTCAGGGTCTTATTGTAAAATGTGGGTTGCCTATATATAGGGCCCCATTTCCTTCCTTTTGGACTAATGAATGAATCAATGCAAAATTTCCAATTGAGAGTTCAATTTAGTTCTAGTGGAGTGATTCCAATAGTGGGTGAGAGACCCTAGGGGAGAGATTCCCCACCCCCACCCCACCTTCTCTCTCTTCCTCTTTCTCTCTCCCTAGTTCGCCCCCTTCTCTCTCTCCTCTACTTCCCAACCACCTCCACCCTCCCACCAACCCCATTAAGACCTCTCCACTTCCCACCACCCTTTTTACTCACCCCCCAATCCCCACCCCACCCTCCAACCACCAACCACCCCCACCTCTTTCCAACACTTCTTTCCTTCTTCCCCATGCAACCTTCCACCTCCCAAGACACATTTCAAATTTGAAACCCTTCCCTCCACTTGCTTTGGCCGCCCCTCTCCCTTCCCTTAGGCTAGGTTCGCCCCCTTCCTCCCCTCCCCCTCCACCATCCACTTCTCCCTCCACCCTCCTCTCACCCTCCCCTTTGGCTGAACCAGCACTAACCCCTGCACCCTCCCCCTTCACCACCCCTAGACACTCTCCACCACTCCCTCACAATCCCCATCCACCCCCATCCACCTCCCCTTCACCATATGCATCCTTCTCATTCTTATTTCTTAGCCATTGGAAGCTACATCTAGGTTGCAGCTTGCAGTCCAGATGTTGCAGGTGAACTAGCAGCTTGCAGCAGACACCACGACCACCTCCTGGCGAATCTGAAGTCCCAAAAGGTATCCACGGAAGCGTCTACCAGTCCTCTTTGCAACGGAGGTGGTTTCATCCCCATCCGAGCTCCGTGCTGCCTGGGATATCCGTTCTTCCACAACTGCGCAGAGCTGCCCCTGCTGAGCACCTGAACCGGAGTAGAAGCCTTACCACGACGAACATCGAGAGAATCAGGCCAAGAGTTCTTCTGCAAAGTTTTTCCTCGTCCTGTCTACTTCCAGAATCAAGAAGCAGAACTTCGATCGACGTCCGTGGGCCAGAGTTATCAATTTTCTCCCTCGGGTACGAGGTTCTACTTCCCACAGTCTGTACTGACCTTTCATCATTGTTCAGAGTCCCCTGGTCTTCTCCGGCATCGTTCGGCATCCCCGCAAGTTTTGATGCGAAGAAGACTCATCCATGGTTCCAAAAACTCTGACGTTACTTGATTCTGAGTTTGGGAGCTGTCGGGGCATCTTCTTCTTCCTGCTGTTGGAAACCAGAAGCTGTCAGTCCGAGAATCTGCCTCCCTGTTCGAGCCTCCACCCAGACCAGCATCGGCACCAGAAGAAATCAACAAAATTTGGATGACTTCCCTGGTCTCCTACGAAGATTTTCCAGGTGGTTTTGTCCCCAAGAAAATTTGGTAGCAGTCGCAGCAGTCAATTCTTCAATCATCTGTCAGCACTCACAGAACGTGGACAGAATCAGCGACCCCCCATCTTCGGTGTTCCTTTCTCAAGCTCCCCTCCCTGCTTGGCCGGCTGAAGGCCCCTCCCTGTGTGGAGGTAGTTTTAGTTGTAATATCCATTAACCCCCACCCCAAGGTCCCCCCTCCTGCGAGAGGTGTAGTATTGTAATCATTTGGGCAGGTCAAGCTACCCCGACGCGGCGTGTGGGGATCCACCCGCCTCCCCTCTCGCCCTCGTCTCCGAGCGGGACCGGTTTCTTCAAACCGGTCGAGTAAGTGCTCCAAAACCTTGCTCTCATTTGTGCTTGTCTTTCAATATTAGTTCTTAGTTTCGCTTGCCGTGAGAGTGAGAGCTCGATCCTCAAGCCCCGTTGCCTTGAGTGATCACCGTGGGAAAGAGTGTAACCAGTGCCTTTGGCACTTTGTCGGTCCCATTGAATTGGGCTTACACATCCTTTGGGAATCAAATCTTGGCCTTGTTGGCCCTCTACCTGCAAGGGCCCAACCCTCACATCCTCTACTTGGCATTGCCAAGTCACCCCGGGCTTGGGTGAGCGACGATAGAGCGGTGGCCCACATCGACCCGTTTGAATGCGATTGTGCTTGCTTGCTTAAGTCCAAGGGTGTGTCACATCACAGGTGATGAGTGGAAGACCGCATTTAAGACCAAGGACGGTCTATATGAGTGGTTGGTTATGCCCTTTGGGTTGACCAATGGCTCTAGCACCTTCATGCGACTCATGACTCAGGTCCTTTGACCATTCATTGGAGTCTTTGTGGTAGTGTACTTTGATGATATTCTTATCTATAGTCGCACCACGGGGGACCACTTAGACCACCTTCGGCAGGTCTGTCTACTTCTTAGGCGAGAGCAGTTGTTTGCGAACCCACATAAGTGTGCCTTCATGACACCTCAGCTTACCTTCTTGGGTTTTATTGTGTCTAGTACTGGGGTCTCCGCCGATCCGGAGAAGGTCCGGGCCATTGTTGAGTGGCCGGAACCCCGTACGGTCCATGATGTCCGCAGCTTCCATGGCCTTGCGACGTTCTATTGTCGCTTCATCCGTGGAGTTAGCTCCGTCACCGTCCCGATCACGGATTGTATCCGGAAGGGCACATTTGTGTGGACGAAGGCCGCAGCTGCTGCCTTCAAGGACATCAAGGAGCGCATGACCCAGACACCTATCCTTCGATTGCCAGATTTCTCGAAGGTGTTTGAGGTCTCTTGTGATGCATCGGGTGTTGGGATAGGAGGAGTGTTGAGTCAGGAGACCCACCCGGTCGCATATTTCAGTGAGAAGCTGAATGACGCAAAACTGCGATACTCCACTTATGATAAGGAATTCTACGCAGTTGTTCAGGCTCTTAAGCATTGGAGGCACTATCTATTACACCAGGAGTTTGTCTTATACTCTGATGATGAGGCCTTGAGGTACCTCCATTCCTAAAAGAAGCTTAATGCGCGTCACAGCCGTTGGGTTGAGTATCTCCAGCAGTTCACATTTGTGCTAAAACATAAGGCTGGAGTGGAGAACAAGGTGGCCGATGCCTTGAGTCGGCGAGTGTGTTTGCTTACCACCATGAGTGCCGAGGTCATAGGGTTAGAGAAGATGAGAGAGGCCTATGTTGACTGTCCTGACTTCGGTCAGATTTATACCACTCTCCAGGCCGGACCCTCGAGAGACCTTGATGATTATGTGCTTCAGGAGGGTTACCTCTTTCAAGAAGGCAGGCTTTGTGTTCCCCAAACTTCGGTTCAAGATTTCTTAGTCTGGGAGCTACATGCGGGAGGTCTAGCCTACCTCTTTGGTCGGAACAAGACTATCGAGGCTGTTGAACATAGATTTTATTGGCCGAGCTTGAAGTGTGATGTTGCTCATATTGTGGTCCAGTGTCGTACATGTGCTACGGCCAAAATGAAGAAGCAAAGCTCGGGCCTTTACACAGCTCTTCCCTTGCCTGATGCCCCATGGCAGGATATTAGTATGGATTTTGTCTTCGGATTGCCATGTACCTCCAGGAAGCATGATTCGGTCTATGTGGTTGTTGACCGATTCTCGAAGATGGCCCTTTTTATTCCCTGCTCGAAGACTTCAGATGCTTCGAGGGTAGCCCGCCTATTCCTTACTCATGTGGTGTGCAAGTTCGGGTTGCCTCGTACCATAGTGTCTAACCGTGATGTTAGATTTACCAGTTATTTTTGGAAGACACTGTGGCATATGTTGGGTACTCATCTCAAGTTTTCCACTGCATATCACCCCCAGACAGATGGTCAGACCGAGGTGGTCAATAGGAGTCTGGGTGACCTTTTGAGGTGTCTTGTCAGGGACCGTGTAGGGGATTGGGATCTCATATTACCACTGGTAGAATTTGTATATAATGATTCGGTTAACAGGTTTACCGGTATGAGTCCATTCGAGATTGTCACAGGTCGTAGGCCTAGGAAGCCAGTGGATCTTGTTCCCATGCCCATCCATGCACGAGTGTCGGAGTCTGCCGAGTCATTTGCTAGGCATGTTAGGAGTTTACATTACGACATCCGTCGCCACATTGAGGCCAGTAATACACTGTATAAAGAGCTAGCCGATGCCCACCGACACCACTGAGAGTTCTAGGAGGGTGAATATGTCATGACCAGGGTAAGACCTGAACGGTTTCCCTCTGGAACCATAAAGAAATTGCAAGCTCGCGGAGCCGGTCCATTTAGAGTGTTGAAACGTGTTGGATCCAATGCGTATGTTGTGGACCTGCCTGAGGAATATGGTATAAGCTCAACTTTCAATGTATCGGATCTAGTTGCCTATAGGGACCCAACGGTGATCCCTAGTGAGCTTTTGAGCCATCCCCTCTCATTGAGAGTGATCCCACACCTGAGTGTCAACCTCCAGCCCCTTTCCACAGTAGCGAGAGCATATCGATCATATATTGGATGAGCAGGTGATAGTTACCAGGAGTGGATCTTACCACCGCTACTTAGTGCGTTGGAGAGGGTGACCTGCCACCGAGGATACTTGGATCACACGGGCCGAGTTGCAGAGGATAGATCCGGACCTACTGGAGCGGTACCAGAGTGATGCAGACCCTTACTCGATAGGGTCGAGTTTCTCCCACCCAAGGAGAATTGGTGCGGACACTAGAGCACACGAGCGGCACGAGTCGGCGAGCCACCGATACCGTACGCGGAGCACCACCCGAGCTACATCGGCTTCCATCTGGCTCGGAGATAGCTTGGAGACTCCCCCTTGAGTCTCAATATTTATAGTTTATTGGGACTTTGTTTGTGTGTATTGTGTGTTTTATTCGGATTGTAAGAGGGGTTTATGTGTAATTTAGGACCACCCGGGTCCCACGGGCCCCCCTACCTCTTTGCCATTGATCCACCTCATCTCTAGGGCCTATGTGGGGTCAGTCAACCTTCCAATACTGGGCTTCTAGAAGAGTGGACCAAGGGGGGGACAAAGGGAACAAAATTTCAAAGTTGGAATGGCCTTAAGTCAAGGGGGCGCCCCCTTTATATAGTATTATATGAGGATTTGAATTTTTATTTTATTTGATTCCAAATCACATGGGAGAAATAAATTTGAACTCCCTCTTTTACCCCTCCCCAACCCTAGATCTAGGGATAGAACTAGTCTTTTTGTATTTTCTATAAGAACCTTGTATTTCTATTTTGTGTGGAATTAATGCATATGAAAGTCAGAAATTTGTTGGATCAAGCAAGGGCCGCCCCCTTCTCTCTCTCCTCTCTCCCCCTTCAGCAGCTAGGAAGGCTGTGATTCTGAGGTGTGAAGCCTCCTCTATCAGTTCCGGAGATTGTCGTCGTCGCCGCCGCCGTCGCCACCTTGCCGCCATCGCACCACCGTCGTGTTCGCCGGAGTTCTGTCCATCCAGGATAGATCCCCCTTCCATGAATTTCTGCTCCCAGCCACGGACTCTTCTTGAGCTCAAACTTTCAGGGTGAGTTCCAGAGGTTCCCCCTACGTCCCAGAAAAATTGGTTTGGTCTCTAGTTTCCGATTTCCATTTTTCCATTTTCATCCATCTTTTCCTTCCAAATCTGCCTATTTTCAATCAAGATCCATAGCCACCCTGAGTTTCCCATCTCCGGACCTCCTTTTGATTTTTGCTAGAACCCTCAACATTACTGGAGGTTCTACCCACCATCCCCACCACCCAAGAATTTTCGTGGAATTTCCACAGGCCTCCATAGGGGTGTAAACGGGTCGGATCCGGATCGGATCTTTTAAGATCCGAATCCGGATCCGATAACTATAGATCCGAATCCGGATCCGAATCTGAAGTAATACATTATTTTACATTCGGATCTAACCCGAAATCTTGGTATGAAAATCTTTAATATGTAATTATTAAGAGAATCCGAATCTATTGATATTGAATTCGGATCCGCATTTTCGGATCTACATACAAAGCATCACATTGCACCAAAACTCATGTAAACTATATATTTTCGGATCTAAATTTTCGGATCTACATACAAGACCACTACCGGAGACCAAATTAGTTGGATTGCTTCAAACTGAACTAATTCTTTTACATAAAAAATCTCATGCAATCACTTGAATCTTCAAGACTTTTAACCAAGCCTGTTGGATCCACAAGGGTTATCAATTCTTTGCTTCGTTCTGTTGGTGAAACTGAGCATTCTTGTAAAACCACATCCATAGTTTGGGAACCAATAACAGTGCAGCAGTCTCCGAACTCAACATACTTTAGTTAGCTATGAACCAATAATGGTTACCATCAGATAGAGTTTGGGAAAAGAATGACCAGAATACAAGAATAGAAAAGATAAAGATGCAAGAAAGCTTATACAAAGTGGCAATCTCCTTGAGGATTCCTAAAATAGCCTCCTGAGCTTTCTACTTGAAAGAGCCTTAGTTAAATGGTAAATGAAAAATGTTGCTTCATAGAAAAGCAAAATTGTTGCCTCTAAGTAATCCTGGCATTTACAAAATAACTATTGTCTTGTCCAAATACTAAATATAAACATTACACAAATCCAATCCGAATCCAGCTCATCACTAACTATAACAAGAATACACCCACTGACAATTGCATCAAACAACCTGGCAGCTTTGTCCCCAAATGATTAATAGACCAGAAATAAAGTGGAAAAGAAATTTGTTTCAAAACATTCCTGAAAGTAAACCTGAAATTAGTCAGCTATTGCAGAAGAAATGGCCTTCTCTACAGCCGGGTTCATTGAACGCACCAGAGCAGATCCTAACACATCAAACAGCCAACATAAACTAGTTCAAAAGTGCTTTGGAATAAGGCCATTATTTGTGGCTTTTGTTATGAATGATAACTTCATTATCTATAGACAACAGTATGTATACATACCAAGATTTAACGATTAAGGGAAACTTGTTTAAATCAGCATATGTCATTTCCTATGAGCAAAGAACACAACTGGATGGTAGATTTTCCCTTTTCAATGGCACTACCCCCTAAGTAATGTGCTCGGCAGCACTTTTAACTACCAAAGAAAGTCAAGCTAAAGCTCTTCAATCAATTTAACTCCATATGTACATGTACATGCATATCTAGTCAAGTTTTTTGAGAAGACTAATAACATCATCCCTGGTATATAAATCATCTCCAAATGGCAGAACAGAATCAATATCATAGTTTTTTGAGAAGACTAATAATAGGAATATATTGGACAAGTACCTGATAATCATTCCACAACAAGGATATCTCATCTTGATAGTATTCAATTCTGGACCAGCTTCTGAAATGTTTAACAGCCTTGGTAGCTGTTGCCAGTTCTTTAGGCAACTTCTTGATAATCTTAATGTCATTCTCCAAAGTATTCAATTCCGGACCAGGGATATCTCATCTATCAAGATCTGACCAAACAAGATATTGCACCTAAACGGGTACCTTTATAGGTAAATAATAAACACAAATTTTTGGATCTGAATTTTTGGATCTAAATATTAAACACAGTATTGCACCTAAGCTCATACCTTTGTGGGTAAATAACAAGCACAAATTTTCAGATCTGAATTTTCGGATCTAAATAGTAAACACAAGTAAAAATAGTAATTGCATATGTATTATGAAAGATATCTCCAAAGGAAACTACTTCATGGCTGTCAACATAAGTTACATTTCCATCTTCATTTACAACCCTCTCAAAGTCTAACCAAACTTTTGACCTCAACTTTCTCCCTCTATGGGAAGATTCACCACACGGTTGAGTAACACTTGCTTCTGTATTATCTACATCAACTTATATATTCTCTGAACCACTTGCCATGATTTCAAATCAAAATGACAATATAATCTACACCCTTCACAATAGCAAAAAAAAACCAGAAATAATTAAAACAGTAGAGACCAGCAATCATAATATTCAGACTGCCATTCACATAAGCTGGTACTCGGTGGAGGTTCGAGTCCAAGGACTCTCCTCACGCAAAGTGTGCTGCTGCACACCTTTTGATATACCAGTCACACAAAGCAAACCACTGAACTTCAGAAATCAAATCTGAATTGTACTGAATTTTCTTTTGGGAATCATTAATTAGAATCATGCTTTGGAAGAACCGTAGAGTAAGATTTTTCTACACAACTTATAATCAAGTAGCTAGTATTTAATATCTGCAATAGAGAGCACATCAATTCCAAGGCTTTAGATGTTGTATTTGTGTATCTACATAATATTTCCAGCATCAAAAGAAGGTCATATTAAGCAAAAGTATATAATCAAGTAGCTGGTATTTAATATCTGTAATAGAGAGCACATCAATTCCAAGGCTTTAGATGTTGTATTTGTGTATCTACATAATATTTTCAGCATCAAATAGACACCCATAGAATGAAAAACGTTCAGAATAACATAGAAATGAGAAGTCACATAGAAGAAATTTATCAAGAAATCAACAAATTATGAGTATGGACACAGATACAGTACGCAGATGGCCATTGACTGAACTCTCCAAGAGCTATCATAAACAAATTATTTGTCTACCAATATCAAACATCCAAGATTTCTGGGCAATACTATCATGCTACTACACGGCAATGAATGCCAAATACTCCAAAATTTTATCAATAGTAACCTCCATGACCAAAAAAATATATATCCCACATACTCGTCTAAGCATAAAAAATATATTTTATCAATAGAGAACCGAAGAAATATGATGTTTAGGTTATTTGCAAAGAATTTGGCATTGAAATAGCTCAACACGATACCAAGATTCATTTACGCCACCTCGAGATTGAAGATTTTGATTTAAAGGATGATCAAGGAATGCTACCAGAGAATGATAGGAGATACTGGGTAGAAGTCTAGAAACAATATGAGAAGTGGTCGGTTAGAGAGAAAATAAAATGGAAACAAAGAGCTAAAGAAACATGGTTGAAAGAGGGAGACAAAAACACAACCTATTTTCATGCAATGACAAATGTTAAGAAGAGGAAAATTCATATTGAAAACCTCAGAGTGGGTGATAGAATGGTCGAGACGGAGGCAGACATTGAAAAGGCTATGCTTGATTATCTTGAATCATTATTTAAGGAGGGAGAACTTTGGAAACCACAGATCAGCAATGATTTAGTGCAGAAAATTTCAGATGAGGAAGCTGACCAATTAATTAAACTATTCTCTAAGGAAAAAAATCAAAGCAACAGTTTTCAGCATGGACCCAAACAAATCACCAAAAAAAACAAGCTTTCTAGGAACGAACAAGAAGAATAAATGTCAAATGATGACAGGTAAATTCTCAAAAATGTCCATAAAAATCAATTCAGGATTAAAAAGAGGCACTGAATAATCATACATAAAAGAGTAGCACGTCTTGTTGAATAAGAAAAACAAAAATAAATGATCAAATGGCCAGATTACAGGTATGTAACTTTGAATGAACAGCATCCAACTTGAATCAACTACCATGATCATGAAGGATACTCAGGAGCCCACGAGAAAACATAAACAGTCGGGGAAAGGGTATAAAGAACAGGCATACTTGTAGAACAAAAAATGTCTGGAAAAACCAACTAGCCACTGAGCAAGGCACAGACAAAACTTTTCTTAAAAAAAAAAGGCAAAGCAGAAAGGACCCAGAAAATCTCAAAAGAGACACCCTTTTTACTACAAAAGCATCAACCAAAACAAACCCGGAAGTGGAAGCAAAAACATGATTAACATCCTCCTATCGGCACTGTAGGACGAATGGAGAACACATAGGCAAGGCAATAGAAGAACGACGAGAAGAGGTGGGTTTGTGGGGAGGTGCGAAACACAAACCGGTCTTGATGGAGGTGACGCGGAGGCCGCATGCCTTCAGGACAACACCGATGCTGCTAGCCGTCACCCCTTTGCCCAGCCCGCTCACCACCCCGCCCGTCACCAGCACGTACTTCATCCCAGAAATGCCCCCGCCGCCCAGCACCACAGGAGCCACAAAACCCACCATTAGAGCCGCGTACTAGAGCATCGATGAGAAACAAGAAGAGCAAAACCTGCAAGCATCACCTTTAACAAAAGATATACGAGAAGAACTCATACACAAACACAGGCAACAGCCATATTTTTCGGTGCCGAAAGGGGAGCAGGGGATGTAGTTCGTGCTGAGGAGGGGCCGCTGCCTGTGGGCAATCGTAGAAGGGGATCAAGCAAGAACATCGCCGTATCAGTAGAAACCCTAGAGGGTAGACAAGAGAGAGAGAGAGAGGAAAGAAAGAGGATTTGGGGCGAGGGGTGTCTTGGGGAGGACTGCTGCGCCTGCGGTTGCTAGAGCGGCGGCCTCACCTGATTCGTCGGGGCCTACTGGTGGCGCTGGTGATGGTACATCTGGGCCGCGTGATCCGAGGGGGGGAACGCCAGCGGCCTCGCCTGGACGACAGCAGCTGGGAACGTCAGGATGGCGGTGGGGCAGCTGTTCCGGAGGTACCTCGCGAGGTGGCCACGGTGACGAGGTGGTGGTGGTGGCCAGCGTGCACACGGGCGACAGCGGCGGAGCCGGGCTTGGGGGGACCGGATCAAACCCTAGAGGGAGGCCGCGATGCACCGATGATAGAGATGGGGCTGCTCGCCCCGATAGCACAGGCTTTATGGCGACCCGATGTCCGATCCGAAATCTCTATTTTCGGATCAAAATATTTTGCCCCGAATAACACACAGGTACCTCACCAGAGCAGCTCCGAATCCGATTCGAATCTGAAAATAATTTCAGATTCGGATCGGGTTTTGGATCCTAAAGATCCATTGACACTCCTAGGCCTCCACCTATTTTCTCAAAATCATTTTCAGATCCCCTTCAGTTCTGTCTGCTCCTGTCCAGATCCGACCACCCGCCAGTTTAAAATAGCTTTCCCCATGCAAATCTACACCAAATCGATCATAATAATTATTGCCATTTTTCTCTCTCTCCCCTCTACAATGCTCATGAAGAGCTCGAGGTCTGAATCTGAGGTCTACCCCACGGTCAAAGGCAGTTCTCAGGAAACTTTCCTGCTGCCCTGAGATTTCGGGCACTATCCAACAGCAACTTCAAAAATAGACTAAGGCTAGATCCGTACAGATCCAGTTTGTTTCTCTGGCCCCAAGTCAGAGTACTTCAAAAGAGCTTTCCAACGATATCTTCTATGCTTCAATCCGACATCAGGATTGATCGTAGCAGCCAATCTTGTCGGATCGCGTGCTGTAAAACAGAAGCACAAGTCCGTGGGTAGCAACTCCAAAGCTTGGAGATCGGAGTCGATCGACCTCTGACTGGCGTTTTCGGCCGACCGTCATCAAGGGAGACGCACCACTAGGGGTCACCATCACAGCGGGACCCACCCCACCAGACCCGGAGGATAGTGCGGTCCGTGGGCCCCACGGACCCGTAGATCGCGCCATCCGGAGAACACCAAAACGCAGATTCGGCACCGATGGAGCGACATCAAGATGCTGCCGGTCAACCCAATTGTCGCGACTCCCGGGCCCCACATGTGACCTGTTACCTCCCTGCATGGAGTGGGTCAAAATTATTGTACCGCTGTAAAAGTGTTTAGCCGGGAGTCCGCGATTGGCCGGGGTTGTCTTCCCCACGCCGGGAGCGTGGAAGTAAAGATCGTAACTTCTTGGCATTACTTTGCTTAGCTAGTATATGGTCATATGCCGCTGTGAGAGCATAGGATACTAGCTCGTGAGTCCATGTCACCGCTGTGAGCGAGAGAGTGACCCGTCCCGTGACTCGATCCGAGCACGGAAGTGAGTCGGACTACCCTTAACTCTGCCGGTTCCTCAACCGTACACGATCCTCGTTTCCCTCGCTTGGGACGACGAGTGAGCTTACGTTTCTGTTAGCGACGTATAGCCCATAGGAGCTCTTAGTGTCGGGCCTAATGTCTCTCCCATCGTATGTTGCTGGTCGGGTATGCATTTAGAGTTCGAGGTCCATATCACTTAGAGTCGGTCCCCGTGTCCGTCCCGCATCAAATGTGGCTTTGGACTCGATCCACAAGCCTTTCTCTGATCAGATATGGACTGATTCCTCCTTGGCTGCTCTCACTCTCTCTCTCCTCTCGAGCTCAGATATGGAATTCTAGTGCTTTTCTAGAAGGGGGCTCTCCGATCTTCTCTTCTCTCTTTTCTTCTCTTAGGTTCTCTTTCTTATTAGGCTCTCACTCTCTCTCTGATCTCTTTGAAAATCTTCTACTCAGCTCTCTCTTGCAGCTCTCTCAGCACGTAGCAGCAACCCCTTTTGCAAGGAGCTTGGGCGGTATTTATAGAGCAAAAATAGATAATTTCTGAATAATCTGAATTTTTGTGCTGATTTCCTATTGGTCCATGTGTGAAGGAGGAATATTCTCTCCTGGGACCTTTCCAGAACCCAAGGCACGTGTCAGGGATCATGTGCCTATGATTGAGTTTCGCAGCCACGTGACCAACTTAAGTTGCACGTGCTGCCATGTCCAAAAAAATATTTGTCGACTTGAAATGACTTTACTCGACCTATCTGTGCTTGGATGCAACCTGCCATCAGAGATCTTCAGTTGACATGCTTTCCTCTATTAGCTTGGTTTGAAGACACTTTCCAGCCCATGCTTCATGTGTTTTACCCATGGAGAAGTACTCCTGCATATGTTTACTTGAGTTAGCTTCTTCTGCTGACTTGCTTGCGCTAGACTCGACTTTCTTCTGCTGACTTGCTTGAATATTTGTTGACTTAAATCCACATCGGCCTGCTGACTCTGGGCTAAGTCTGCTAATTTTTGTTGCTGCATGCTGTTGTTGCTGTTGTTGCTTGATGATGTATGCTGCTACTGTTGCTGTTATTGCTGGCCTTGTTAATGCCTACTGGATCACCAATTAGGTCAACCTACCATGAAGGTTAGGTCGACATACCCTAACCTCTAATAGAGCTATTTGTTTTGGTGAACCAATGTAGGTTGACACACTTCTGATGTGTGTCGACACACTCTGACCTCAGTCGACTTAGTGTAGATACCAAGTCGACTTGTTCTTTGAACTTTGCAAGATCCAAGCTTCTGGAATATTGTGAGTCGACCTAGTAATGAGCTTGCGTCGGCCTATCTTTGTACTGGAACTTAAAGTTTATTTCTCTTCGACTGAACTTGTAGTGTCTGTCTGATATGTCGACCTATCTTTCTGTGTGTGTCGACTTGACTGAACTTGTAGTGTCTGATGTGCCGACCTATCTTTCTCTGTGTGTCGATCTGACTGAACTTTGTAGTGTCTAATGTGTCGACCTATTTAAGCTTTTGCTAAAGTTGATATTCTTTGACCTGAACTCCAGATAATGTTGACATCATCAAATCTATATTAGACTCATCAATGAGTCATAGTCAGACATCATCAAAACCAGGGACACAATAGAATCAAGTTATGACAAGAATAAACGAATAATGGAAATGGATGAATAATGAGAATAAAAATCCGTGATCACCATTGAAGTACTACCAACAAAAAATACCAATATGGAGCTAGTACCTCGGAAAGGGGGGGCCAAGGGATGGCTGGACTTGAACATGGTCTTCAATCAGGGTGCGTTAATGAATACGCCGACTGTAGTGGCTATGATATATCAATCAATGCAGGGTTGTAGATTCTTTCCTCCTCGCTCTCTAGCCGGCCAGAAAATGAGGGCCTCATGTCCGAAGATTGTTCCTGCTCCTGCTAAGACAAAGAAAACACGCAAAAAAAACCCAATGAGACTGGATTAAGCGTAGAATCTATTAGAAAAATCAAGAAACATGCAAAAGGATGGGGAGATACCTGGAGGGCTGCTTTTTAAACCCCTTAAACGGGTAAAAGATAGTTGGTGGGTGTGTGTTGAAACTAAATGCAAACTAATTACAAGGATGATGGGATAATATGCGAAGAGAATGGAGGGTGACTATGATGGATGGAGGAGAACAAAGGAAGAACGAAGTTAAAGATGAAAGAAGAAGATCCCTGGTTGATAGATAGTGGAAGGCAACGTCCGAGAGCAATAACACCTCCCCACGAATCGACTGTTGCATCCTCCTCAACCATAGGGCGAGGTGATGAATTTATAGAGGCAAAACTCTAACCCGAGGTGTGCGAGAACACTGGAATCCGACGGCCCAAATCGTGTCAATCCTTCCTATATTTGAGCTGATCGAATCATGGAAGGATTGGGGAGCTTTTCCGATTGAGGAGATCACCTCCGGTCTTCCAAAAATCGAGCATAGTTGCTATTTTTGATTGGAGAGGCCAAAACTGGAAAGGGGTTTTTGTTTGAGAACACGGTCACCATTGTGATCGCGGCTCTAAACGAACGCGACGCCACGATATGCCGCGATGGTGGTGATTAATTCAGAAAGAGATTTTGGAATTTATGATAAATGCGGTGTTCCTATGGGGTGTGTCTAAGATAGGTGGTAGGACATAATGCGGACGGAGTTCTTACCGCATTCAAGGTAGGCGATGAAAGCTCATATAAACTTCAGGAGAGTGGTTTTTAGGAGGGCAAGGTGTTATGCCTACACATAGTGTACCACCAGTAGACTTGGGATGCGTTGCACAAAGTTTTCAAAGATTGGTGCAAACTGTGCATTTGCAGACCCAAACTCAAGCAATGATGCAAGTCCAATTGCAAGTTAAGATGCAGGATCAACATGATAGGATAGCGGGGGCTGATTTGATGGAGAAATTTAAGAAGATGAGTCCACCTTCTTTTAAGGGGGAGAGCCAACTAAACATTGTTGAGAGCTGGATAAGAGAAGTTGAGAGATTTTTAAAGCTATTAGATGTGCCGAGCAGGATAAGGTGATACTAACTACCTTCATGCTTAAAGATCGAGCAGATGAATGGTGGAGCTCTGCATTTAGAACTACTTTCAGGGGTAGAGATACAAATATTGGCTGGGAGGAATTTGTTGATATTTTTCATGCAAAATTTTCTACCACAACATGTGAAGGATAGAAAAGAAGTGGAATTTATGACTTTAACTCAAGGGAGCCTATTAGTTGCATACTATAAAGCCAAGTTTACTGAATTAGAAAAGTATGCCCCTCATATTTATGCAGATGAGTCAAGGAGAGTGAAGAAATTTGTTAGAGGACTGATAAGCAACATTAGAAGCAAGATTGCCATCATTCATCATTAGACAACGATAGCTGAATGTGAAGAATTCCAAGAAGAAAGGAAGATGGACAGGGCTAAAAGAAGTAATCCTCATTCGACTATGAGGAAGGACAAAGGAAAAAAGATGGCACTTCCAGATGTAGTTCAGCAAACAAGGAGAGGGAATAAACTAATTTGTCGCCATTGTAATAAATAGCATGGGGGAGAGTGTTAGAAGGTTCTTGACAAGTGTCACTAGTAGAAAAATTATAATATAAGGTAAAACTTGTCTACCTTTTAAAGTGTAAACATCTGTCGTCTATTCTATTAGAAGGAGAAAAGAGGGTAGATTATATTCTGTCTCCTATTAGATTGTCTTCTATTCGGATAGAAGACAGAAAGTATATTTTAGAAAGTAAAAAGTTGTCAAAATAGGTCATTAGAAGATAAAAATTTCTACCTTCTATACTAATATCAGAATATCAACTATTATCTTTTAAAAGGAATCTTGCTCTCTATATAATTTGATGTATTTAATGATAGATCTTCTCAAATTTTTTTCTCGTGAATTAAATTTAATGACAAATACAATTTTCTTCCAAATATAGAACGAAAATATTTTCTCACGAAAGAAGATTACAAGATTTAAAATATAGTATCAAATGACAAAAAGATACAAAGTCATAAGTTACAATGTGACATCCATATTATTATGATAATATGCACTCAAAGTGTATTTTAGATACACAACTCCATTCATAAATGATAAAAAACACCCACAACTATCCAAGTATAACCACCACATAATCTTCGTAACTTTATAACCATCCATCATCTTCACTTGAAAGTACCGAAAAAAAGATCAAAAATTATTTTTAAAAAGATATTATAAAAAAGTTAAACCCCCGTATAAGCATTGCTTTGAAAAAACAAGGTTCGCTGAAAGACCGACCGTTCCTTTAACACAATACGCTTGAATGCTGGCAGGACCCCACTCGATGAAATTAACAAGCTTTCTTTCACATATCCTCTGTAGACTCTCATGCACCTGTTCAGAGAATCAATTATATACCACAATGGACATGCAGTAAAATATCTAGAAAAGTGACACCCAAAAAATGAAGAGGCACTGCACCAAGAGAGATTGCACTTCGAAGCTTAGAAAATGCTCGAGAAAAGAAAACTAGCTGTCCCAGTGGCATCTGAACATTGACTCACACACACACACACACTAATCATCTAGAATATGTAAGTGGGAAAGTATGCTTGACACCCATCGACGTGTAGAGATATTCATCCAGAAAAGGTACATGGGAAGGTCTACTTCAATAGGCTATCATTCTCAAGATGAGCATCAATAGAAAAACGATTCTTATAAATACCAAACAAACACAGAAACCATAGGGACTTCCCAGATATGACTGATAAATTCTTTCAAATTTAAGTTGCATATGGTCAAGCCAATTTTGGAGCCTTTCTTTTTTCTTCACTAGCTTAGCAAATTTGTTTTCATTGTACACAGCCTGATAACAGACGAGCGGCATATGAACATAATTTTGACTAGCAAGGTGTGGAGCAGTACCATGCAGCAACATCCAAATAAATCTATGTAATATATCTAATTTGATTCATCAACTTAAGAATATTACATATCTGATAGAACGATTGAATTATATTGAAGCTGATCAAGTTCATAAGTTGTTGACACTTGGTAAGTGTTAATGCTGTCAATTTGCAGGTTGCTTGGATACACTTGAATGTTCTGCATAACGTATGAAAATCGTTATATTCTGCATCATGCAATTTACATAAATAAATCACAAGTGGATTCTCTCATCTGTATTGGATTTGTGGTGTGGTTAGAGAGTTTACATGTCATTTTCTGCTACCAATCCTTAAAATATATGGCTAAGTCTTTAAGGGATAAGCTCAGTATACATTTTTCCACCATGATGTCATGTTTAATCGTCTTTCATGGTTATGGAAAATGAGCTTTTGTTTTCCTAAACACTTAGGCAACTCCCAGAAAATAGTCTATTAGACAAATGCTGGCATTATTGAGAAATGCTCGTGACTCTCCCCCCTGTTATGTAACTGTCAACAAAAGAATGAAGCTGAATGTGTTAGTTTGCTCATAAACAAAGGCCAATCCATATTTTTGTAAGTGGAGTATCCTTGTTAGATTTAGCTGGAGGTAGTTTTCTTTCCTCTCTATATACGGGGAGGTGAAGGAAGGGAAGCTACTGAAATCATAGCTAGCCCCTCTCTGACATAAAAGAAGCTGAAAACATTTCTATTTCGGAGAGGCTCCTTTAAATGATGCCAAATATTGCACACTAATGAATGCTATTTGAAGAAGGGGTGTATGTTCTTCAAGGATGGAAGGCCAGTTTATCAAATATTATACCTTCCACTAGCACATGGAGATATGGCTCAGTAGATAATAAACAAATTCTTGTGCACCTAGAGAGGCCTGCAACAACGAGACATGTAGTTTTTGTTCTGCCTAGTGCCTCCCATGATTATGAATAGTTTTAATGAGTTGAAAGCCCTAACATCATGTGTCTAATAATTGAAGCTTATCTGTGTTGTATGTCATGAAGATTTGGAAACCCTGGTGATTCAATTAGTTATTTTGTGAATCAGCTTTTTATTTGGCAAAAAAATGGTTGAAATAAGTGGCAATTTCATTATTGGAGTTGAAATCTAGCCTGCATTCTTCTATTTGAGATTTGAATAGAAAACACAACTATTCCATTTGTTGATTGCATATTTTACAGAGGGGGGATAGGAGACAAATAGAGAGACAAAGTGAGAGAGACGGAGGATACCTCACGAGTCCATGGCGGCCGATGGAGGACAATGGTGAGTCGGCGATGGCGGACGACGATGACAATAGCTGCAGATGACCATGATGTTGGCTACAGACGGAGGCTATCGTGGCGATAGCTGCGCGCGATCATGGCTATATATGGCGACCATAGAGGCAATGACTGGAAGCAATCGTGGCTATGGGGGCCTTGTAGTGGTGGAGATGGTGCGGGGAGGTGGGAGATGGGGGCCCTGCAGTGGTGGAGATTAGGGTTTGCCGTCTCGACCAACCCGCCCGTCTCGGTCAACGGGCTGGGATGGATCGGGTCGGTCCCAACTCGGTCCGTCTCGATCCATCTCGTTCCAAGTGTGGATAAAAAAAGACTATATATATATAATATACATAAAATAATAGAATAAAATAGAAAAATATTTTATACGTATAATATAATATAATATAATATTAAATTAATAGGACGACCCGGTGACGACCCACGACCCACGACCCGGGCGTCCCGCCCACAGCCTGGGTCGAGTCGGGTCGTGCGGGTCGGGGCGACCCGCACCGGGTCGACAAACCCTAGTTTAGATGGTGTGGGGAGATGGGGGTCCTGTGAGGAGGTGGAGGATGAGGTGTCGGCACGGGATGGGGTCTCTGCGGTGGTGGAGATGGCACAAAGAGATGGGAACCCTACGAAGAGAGGGAGAGAGGGAATGGGGGAGAAGGCGGTCAGGAGCAAGGCTATGATGGCAGAGAGACGAGATGAGAAGGTGCGGCATCACAGTCGGCATCTGGGGGAATGGCAGTGGCAATGGTGATGGCGGCAATGTCGCAGCCAGTCGCGACCAGCGGCTTCATCCTTGTCATGATGGGAGAGAGAAGGACGGTGGGGGAGAGCTCTCTCTTCTGAGCCTGTCAGCCCTAACAAGTCTTGGTTGAGCCAATGCTGGGGCCTGAGTCTACTTGGGCACCCAGATTTGTTTAAACTTGGTTGGCTTCGGGGCCAACCCATCCCTTGGTTTGTGAGCGGACCCAACACGGTCCCTTTTGTTATGAGCCAGTGGTTGGAAGGAGTTATGTACTAGCACCATTGGCACAACCTTGTCAGCTATTGCCTCGGCTTGTCGGCCGTTCAAGTATACTCGGACTCCTCCGATCAACACGAATTTGCCTGAGGTAGACAGTCGGCCTTGCAGAGCACCGTCATTCCTTCTGGTGATTCTTCTTTCAACAGCGGGTAATTTATGATGACGACGCAACAATGTCATTGGTAATCCCTTGCATGCATGTTCGCCTATAATTTGGCGTGATTTAATATTAAGAAAAGGTACGTAACTTAGTAAGCTTAGGTCCCACCCAAAGGGTTATTGGCCTCGAAGCGAAGTCAGGTCATAGCCATAGCGGGGCAAACCCGTGGGCATAAACCATACTTGCGATAAGCCCTGTTTATATTCATTTTATTCACGATTCAAGGGCACCTGGTCGGGCTAAACAGTCGTAAAAGGGCTAACTCGGGAGTTCCGGCTGGGGCAATACAACACAACGCGAAGCCTAGTGGGCGACAATCGCATGAGTGACAGAAAAAACTCGTTCCGAATCATAGAATCGTAATGGCAGCAAAATTAACGAAATTTAGCCCTTAATGGGTCCAAAATGAATAGTTAAAAGTCACTATTCATTAATGCTCACTTTTTTGTCGATATCTGACTGTCTGGTAGTCCGGAGAATCTCTCCTCGAGATAGGACATAGGGGATCACTGGCTCTACTCCTGGGACGAGCATGATGGTGATGCGGAGTCAAACAGACACCCGGTGAAGTAATTAGCGCATAAAGGTGAATAGTGATCAAAATAAAAAATAAAAAAAGATTTAAATGTATGAGCATTGCACAGTCCGTGTGCCGATTAACTTCTTTTAATTAAAAGAGAAATGAGGAGAGGGGGGGACGCCGGATCATGGTGCCCCATGAGGTGCCATGATCCGGTGCACCCCACGCTAGATCAAACATTTTTTTAAATTCATCTCACATATATATATATATATATATATATATATGTTTACTTTTGTTTTTATTCTTTTATTTATTTATTTTGATTGATTTTTATTTTTTTTGGTTGTACATTTATTTTTGTGAATTGTTTTGTCATTTCATTCATTTTTTATTATTACTGAAGAGGTGTGGTCTCGCGCTGGACCTGAGCTGTGGGGATGATCACCGAATAGTGAACTGTAAGGAAGGGAAACGGATCAGAGGGCCCAGGGATGGTCCCCTGGGGTAAACCCTCCGATGCCTAAGTCAGTAGAGTAATGGTGGAAGCTATGAAGGGAGGAGGAAAAGAGAGGTGCGAGATCCCTCTACACCAAGGTGGTAAAGTGGTTCCTGCTCACGGAATTTTAGGCGTGTGTTGGCCCTTACCTTCCGCGGGAGGGAGTCCCAGGTTTAAATAGTGCGTAAGCCTCATGAGTCCCGTAAGCTGAGGAGTTTCAGGCGGGAGTTACGTCCTCATCATGGGCTCTTTACGTCCTTAGAAACTCCTGCTCATGAAGGACTCTCAACGGCAGCGTGGATAAACAATCGTCGGTTAAACCCAAGCATGAAGGGTGCCAACCCTATCCGGGTGATAGGCATAACTCGGATGAAGATAGGTCGGAGTGGGCGCTGTGCGCTTGCCTCTATCCCGATTAGGGGATAACTCGAGCATGGATCTTCCTCCGTTCTGACAGACGTTCGGGCCTTCCGAGCCTAAGGGCCGCCGAGGATGGGTTTGATCCCGAGTAATCTTATTGGGCTTTTTATCCTAAGTAGGCCTTGCTGGGCTGTCACTTGGATGAGCTGGGCCTCATTGGGTCCTGACGGACCTAGTTCGGTTGCTCTTAGATGGGCTACAGAAATTCCCCTCTCCACTTGTCCCCCTTCTACTCTTGAGCTTTAGTAAGCTCAGAAGAGTAACTGTTTAGGGTTTTGGACCAGCGTGGCTCAGGTGGGTGGAGATCTGGCGGTGTTAGTAAGCCACGTGTCGTGGTCACCTGGGCCCTTAATAATGATGATCCTGATGGATTTGAACCGAAGGGGCCCCCTTTTCTCGGAGGTTGGAACGACGCGCCGCCTTCTACATGGGATTATAGGCGTTGTGCGCTTTGCCATTGCTCCAGACTCCCCCCGTTTTTAGGGTTTAGTTCTCCTTCATGTTTGCTTTTGGGGCTTTTTGATGCGTCGTGAAGACATGACGGAAGAGTAGAGGCTTGCAGCGGCGTTTGCAGAGTTGGCGGAGATAACTACAGAGGCAGTCCAGCAGCTTCCTCTTCCTCCATAGTCTTCGGGGTCCCGGGAGTATCTTTCTTCGAGTTCCACTCCGGATTCCATGGCAGATCAGCGTCCGGATATCGAAGAGTGGGAGGGTGAGCATGCGGTGAGGGCGGCGGCTCCAAACTGCAGCGAACTAGTTTCGCCTGCCCCACAAGTTTTTCTTCGCCGCGGCTGCCGCGCACGAGTCGAGCTTGGATTCTCGTACGTGACACATCTGCACCTTCCTACTATCGTGGAAGGGTGGGTTCTGCCTTCCCTTCGAGCCCTTTGTTATCAAACTTCTCAATTTCTTTCAGTTGGCGCCCATACAATTGGTAGCCAACTCTTATCTTCTTCTTTCCGCATTTTGCATCCTCTGCCGTCAATGCAGAGTTCCTCCTTCCTTGGACCTCTTTCACTATTTTTTTGAGTTGAAGGCGCATCCCTCGGTCGGGAAGGGCTTTTATTTCATCCAAGCGAGGCAGAATAGGAGCTGTATTTCATTGTCCGCGAAGGATTCTTCGCACAAGGGGTGGAAAACTCAGTTCTTCTGGGTGGGGATCCTCTCGGTGGAGGAAATTTGGAGATGTCCCGTAATCCCCAATTTTCATTCGAACAATCCTCCGAGGCAGGATGAGTTTTCTCCGGACGTGGAGGAGTACGCGATCATTTTGCTGAAGCATTGCCAGTCCACGGAGGAGCTGGTCACTCCGGAGAACATCGAGCGATGTCTTCTTGCGCGGCTGCAGTCGTCAGGTTCGGTCACCACGAATCAATTTCTTCTTCGGATGTTGAGACCATCTCCCTTTCCTGATCATATCTTTATTTTGTGCAGACACCAGGCGGCCTGCCTTGGAGGAGGCCGTAAAGGTGATCGATCTCGGCGATGACTCGGCTGCTCCCACGGGTCGCTCCCGAGCCAGAGATAAGGGCAAGGGGGCGGCCCATGGCGAATCTTCTGGGCCGTGGGGGTCCAAGCACAAGGATCCTATGGAGGGCATGATCCGGGCAGCCATGAAGTCCAGGAAGCGGGCCAAGAAGGCCGTGGTCATTCTCGCAGTCAAAGGTGACCTTGCTGCAGCTCACCCCTCCGCTGAGCACGATGGGGCCGACCCTACTGGGTGAGCTCTCCCACCCGCCGAGCAAGAGGGGGCCGAGGAGGTTGGGGCTGCCCCTGCGATTTGTGACGATGCTGGCTCGGCTCGCCCTTCGGCCGGAGCTGAGGGGGCCGAGGGGGCTTCTGCAATTGGCAGCGGTGCTGGCCCAGCTCTCCCCTCGGTAGGAGCCGAGGGGGGCGTAGACGAGGCAGGTGACACTGGGACCACGGCCGAGATTTGGGCGTTGACTGAGGCAGGCGACGCTCCAGGTGGCGGTGCAGGTGTCAAACCAGTCCAGGCTGGGGGGTCGCAAGAAAAGGCGACGCCGACAGAAGAGGGGGTCTCTATTCCGGTGGCCCTGGAGAGGCTCGGCATCCAGGGCCCTCTATATCAAATATGTCGCGGTATAGCTGTGAAGGTGAAGGGGGGAGACAGGCAGCACTCCCCTTCCGTGGCCCTCGAGACTATTATGGAGGCCGAGGCTGATCGGGCCGAGGCGGAGGAGCAGGCGGCAGAGGCCGAGAAGTAGACGGCTGAGGCCGGATGGAGGTTAGCCGAGGCGGAGCGGGAGAAGGTTGAGCTCGCTGGTAGGGTGGGATCGGCCGGGGCGGAGGCGCTCTAGTAGTACAAACGCTCGGAGGCCTACCGGGTCGACCTTAAGGAGGCTGCCCTACCCTACTACGAGTTAGCTCTTTGCCGAGGCATCCTCAAGGGGTTCAAGCAAGGCTATGACCGGGCCGTCTCTTATGCCGAGGAGCAGGTGTCCAAGACACTCGATTTCCCATCTGAGCAATGCTATGACTCAGACTTGTCATCCTCCGGTTCCTCTGCGTCGGAGGAAGAAGATCTGGGGGGCTCTTTGTCTGAAGGGTCGCCAACTCCGGATGCCTCGAGAGGGCGCGCAACCAAGGCAGTTCCCACGCCAGTGGGGTCAGTGCCAGGGTCGGCCGTCGCCAAGGGTGCCGGGGGCAGACCGTCTGAGCCTTCCACTTCCGAGCTTCAGGGTGGGCCAGAGGCCTAATGTATCTGCTTTGCTTTCTCTTTTTGCATGTCTCTTCCTTTTCCGAAGGAAAACTTTCCTTGTTATGTAGGAAAAAAAGTAAGGCAATAGCATTATGATGAAGATTTAATTGTTTTGTATCGCCATTGTCGTATTTTGTTCAGCGTATCTGCAGTGGTTGGAAAGTGCCGATACTTTCTACGTGGATCTCGCCGAATGGTTGGGTGAGCGTCTGACAGGGTGCCTTTCCGTTTTCTCATGCTTTGAATACTTGGCTGCTTCGTGTGTCCCGCTGGGGCGGAAACGAGAAGTTTGAGGTGACCGTTTGTAGGGAGAGGTCCCTTTGACGTGTTTTCGAGGGGAGAATCATTTAAGGAAAATAGTCTCCCTTCGCCTATAAAAGGTCTGAAGGGCGTCCCTTCCTCTCCACCGCTTAGGGTTTTCCCCGATAGTCTTTCCTCATTCTTTCTTCACATAGCGTTGTGCCATTATATTTGAAGCATGGAAGACGCTTCGAAAGATGAAGCTAGCGATGACGGAGGGCAGAGGGTCTTTGCTGCTTCGGGTTTAAAGGAGGTTCGACGGCCGGCGGACAGGTTTAAAGAAGGTTCGACGTGCGGAGGCACGTCGTCTTCTTTTTATCAGTTCCGGTGGTGATTGCGAGGGGGGCGAGATGGTTGACGGATGGGGGCATCAGGCATCCCTGCCGCCCGTCCCTTCCTACTCGCTCCGTGGAGGGGAGGAGGAAGCAAATTAAGCTCCCTCCTTTCCGAGCTTTCCCTTGCCTCCTCGTCCAGCTCTGCTGGTTTCTTTTTCCCTCTTCTGCTCTTCTCATCATTTCTTTCACTCTTCGGAGGGTGCCTGCACTCTCTTCCTTCCAAATAGTTGGCAGATTGGTGGGGAGGATGCCTTCATATGCGTTCTCTCTTCCCCTTCCTCCATCTCTGTCAACTTGGAAGGTAGCCTTCTCCTTCCTAAGCCCTCTGTCACCTTTGTTCCGAGCTACCCGAGCCAACGGGGTCGACTACCCTTTATCCGAGCCAGTTTCTGCACAAGGCAAAGTCAGTGGCTGGACGCAGGAAGGTCAACCGAGTCAGCCGAGCGATGGGTTCATACGACGGCGTCAGATGGATTTTTTTCTTTTTTGACTTGTATTTTCTAGGCTTCGGCCGTTGTGATGTACAAGCGAGTTGTTTGAATAAAGGAAAGGAGGCTTTTGTTTTATTTCATGTCATTTTACACAATGCTCAGTATTCAGAAGTAGAACTTGCGTAGTGTAGTCACGTTCCAGGTCCGAGGGATGGGCTCTCCTTCCATCGTGGATAGTCAGTATGCTCCTTTCCCGAGCGTCTCGACCACTCGGTAGGGGCCTTCCCAATTAGGGGATAGCTTGCCCGCCGCCTCAAGTGGTCGAGAGGCTTCGACTTTCCTGAGCATGAAATCTCCCGGTTGAAAGTGTCTATCTCGGACTTTGGCGTTGTAGTATCGAATGAGGCGACGTTGATATTCCGTTGCTCGGATGCTGGAAATCTCTCGGAGCTCATCTGCTAGGTCGAGGTTTTCGAGCAATTTTTGGTCGTTTGCCTCATGCGAGAAATAGATGACTCGGAGGGAGGGATTGACAATCTCCAATGGGATAACAGCCTCGGCGCCGTACACCAACTAAAAGGGACTTTCACCAGTTACCGTTCTGGGAGTCATTCTATGTGACCAGAGTACATTTGGTAATTCCTCAAGCCAGCTGCCCTTGGCTTTGCCGAGCCTGGTCTTGATGCCTTTTAAGATAGTCTTGTTGGCATTTTCGACCAGTCCGTTAGCCTGAGGGTGGGCGACCGAGGTGAAGTGGTTGTGAATGTTCAGGTCGGCGCATCTGTCTCAGAAATAACGAGAATCAAATTGCCGACCATTATCGCTCACTATCACTCGGGGGATGCCATAGCGATAGATGATCGATTTCCAGACGAAACTCCAGATGACTGTCTCGGTGATTCTCACTGTGGCTTCCACCTCGATCCATTTGGTGAAGTAGTCGATGACGACGATGATGAACTTCTTCTGGGCTTGAGTAGTGGGGAACGGCCCGAGGATGTCGATTCCCCAGCGAGCGAAAGGGTATGGCTCGGATAGGGTAACGAGCTCCGTTGCCGGCTGATGGACCAAGTGGTCAAATCACTAGCATCGGTCGCAGTGCTGTACGTAGGTCGAGCAGTCACGTTGCAGTGTGGGCCACCAATAACCTTGCCATAGCAAGATCCTGTCGAGTGACCTTCCTCCCAAATGCACTCCGTACAAGCCTTCGTGAACTTCTTGAATCGCTCGGTTGGCTTCGTTAGTACAGAGGCATTTCAGGAGAGGACCGGAGAAGGATCTTCGGTAGAGAGTACTGTCCAGAATGGCGAACCGTCGAGCTTGGTACTTCAATCTTCGGGCTTCCCGGGGGTCAGGAGGCTCTTGAGAGTCTTGGAGCCACAACAAGTAGGGGGTGCGCTAGCCGCTTGGGGAGGCCTGGTCAATAGCCAGGAGCTCCAAATCGATGCTCGGTCACTCTAGCTCTTCGAGAAGGACCGATCGAGTACCCTCGTGGTCAAGAGAGGAGGCCGGCCGAGAGAGGGCGTCCGCTCGGGAGTTTTCTTCTCGAGCTATTTGGACTACCTCAAAGCTCTCGAATTGCTGTGCCACGGCTCTGACCAGCTGGAGGTATTTGACCATCTGTGCTTCTCGAGCTTCGTAATCATCGTTGACCTGGCTAGCGACTAGTTGAGAGTCAGTGTGAGTTCTGACTCGCTCAGCCCCCATCCGCCAGGCCATGCGGGCTCCCGAGATAAGGGCTTCGTACTCGGAGGCGTTGTTGGACGCCTGGAAGTTGAACTTCAAGGCGTATTGTAGCTCTGCTCCTTCGGGGGACTTCAGGAGGATTCCAGCGCCGCTTCTGGCTGAGTTGGAGGATCCGTCGACGAATAGTTCCCAGGTTGGCCCAGGCGCGGACGGAGATTTTTCTTCGGTCGAGATAGTGCTCTCAGTGATGAAGTCAACGAGCGCATGTCTTTTGATAGCCGAGCGAGACCGGTATGATATATCATAGGCCCCGAGCATGATGGCCCACTTGACGAGGCCTCCCGAGGCTTCAGGGTGGACGAGGATCCTCTTCAAAGGTTCGCCGGTCAGCACAGTGATGGAGTGCCCTTGGAAATAGGGTCGGGGGTGCTTGGCCGAGGTAACCAACGCTAGCACAAGTTTCTCGGTTGCGGGGTACCTTCTTTCAGCCTCGTTGAGCACCTTGCTGGTGTAGTAGACAGGTCTCTCGACTCCCAAGTCATTTCTGACCAGGACCGAGCTAACTGTAGACGGAGTCGCCGAGAGATAGAGATACAGGGCTTCACCTAGGACGGGCTTAGAAAGCACCGGGGGCGAAGCCAAGAACTCCTTAAGCTCGAATAATGCCCTTTGGCATTCCTCATCCCATACGAACATAGTAGATTCCAATTTGGACCCCCTCAACAGCTTGAAGAAGGGTAGGCATCGTTCGGCCGCGCGGGACAGGAATCTGCTAAGCGCAGGAATCCGCCCAGTGAGGCGTTGGACGTCTTTGATGCAGGTGGGTGGGCGCATGGCTAGGATGGCCTGGACCTTGTCGGGGTTGGCCTCGATCACACGCTGGGTGACTAAGAAACTCAGGAACTTCCCAGATCTTACCCTGAAGGCGCACTTGGTGGGATAGAGGTTCATATTGTACGTCAGGAGGGTGCTGAAGGTCTCAGCTAGGTCGGCGAAGTGATCCTTGGCCTTGGGGGTCTTATCGAGCATGTCATCAATATAGACCTCGACATTCTGGCCGAGCTGTCCTTCGAACATATATTTGACCAGCCTCTGGTACGTGGCTCCAGCGTTCTACAACCCAAAAGGCATCCGGGTGTAGCAGTATACGCCAAAGTTAGTAATAAAGGCGGTCTTCTCGACGTCTCTTGGATCCATTCTGATCTGGTGGTAACCTGAATAGACATCCAGGAAACTGAGTATTTCATTGCCCGAGGTTGAATCAACCAGTTGGTCGATGCTCGATAATGGATAGCAGTCCTTTGGTGTGGCCTTACTCAAGTCGGTGAAGTCCACGCACATTCGCCACTTTCCTGAAGCTTTTGGCACCAGGACGACATTAGCCAGCCACGTCGGGTACATAACTAGTCTAAAAAGACCAATCTTTTGTCCCTTGGTGACCTACTCCTTGATGATCGCCTGCTTCTCTGGCGTGTGCTTCCTTCTACGTTATTGTACGGGCTTCACGGTCCGGTCGAGGTTGAGCTTATGCATTACCGTCTCTTCCGGTATTCCGGGGAGTTGATTATCAGACCATGCAAAGACTCGGGTATACGCGGAAAGAAACTCTTTGTATTGCTGCTGAACCTCAGATGGTAGGTCGGCTCCAATCTTTACTCCTTGGGTTGGGTCGTCGTTTAGGAAAACCGTTAGCAGCTCACCCCCAGGCTCGGAGGTTGCGGCTTTTTCCTCGACTTCCCGGGGACCCTTGTTCTTCCCATCCGGCCTTGTGGCTTCAACCGAGATATTTAGCACCTTCTGGTCATCGCCTGCTTACCTCGGACTACCCCCACCCCATTTTTGGTGGGGAACTTCATCTTTTGGTGATAGGTAGAGGGCACCGCTTTCGTTCGGCTAAGGATTCCTCAGCCGAAGATTGCGCTGTATGCTATCATACCCTTGATCACTATGAAGTCCACCAAGACCGTAACGGTTTTGGGTGGGGTGCCGAGAATAACCGGCAAGCTTAGGGATCCCTCGGGATAAGTGGCCTGGTCATTGAACCCGCAAAGGGGGGTTCAGATCGGGCGGAGTTTGGACGGACTCTCCCCCATCTTAAGGAAACATTTGTAAGATAATACATCAGGGGCGCTTCCATTATCAACTAGAATTCTATCTACGTTACAATGGTTTATTATGGCCGATATGACTAGGGCATCGTCATGCGGGGTGGTCAGCCCTTCCAGATCTTGGTCGGAGAAGACTATGACCTGGGGCTCGCTTGGCGGGGCCTTGGGAGGCTCGACGGCTCTTCCTCGGCTATTGTCCCCTCCTGATGCGGCTCCTCCAGCGATGACATTGATGTCGACCCCGCGAGGGGCGTTGTCGATTTCCTCTGGGGTGCCTCGGTCTTCCTCACGTCCAGCCACGAACCGGGATAGGTGTCCCTGGTGGACGAGGCACTCGATCTCCTCCTAGAGCTGGTGGCAATCGCCGGTATGATGCCCGTGGTCGCTGTGGAACATGCAATGCTTGCTGCGATTGCGATTTTTTGACCTCATTGGCTCGGGTTGGCGGAGAAGTCCCGAGCCTTTGATATCTTCATATATCTCGTACACTGGAGCGGTTAAGGGAGTGTACCGCTCGTACTTCTGGGACGGCTCCTTGTGCTCTCCATCTCGGTTCCACCTTTTTCCTTGGCCCGAGCTTGACTCGGGTGCCCGCTTCTTGTCCCCCTCTCGACCCAAGCCGGTTGCGCCTCAGCATGTGCTGAGTACTTCTTCGCACTCGGCGTGGCGTAAAGCCAGAGTCACTAGCTCGGCAAGGGTCGAGGGAGGGTGGAGGACAAGTTCGCCACGGAGGTTCTCATCCCGGGTGCCCCCGGTCAGCGCGGTTATGGCCGAGGCTACATCCAGGCCGGGGATTCTCAGGGCTTCCGACTTGAATCAGTTGATGTATGCCCAGAGTTTCTCCCCTTGCGCCTGTTTGAGAGCCAATAGCCCCGCTACCGACCTCGGGGGGCCGCTACCGGCGAAACTCTCCTTGAATACTCGCCCGAATTACTTGAAATCCCGGATGGATCCGGGGGCGAGGGCCCGGAACCATGCTTGGGCACCTTGGACCAGGGTGGTCGCAAAGGCTCGGCACTTGATGGTGTCGGACGCTCCGTGAAGGGTCATCCGGGCGTCGAAGTGGTCGGCCGGGTCACCTTGGCCGTCATAGGACTTGAAGGTCAGGATTGATGTTCTAGGAGATACCTCTGCCTTCAACATGTAATCGGAGAACGGAGATTTCTCCTCGTCCCATGCCGGAGAGACATTTTGCAAGGCGCGCTCCTGCTCTGCGAAACGTCTCTCGAATTCTCGCAGTCGGAGGGATAACTCCCGCTGTCGCCGTGTTGTGGGGCTGGGAGGACTTCCTCGGCACTCTCCGGGAGCTTCAGTCTCTGGGTTTGGACGGCGTGCCGTAGGTCTTCCCCTTTTTGGCATGGAGGAGGCCTCTTGCTCCGGGGGAGGGGCTTGCGAAGGTCCCCCTGACCTGTTACGGATAATCTGCCGGCCTCGGAGGGTGAAGCGGCCTCCAGCAGTGTGCTAGGACGCGTTCTCGCGGGGAGGGCTCTCCGGAGGGGCACGTGACCTTCCATCCCTGGCCGCCTGGGTCCTCATGAGTTCCACGAGGATGTCTAGTTTTACGTTGAGGGCTTGGAAAGCGTCAGGGCCACCGTTGAGTGGTAGCCCTACCACCGCGGGAGGAGGGTGTGGTTTGTTGGCTGGGGTGTTGGCGTTGGAGGGAGGGTTTTGTGAGGCCTGAGAGGGGCCTTCACCTGCCGCCACCAGGGCCTTTCTCCTATCTCCAGCGGACCTCCTCCCTGAACTTCTTCGCACCATACTGGCTCTTTGGTCATTTCCCACAAACGGCTCTAGATGAAGAGGCGTGGTCTCGCGCTGGACCTGAGCTGGGGGGATGATCACTGAATAGTGAACTGCAAGGAAGTGAAACAGATCAGGGGGCCCAGGGATGGTTCCCTGGGGTAAACCCTCCGATGCCTAAGTCAGTAGAGCAATGGTAAAAGCTATGAAGGGAGGAGGAAAAGAGAGGCCCGAGATCCCTCTTGATGCAGGACGAGACCACGGACACGACAAGCTCATGACTGCCCCTTAACGAGGGAAGCGTCGGATGTGCGCGGTTGAGAAACCGACTGTGAGCTAGGGTGGTCGGCTCTCACTTGTGCCCGGATCGGGTCACGGGACGGTAACGCTCTCTCTCGCAGCAGCGGTGATATAAATAGAAAGCGAGCTAATTACCCTATCATGCTCTCTAGTAGTGGCATAAGTAAGTATATATGAAAATTAAGCAAAATGTCAAGTAAGGGAGCGAATGCGATACCTCCACGCGCTCGGCGTGGGGACGACGGGCCCGGCCGAACTCGTGCTCCCGAAACATTTAATACATGAATATTACAGCAATAGAAATATGCCCACTCCACGCAGGGAGGTAAAGGGCGACACCAGGGGCCCGGGAGGACCGAATTCGGGATGACGGGCAACTTCGTGTGTTGATTCGGCTACACGCGTGATCACGACCGTGGGGCCCACGTGCTGTCTGGAGGGGCCGTGTGGGACCCGGTGGCGCCGCTGTAGTGTGGACACTTAGGGAAGTGTTCCCTGGGCTGGCGGCACACCGGAACGTCGCCCGGGGGTCGGGCGGTTCCGATCGGCACCCGTCGGGTTTGCTGTCCACGGACTGGTGGTTGCTGTTTTGCAGCGCGCGCTCCAGCAAGAATGAACGCTGCGATCAGCCCCGACGTCAGATCGACACGAGACTAGCGCCGTTGGAAAGCTAGCTTGAAGTTCTTCAACCTAGACCTAAAGATGTGGCCTGGATCTTCTCAGATCTTGACGTATGGAATTTTCAATCTTCTATTGTACAGTTCCTAAAATCACAGGTCAGTAGAGAACTTCCCTGTGGATTGCCTTTGACCGTGAGGGAGATGTTCGAATCAGGGGTTGTGTTCTTCAGCAAAGTTGTTGGAATTTGAGCTGGGAAGATGGAAAAATTGGTTTGGACCCGTTTGGATGTATCTATGATTTTCTGTGATTTGTTTAGTGGAAGAAGGTCGGATTTGGGATCAGGGGGATAGAACTGTAGCTGGGACTGAGAACGATTTTTAGAAAATATGAAATGGACGAACCAAAAATTGAGAACAATTGTGGATGAAGGGGTGGATGGTTGTAACCTCCAGTAAAATTGGGCGAACTAAAATAAATCAAAAAGTGGACCTAAGACATAAAACTCAGGGCTACTGTCACTGTAGACAGTGATAGAACAGATCTGAGATTGAGAGTTGAACGAAATCGTAAGGATACGAAACGGTGGATTGTGAACCTCAATTTTTTTGTGGAGAAGGGGCTAGAAGATAGGAACCAACCCTTAAAATTTCAAATTGATCAGAACTCGTGGCTGGCTTCAGGAATTCTCGAACTACACCTCTGTCCAGCAGGATAGAAACTTGATGACGATTCCACGGCGGCTCGAAGGCGGCACGAACGGCGGCGGCGGCGGCACAGACGATCACCGGAGGTTGAGAGGGGATGATAGAAGAGGGATACACTCTAGATCTGGGGTTTGGGAAGGAAGAACAGCAAGGGAGGAGAGAGGGGCGCACCAAGCTCCTTGAACACTCACAAAAATTCTAATTTTTCCATTCATTAATTCTACTAAAATGAGAAATTACAACTCTTTATAGGTTACATGCCAAAGCCAATATCCACCCTTAGATCTAGGTATGGTGGAAAGGATGGCTGGGATTGGATGTGACCAACCACAAAAATAACATATTTAAAGGAAGCCAATTCCTAATTTTTACAACATGTGGTCAAAGAAAGGAAGGAAAGAAAAAAAAACTAAACAACCTAGCCTAATGGAGCCAAAAGAGGGGGCGCCCCCCTTCATGGTCCAAGGGCCATTCATGGGCCATGAACCATCCACAAGCCAATCCTAGACTTGGACCCTTCCAACTTAGTTGGCCCATGAGGGAGTGTAACCCAATTTGGGCCTTAAGTGCATTAATGACCCATTATGGCATAAGCTCCTTAATGGACTCTACTAATAGCAACCTAGCCATAGACTCTACATTATAAATGGCCCATTGGCTTGATATAAGCCTTACAAGGAGCCCAAATAAAAGAAATTACACAATTACAATCTCATACAAGCCATAACACACAAATACACTTCACCCGTGTATGGAAATCACCTTTGATGCCCCATCACCTCTGCACCAAGGTGGTGAAGTGGTTCCTGCTCATGGAATTTTAGGCGTGTGTTGGCCCTTACCTTCCGCGGGAGGGAGTCCCAGGTTTAAATAGTGCGCAAGCCTCATGAGTCCCGTAAGCTGAGGAGTCTCAGTCGGGAGTGACGTCCTCATCATGGGCTCTTTACGTCCTCAGAAACTCCTACTCATGAAGGGCTCTCAACGGCAGCGTGGATAAGCAATCGTCAGTTAAACCCAAGCATGAAGGGTGCCAACCATATCCGGGTGATAGGCATAGCTCGGATGAAGATAGGTCGGAGTGGACGCTGAGCGCTTGCCTCTATCCAGGTGAGGGGATAACTCGGGCATGGATCTTCCTCCGTTCTGACCGACGTTCGGGCCTTCCGAGCCTAAGGGCCGTCGAGGAAGGGTTTGATCCCGAGTAATCTTATTGGGCTTTTTATCCTAAGTGTGCCCTGCGGGGCTGTCACTTGGATGAGCTGGGCCTCGTTGGGTCCTGACGGTCCTAGTTCGTTTGCTCTTAGATGGGCTACAGAAATCCCCCTCTCCAATTACAATTATGATTTTTTATATTGTTTATTCTTTTTATTTATCAGCTTTAGGTCTGGTGAAATTTCGGCAGCACCTCCCCCAGACCCGGGTATTTTGGGTGATAAGAAGCGGGTGCTCATCCACGGGAAATCTAGGATGGTCCCTTAAACGGCCGAATGTGCACGAGCAGCGACATCCGGAGTCATCCCTGGCACCGTATCCCCGAGGGCCAGCCTACTAGGGGATCAGAATTGCCCAGATACTTCAAAGGGAGCTGAAGGGGCATCAGATTAAGAAAACTAAAATTAAATCTTATTGGGCCTAAAGTGAATAGTTAAATATTACTATTCACAAGTGCCCACTTTTTAACCAATATCTTGTTATTCGGCGGCCAGAATGACCTCCTTGTGGCAGGGTGTCGGAGATCATTGGTTTTGGCCCCGGAACAGACGGGTTGGCGGTACGAGGCCAAAAAAATGGTCCCACAAAAAGAAATGATGAGTTTAGTGAATAGTGATAGTAATAAACAAATAATAAAAGAAGTTGAAAGCTTCTGCCGTATCAGTTTGCAACATTGCACTGGATCACTTGATGACCACCCGCCATAGTGATGCCAATGAGTAAGATGAGCGCATGGGCTGCAAGGCCTAAATCCCTGGCCAGTTTTCCTTCCCACTGATGGACTGTAGAGGGAGGAATAATGGGGTCAATGGAGTCTCAGACCACATGCCATACTCGCGTCGAATCACCCATTTCAAGCACGCCGGTTCACCTGAACCCAAAATATAGCGTCGTAATCCTCTATGGAAACCAAACTGCAGGGGGGGCAATGAGGGAGAGGATCGTATAAGCTGTTCAGACCGAAACACTAGCCATCTTTCCCCTCCCACTGATGAAGTATAGAGGAAGGGTAGATGCCTAACGCCCCCACCCACCGAGGGTGGTATTTGAAATGGTTGGAAAGGACGATGTAACATACGGTTCTGGCTTCGTAACAGAAGGGGGGAAGAAGGGATTTTAGGCCTCTAGCGCCTTAGGGTCCCACTCATTATTCAGAGCAAACTCCAAGAATAGAAGCATAGGAGGGAAAGCTGGGATCGACAGACACCCACGCTCAAAACCTCGCAAAGATTATGATCGAAGTATCATCAATGAGGGAGGGGAGGCGTTCATTGCATAAAAGAAATATAAAAGAAACAAAATCTGCAAGAGGCTAAACAAACCCAGAGACAAGATCAAATCATCGAACGCCTTTACTGCCAAGAAGGAAAAGAAAATACAACGTGTAGCCCCTAGTCGGGCATAGGAAACAATGGGAACCCACCTACAGGGAATCGATCATAGAAATCCCTTTCCTCCCCCTCTCTCTTTATCTCTTCCTCTCTTTCGCTCTGCGGCTTCTTCTCTTAGGCTCCCAGGTGGCTCTCGTCTTCTTCAGATTGTCGCTGTGTATCTCTTCCACACCTCTCTCACGGATCTTCTCAGCCCAGCCTAGCCCCCTGTGGATATCCTTTTTTCTTCGTGTATCTCTTCGTTTTGATTTTTTTCACCGTCTGTGTGATCTCTCTTTTTTGTGGCTTCTTCTTTTTTCTTCTTCTGCCATCCTCCTCTTTCTTTCCTTCCTCCCTCGCCCTTTATATAGGGGTGCAGGAGGGCGCCAGATGAGGGTGCGCGTGGGCGCACCGGATGAGGGCTAAGGTGGCCGCCAGTTCAAGCTCCCCCCTTCTTTTCCTTTTTCTTCTTTTCTTTTGTTCTTTTGTTCTCTCTCACTTTTTTCCTTTCTGATGCCCGGGATTCCATAATCCGGCCCGCGATGGTACGTCTTCAGTGGACTCTTGGCCTCCTTTGATTCTAAATCCAATTCGTCCATGGAGACATAAATTTATGATGACACGGTGTCACATATGAAGCATCCTTGTTGAAGTTTGGCCGTTCCGACCTCTCCTTGTATCTTTTTGCCGCCGGGTTCTTACTATGGATCCCACAGTAGTATACCTTAGGAACACCTTAACTTCTCACAATTTCTGTCATATTGTGGTATATTGTGGCGTTTAAATTTTTAGACGTCAACAAAGATTCGAGTAGGGGGTGCCGGATGGGGCTCCCGCCTCTCTCTTCTTCTTCTTCTTTCATTATTTTTTTCTTTTTTTTGGTTTCATTTCTTGTTCTTCTCTTCTTATGTTCCAGTGTTGGCACTGCAGGTTGTAGCTTTGATGAGGGTGCCGGTACGGTAGATCCCCCTTTTTTTCTTCTTTTCTTTCTCCATCTTCCTTCTTTTCTCCTTTGCCTGATGCGGGACTTTGCAAAATATTTCTGTTATCATTTCAGGCAATTTTCTTTTAATTGCCCTTGTTCGGCTCGGCGAGGATTGCTTGTCAATGCCAAATTTTAGGTGCCAACAGGCCCATAATCCATAGGTCCAGGATCATAGTGATGGCTAGAACAGAAGGATTTCAGGGATTTGGTAGAGTATTAAAGGATTCTGACCAATTAATGGAGAGGGTCGTTTCCTCGATGTAAGATTATTTTTGACTGTGTAAGCCATGTCGATTGCCATGCCACTGCTCGAGGCATTGTGATCTGTGGCATCGAAAGAATAGAGAGTTGGGAAAATATGACGGTAGGTGTACCGGATGAGTACCCTATTCATCCAATAGAAGTAATGACGAGTAATTGGTGGTGACCCAATCGGAAGTAGGAAATGAAATAGCCTAATAGAGGATAAGGATGCGATGATCAGAGTCGGTAAGCTAGGTGCTCGACTTGTGTTAGAAGTTATGTCCTCGGGATAGAATTGGGATCCAAGAAAAGTCAATATAAAGAAAGGATTTGTGGGTCCCAGTTGGTAGCTGTGAGTGGTTGATGAGGCTAGTTGAATGGTCGGCTGTGATAACACCTGAAGGGGCCCAGTTGAGTCCGAGACTTTCAGAATGATGCAGGAAGGGCCCAGTTGGGGCAAGGATCAGTGATGTTTGGAGATCCGTGTAGATTGGTTGTGATGCCATCAACCAGATTATATATTATGGTAAAAAGACAGCACTTGTCTATCATGGAGACATGTGCCGTGGATTGCTAAGGTTACGTCCTGTGGCTCCATGGTGAGAGCGGGGCCGGGGTTGACAAGTGTCCATTTAGAATAATTGAGATGAAGGATTTGATGAGACTGTGTAATGGATGATGCCTAAATATGGAGGTCCCGGGAGAGATACTGTTAAATGGGAGCCTTGGTCTCGTGGCCAACGTGGGAGGAATTCTGTCACGCCCCGAGATTTCAGCGGAAACAAGTCAAGAACATGAACAGTCGGCAAAGTAAGCCTCTAGCTAGTAAGACAATCATAGTGCCACATTCATTCACACAAAAGCATAAGTAATGTACGCAACAACATAAGACCATAACTTCAACTTTTTTGAAAATAATCAGAGTTACAACTGACATTGACTCTCTTGACAACACGGCTTACTAGACTCAAGAAAATAGAAAATTACATAGACATGATGAACTTCACCGACTTTTACAGTGAATGATTCCAAATTGGCATAATAGACTCAAGACTTGCTAGGGTTCTTCTCATTCTTCAATCACTCTTGGAACCACCACTTGAATGATCCGACTCCGATCCACCAGTGCTTCCTAAAAAGTTGGAGAAAGTAGGAAGTGAGCACACTCGCCCAGTAGGTATCTTCATGTCATCAAGTCGGCATAGTTTACATGCTTAATATTTTAGCTCTAGAAGGTAAGATAATGAAACAAAAAGTGATAAATCATGTGGTAAAAATAATAGTAACAAGTAGCAAGACTAATTGTAAAGTGCAACATTATGATTCAAGAATGTATGAGTATAATCTAGCAAGAATATAAGTTGGCCTTTCAATCAAGAATGTACTATCAATCACAAGAATGTACTTTTCATAACTTTAAGAAGGCTATGCATGAGAAAATATTATCATGTAACAAGTATGTAACGAGAATGTACTTTTCAAGCAAGCATATAATTTCATGAATTGTCTCGTGGACTTGGCTAGTTTATAAAAAAAGTACTCCTAGTGAAATACGACGTCAGTAATCATTATACCCTATGGTTTCAGTATATTTTCGGCCCTCTGTCGTGGGGGCTAGACTGGAGCCCTTAGACACCATCCGTGCCCGCACTTGCATCTTCAAGTTATAAATCTAGTTATTTCCACGAGAATGTCAATAAGTTCGGCCAAGAATGTGAAATTCAATAATACCTTTGAGGCGATAGTAAGCAAGGCAAGAACGTACCGAATTCTTTGAAAAAGAGGTCAAGAATGAATTAAAAGGACGTTGTGCTACGGAAGGATTTCGACAGCATGACGGCATTGAAGAGGCGTGGTCTCGCGCTGGACCTGAGCTGGGGGGATGATCACCGAATAGTGAACTGCAAGGAAGGGAAACGGATTAGGGGGCCCATGGATGGTTCCCTAGGGTAAGCCCTCTGATGCCTAAGTCAGTAGAGCAATGGTGGAAGCTATGAAGGGAGGAGGAAAAGAGAGGTGCGAGATCCCTCTACACCAAGGTGGTGAAGTGGTTCCTAATCAGGGAATTTTAGGCGTGTGTTGGCCCTTACCTTCCGCGGGAGGGAGTCCCAGGTTTAAATAGTGCGCAAGCCTCATGAGTCCCGTAAGCTGAGGAGTTTCAGGCGGGAGTTATGTCCTCATCATGGGCTCTTTATGTCCTCAGAAACTCCTTCTCATGAAGGGCTTTCAATGGCAGTGTGGATAAGTAATCGTCGGTTAAACCCAAGCATGAAGGGTGCCAACCCTATCCGGGTGATAGGCATAGCTCGGATGAAGATATATCGGAGTGGGCGCTGAGCGCTTGCCTCTATCCCGGTGAGGGGATAACTCGGGCATGGATCTTCCTCTGTTCTGACCGACGTTCGGGCCTTCCGAGCCTAAGGGCCGCCGAAAAAGGGTTTGATCCCAAGTAATCTTATTGGGCTTTTTATCCTAAGTAGGCCCTGCGGGGCTGTCACTTGGATGAGCTGGGCCTCGTTGGTGTTGACACCCGTTTTTTACCGATGAATCGAATCAGTTCCTGCGTCTCAATTATTGATGTCCCGAACAGTCAATCACATGAAAGATTATTCCTCTGGCAGTATTTTGGGCTCTTCCCAGCAAAGAAGGCCTCCATCCCTCTCATTGTATTTAACGGTCTGTTATAAACCATTTTTCTCAATAGAACGGTCCCCACTGGGCCGTTGTGTTCCGCTGCCCCGGGTTATTTGTATCTCGTGATACGCTTTGTATAGCGGCTCAGTGCCAACCGTTATAGTCAATATAGCGGTCGTCCCTGGGCCGTCATTGTTTACCGACAAGAAAAGGGTTCAAAGGCCCGACAGTCGGTCATAGCCACGTGCTTCACGAAAAGTTGTTTGTCTGGGCGTTGACTCCTCTTTAAGTATAACGGTTTTTCCAGGACCGTCATGTGTATTGAACGGCCCCTACCAGACCGTCATACATGTTTGGCGGCCTTCGTAAGACCGTCATTGTTAAGGCCACCCAGATTAGACCCCCGTGATTCCAGTCGCATTAAGAGGAGAATGTCGTTGGCAATATTGACACGATGCTCTCATTTACCGGCCTTTGACCGACCGTCATTCCCCTTAACCCCTGATTAAGCTCGAAGCCCTGGGCTCTATATATACAGCGTCCGTCCGTTCTGACAGAAAAAAGGGGGGGGACCATCACGAAGTGCTGTCGAACTCCATCGCCAAATCTCATACAGCGTCCGTCCGTTCTGACAGAGGAAAGGGGGGGACCATCACGAAGTGCTGTCGAATTCCATCGCCAAATCTCATACAGCATCCGCCCGTTCGTCAGGGAGTGGGGGCCTTCTACATCCCTCGCAGGCCCCCGATGCAGGGAACTTCACGCTTCATGTTTCTGTGTTTCTAGTCCTTCTCTGTTTGCTCACCACACACACGTCTTTTCTCCACTGCATCACACATCACATACACCATTTCGTTGGCATTTATTGTCTTTCCTACTGTTTCCGGCGCCCTAAACGGGGTTTCAAAACCTCCAGGTATCGCCGGGCCATGTTCTTCCTTTGCTTTATTTCAATTAGTACACCTACTACACTATCATTTAGCTAATCTCCGTTTATCTGTGTGTTTCACCGTTTGCTTTCAGGTCAGCAACCAAAAGCACGAGGCCCGCACCTTCTGGCCGGCCAGGAGGAGTGGAGGAACGGACCCGCATTCTCCCGTAGCTTCCGAGTCCCGGCGCTTTCACCGGGTGGCGATCACGGTCAACAGCTTCATCTTTCCTCCTATTTTTTTATCTCTTCAATATTATTTAACTCGAGGAGGAATAACATATCAACACCTCTCCTTTTTTGGCGATCACGGTGGGACGTCTGATGCCCGTCGTGCTTCTGGTTTGCTGACCAATCTCTGTCTCTGTGAAGTTCAGCGGTTCTGTATCAGCCGTCATTCTGTGTACAACGGTTCTCTTCCAGCCGTCATTATCTGGTATTCTCCGTAATTATCACTGCCGTGCTCTGCTCTTTTAACGGCCTTCATAGTGCCGTCATACTTGTGTAGCGGTCATCATCAGGCCGCCATTCCCGTTCTGCAGCTCTGTACTTTAGCGGCTCTTCCAGAGCCGTTATAGTCATTTCCGTGGTCTCCAGTAGACCGTTATTGTGGCGCAGAGTCTGCGGCTGGCACTTGTTATCCCTAATTGTTGTTCCCAGCATTGGTCCCCCTGCTGTCCACTTGTTATTTTCTATCATATTATTGATTGCTTCATGATTTTATCATTTGATTTTATATGTGATTGCTAGATTTCTAGGTTAGGCTTTGCATGCACTCCGGTGCACCTAGGATCATTCACTTCATACTGTAGTTGCATTTCCTACCGAAGTAGGATTTCCTCTCGTCTCCATATTCCTTGGAGCCGACTAGGGAATCTTGCCGAGGACCTCCGTAAGCCCCCGTGAGCCGTGGATTCCCACACGGACGCCGGGCCGGTTGTACCATCACCACACCGTGTCTAGGTTCCGCATACGTGGAGAGTGATCCCCCTTAGAGTCAGCCAGTTCCCCCATCATACCGTTATTAGGCTCCCAAGTGTCCGAGCGAACTCTACATTTTAATCAAAACACTAAGCCTAAGAGAAAAGAATTCTGAAAACTTGCGGTATCATTCAAAGTGTGTGCATACTTGGTTGACCCCCTTCTCGTCTCCACCTTTCATTGTGCGATTGTTTTGCTTCTACTTGTGTACTTTGGTCTTAAGTCTCTCTAGTTTGTGCATCCCATTGCATGCAGCATTGTTCCCCTCCCTCGGGATCATCTCCTAGGGACGGTTCTCTACTCTCCCTCTATTGCAACCCTTTATTCAACTCATCATCATCCAGCATGTCTTCTTTCGGGTCCATCCCCGCCCGCGAGGATTCTCTTCCTCAGGGGCTCCTCGAGGACGTCTCCGGGGTCGCCTCCTCCCTGAATGGGGAGGGGTTCGTCTTTGTTCCCCCTTCCTCCATCGCTGAGGTTGCGCCACCCACGCTCCCTCAGTTTGGCTCCCCTTCGGCGAGCCAACTACTCCAACTCATGTCCCAACTTGACCAGGATCAACTCCAGATATTCAAGCAAGCCCTCGGGGCAGAGGTCCCGCCCGCTGTAACCCTTCCTGTCTCTTCCACCCATCCTGCTGAGAGGTCCGGAGCACCGTCTGTTGCCCCAGTGGACCATACCCCTCTTCGCCCACAGGTCCTCCAGTTTCCAATATATCAATCTGGCCAGGCTTCTACCTCAGCCCACCCTCCTGCAGACAAAGGGAAGAGTCAAATTCCCTTATCTCCTCGTGCTAGTGCCCACGCGGCCGTCTCATCAGCACCACCGGCCCCTCTGGCCCAAGTGGATTCTACTCGGCTGTAGCCCGGAATAGCTCAACTCGCTTACGCTGATGTGGGTCCTTTTTGGACTCAACATCCATCTTACGGGCTCATGGCCCCCACTATCCATCCGGCTGTCTCCCATTATCCCTCGGCTTCTACTGTCCATCCAGCTGCCTCTCACTACCCTTCAGTTCCACCTCAAGTCCCTCTACCTCAACAAGGAAGTGACGATCGCTTGGCAGTTCTCCAACAGCAGATCGATCTCCTCAATAAGAGGGTTGGCCCACCATCCTTCGCAGATGCTCTCACTCCTAATTTCCGGGACATCCGATTCCCTTCTCAGTCAGAGCTCCCGACATACCGAAAGTACAACGGGAACGGCAACCCGTTCATCCACATCAAGGAATTCCTGTACGAGTCGGGACCATACCAGCATGACGATCACCTCCTTGCATATCTATTCCGGCGATCCCTGGACGGGGTGGCACTCGAATGGTTTTACGCTCTGCCACTGGAGGAGGTTGGGAGCTTCAAGACGATCAAGGAGAAATTCGTGCAAAGATTCCAAGATCGGGTCGGACCCGAATACTCATTCACGGACTTAGTGGCCGAGAAGATGAAAGCTGATGAAGACTTCGCTACCTATGCTGATAGGTGGAGGCAGATAGCCTCCCGTGTGCCCGGGCAGATTCCGGAAGAAGAAAAGATCAAACTGCTCATTTCTAATGCAACCCCTCTCTTCCGGAATGTCCTAATGTTGAACGACATCACCAGTATGCATCAACTGTACAGTCGGGCCCGGTTTATCCAGACCCAGTTTAAGGACTCCCCCATTCATTCTCTCTTCGAAGCCCATAAGCCCAAGAGTTCCAGAAAACCACAGGGCCCTGTTACCGAGGGAGTCCAAACAAACGAGCAGGTGCAGGTAGTTAGCCAGACTGCCACCTCCCACTTCCCCCAGCAAAGCAACCCCCATTTCTCCGCATCACCTCGCCCTTCCTTTCCCACGGAGCAACACCCTCAACAACAATCTCTGCCACCACCACAACAGCCCCAGCAACCACTGCAATACCATAACACTCCCCCGCCTGCTACCTACGCACCTGCTCGTCCGGTTGCTAAAAGAGCCAACTATCCTCCTCTCCCAGATCTGAGAAGAGGGCCAGCAAGGCCGCAACAGGCAGCACCACAGCAACAGCAGTTTCAGCAACAACCTCAGCAATTCCAGCCACAGCAGCCACAGCAACAGCAGCAGCAACCAAACTTAGGGATCCACCAAAATCCCATGCCAGTACATGCACCCGCTCCTCAACAACAACAGCAGCCGCCGGCACCGGCCCAAGTCAACATGTTACGCCACCCGGCTCCTGACGCAGGGTGGACCATTGACGATCCCGCACACCTGTTAACCTTACGCCACATCCCTACGCACTCTACCTCACCCGCCGTCTTTTCCATCCTTCGGCCTTCCATGCCTTCCACAACTTCCCCCGTCATCCATCCTTCCACCATACTTACCACTCCGAGAAGCCATATTCTCTCGCCTATCCCCCCACAACATTATACTTCCCCACCTACTATACCTTCCACTATCTTGTCCACCAATCACTGCAGTCCACTAACCGCCCCTTTACCTCACCCATCGCCCATTTTACCATCACCACAACCTTCGCTTACTATGCCTATCATATCCCCCATCACCAAGACTGCCATCCCTTCCATTCTCATTCACCCCACTGGGTCAAGCGGGAGCCCACCTACAGCCATGCCAGCACAAAACCTTGCCCTCAGGAGCGGGCGGTTATTTCAAAGGACTTACCCCTCTACCAGTGCACCTCCCCAAATACCCTCCATCTCAGCATCAGCAGCACAAGACAATGAAGTTGACCCCGCGCCCGGTTCCACATACGACCTGTTGCAACATCTTGACCGGATGCCGGCAAAGATCTCTGTCTTGGAGTTGATCAGACGTTCACCTCTACACCAAGAAGCATTAAGGACGTTTCTGCAAAAGGTCATAGTGAACGAAGATGTGGCGGTAGACAGCTTGCCGTCAGTGTTGGCTACTGTTACCAAGGGGCCCGCTATCACATTCTCTGAGGCCGAACTCGCGCCCCCTGAAGCACGCCAAATGCCGCTATGCGTCACCATCACCTTGAACCAGGTAGTGGTAGACTCAGTGCTAGTGGACACTGGGGCTTCAATAAATGTTTGTCCATTAAGTACTCTGCGTGCCTGTAACATTTCTGAAAGTATGCTGAAGCCGACACCGACAACCATTGCCGCCTATGACAATTCCAGAAGGGCATGTCACGGGGTCATCACATTACAGGCTGAGCTAGGGCCGTTACAAATAGAGGTGGAATTCTACGTCCTAGACATAGATCCGATGTTCAAGGCTATTCTGGGTCGTCCATGGATAAATGCTCTGCAAGCGGTACCTTCCACCGCCCATCAGTGCCTGAAATTCTCCTTCCAGGGGCGGGTGGTCAAAGTCAAGAGTGTTTCCACCGTCCCGGCAGTGGACGCCATCACTGACCAGGTTCTCCCCACTCTATGGCCGAGCAATAGGCCAGTATTGTCAGTCATGGACATAAATTACCCATGGGCTTATGCGGCAGGCAAACCCATTACAACACGCAAGAATGTCGGAGCTAAGCCTAAACCCAAAAATTCTAAAGGCTGGGACATGATCATGAAGCTAGGCTATCAGCCAGGCCTTGGTCTCGGCGCGCGGTTACAGGGAAAGACCAAACCCATCTCTGAAAGCAAGAAGATGGGTCGTCAGGGCTTAGGCTATCATAACACTACCATTCAGGCAGATTCTGGGCCACTAACCTGGGACTACCGGCAACACTTTGTAAAGGGTCCACTACAGCCCGGCACCGCAAATAAGCCACAACCCAAGGAAGAAAAGAAAGATGCTCCCATTGTTAATATTGTTGCTGACCCACCGCCGCCTCTGCAGGGGTTGGTGGGAGATCTTGAAGATTATTTTGCTGAAATGTCAAGTCTGTTTACTGATCCAGCCACTCAAATGAAGGAGACAGAGATACCCATGGTTAGGAATGCTCTGATAAGGCCACAGAAGATACAAGAGGCAGGAAGCTCTGACATTTCCTTCTTTATTCCTCCTGCTCATTTGGCCTCAACAGTTTACCCAAACTTTGTGATTCGATCCCCTCCAATACTGGTCAAACCGTGTTTCACGGGGAGACCGTCAAAAATTCTATTCATTCCCTCCAATTGCGGGCACTGTCCGCCCATTGATCTACTCGATCTATCTTCACCTCCTTCTCCTAACCCCCGAGTTCACGGGATGTGGTTCTCCCCCGATACCTTCTTCTCTCTCTTTCCTCAATTCTTCACAAAACAACTCCTTCCTCTGCCTCCACCTTCTGATTCTTCTTGCTCTCTTCTGGTAGTAGAAGATACCCAAAAAAAAAAAACGTCAACTTTCAAACTTACATTTCAGTCGAAGACTATGTTGTCTTCTGCTCATCCACTCCCCAGGGGCACCAAACCCCTGCTCCTTTTCCACTAGATTTTCTGTCTCCTAGGGTAGATGTACAGGTAGTTGAGTCTCCTAGGTTAGTCGAGTCAGTCAGGGTAGAAGCATGTTCTCCCTTAGATAGCCCATCCACCTCTGCAACGCCACCACTGGCATGTCACTCCCGTTCCATTCCCGATAGGTTCCTATAGGATCTGGCCTTGAGATGCCAGGCCCTCCTCAGATGCCCAGAATTCATAGCCACCACCGTCTCCTTAAAAGAGGATGAGGATTCAGAAGGCCGGGTGTGGAGCAATGACAGACTAGGAGTGTATGAAATTGTAGACGAGAAAGACCCAGCGGATGATGAGGAAAGTGATGTGGAGGACATTGCTGACCTATACGCACAAGGATTGAGAAGATTCGACGAACCCTCGTCAGCAGTGGATGAACCCACTAAAGAAATCAATTTAGGAACCGAAGAGGATCCCAGGCCCATATCTATTGCAGCTGATCTCCCTCCTAAGGTAGAAGAGGAGCTCATCAAGGTTTTGAGAGAGTACAGCGATTCTTTTGCCTGGTCCTACGAGGACATGCCGGGTCTCGACCCCGCTTTAGTGGAACACAGGTTAATCTTAAAGCCAGGGGCGATTCCTGTTAAACAAAAGCTCAGAAGATTCCACCCACATATGGCCTTGAGAATGAAAGAAGAGGTGGACAAATTACATAAGGCCAGATTCATCAGGGTTGTGCTTTATCCACAGTGGGTGGCCAATATAGTCCCGGTAATAAAAAAGGATGGCAAAGTCAGAATTTGTATTGATTTCAGGGACTTAAACAAAGCATGTCCGAAAGACGATTTTCCGCTTCCTCACATCGATGTTTTGGTAGATAATACCGCTGGGTTTGAGGCTCTCTCGTTCATGGACGGGTATTCAGGATACAACCAAATCCGTCTTGCTCTAGAAGATCAAGAGAAAACCTCCTTCACCACGCCTTGGGGCACCTACTGCTATGTCGTCATGCCATTTGGATTGAAGATCGCAGGTGCTACCTATCAACGGGCAATGGTGGCCATCTTCCACGACATGATGCACGTCTACATGGAGGCCTATGTGGATGATATTCTGGTGAAGTCGAGGACAAAAGAAGAACACCCCGCCATTTTAGCCAAAGTGTTGCAAAGGGCTAGGGAATACCAATTGAAGATGAATCCTAAGAAATGTGTCTTTGGAGTCGCATCCGGGAAATTACTTGGGTTCATGGTTAGCAAACGAGGGATTCAGATTGATCCTAATAAGGCAAAGGTCGTAATGGAAATGCCACCGCCTAAGAATCTTAAGGAGCTTCGTGGTCTGATTGGGCGTTTGCAGTTCGTTAGAAGATTCATATCTCAACACTCTCAAAGATGCCGCCCATTCTACGACTTATTAAAGGCGGGGGCCGAGTTTAAATGGAACGAACAATGTCAGAAGGCCTATGAGGAGCTTAAGGTTTATCTGTCCAACCCTCCTGTCTTGCAACCTCCTGTCCCCGGAAAGCCTTTGATCCTATACATTTCTGTCGCTGAGGATTCCCTAGGTGCTGTCCTGGCACAAGTGGATGATGAAGGAAGAGAGAGGGCAGCATATTATCTCTCCCGATTGTTCAATTCTGCCGAATCCCGGTACACTGCCATGGAGAAGACTAGTGCAGCATTGGTATGGGTAGTTCAGAAGTTAAAACACTATTTCCTAGCCCATGAGGTAAGGTTGATCTCTAGAATGAACCCAATCCGCTACCTCCTCGAGAAACCCGTCCTCTCTAGTCGATTAGCTCGCTGGCAGAGCTTTCTCTCTCAATTTGATATCACCTTCGTCGTCCAGAAGGCCATCAAGGGGTATGCTATTGCTGAGCATCTTGCTCATTCTCCTATCCCCTACACTGATTCAATCCAGGACGAATTCCCTGATGAACACCTTGCAGTTATCTCTCATCCGCCTCCCTTTTGGTCTCTACATTTCGATGGCGCGCTCAATTCCCAGGGCCGTGGCATCGGCTCTGTCCTCCTTACTCCCGAAGGTATCACCGTCCCTTTTGCCTACCAGCTCTCTTTCTCTGCCACCAACAACATAGCCGAGTATGAGGCTCTCCTAGCTGGACTAAAGCACGCCTATCTCTTAGGCGCACGATACCTCAACATCATGGGAGATTCTCAATTGGTGCTGCGTCAAGTTCTGTCAACTTATCGCACCCGTGACCCCAAACTAAAGCCATATCAAGATTTGGTCACACTCTTGGCTAGACAATTTAGCAAACTCATCTACGTTCATGTTCCCCGATCTCAAAATATTCTTGCTGATTCATTAGCATCTCTCGCTTCCTCTTTATCCTTCTCCCTTAGTCGTTCCACTGAGACCATTGTGGTCCAACGGATGGACGCTCCCTCTCTGCAAGATCCTTGGTTTGCTAACCTTAGGAAGATTATGGAAGAGAAAGCGGCTAAAGAAGAGGTTAAGGAAGTATCCTTAGCAGAATTGGAAGAAATCTTGGACGAAGATGAGTTGCCATGGTTCCATGAGATTGAGCAATATTGTCGGGATGGTTCTCTCCCGGAGGAAGCCAATGCGACACAAAGAAAAGCCATCAGAAGAGTCGCCTCGAGGTATACAATCGTTGCAGGAGAATTGTACAGGCGCGCTCTCAATGGAGTTCTGATGCGGTGTTTAGATGACGATGAAGCTTGGAAAGTAGTGGAAGCTGCTCACTCCGGTGAATGTGGAGGTCACGTGAATGGACAGGCATTGGCTAAGAAGATCCTTAGGAAGGGCTACTACTGGCCAACCCTAGAGGAAGATTTCTCTACCTACGTCCGTAGGTGCCTTCAGTGCCAGCTCCATGCTGACAAAATCCACGCCCCTGCTTCATCTCTTCGCCCACTATCCGCCCCATGGCCTTTCTCCATGTGGGCCTTTGATATTGTCGGTCCGTTAGGTGACCCTAACACCCAAGTAAAACAGAAATCCTTCATCCTCACCGCTACAGAGTATTTCACGAAGTGGGTGGAAGCTGAAGCCTATGCAGAGATCAAAGCTACCACAGTTTGTCGCTTCATCACAAAGAACATCATCTCGCGGTTCGGGGTACCAAGCGACATTGTCACCGACAATGGGCCACAATTTGGGTCTCAAGAACTCCAGGACCTCTGTAAGAAATTTGGTATTGCATTGCATCATTCATCACCATATTATCCACAAGGCAACGGTCAAGCCGAAGCCACCAATAAAACCCTTCTTAAAATCATCAAGAAAACGTGTGAATCCCACCGGCACGCTGATTGGGCTGATAAATTGATAGACGCTCTATGGGCTTATCGCACCTCTGTCCGAACTCCCACAGGGCAGACTCCCTTTGTCCTCACCTATGGGATGGAGGCGGTACTCCCGTATGAGATTCTCATCCCTTCCCTAAGAGTGCAGCTAGATAAGGAACTTAATCTCGACGAGCGTCGAGAGGCGTTACTAGCACAGCTGGAACTGTTAGATGAGAAGAGGTTAAATGCGGTCAATCACGCTTCTGTTTATCAAAAGCGGGTCTCACGTCATTTTCAAAAGAAGGTAATCGAAAGAAAGTTTGAAATAGGTAATATGGTTTTGAAAAGGAAATTCATCCGAACAGGTGGTCCAAGGGCTAAGTTGCAGCCAAACTGGGAAGGGCCGTTCGTCATCAAGGAAGTCTATCCAGGTAATGCCTATCGGTTGACGAACTCAGAAGGAGAAGAACTGGCAAATCCGTGGAACGGGTTATATCTCAAACGCTTCTATCCCTAAAAAAAGAGTCTAACCACGTGCTTCCCTAGCAATGCAAGCTTCCCCTGTTCATAAGAATCACTGAGAGAAGCTGAACACACAAACACGACCCTTTGGTCCTGTCCCCAGTTCCGCCAAACACTGTTTCCCGGGGCCACACTCTGGAGGAAAGTTGTAGTCCCTGTACGTTTCTTGCTTCGGCTGAACCCAAGAATGAGGAGTAAATAAGGAGGCGATGCCTGACCTGGGTACCCTAATACGAGATAAGTCTCAAATAGGGGCAGTTCGTTATGACCTGAAGCCACAAGAAAAAGAAAGAAAAAGAGAGAAGAAGAACAAAAAGAAAAAAATGAATAAATGAAAATATTTGGGAAATTGGAACAACTAGGCATAGCAAGAATGACAAATGTGGTGGCTTAAGGTTCGATGACGAACACCAAAACCCCGACACAACAGACCGAAGCTTTGAGGGGCACCCAGGAAAGAATTCAAGTCTTAAAAACTCACATGACGGGTGTAAGCTTGTCTCCATATTCTTTTTCTTTTCAGGACAAAGCTGAGTACCCTGGGGGTGGCCCTGGCAGAACACCGTCAGGCAAATAAAAGTTCGGGCCAGGAGGGTCCCTTCAATCACACGCCAATCTCAGGAGGAATCCTCAGGTTACGAGGGAGGCATGTCTTGTTACGGAAGCATCGGTTTTCAAAACCCAAAACAATGAATATTTCAAAATCCAAAAACAACAAATATTTCAAAATCCAAAAACAACAAATATTTCAAAATCCAAAAACAACAAATATTTAAAAAAAAAAACTTAAAACCCAAAAACATTGAATATTTCAAAATCCAAAAATATTGAAAACATTAAAAAAAAAATCCAAAAATATTCATGACTTGCATTCATGGCATGCATGCATTGCATTGTTATCATTTCTCTTTTCCTTCGCTTATTTAATAAGGCTTGCCCCTTGACCAAAAATCAAGCACTGGTTACCTCCGCACTTGTCACAAGGCAAGGGGCTAAGCCTAAAACAGATTTAACCTGTTTCATTGCTAATAGTGTGCAGGACGATGGAGCAAGAAGACGAAGTAACAACAGAACAACTGCAAGGGGCAAAATCAGTCACTCCAACTTTTATTCCTGATACAAACAATTCTCACTCTCAAACAAGGCACTCTCACTTATCAAGCATCATAAAAAGGAAGGGAAAGTACAATCACTCAATCCTCCGCTGGGCATTCCCGCAGGGGCACATCTCTCTCAGTTCTCTGATATACGCCTGGCGAGTCTCGGTCGCCTCTTCCACCTCTGCTGGCAAGGCACGCACCTTGCTGATTCCCCACATCGCTAGTGCACTCCTCACACTCTGCTCATCGTGCTCAGTGCCAATCTGTCTAGCCTGAAGAGAAGGGAAGTGCGACAACGGAGGAAGCAGGGTCCGCGGTACCCCGACCTGCAAATGGCACCTGTGTGGATAATACACGGCCAGTACGGTATCACTCACTAGCCTCAAATCCAGACCCTGTCCTCTGGGCAGTCTGATCTCCGTAGTCACCAAGAAGTTAGGCCGCATCACGAGCCTCTCCACGGGTAGCCGACTCAGGTACCTGCGCCATTCTTCTCTGGTCCGCATATCCCCCGTACGGCACTCCACCTGCGAAGAGAAACCAAACCCGCCACCGATAAAGGAAAGTGGATGGCTCCCGAAGATCCTACTCTCAGTCTCTATGCCTGCCCTAGGGATAAACTTCAGTCTCACGCCCACCCAACACTCTAAGAGAATCATAGAACCAAACAGTGGACCACTCAGGGCAGCAGAGCTAAGCCCTTCATAAAAATAGGCTAAGATAGCCTGGGAAATAGAAAGCCCTCTCCATAAACCACTGATGGTGCTAAGGACGGGAAGATCTAGCACGTGGTCGGCTGACGGAAAGAGGATAGCACCACACAAGCAAATGGATGCAGCCTTGGCAATAGCCTCATGCCACCCGCATTTGTTCTTACAATGTGCCACCACCCACTGGCTGAGAGGAAGAAGGTGAATATGACGGGCTCCCACAAAGGTCTTGATCTCACTCGGGTCTTCTATGAACTCGCTAAAGATGGCAACTGGATCTATAGGGGCAACTGTGTGACACACTAGATCCTCCTCCCCAACCCTAGACTTAGGGAGAGACAGATAAGCCTCTACTTCCTCTAAAAGGACGGTGGCCTCAAAGGATGGAAAGATAAAAGTGTGGGTCTGTGGGTGCCACATTTCTACAAGGGCTGAAATACTGTGCCAGTCAAAGGAAATCTTTTGGAAGTTACGACCTAAGAACAGCAAGGATTGTAAGTGCCAAGAACTAAGGATGTGGGTTACCCCTAGGGGCAAGGCACGAACCATGGGAGCCACCCACTTAAGAGAAGAGTATCGGCGAGAGCCAGGAAGGAGCTAAAAAGGAGAAAACGAGGAAAGTAATGCAGAAAGAAAGAGATATTAGACGAAACAGAATCAAATGAACCAAGTTTGAAGTGATTTAAACATACCTCTCTAGAAGGATTTGAACTGAAATGTCGAGGGATAGAACCCAAACGCGCAATCTCCTCTCGCTCCTTCCTCGCAGCCTTAGGGCCTGAATGGTCTCCCTCACCCAAAGAATGCTCACCAAAACTCCTCTTCATGATGATTTGGTGGTGATTTAGAGGGAAGAAACTTAAGAAGAAGAAGAAGAGGTTGGGTTCAGGCTGAAGGCAGAGCACCCCTTACTTATAGGAGGTCTCATCCCGTGTTTCGCTCCACTGGAACGCATGATGCACGAGAGCACACCAGGATTGAATGGGCTTAAGGGAATTCAATTTGGCTTCTAAGATCGTGCTGATTGGCGGTCGTACGATAGACCGTCATTCATTTTTTGAACGGCCGAAGGGAGACCGTCATTCTCATGTCCACGGTCTACCCTGGACCGTCATTTTTAGTCGGCCTGCGCCAATTAACGGTCTACACTTGACCGTTATATTCCATGACGGCTATGGCGTAGCCGTCATTCTTAAGCAACCCACGGCCCTGTCTTGGCCGTCATTCTTGCCAAAACGGTTTTTGCCTAGCCGTTGTTCTCTAAACTCATGAGCTGCCTCACCTCCACTCGCGTCACTCACCCTGAGTCGGCGTGCCTCACCTCCACTCGCGTCACTCACCTCGAGTCGGCATGCCTCACCTCCGCTCGCGTCACTCACCTCGAGTCGGCGTGCCTCACCTCCGCTCGCGTCACTCACCCTGAGTCGGCGTGCCTCACCTCCACTCGCGTCCCTCGCCCTGAGTCGGCGTGCCTCACCTCCACTCGCGTCGCTCGCCCTGAGTCGGCATGCCTCACCTCCGCTCGCGTCACTCTCCCCGAGTCGGCGTGCCTCACCTCCGCTCGCGTCACTCTCCCCGAGTCGGCGTGCCTCACCTCCGCTCGCGTCGCTCACCCTGAGTCGGCGTGCCTCACCTCCGCTTGCGTCGCTCACCCTGAGTCGGCGTACCTCGCTACCTCTCACGCAGCTCACCCGAGTCTGTCATCGCCTCCCTCACCCATTGTCATTCATACATACACTCATCCATTTGCATACATTCATACATCCATACAAAAACTAAAAAAGGGGTGCATCATATATACATATCATCATCCCAAAAAACATAAAAATCTCATAAAAAAAAGAAAAAAAGAAAAAAAGAGGAAAAAGTACAAAATCAGGCCTCACCCTCTGGCCTGTCACTGTCTCCACCTCCCTCCTGTCTCTTCGCTGGCGGGGCCATCGAAGAAGTCTCAGCATCATCGCGACGTCGTCGTCGCTCATCACTCTCGTTCCTCTCCCGCTGAGAGGAACTCGCCATGTAACGTCTCACCGAGGTGTGAGTAGCCTGGCTGCCACTCGGTACGACCGATCGGCTCCTCGAACGGCTCATCGTCATACCCTGAACCTGGCCCCGCAGCACAAGGGCCTCGGTCCTGAAAGGCTCCAGCTCCGCTATCGTCACTCGGTGGCGCTCCACCTCCTCTCGGTAGCGCTCCACCTCCGCTCGGTAGCGCTCCACCTCCGCCCGGAGAAGTCCCGTCTCAAGAGCGTCGGCCGGCTGAGCTCGCGCAAGCTGCTCACGCAAATGGGCCGCCTCCCTCTCAGCCACGAGCCGCAGCACCTCTCGCTCCTGAGACGCTGCTCGCTCTCGCTCCAGCTCTGCCTGTGACTGCTCCAGCTCGGCAGTCAGCATAGGATGAAGTCCTCTCACCTGCTCCCGGAACTCGGCAGCCTCTGCCGACTGGAGCCGCCTCACCTCCTCCTGAGCCTCGGCTAACTCCGCCCTGGCTCGAGACGCCGACCTCTGGGCGCTCACAGTCGCCTCCTGGGCCCGAGCCTCAACCTGCACCAACTCAGCCCGTAGGTGGGCCACCTCCTCTCTGGCACGGGTAGCCTCCTCCATAGCAACCCTCACGTCGTCCACCTGCATGCATCAAACATTAGCACATTCCATTCATATCATGCACAAATAAACAAAGGAAAGCGTCAGAAGTGTACCCGCACGGCAAGCTCGCTCTCCGCTGCCTCGGCCCGCTCCACCATCCGCTGGAACTCGGCATCCCGGGCTGCTCGGTCGGCCGGTGTCTCAACAGAAGAAGAAGAAGGAGCCTCCGCTCCACGCCTCTGAGCAGCCTCAGCTCGCTGCACCCAAATATCCCAGGACAGTCACATGCATAAACATCATATAGAAATGTAAGAGTCCAGAGTTTAGGAACATACCAGTAACTCGAGGGCTCGGCGAGCCTCATCCCTCTCCTGGATGGTGGCATGAAGGAGCCCCTGCAGCTCCGCTAAGCGTCCCTCAGGGTCAATCTGCATGTCGAAAGGAAGTCAGTACAGCATATAGAAATCATAAAGCATGTAGATTAAGTCTGAGTTTAGAATTGTACCGGTCGGCGTGATCCTCGGAACACGCGGTCTCCGTAATGCCTGACGTACGCAGTCACGTACGCCGCATCACTGTCAGCACGAGCGGTCACCACACGCCCACCTGCCTGCCAGTCGGCAACCTGCTCGGCGTTCCGCGCCGCCCAATCGCACTGCTGAGTCAGCCCTCGGGTGCTCCGCGTCACCCTCTCCCTCGCGCTCTCCTGCGCCGGGAAGTCTACCACGGGCTGAGAGACGCCGGTCGTCCTCATCACCAGCCGGGAGTAAAGGGGCTCCACTACATTCATGCAGTGTAACCACACATCACGCCCGGAGAAGGTGAGAGCTCTCACCACCCACGGCTGCTCTGTCACGTCCTCATGTGCATAAGGAGTCCACTGCACCTGCATACATCAGCAATCACATCAACATCATATAAAACAAGCATTTTCCAAATAAAGGCTAAGGTTTAGAAGTCGTACCGAGGCGCGAGGAAGCATGTCGACATCGTCCTGCAGGTCGCGCACCTGCCGTGTCAGGGTCCCTGACCCCCGAGTCGGCTCCCACCGTCGCAGAATGGGGAAGAGCCCAGGGCGGGACTCTAGTCCCCTGTACAGAGAAGGCAGCCGCACGTAAGCCCATGCCTGCATCATGCACAAGTCGTCAGCATCTAGAGTCTAGGTCCTAGGAAATTGCATGAGTTCTGAGTCAGAGTCGTACCTGGAGAAGGGGAGAGAAGCCCCCCAACATCGTCCGTCGGGACGTCGAGCTGAGGCTCTCAAAAAGGAAGGCGAGTACACCAGCACCCCACGCGTAGTCTCCCACGTGCTCTAGGTCCTCGAGGAACGGAAGAAGTCGACAGTGGATGACGTCCGCACGCGTAGAGAAGAGGAGTCGCCCGAACAAGAACATCAGGAACCGCCGAAGAACCGTGTCCGCCTCTGCACCCGGTCCTGCTGCTACTCGAGGCCGCACGCGCGTCACCAGCCGGTCCAAGTGCTCCTCTGGACGCTCGCCCACTGCAAGTCCGGCCCGTCGCAGCCCTAGGCTGTCCTGGAGAGCTGCCCGCGGAAGAAGCGTGGTCTGCCGACGTGTCGTCTGGAGTGCAAGCCCCAACAGCCTCTCGGCCATGCCGCGGTAATCGGGGAAGGAGATCCCAGTCACCGGTAGACCGTGCACCTGCAAACCAGTGAGCCTGGCCACGTCCTCTAGCGTGGGGACCATGTGACCCCACGGGAAGAGGAACGTGCGACTCGCCGGATCCCAGCGGTCGTGCAGGGCATAGAGAAGAGGTGTGTCAAAGCGACACACCTCAACACTGAGGAATGGGGCGAACCCCATGGCAGCCAGCCTCTCCCGCTGAAAGTCCGGCAGTGCAAGATACACTGACCGAACCTGCAGCCAAGAGATACGGGTCCGACGCTTTCCCTGCATTCACTCATTCATCTCATTAGTTTCATATTTCTTAATAACAAAAAGAAGGGGGGGTTACCCTGTGATGTTCATCATTTTAATTGTTGAGTGTTCAACGGCCTTCCCATGGCCGTTTTGTTGCCTATGACGGCCCTCCATGGACCGTCCTATCCTGTGATGTTTTAAATAAAACGGCCATTCCTGGGCCGCTGTTCCATTCACAACGGTTGTCCGTGAACCGTTGTTCTGAGGTTTGTGAATCATTCAACGGCCCTCCTAGGGCCGCGGTGCTATTTTGAACGGTCCAATGGGGACCGTATTGTTCTGAATAAGGGTTGCTACGTTAGTGTCAACGGCCACTCCTGGACCGCTGTTCTGTTTGACGGTCCGTTGGGGGCCGTTTTGTTCTGAGGTGACCTCGAAGACCGGGTGTGTTTAACGGCCTCTCCTGGGCCGTTTTGGTCTGTTTGGCGGTCCGATGGGGACCGTCATTCTTTCATCTCTTCCGACGACGGCGAGTTCCGCCCCGCACGCCGTGGACAGCCCCCCATTCCCCCATGCTATGCAAAAAGAAGGCGAGAGGGACCTACCTCCGAGCCCCGACGCCTCTTGGCCGGGCGTGGTGCTTCCGCCGCCGCCTCGCCGCCTCCCGCACGATCGTCGTCGGTGCCGGTCGCGCCCTCCTCCACGAGCATGAGGGCGAGGTCGTCGACGGAGAAGTCCTCTCCGGCCGAGGTCGCCTCTGCCACCGCTCCCGCCGTCTCCTCGGCCGCCGAAGGGGTCGTCTCTGGCGAGGAATCCGTCACGTCTACCGGCCGCTCGCCGCCGTTACCACCGCCGGTCACCATCGCCCGAGAGAGAATGAAGAGGAGGATGATAGAGAATGAGAGAGAGAGAGCCGGGGAGGCCATCGTGAGCGAGAGAGAGAGAGAAAGAGAGAGAGAATGAGAGTATGGGAGAAGGGGCGCCGCTGCTGCTATCCTTCCTCTTCTCCTCCTCTCTTCCTGCCGTTACGGTAGGAGGAGGGAAGGGGAAGAGGTTTATATTTTTGAACCGACGTTGAGAATGGCGGTCTAGCGATAGACCGCCATACCATAAGAACGGCTACCTGAGGGCCGTTATTCTGCAAACGGTTACTTAGCATTGAACGGCCTTCCTATGACCGTTAAAGATCCATATGGCGGTTTACCATGAGCCGTCCAATTTAAGAACGGTCCCATCTGAGCCGTTGAACTGTTGAATGTATCATTGTTGTGAAATTCATGTGCCAATGAGTTTTGATTGCAGTTAAAGCTAAACAACATCAATGTCCCGCCGTTACGCCTGCACAGGTAAGTCAGGTATGGCCCTCAATCCCTCAAAACTCTTATTGCATTACTATATGGTAATAAACATCTATCTCGAGAACCAGTCGATTCTTCACGCATTCCAGGATCTGACGTTCCCCGTCAACAAAAACACATGATGATCTAGGTATGCGTGTCTAATCTTCGGAAAGGCCGCTAAGTTGGAAGAAGTCAGGGGACGACGGTTCTCTCTTGCACGCCGTGGTTGCAAGAAGTGTCCTGACCCTGACTCATTCAGTTCTGCAATAATATTCTCGAGTATTTTATATTTTTATCCTTTGTTTGCATTCGATTTTACATGTTTCTTTCTTTTAGCCCAGCATGCATCACAAGCACCTTTTGAGCATTCACGACCTACGGTCTGCCTGAGAAATGATCTTGCGTATGATTGACTGTTTTCTGTGTTCCATGTCCCACCGAAGGAATAATTCCACTCCAAAATTAGAAGATATTTCTTTGGACCTAATTGTTCGGTTCTGATGAATTAAGTGTTTCCCTCGTCTGGAGTTTTAAAATCCTTTTAATTTCGCTATTGCCAGCTTCTATATCGCCTCATTTAGGACCACAGCTTGTCCGCCGACGAGGCCGCTCCTTGCTCTTTTACCTTAGTTCCTCCAGATTCAGGTTTAACACTCAGTCCCACAGTACCTTGCAAATTGGTTCGAAGGTTGCCGGAAGATTTCTATGGCTTATTGGTATGAAACGGGTGTCGTATTGCCTTAACGCCCGCTTTTGCAGTCCACTCCGCTTCATCTCCGCTACAACTCCATGTTCCATGACGCCTCCACTACACCTCCGCTCGTTCCCTTGCAAGGCGGACGTTAAGGAGGGGCATCTGTTGACACCCGTTTTTTACCGATGAATCGAATCAGTTCCTGCGTCTAATTATTGATGTCCCGAACAGTCAATCACATGAAAGATTATTCCTCTGGCAGTATTTTGGGCTCTTCCCAGCAAAGAAGGCCTCCCTCCCTCTCATTGTATTTAACGGTCTGTTATAAACCGTTTTTCTCAATAGAACGGTCCCCACTGGGCCGTTGTGTTCCGCTGCCCCGGGTTATTTGTATCTCGTGATACGCTTTGTATAGCGGCTCAATGCCAACCGTTATAGTCAATATAGCGGTCGTCCCTGGGCCGTCATTGTTTACCGACAAGAAAAGGGTTCAAAGGCCCGACAGTCGGTCATAGCCACGTGCTTCACGAAAAGTTGTTTGTCTGGGCGTTGACTCCTCTTTAAGTATAACGGTTTTTCCAGGACCGTCATGTGTATTGAACGGCCCCTACCAGACCGTCATACATGTTTGGCGGCCTTCGTAAGACCGTCATTGTTAAGGCCACCCAGATTAGACCCCCGTGATTCCAGGCGAATTAAGAGGAGAATGTCGTTGGCAATATTGACACGATGCTCTCATTTACCGGCCTTTGACCGACCGTCATTCCCCTTAACCCCTGATTAAGCTCGAAGCCCTGGGCTCTATATATACAGCGTCCGTCCGTTCTGACAGAAAAAAGGGGGGGGACCATCACGAAGTGCTGTCGAACTCCATCGCCAAATCTCATACAGCGTCCGTCCGTTCTGACAGAGGAAAGGGGGGGACCATCACGAAGTGCTATCGAATTCCATCGCCAAATCTCATACAGCATCCGCCCGTTCGTCAGGGAGTGGGGGCCTTCTACATCCCTCGCAGGCCCCCGGTGTAGGGAACTTCACGCTTCATGTTTCTGTGTTTCTAGTCCTTCTCTGTTTGCTCACCACACACACGTCTTTTCTCCACTGCATCACACATCACATACACCATTTCGTTGGCATTTATTGTCTTTCCTACTGTTTCCGGCGCCCTAAACTGGGTTTCAAAACCTCCAGGTATCGCCGGGCCATGTTCTTCCTTTGCTTTATTTCAATTAGTACACCTACTACACTATCATTTAGCTAATCTCCGTTTATCTGTGTGTTTCACCGTTTGCTTTCAGGTCAGCAACCAAAAGCACGAGGCCCGCACCTTCTGGCCGGCCAGGAGGAGTGGAGGAACGGACCCGCATTCTCCCGTAGCTTCCGAGTCCCGGCGCTTTCACCGGGTGGCGATCACGGTCAACAGCTTCATCTTTCCTCCTGTTTTTTTATCTCTTCAATATTATTTAACTCGAGGAGGAATAACATATCAACAGTTGGGTCCTGACAGACCTAGTTCGTCTGCTCTTAGATGGGCTACAGAAATCCCCCTCTCCACTTGTCCCCCTCCTACTCCCGAGCTTTAGTAAGCTCGGAAGAGTATCTGTTTAGGGTTTTGGACCAGCGTGGCTCAGGTGGGTGGAGATCTGGCGGTGTTAGTAAGCCACGTGCCGTGGTCACCTGGGCCCTTAATAATGATGATCCTGATGGATTTGAACCGAAGGGGCCCCCTTTTCTCGGAGGTCGGAACGACGCGCCGCCTTCCGCGTGGGAATATAGGCGTTGTGCGCTTTGCCATTGCTCCAGACTCCCCCCGTTTTTAGGGTTTAGTTCTCCTTCATGTTTGCTTTTGGGGCTTTTTGATGCATCGTGAAGACACGACGGAAGAGCAGAGGCTTGCAACAGCATTTGTGGAGTTGGCGGAGATAACTACAGAGGCAGTCCGGCAACTTCCTCTTCCTCCAGAGTCTTCGGGGTCCCGGGAGTATCTTTCTTCGAGTTCCTCTCCGGATTCCATGGCGGATCAGCGTCCGAATATCGAAGAGTGGGAGGGCGAGCCTGCAGTGAGGGCAGCGGCTCCAAACTACAGCGAACTGGGGGAGGCAGAGGTGAAAAGGCTGGAGAACCAGTTTCGTCTACCCCACAAGTTTTTCTTCACCACGGCTGCCCCGCATGAGTCAAGCTTGGATTCTCGTACGGGCCACATATGCACCTTCCTATTGTTGTGGAAGGGTGGGTTCCGCCTTCCCTTCAAGCCCTTTGTTCTCAAACTTCTCAATTTCTTTCAATTGGCGCCCGTACAGTTGGTAGCCAACTCTTATCTTCTTCTTTTCACCTTTCGCATCCTCTGTCGTCAATGCGGAGTTCCTCCTTCCTTGGACCTCTTTCACTATTTTTTTGAGTTGAAGGCGCATCCCTCGACCGGGAAGGGCTTCTATTTCATCCAGGTGAGGCAGAATAGAAGCTGTATTTCCTTGGCCGCGAAGGATTCTTCGCACAAGGGGTGGAAAACTTTCTTCTGGGTGGGGATCCTCTTGGTGGAGGAGAGTTGGAGATGTCCCGTAATCCCCAATTTTCATCCGAACATTCCTACGAGGTAGGATGAGTTTTCTCCAGACATGGAGGAGTACGCGATCATTTTGCTGAAGCGTCGCCAGTGCACGGAGGAGCTGGTCACTCCAGAGAACATCGAGCGATGTCTTCTTGCGCGGCTACAGTCGTCAGGTTCGGTCACCACGAATCAGTTTCTTCTTCGGATGTTAAGACCATCTCCCTTTCCTGATCATATCTTTATTTTGTGCAGACACCATGCGGCCGGCCTTGGAGGAGGCCGCAGAGGTGATCGATCTCGGCGATGAGTCGGCTGCCGATGAGTCGGCTGCTCCTATGGGTCGCTCCCGAGCCAGAGATAAGGGCAAGGGGGTGGCCCAGGGTGAATCTTCTGGGCCGCGGGTGTCCAAGCGCAAGGATCCTATGGAGGGCATGATCCGGGCCGCTGTGAAGGTCAGGAAGCATGCCAAGAAGGCCGGGGTAATTCTCGCAGTCGAAGGCGACCTTGCCGCAGCTCACCCCTACGCCGAGCACGATGGGGCCGACCCTACTGGGCGAGCTCTCTCACCCGCTGAGCAAGAGGGGGCCGAGGAGGTTGGGGCTGCCCCTGCGGCTGGTGACGATGCTGGCTCAGCTCGACCTTCAGTCGGAGCTGAGGGGGCCGAGGCTACTTCTGTAATTGGCAGTGGTGCTGGCCCGGCTCTCCCCTCGGTAGGAGCCGAGGGGGCCATAGACGAGGCAGGTGACGCTGGGACCACGGCCGAGATTGGGGCGTTGACTGAGGCGGGCGATGCTCTAGGTGGCAGTGCAGGTGTCGAACCGGTCCAAGCTGGGGGGTCGCAAGAAAAGGCGACGCAGCCCCGATCGATCGGGGCACGATGGGCGAACGAAGCCGCGGCTCGATCCGGGCCATCCGGCGGGACGCCGACCGAAGAGGGGGTCTCTATTCCGGTGGCCCTGGAGAGGCTCGGCATCCAGGGCCCTCTGTATCAAATATGTCACGGTATAGCCGCGAAGGTGAAGGGGGGAGACAGGCAACACTCCCCTTCTATGGTCCTCGAGATGGTTATGGAGGGCGACTTGGTCCTGGCCCAGATGGGGGCCACTCTGGCAGAAGCTTATGCTCGGTCGGAGTCAGAGCGGGCGAACCTGGCGTGGACCCTTGGCGGGTCTGACAGGAAGATGTCTCGGCTTGCCGGAGAGCGTGATGGGCTCCAGCGCGAGCTTTCCTCCGTTAGGGAGCTGGCCAGGTGGAGGCTCGGGCATTGACCGAGCAACTAGCTAGGGCCCGCGAATCACTCGAGAGGAAGAGCAGGTTTCTTGAAGAGGAGAGCGTTGCTCGCACCGAGCAAGATGGCCGGTGGGAGGCCAAGCATGCCGAGCTGGTGGACCAAGCGGAGGAAGCCGAGCACCTTCGACGGGAGGCCGAGGCTGATCGGGCCGAGGCGGAGAAGCAGGCGGTGGAGGCCGAGAAGCAGACGGTTGAGGCCGAACGGAGGTTAGCCAAGGTGGAGCGGGAGAAGGCCGAGCTCGCTGGTAGGGTGGGATCGGCCGGGGTGAGGCGCTCGAGCAGTACAAATGCTCGGAGGTCTACTGGGTCGACCTTAAGGAGGCTGCCCTCCCCTACTACGAGTTAGCACTTCACCGAGGCATCCGCAAGGGGTTCAAGCAAGGCTACGACGCAGGAAGGACAACCGAGAAAAGATTTGTATATAGTTTTTCTTGATTTAGAGAAGGCGTACGATCGAGTACCGAGAGAATTGATTTGGTGGACATTAAGAAAGAAAGGAATCTCTCAAGGATATGTTGATTTGATTAAGGATATGTACGACGGCGCTATTACTAGTGTTCGAACTATTGCTGGGGAGACTGGTGAATTTCCCATTTCTATAGGTTTGCATCAAGGTTCTGCACTAAGTCCGTATCTCTTTGCCTTAGTTATGGATGAAGTAACTAAACAATTGCATGAGGATATCCCTTGGTGTATGCTTTTTGCAGATGATATTGTTTTAATTGATGAGAGTATTGATGCTCTAAATGCTAAGTTAGAGTGTTGGAGACTTGCCTTGGAGTCTAAAGGTTTTAAAATTAGTAGGAGTAAGTCAGAGTTTATGCACTGTAATTTTAGTAATGGGAGAGTGGTTCAGGAAGACATGGTTCTAATTGATGGACATAACATTCAGAAGAATAGTAGCTTTCGATACTTAGGGTCTATCATACAAGAGAATGGGGAGATTTATGATGACGTTACACATAGGATTAAGGCAGGCTGGTTAAGATGGAGAAGTGCATCAGGTGTCCTTTGTGATCGTCGTATGCCTGTGAAACTCAAAGGGAGATTTTATAGAACGGCTGTGAGACCTGCTTTGTTATATGGTACCGAGTGCTGGGCAGTACGAAAGGAACACATACACAAAATGTGTGTAGCAGAGATGTGGATGTTGAGATGGATGTGTGGCAAGACTAAGAAAGACAAGATTAGGAATGAGCGTATCTGTAAGGACTTAGGGATAGCTCCAATTGATAGTAAAATGAGAGAAAATAGACTCAGGTGGTTTGGGCATGTGTGTCATCGCCCTAACTCAGCGCCGGTTAAAAGATGTGACCAAATCTTAGTGGATGCTAGTAAAAGAGCTCGGGGAAGGCCTAAAATGAGATGGTGCGATGTTATTAGGAAGGACGTTAGTTTCTTGGGTTTAAATACGAATATTGCACTTGATAGAAATCTTTGGCGGAACAGGATTCATGTAGCCGACCCCAATTAATTGGGATAAGGCTCTGTTGATGATGATGATGATTTTCTTGGCTTCGGCCTTTCTGATGTACAAGCGAGTTATTTGAATAAAGGAAAGGAAGCTTTTGTTTTATTTCATGTCATTTTACACAATGCTCAGTATTCAGAAGTAGAACTTACGTAGTGTAGTCGCGTTCCAGGTCCGAGGGATGGGCTCTCCTTCCAGCGTGGATAGTCGGTATGCTCCTTTCTCGAGCGTCTCGACCACTCGGTAGGGGCCTTCCCAATTAGGGGATAGCTTGCCTGTCGCCTCAAGTTGTCGAGAGGCTTCGGCTTTCCTGAGCACGAAATCTCCCGGTTGAAAGTGTCTATCTCAGACTTTGGCGTTGTAGTATCAAGTGAGGCGGCATTGATATTCTGTTACTCGGATGCTGGCAATCTCTCGGAGCTCATCTGCTAGGTCGAGGTTTTCGAGCAATTTCTGGTCGTTTAACTCGTGCGAGAAACAGATGACTCAGAGGGAGGGATTGGCAATCTCCAATGGGATAACATCCTCAGCGCCGTACACCAACTGAAAGGGACTTTCACCTGTTGCCGTTCTGGGAGTTATTCTGTGTGACCAGAGTACGTTCGGTAATTCCTCAAGTCAGCTGCCCTTGGCTCTGCCGAGCCTGGTCTTGATGCCTTTTAAGATAGTATTGTTGGCATTTTCGACCAGTCCGTTAGCCTGAGGGTGGGCGACAGAGGTGAAGTGATTGCGAATGTTTAGGTCGGTGCATCTGTCTCAGAAATAATGAGAATCAAATTGCTGACCATTATCACTCACTATCACTCGAGGGATGCCATAGCGACAGATGATCGATTTCCAGATGAAACTCCAGACGACTGTCTCGGTGATTCTCGCTGTGGCTTCGGCCTAGATCCATTTGGTGAAGTAGTCGATGGCGACGATGACAAACTTCTTCTGGGCTTGAGCCGTGGGGAACGGCCTGAGGATGTCGATTCCCCAGCGAGTGAAAGGGTATGGCTCGTCTAGGGTAATGAGCTCCGTTGCCGGCTGATGGACCAAGTGGTCAAATCGCTGGCATAGGTCGTAATGCTGTACGTAGGTCGAGCAGTCGCGCTGCAGAGTGGGCCACCAATAACCTTGCCGTAGCAAGATCCTGGCGAGTGACCTTCCTCCCAAGTGCGCTCCGCACAGGCCTTCGTGAACTTCTTGAATCGCTCGGTTGGCTTCGTCAGTACTGAGGCATTTCAGGAGAGGACCGGAGAAGGATCTTCGGTAGAGAGTGCTATCCAGAATGATGAACCACCGAGCTTGGTACTTCAATCTTCGGGCTTCCCGGGGGTCGGGAAGCTCTTTAGAGTCTTGGAGCCACAACAAGTAGGGGGTGCGCCAGTCGCTTGGGGAGGCCTGGTCAATAGCCAAGAGCTCCGAATCGATGCTCGGTCGCTCTAGCTCTTCGAGAAGGACTGATCGAGTACCCTCGGGGTCAAGAGAGGAGGGCAGCCAAGAGAGGGCGTCCGCTTGGGAGTTTTCTTCCCGAGCTATTCAGACTACCTCAAAGCTCTCGAACTGCTGTGCCACGGCTCTGACCAGCTGGAGGTATTTGACCATCGGTGCTTCTCGAGCTTCGTAATCACCGTTGACCTGGCTAGCGACTAGTTGGGAGTCAGTGTCAATTCTGACACGCTCAGCCCCCAGCCACCGGGCAATGCGGACTCCCGAGATAAGGGCTTCGTACTCAGAGGCGTTGTTGGATGCCTGGAAGTTGAACTTCAAGGCGCATTGTGGCTCTGCTCCTTCGGGAGACTTCAAGAGGATTCCAGCGTCGCTTCCGGCTGAGTTGGAGGATCTGTCGACGAACAGTTCCCAGGTTGGCCCGGGCGCGGACGGAGATTTTTCTTCGGTTGGGATAGTGCTCTCGGTGATGAAGTCAGCGAGTGCCTGTCCTTTGATAGCCGAGCGAGGCCGGTATGATATATCATAGGCCCCGAACTTGATGGCCCACTTGACGAGGCGTCCCAAGGCTTCAAGGTGGGCGAGGATCCTCTTCAAAGGTTCGCCGGTCAGCACGGTGATGGAGTGCCCTTGGAAATAGGGTCGGAGGCGCTTGGCCGAGGTAACCAATGCTAGCGCGAGTTTCTCAGTTGCGGGGTACCTTCTTTCAGTCTCGTTGACCACCTTGCTGGTGTAGTAGACCGGTCTCTAGACGCCCGAGTCATTTCTGACCAGGACCGAGCTAACTGTAGACGGAGTCACCGAGAGATAGAGATACAAGGCTTCACCTAGGACGGGCTTAGAAAGCACCGGGGGCGAAGCCAAGAACTCCTTAAGCTCGGCGAATGCCCTTTGGTATTCCTCGTCCCATACGAACGTAGCAGATGCCATTTTGGACCCCCTCAAAAGCTTGAAGAAGGGTAGGCATCTTTCGACCGCGCGGGACAGGAATCTACTGAGCGCAGCAATGCGACAGGTGTTGGACGTCTTTGATGCAGGTGGGTGGGTGCATGTCCAGGGTGGCCTGGACCTTGTCGGGGTTGGCCTCGATCCCATGCTGTGTGACTAAGAAACCCAGGAACTTCCCGGATCTTACTACGAAGGTGCACTTGGTGGGATTGAGCTTCATATTGTACCTCAGGAGGGTGCTGAAGGTCTCAGCTAGGTCGGCGAAGTGATCCTCGGCCTTGGGGGTCTTGACGAGCATGTCGTCAATATAGGCCTCGACGTTCCGGCCGAGCTGTCCTTCGAACATATAATTGACCAGCCTCTGGTACGTGGCTCCAGTGTTCTTCAACCCGAAAGGCATCCGGGTGTAGCAGTATAAGCCGAAGTCAGTAATAAAGGTGGTCTTCTCGACGTCTCCTAGATCCATTATGATCTGGTAGTAACCTGAATAGGTATCCAAGAAACTGAGTATTTCGTTGTCCGAGGTTGAATCAACCAGTTGGTCGATGCTCGGTAATGGATAGCAGTCCTTTGATGTGACCTTGTTCAAGTCGGTGAAGTCCACGCACATTCGCCACTTCCCCGAAACTTTTGGCACCAGGACGACGTTAACCAGCCACGTCGGGTACAGGACCAGTCTAAAAAGACCAATCTTTTATCCCTTGGTGACCTGCTCCTTGATGATCGCCTGCTTCTCTGGCACGTGCTTCCTTCTGCGTTGTTGTACGGGCTTCACGGTCGGGTCGAGGTTGAGCTTATGCATTACCGTCTCTTCTGGTATTCCGGGGAGTTGATCGTCAGACCATGCAAAGACTCGGGTATACGCCGAAAGAAACTCTTTGTATTGCTGTTGAACCTCAGATGGTAGGTCGGCTCCAATCTTTAATCCTAGGGTTGGTTCGTCGTTTAGGAAAACCGTTAGCAGCTCGCCCCCAGGCTCAGAGGTTGCGGGTTTTTCCTCGACTTCCCGAGGACCCTTGTTCTTCCTGTCCGGCCTTGTGGCTTCAACAGAGATATTATAGCACCTTCTGGCCGTCGCCTCGTTATCTCGGACTTCCCCCACCCCATTTTTGGTGGGGAACTTTATCTTTTGGTGATAGGTAGAGGGCACCGCTTTCGTTCGGCTAAGGATTCCTCGGTCGAAGATTGCATTGTATGCTATCATACCCTTGATCACTATGAAGTCCACCAAGACCGTAATGGTTTTGGGTGGGGTGTCGAGAGTAACCGGCAGGCTTGGGGCTCCCTCGGGATAAGTGGCCTGGCCATTGAACCCGCAAAGGGGGGTTCGGATCGGGCGGAGTTTGGACGGACTCTCCCCCATCTTAAGGAAACATTCGTAAGATAATACATCAAGGGCGCTTCCATTGTCAACTAGAATTTTGTCTACGTTACAATGGTTTATTGTGGCCGATATGACTAGGGCGTCGTCATGCGGAGTGGTCAGCCCTTCCAGATCTTGGTTGGAGAAGACTATGACCTGGGGCTCGCTTGGCGGGGCCTTGGGAGACTCGACGGCTCGGCTCGCCCGCTCAGCATGTCGCTTCCTTCCTCGGCTACTATCCCCTCCTGATGCAGCTCCTCCAGCGATGACGTTGATGTCGACCCCGCGAGGGGCGTTGTCGATTTCCTCTGGGGCGCCTCGGTCTTCCTCACGTCCAGCCACGAATCGGGATAGGTGTCCTTGGCAGACGAGGTGCTCGATCTCCTCTTGGAGCTGGTGGCAATCGCCGGTATGATGCCCGTGGTCGCTGTGGAACCATCAATGCTTGCTGCGATTGCAGTTTTTCGACCTCATTGGCTCGGGTTGGCGGAGAAGGCCCGAGCCTTTGATATCTTCATATATCTCGTACACCGGAGCGGTTAAGGAAGTGTGCCGCTCGTACTTTCGGGACGGCTCCTTGTGCTCTCCGTCTCGATTCCACCTTTTTCCTTGGCCCGAGCTTGACTTGGGTGCCGCTTCCTGTCCCCCTCTCGACCCGAGCTGGTTGCGCCTCGGCATGCACTGAGTACTTCTTCACACTCGGCGTCGCGTAAAGCCAGAGTCACTAGCTCGGCAAGGGTCGAGGGAGGGTGGAGGACAAGTTCATGGTGAAGGTTCTCATCCAGGGTGCCCCCGGTCAGCGCGGTTATGGCCGAGGCTACATCCAGGCGGGGGATTCTCAGGGATTCCGACTTGAATCCATTGATGTAAGCTCGGAGTTTCTCCCCTTGCGCCTATTTGAGAGCCAATAGCCCCGCTACCGGCCTCGGGGGGCCACTACCGGCGAAACTCTCCTTGAATACTCGCCCGAATTACTTGAAATCCCGGATGGATCCGGGGGCGAGGGCCCGGAACCATGCTTGGGCACCTTGGACCAGGGTGGTCGCAAAGGCTCGGCACTTGATGGCGTCGGACGCTCCATGAAGGGTCATCAGGGCGTCGAAGCTGTCGAAGTGGTCGGCCGGATCACCTTGGCCGTCATAGGACTTGAAGGTCGGGATGGAGGTTCTGGGAGATACCTCTGCCTTCAAGATGTAATCGGAGAACGGAGATTTCTCCTCGTCCCATGCCGGAGAGACATTTTGCAAGACGCGCTCCTGCTCTGCGAAACGTCTCTCGAATTCTCGCAATCGGAGGGATAACTCCCGTTGTCGCCGCGTTGTGGGGCTGGGAGGACTTCCTCGGCACTCTCCGGGAGCTTCGGTCTCTGGGTTTGGACGGCGTGCCGCAGGTCTTCCCCTTTTTGGCATGGAGGAGGCCTCTTGCTCCGGGGGAGGGGCTTGCGAAGGTCCCCCTGACCTGTTACGGATAATTTGCCGGCCTCGGAGGGTGAAGCGGCCTCCGACAGTGTGCTGGGATGCGTTCTCGCGGGGAGGGCTCTCTGGAGGGGCGCGTGAACTTCCATCCCTGGCCGCCTGGGTCCTCATGAGTTCCACGTGGATGTCTAGTTTTACGTTGAGGGCTTGGAAAGCGTAAGGGCCACCGTTGAGTGGTAGCCCTACCACCGCGGGCGGAGGGGGTGGTTCGTCAGCTGGGGTGCTGGCGTTGGAGGGAGGGTTTTGTGAGGCCTGAGAGGGGCCCTCACCCGCCGCCACCAAGGCCTTTCCCCTGTCGCCGGCGGACCTCCTCCTTGAACTTCTTCGCACCATACTGGCTCTTTGGTCGTTTCCCACAGACGGCGCCAGATGAAGAGGCGTGGTCTCGCGCTGGACCTGAGCTGGGGGAATGATCACTGAATAGTGAACTGCAAGGAAGGGAAACAGATCAGGGGGCCCAAGGATGGTTCCCTGGGGTAAACCCTCCGATGCCTAAGTTAGTAGAGAAATGGTGGAAGCTATGAAGGGAGGAGGAAAAGAGAGGCGCGAGATCCCTCTACACCAAGGTGGTGAAGTGGTTCCTGCTCATGGAATTTTAAGCGTGTGTTGGCCCTTACCTTACGTGGGAGGGAGTCCTAGGTTTAAATAGTGCGCAAGTCTCATGAGTCCCATAAGCTGAAGAGTTTCAGGCTGGAGTTACGTACTCATCATGGGCTCTTTACGTCCTCAGAAACTTCTGCTCATGAAGGGCTCTCAACGGCAGCGTGGATAAGCAATCATCGGTTAAACCCAAGCATGAAGGGTGCCAACCCTATCCGGGTGATAGGCATAGCTCGGATGAAGATAGGTCGGAGTGGGCGCTGAGCGCTTGCCTCTATCCCGGTGAGGGGATAACTCGGGCATGGAACTTCCTCCGTTTTGACCGACGTTCGGGCCTTCCGAGCCTAAGGGCCGCCGAGGAAGGGTTTGATCCCGAGTAATCTTATTGGGCTTTTTATCCTAAGTGGGCCCTGTGGGGCTGTCACTTGGATGAGCTGGGCCTCGTTGGGTCCTAATGGACCTAGTTCGGCTGCTCTTAGATGGGCTATAGAAATCCCCCTCTCCGGGCATCTTTCTTAATTCCATAGTTCATTAATAACTTGATAAGTAATGTTTCAGGTTCCAGACAGTCTGAAGATCGTATGAGACAGAGCACAATCAACCCTTTTGGTCAGGCCTTCGGGTTGGACAAGTTTTGAAAAAACGTGGTTGCAAGGAGTCCACTATCTTGAGGAAACAGTCTGGTACAGTCCGCGATCAGAAGTCTGTCGACCCAGGAAAAAACCAGTTGACTGAATCAAGAATCTGTCGACTGAAGTATGGAATCGGTCGATTGAATATTGAATGTCGTTCGATTGAAAATAGTCAACACACTGGATGAATGCGGTTGTTAGGCCGCCGCGATCTACAGAATGCCGTTACTCGACAGCCGCGATCAGGGCAGAACACAGAATCACAAAGTGCTCATCTAGCTTTTGGACTTTTAGGGTAAAACCAGCTCGGTATCCTAGTGGGAACCCAGGCTCGTGGAGACTTACGGAGGCCTTAAAACAAGAATTTCTAGTCTGACAGAAGGAATATCCGATGGAGAGGCGTTCAAGTTCCTAGAGAGTGTTCCTATCAAGTGAAAGTGACTAATAGCAAACGTATCGGAGTACGAGCTATGTACAAGTAACTATGAAGGAAAGAAAATGAGAGTGAAACATAGAATGATGCGTAAGAAGTTCAAGCGAATGAATGAAAATCCCTTTAGTACAAAACTATAAAGTTTATTTGAGAAATTAGCATATGTGAAAATTGTCCTTTAAAGCATGGTATGACACAAAACATAACCCTTTCAAAACATGATATGGCAGAATATAAACATAACGAAATAAAATGAAATATAGCATAGATAATTATACATAATAGGTAATCATAAGGCTTGATATGGTTGCTATTTCGGGTGAACAGTAGCTAGATTGCGGTTCCACCACAGCCGCTATCTTGAGGCCGCAGTTGTCTAGTGACCGCTACTTAGGTCGCAGTTTCTGCTAGACCGCTATCTTCCTATCATCAGATAGAACCAAACCGGCCTTGTAGGCCCCTTTCTATGGCAAGTAAACATGCAAACTAATACGAAACTAATAGGGAAAGCATGCTAGCACGTAAATAACACAAGAAAGGCATGAAATCAACCAAAGTTATTATCTTTCCCATTAAAGTTACATGGATAGCATGAACTAGAAACCTATTGCACAATCATGGTAAAACTTGAAATACTTCATGCATGAACTATTAAAATGAGAAGGATTAGAGGGCTTTTATTTCTAATATCAAGTTTAAGCCGATTATGAGACAACCTACCTCTTGGGTTGCACTTAAAGCTCGAATTTATCGCCGAAAGGGAGCCCTTGTTCATGCGCATCCCGCATGGAACCAGCTACTTCCACTCACTCTATCTTCTGGGTTGGTCATCCTCCTAACAGAAAATTTAGAGCGGTGTTAGAAGATACGAAGGAGAATAAAAGTTCTAAAGCAAGAACTTGAGAAGACGATACTTTACCTCTGTTCTGCGCGATCCAAAACCTAAGGTGATGCGGGACGAGACCACGGACACGACTCGAATGAGGAATGCCGTCCTCGGACTCTAGGTGAGCTCGTGATTGTCCCTTAACGAGGGAAGCATCGGACGTGCACGGTTGAGAAACCGGCAAGAGCTAGGGTGGTCAATTCTCTTGTGTACCCGGATCGGGTCACAGGACGGTCACACTCTCTCTTTCGCAGCAGCGGTGAAATAAATATTACGAGCTAACGGCCCTACACATGCTCTCTAGCAGCGGCATATAAAGCATATAAGGAAATAAGCAAAATGCCGAGTGTAAGAGCGAATACGATACCTCCACGCTCTCGGCATGGGGAAGACGGACCCGACCGAACTCGTACTCCCGGGACGGTTAACACACAAATGTTACAGCAATGAATCACTGCCCACTCCACGCAGGGAGGTAAAGGGCTACACAATTGGGCCCGGGAGGACCGATTCCGGGTTGACGGGCGGCTTCACGCGTAGCTTTGGCCGCACCCGTACTCGCGACCGTGGGGCCCACGTGCTATCCGGAGGGGCCGTGTGGGACCCGGTGGCACCGCTGTAGTGGGGACACTTGGGGAAGCGCTCCCCAGGATGATGGCACGCTGGTTCGCCGGCTGGAGGCCGGGCGGCTCCGATCGGCACCGGTCGGAATAACCGGCCACGGATCTGCCGGTTCTGTTTTAAGGCACACGCTCCGGCGAGAACGGACGCTGCGATCAGCCCCGATGTCGGATCGACACGAAACGGGCGCCGTTAGAAAGCTGCTTTGAAGGGCTTCAACTCTATGGGATTACAGAAAAATAAACAGCTCTGTACTTCTTGTTGGCGAATTTTGATAGCTGCTGTTGTACAGTGCCCGAATTCTCAGATCAACAGGGAACTTGTCTGAGAACTGGCATTGAATGATAGGTAGACCTCCGATTCAGAAGTTGTGTTCTTCATCAAAGTTGTAGGAAATTGAACAAGGATGGAAGTGCCTACGAATTTTGAAAAATGGATGGATGGCTAATCGGAAATATTTTTTGTGACAGGTTTGGAGTGGCTACGAATTGTTATGATTTGTATACCAGCAGTGAGTCGGATCTGGAAACTGGCTGACGGCACTGTAGATGGCTCCGAAAACGAATTTTGAAAAATGGATGGATGGCTGATCAAAAATCAGGAAAAATCATGGAGTGCGGGGACGGTGGTTAGAACATCCAATAAAATTGGGGGTTCTTGTAAAAATCAAAAAGATGGTTGGAGGGGGGGATTACAGGGGTGCTGTCACACATATCTGAAACTGGATAGAACTGGGAAATAGAAACACACGAAATTTAAAAAATAGTAAATGATGGAATTTGGACGGGATTTTTTTTGTGGTGGTGGGGATTGAAGATAGGAACACACCATAAAATTTTTAGATCAAGAAGAGCTCAGGACAGACTACAGAATTTCGTGGAAGGGGCTGCTGTTGGCTGAAGATAGAACTTTGACGGTGGCTCGATGGCGGTCCGATGGCGGCACGAACGGCGGCGGCGGCGGCACAGATCACAAGCAGAAATTGAGGGGAGGGGATAGAGATTAAACCACTATAGAATTGGGGGTTGGAGGAGATGAACACCAGGGGAGAGGGGAGGGGCACAAGAAGCACTCTTGATTTTCCAACAATTTTCTCTTCATTAATGCCAACAAATGGAAAATACAACCTTTTATATGCTATGTATCTAATCAACTGTAGACCCTTGGATCTAGGGATGGGGAATGGAGGGCTGGGATGAAGTGTGAATAACACACACAAAAATAATAAAATAATAAGGGGAGGGGCGCCCCCTTGACCAAGAGGGGACAAGTTGGAAGGGTAGGTAGCCTACCTTGGAAAATTTACCCCCTTTGTCTCCCATGTGGTCAATTGGCATTCAACCCTTCTAGATGGCCACCTAGGATGGTTGACCAGCCCGACATGAATGACATGGACCAATGGGAAAGGGATGAGGGCCCCCTTGCTGGTCTTACTGGTAAATTACATAGAAACCCATACAATCCGTGGGAATGACGCATTGGCTTACAAAGTCGTACAATTGCGCATATACTTTCCCATGGATATACAAATAAACTAAAGGACATAAATGTAAAATAAAATATACATGCTCGGTGTCGATTCCCATCAACTCTCCCCGGGTGGGAGGAACTCGACCCCGTCGAGTAGGGGTATGGATGCTTGAGTACTCCGGCGGATCCGTCACCGTGCCAAGTAACGCGGGTATGCTCCACTCCAAGTGACCGTCACCTGCTCATTCCATATATACTTGATATGCACAAACTGCTATGGGATAGAGGTGGACACTCTAGGTGGGACAGTCGCAAAAGGGGAGGAGGCGGCTCGAAGACTCACTAGGAATCACCGCTGGGTCCCTGTAGGTGACTGATCCGGGTATAGATATAGAACCGATCCCATACTCATCGAGCGAGTCCACTCGCCTCTTACTCATAAGAGATCGACAATGAGCTTACACAAGACACATGCAGACTCACCATGCAAACCACACAAATAAGAAATAGACTCATGCATGACTCTAGACAAATCTATGGTTAGTTCGACCCGTACATGGGTGACGGCAGACCAGGACACCCGAATGTGTGCCATGCATGCATTTGACATAACCGGAGGTTGACGTCATGGGGAACTCCTAGACACCCTATGATGCACCAATCATGGACATTGGGCTTGGGTGTGGGAAGTCCGGGAGGTGCGGGTGGTCTAGATGGATCGGGGAAACCAAAGTTTTCATTACCCCCAAATGAAGGTTCAGACCTATGGCTATGTGGAGTTTGCTTGGCCCGAGTGGAAAAGGTGGGATAGTGAACTCCGCGGAAGAGGTGGAGTGAGTATGAAAGCTCGGGAGGTTCACTAGTGAAGGGGTCAAAAGGGTCGAAGAAGGTATGACCCCATGAAGTGGGTTCTCCCATGACTCGGTCCCAATTTAAGAATTCATAATCACCATCATACATTGTGAGCGGTGGGACGACGGACATGTATAGAAAATAAGATTCCTCCCTTGGGCAAAAGGGAATGAAGTCGGACTCGGCCGACATCGGGAGGAGTAGAAGAACCTCTGTGGTGACACACCCCATGGTGCACACGGAGGTAATGGACCCTAAGGCCGGATGGGTGAAGCTAAGACTAGCGGGTTGGTCAAAGCCTCGGGCCAGTAGGTGCGTCAACTTCCTTTGTGAATCTAATCCCATGACAAGATCATCCAACGTGTCAACATGGTGACTAGATCGAAATGTGGTATGGAAGGAATTGACCGGCACTAAAGGGAGGATGGGGTCCATGGATGGAAAGGGAGGTGGGACCAAGCCATCCTTGAGCCAACTAAAAAGCGGCTCGGCGATGTATAGTGTACCCGTTAGAAATACGGGTGGCTCGGGCCTTGGTGGCTCCAAATGAGATGGTTCCGAATCACGTTCGGACGTAGAGGGTGGTGGCATTGGAGCTCTCGAGGGTGAAGAAGCTCTTATCCTTTCCAACAAATCCAAAATCATTTTCTTGAATTCCTCAAAGGAGCGGGTTGGAGTAGGGACCTTGGGGTGGACTCGCTCCTCGTCCCTCTGCCTAGGTGTGGTCCTAGGCTCAGCTATAAGCGGGGCTTCCACTCGGTTGGAGGTACTTGAGTGGGTTGGGATGGGGGTACCAAGGGGAGGCTGGTTGGAGGTGACTGGGCGGGCCACTAGATTGGGGTCGCCTTGGTGGGCTTGGACGGCGGTGAAGGGGTGGGATTGGGTAGAGGTGTGGCCCACTTGATTGTGGGTGAGTTGGTGGGGTTGGTGAGTGGTATGACCTCCGTGGTTGGAGGTAGGTGGGCGGGGAAAGTAGACCCTCCTAAGCGCTCTCTTCATTTCCCACCATGACTCGATGGGCCTTAGATTCCTATCCTCCCTCCAATATTTGATGTCCCTCCATGTTTCGGCGGCTTTACCAAACAGTCACCTTTTGGCAACGTCGACTTGCATGGGCCCGTACATATTGTACACCTCGAAGTAGTCGTCCATAATGGCTTCCCACTCTAGGTAGTCACCTGGGTCATCGGACCCGTAGAAGTCCCGGGTTTCGGGCCTAGTGGGGTGATTCGGGTGGTCCTTCCATTTGAGATAGTATCGCCACCATGGATAAGATCCGGGTGTTCGGTAATCCATGGGACACGGAGAAGCTAGTGGATGGCCATGTCGACACTAGTAGATAAACCAACTAGACAATGGACTACAACCCTAGATATGACGACCAAGACTCGGTACGTGGCGGAGCTAATCGATCCGAAGATCACTCGCGTAAATGTGCGGCCTTCCGGATAGGCGTAGCCTAACGTTCGGACAACACCTTTTGATATACCGACTAATGGTATGCAAATGCAACTCCTAAGACTGACTTAGACACTTAGACTTAAATGACACTCTTTTTTTTTGACACCCTAGACTCAACTCGCTCTGATACCAAATTGATGCGGGACGAGACCACGGACACGACTCGAATGAGGAATGCCGTCCTCGGACTCTAGGTGAGCTCGTGATTGTCCCTTAACGAGGGAAGCGTCGGACGTACGGTTGAGAAACCGACAAGAGCTAGGGTGGTCAATTCTCTTTTGTGCCCGGATCGGGTCACGGGACGGTCACACTCTCTCTTTCGTAGCAGCGGTGAAATAAATATTACGAGCTAATGGCCCTACACATGCTCTCTAGCAGCGGCATATAAAGCATATAAGGAAATAAGCAAAATGCCGAGTGTAAGAGCGAATACGATACCTCCACGCTCTCGGCGTGGGGAAGACGGACCCGGTCGAACTCGTACTCCCGGGACAGTTAACACACAAATGTTACAGCAATGAATCACTGCCCACTCCACGCAGGGAGGTAAAGGGCTACACAATTGGGCCCGGGAGGACCGATTCCGGGTTGACGGGCGACTTCACGCGTAGCTTCGGCGGCACCCGTACTCGCCACCGTGTGGCCCACGTGCTGTCCGGAGGGGCCGTGTGGGACCCGGTGGAACCGCTGTAGTGGAGACACTTGGGGAAGCGCTCCCCGGGATGGCGGCACGCTGGTTCGCCGGCTGGAGGCCGGGCGGCTCCGATAGGCACCGGTCGGAATAACCGGCCCCGGATCTGCAGGTTCTATTTTCGGGCGCGCTCTCCGGCGAGAACGGACCCTGCGATCAGCACCGATGTCGGATCGACACGAAACTAGTGCCGTTAGAAAGATGCTTTGAAGGGCTTCAACCCTATGGGATTACAGAAAAATAAACAGCTCTGTACTTCTTGTTGGCGAATTTTGATAGCTGTTGTTGTACAGTGCCCGAATTCTCAGATCAATAGGGAACTTGTCTGAGAACTGGCGTTGACTGATAGGTAGAACTCCGATTCAGAAGTTGTGTTATTCATCAAAGTTGTAGGAAATTGAACAAGGAAAACGGCAATATTTTGTGTGTTAGGTTTGGAGGTGTCTACAAATTGTTATGATTTGTTTACTAGCAGTGAGTCGGATCTAGAAACTAGCTGAAAGCACTATAGATGGCTCTGAAAAAGAATTTTGAAAAATTGATGAATGGCTGATCAAAAATCAGGAAAATCATGGAGATAGGGGACGGTGGTTAGAACATCCAATAAAATTGGGGATTCTTGTAAAAATCAAAAAGATGGTTGGAGGGGGGGATTACAGGGGTGCTGTCACACAGATCTGAAACTGGACAGAACTGGGAAATAGAAACACACGAAATTTGAAAAATAGTAAATGATGGAATTTGGACGGGATTTGTTTTGTGGTGGTGGGGATTGAAGATAGGAACACACCATAAAATTTTTAGATCAAGAAGAGCTCAGGACAGATTGCAGAATTTCGTGGAAGGGGCTGCTGTTGGCTAAAGACAGAACTTCGACGGTGGCTCGATGGCGGTCCGATGGCGGCATGAACGGTGGCGGCGGTGGCACAGATCACAACCAGAGATTGAGGGGAGGGGATAGAGATTAAACCACTCTAGAATTAGGGGTTGGAGGAGATGAACACCAGGGGAGAGGGGAGGGGCACAAGAAGCACTCTTGATTTTCCAACAATTTTCTCTTCATTAATGCCAACAAATGGAAAATACAACATTTTATATGCTATGTATCCAATCAAATGTAGACCCTTGGATGTAGGGATGGGGAATGGAGGGTTGGGATGAAGTGTGAATAACACACACAAAAATAATAAAATAATAAGGGGAGGGGCGCCCCCTTGACCAAGAGGGGACAAGTTGGAAGGGTAGGTAGCCTACCTTGGAAAATTTATCCCCTTTGTCTCCCATGTGGTAAATTGGCATTCAACCCTTCTAGATGGCCACCTAGGATGGTTGACCAGCCCCACATGAATGACATGGACCAATGGGAAAGGGATGAGGGCCCCCTTGCTGGTCCTACTGGTAAATTACATAGAAACTCACACAATCCGTGGGAATGACGCATTGGCTTACAAAGTCGTACAATTGCGCATATACTTTCCCATGGATATACAAATAAACTAAAGGACATAAATGTAAATCAAAATGTATGGCTTGCGCAGGATGATCTGGGTCCTATTTATAGGGAACGGCCTAGGGTTAGGGTTTGTACTTTGAATTAGGGTTCCTATATGGTGTCAAGTCGATCTCCTAAGAGTCCTGGGTAGGTTTCCTCTCTAGATAACATCGAATCATGGCCAATTTGTGGATAGAAAACTAAGTTTTCCACGATTATCCACTTTCCATTTTGAAATCATATCACAGTCGAGACTCGACCGCTACTTCAGAACGCGATCGAGCGATAGACCGGACCTGCCCGACAATTCTGAAATTGAGTTTTATCTCACTCCACTTCTATTTTCCCCCTATTTCCCTATTTTGATTAGGGAACTTATCCCTATTACGGCCTCTAGGTTTGGGCTTGGGCCAAAAGGCTCACGTTTAGGTTTTAAGGCCCTTTTTAAGTGGGCTTAACTATTAGTTAATAGTTGGGCCTTTTTATCAAGGCTTTAACTTATTAATCCATTATTTACCCATTTAAGTCTTTAAGCTATTAAAATCTTAAATAAATCTATTTAAATTCTAAAAATTCTAGTAAATTGCCAGGGGTGCTACATCCACCCCCACTTAAAAGAAATTTGTCCCCAAATTTATTACATTATGGAGATGCGTTTTACTTACATTTAAACAGCTCTGAGAATTTTCTGTGCATTACTTCTTCCGTTTCTCATGTAGCTTCTTGCTCCAGGCATTTATTCCACTAGACCTTTACCATGGGAATGGTCTTGTTTATGAGCTGACGCACCTCACGATCAAGTAATTTATGTGGATTTTGCTCGTACATCAGGTCCTTCTGTATCACAAGATCATCATAACTTATAATATGATATGGGTCATTAATGTACCTCTTTAGCATCGAGACATGGAACACGTCATGTACTCTAGATAATTGAGGTGGCAAAGCTATCTGGTAGGCCACTTCGTCAACCCTTTCTAGAATTTCAAAAGGGCCAATAAATCTCGGAGTAAGCTTGGCCTTGATGCCGAATCTTCTAATTCTATGACCTGAGGAAACCTTGAGGAACACATGGTCTCCAATTTAAAATTCCAGGTCTTTTCTTTTGATGTCAGCATATGCCTTTTATCTTGATTGCACCATCTGGAGTCTTTCTCTGATAAGCTGTACCTTTTCTATCGTACTCCTGACTAGTTCTGGGCCTAGAAGTTGTTTCTCCCTAACTTCATTCCAGCAAATTGGTGAACGGCAACCCTTTCCATATAGTGCCTCGAACGGTGCCATTTGATTGCTAGCTTGATACCTATTATTGTAGGTGAACTCGACTAGAGGCAAATGGTCATGCCAACTTCCACCAAAATCTATAGCACAAACCCTAAGCATATCTTCCACCACTTGGTTTGTTCTTTCTGTCTGGCCATCCATCTGGGGATGAAATGTTGTGCTAAAATTTAGTCTTATCCCTAAGAAATGTTGTAGACCTTTCCAGAAGTGTGATGTGAAACGCGGGTCTCGGTCAGATACTATCGTGACAGGGACTCCGTGTAATCAAATAATCTCCTTGATGTAAAATGCTACAAATACATCCACTGTCCATCGACTCTTAATGGGCAGAAAATGTGTACACTTTGTCAGTCGATCAATTATCACCCATATTCAGTCATGTCCACCTCTTATTTTTGGTAAACCCATGATGAAATTTATCCCTATACCTTCTCACTTCCATTCGGGAATTTCCCAGGGATGTAGTTTTTCGGCGGACTTTTGATATTCCGCCTTGACTTGTTGGGAAATTAAGCAACGGGAAACAAAATCCGCCACTTATCTCTTCATATTGGGCCACCATAAATTCCATTTTAGCTCTTGATATATCTTAGTAGCTACAGGGTGAATCGCATATCGTGACATGTGGGCTTCTTCCATAATCAACTTCTTTGTCTCTGCATGATCTAGTACATAGATCCGACCTCGGAATAATAATCTTCCATTAGTCGTGACAGAGAAATCTTACCGTTGATCAATGTTGGTTCTGATCTCAACCAGTGTAGGGTCATCTTCTTGCAGCTTTGCTAAATCTTCTATCAATGTAGGTTGTGACCGAATGTTGGCGATGATACACCTTTCACTTTCCGTGTCTATATCCAAATTTAACTTGACAAAATCTTCTAAGAGGTTTGTCATACTCCTCCTGAGGCTAGATAAAATTGCCTTGGGTTTTCTGTTGAGTGCAGCTGCTACAGCATTAGCCTTTCCTAGGTGGTATTGAATGGAGAAGTCAAAATCTTTAAGATACTCCTGCCACCTTCTTTGCCTCATATTTAATTCCTTCTAGGAGAAAAGATATTTTAAACTTTTATGGTCTGAGAATACTGTGAATTTTTCCATGTAGAGGTAATGTCTCCATATCTTCAGAGCGAAGATAACTGTGGCAAGTTCTAAATTGTGCACCGGGTAATTCTCCTCTTGTCGCTTTAACTGTCTCGAAGCATAACACATTACCCTACCATGCTACATTAGAACACAATCGAGGCCTATGCCTGATGCATCAGTGTAGACCTCGAAACCACCACCTTCAACTGGCAGTGCTAGCACAGGTGCTGTAGTGAGATGTTCCTTGAGAGTCAAGAAACTCTCCGCACATTCTGTTGTCCATACAAAAGAATTCTCCTTTCTTGTTAGTCTGGTCAAAGGAACGGCGATTTTTGAGAAATCTTTTATGAATTGCCTATAATAACCAGTCAGACCAAGAAAGCTTCTGACTTCAGTCACGGTTGTTGGTCTGCTACAGTTCTTGACCGCTTCAACCTTAGAAGGATCCACAGAGATACCCTCTTTTGAAATAATGTGACCAAGGAATGAAACTTCCTTTAGCCAAAATTCACATTTACTAAGCTTCACATATAGTTGGTGTTCTCTTAATATCTGCAAAGCTATTCTTAGATGTTCTTCATGTTCTTCTTGTGTCTTGGAGTATATGAGAATGTCATCTATAAAGACGACCAGAAATTGGTCAAGATATGATTTGAAGACGTTGTTCATTAACTGTCTGAAAGCTACATGGGTGTTTATTAACCCAAATGGCATGGCAACGAATTCATGGTGCCCATATCTGCTTCGAAAGGTAGACTTGTGGGTGTCTTCGTCTTTGATCCTCAGTTGATGATAACTAGACCTTAGGTCTACTTTGAGAAATATTCTGCTCCAGAGATCTGGTCAAACAACTCATCAATATGCGGCAATAGATACTTGTTCTTGATTGTTAGTTGATTTAATTATCGGTAATCGATGCATAACCTGAGGGATCCATCCTTCTTTCTTACAAAGAGAACAGGCGCACCCCAAGGGGATGTGCTTGACCTGATAAAACCCTTCTCCAATAATTCTTACAGTTGTTTCTTCAATTACTTGAGTTTCGTAGGGGACATTCTATAAGGTGCTTTGGAAACAGGTGCTGCTCCCGAAATTAATTCAATAGAAAAGCTTGCTTCCCTTACGGGCGATAAGTCAAGTAGTTCAGAAGGAAAAACATCAGAAAATTCTTTTACAACGGTAATTTCCTCAAGAATGAGTTCTTTATGTTCGGTGATAACTACAGAAGCAAGAAAAGCTTCACAACCATGCGAGATGAGTTTGCAAGCGTGAAGAGATGAAATAAGAACATGATGCTTTCTGTATTTGATGCTAAGAAAGGAAAATTTTGGAAGGTCAGGTTTTAAGAAAGAGATTCTCCTATGGCGACAATTAATGTCAGCATAGTGTTTCGACAATCAATCTATACCTAAGATTGCATCGTAGCTTTCCATGTCTAGGCATACGAGATTTGCAGGAAGATTGTGACCTTCTATGATTACCTCACTATTAGGGTAGTGATCATTGAGTTTAGTTCCAGAACCTAGAGGTGTAGTAATTTCTAGATCCGAAGGTAAGGGAACCGATGAAACATGTAAAGTCTTTGCAAAAGCAGTGGAAATGAAAGAATGAGATGCTCTGGTATCAAATAAGACAAAAGTCGTATGCAAATAGTTTAGGATAGTACCTTCAATCATGTCTCCCTCCTTGGTAGGTTCATCTTCCATCACAGTATTTAGATGACCTTGCTTCCTGCGCCCTCCATCATTCCTCGAAGGCTGGTCCTTCATGAGCTGGCAGTTGGACATTCTATGTTCTCGGCTGCCACAACGTAAACATGCATTGAGGTGCTTCCAGCATTCCTCTGCGGTGTGTCCGAACTTCTCACAAAACTTGCAAGCCTCCATGACTTGCTGCTCTTTTTCCTTGACCCTTTTATTTTTTCCATTGCCCTTTCCATTGTGTGCTCTTTTCTTGTTATCCCGAGATTTGTAAGTTCCCATGATGCTAAATTTGTCTCCTTTATTCTCCCTCATGTCATGTTTACGGATTGACTCCTCATCCTTTCCCTTGAATTTTTCTACCTTCTCAAGGGTTCTTTCACAAAGATGTGCCCTATGCACCATCTCCGAGTAAGTTTGGATGTTTTGCAGACCTAACTGCTTGACAAAAACATGCCTCAACCCATCCATGAATCGATTGGCCTTCAATAGCTCCGTGCTGACAAGGTGTGGGGCATACGGTGCTAGCCGTGAAAACTGTAGTTCATACTCGGCTACCGTCATCATCCGTTGCCTTAGAGTGGCAAACTATACTGCTTTTCTTTCGTGGACAGGCTCCATGAAAAACTTCTCACGAAAGAGCTTGAGTAACTCTTCCCAGTTGAGTTGTGGATTAGGTAGATGAGCCGATGTGGCTTTCCACCATGTGCGAGCATCCTTGTTAAGCAAGTAGGACCTTCTCCAGATCCGTGCACTGCATAGCATGTAAGATTTGGTCCATTTCGTCGATCCAGTTCTCGGCCTCATCTAGATTAGATGATCCAGAGAAACAAGGAGGGTTCATGCTTCTAAAATTGTGGTGTAAGTCTCTAGCACCAGCTCGCGTGCCTGCTTGTGTCACCAGCTACAAGGGTTGAGTGAGACCCTGGACTATTTGTTGCATCGCTTCCCAGTTAGCTCTGTTTCCAGCCACTGGGAAAATAAGATTCCAGAGAAAACAAACAAGTTGTCATTTTCCTTAGAATTCATGAGGTTTTATTTTATTTTTCTCATGTCTTGAGGTTTATTCTTAGTAGAGAACTATCCTATACCAGGCTCTACCCAATCTCACATGGGTTAGGAAATTTCTTATACGCTAGTTCATAGGTTGGGAATCCTTAGAACCTTGGACTTAACCCTATAACTTGACATTTTCCTAGGACTTAATAAGTCTAGGTTTTGATACCACCTTAATTGTCATGCCCTGAGATTTCAGCGGAAACAAGTCGAGAACATGAACAGCCGGCAAAGTAAGCCTCTAGCTAGCAAGACAATCATAGCGCCACATTCATTCACATAAAAGCATAAATAGTGTACGCAACAACATAAGACCATAACTTCAACTTTATTGAAAATAATCAGAGTTACAACTGACATTGACACTCTTGACAACATGACTCACTAGACTCAAGAAAATAGAAAATTACATAGGCACGATCAACTTCACCGCCTATTATAGTGAACGATTCCAAATTGACATAATAGACTCAAGACTTGCTAGGGTTCTTCTCATTCTTCAATCACTCTCGGAACCACCACTTGAATGATCCGACTCCGATCCACCAGTGCTTCCTGAAAAGTTGGAGAAAGTAGGAAGTGAGCGCACTCGCCCAGTAGGTATCTTCATGTCATCAAGTCGGCATAGTTTACATGCTTAATATTTTAGCTCTAGAAGGTAAGATAATGAAAGAAAATACAATAAATCATGTGGTAAAAACAATAGTAACAAGTAGCAAGACTAATTGTAAAGTGTGACATTATGATTCAAGAATGTATGAGTATAATCTAGCAAGAATATAAGTTGGCCTTTCAATCAAGAATGTACTATCAATCACAAGAATGTACTTTTCATAACCTTAAGAAGACTATGCACGAGAACGTATTGTCATGTAACAAGCATGTAACGAGAATGTACTTTTAAAGCAAGCATGTAATTTCATGAATTGTCTCGTTGACTTGGCTAGTTTATAAAAAAAATACTCCCAGCGTAAAGTGACGCTAGCAATCATTATACCCCATGGTTTCAGCATATTTCTGGTCCTCTGCCGTGGGGGCTAGACTGGAGCCCTTGGACACCATCCGTGCCCGCACTTACATCTTCAAGTTATAAATCTAGTTATTTCCACAAGAATGTCAATAAGTTCGGCCAAGAATGTGAAATTCAATAATACCTTTCAGGCGACAGTAAGCAAGGGAAGAACGTACCGAATTCTTTGAAAAAGAGGTCAAGAATGAATTAAAAGGACGTTGTGCTATAGAATGATTTTGGCAACATAATGGCATCTTTCTTAATTCCATAGTTCAATAATAACTTGATAAGTTATGTTTCAGGTTCCAGATTGTCAGAAGATCGTTTGAGACAGAGCACAATCAATCCTTTTGGTCAGGCCATCGGGTTGGACAGGTTTTGACAGAACACGGTTGCAAGGAGACCGCTATCTTGAGGACTCGGTTCGGTACAGTCCTCTATCAGAAGTCTGTCGACCCAGGAAAAAACTAGTCAACTGAATCAAGAATTTGTCGACTAAAATATGGAATCGGTCAACTGAATATAGAATGTCTGATGACTGAAAATAGTCAACACACTAGATGAACGCGGTTGTTTGGCCGCCGCGATCTACAGAACGTGGTTACTCGACAGCCGCAATCAGGACAAAACACATAATCATGAAGTGCTCATCTAGCTTTTGGGCTTTTAGGGTACAACCAGCTCGGCGTCCTAGTGGGAATCCCAGACTCGCAGATACTTACGGAGGCCTTGAAATAAGAATTGTTAGTCTAGTAGAAGGAATATCCAACAGAGAGGCGTTCAAGTTCTAAGAGAGTGTTCCTATCAAGTGCAAGTGACAAAAAGCAAATGTACCGGAGTACGGGCTATGTACAAGTAACTATGAAGGTAAGAAAACGAGAGTGAAACATAGATTGATGCGTAAGAAGTTCCAGCGAAGGAATAAAAGTTCCTTTAGTACAAAACTATAAGGTTTATTTGTGAAATTAGCATATGTGAAAATTGTCCTTTAAAGCATGGTATGACCCAAAACATAACCCTTTCAAAACATGATATGGCAGAATATAAACATAACGAAATAAAATGAAATATAGCATAGATAATTATACATAACAGGTAATCATAAGGCTTGATCTGGTTGCTGTTTCGGGTGAACAGTGGCTAGATTGCGGTTCCACCACAGTCGCTATCTTGAGGCCGCAGTTGTCTAGTGACCGCTACTTAGGTCGCAGTTTCTGCTAGACCGCTATCTTCCTGTCATCAGACAGAACCAAACCGGCCTTGTAGGCCCCTTTTCTATGGCAAGTAAACATGCAAACTAATACGAAACTAATAGGGAAAGCATGCTAGCACGTAAATTGATAGTAATGTATGCCCTTTAAGCCAATCACATGTGATGTGATGGGACATATATTGTACAATCTTATTCAATGAAAAATGGCATTTTCTTCATTATATTATTAGCACGTTATTCTGAGCATATTTATAATATGATGAAGTCCCTGAATGTGGGCTATGATGTCTGGATCATGATGAGATCATGATAATGAGATCAGACATCTAGATGTTCATATTCTAAATGTTCCTGGTCGTAGGATCTTCGAAGAGGGACTTTGAAGATCCGGATAGACCAGTGCACGTGTTGTTTACTTGTGAGATGAGGGTGGTTGATCTCATAACCACTGGTGTGGAGACACCTAGGCACACATGCAGGTGCTCATTACTGAATGAGTCCACTGAACTGACCCGTGCTAGAACACCTGAATGGTAATCATGTTGACTGTCAATCAGGAGGTTCTATTGTATCAGTAACACAGTTGGATCTTAGACCTGAGTCACTAAAGTGTTTTGCATAAATTCCGCTGAACGTTTGATTGTTGACTTATGAACCTAAGTGTTGTGGTTCTTCATAGTTAACTATTCGGACTCAGTGGGATTCATGTGGAAACACTTAAGTAGGCAACAAGGGATCGTTCACTCTCCACATGTATTAGAAGAGAGAATACTCTATGGACACGTACTTAGAAATCCCTGGCCAGGGTATGTGGCTTCACTGAGAAAAGGGGTTTTCTAGTGAGCTATACTGGTAAGTACGAAGGTCCGTTAGATCAGTGTGGTTTAGGGCTTGACAGTTTGACCATGCCCTTACTCTGATTGGAGTATTGTATGAACGAGGGTCTATAGCTGTGTGGAATCTGATGACGGAAAGGTCCTGTTGGGTTGCATCCCTCCCATAGTCATTTGGGATCACGAGGTATTGCTTGGTGCCATTCGTGATCGGAAAGCCAATTAACCTCGTTAAGAGTTAACGGGTTATATTGAAATTGAGTTGTGAATGGTTCTTAACTCAATGGGCTAAGAAACCAAATGGACTAATGGGCCTAGAGGGTCACACACATAAGAATGGTTTATCAGACGGTAGAGGACGGGATTTATAGACGTTGTCTGGGTTTTTGTGAAAAATCGCCGGAGTCTATAAATCATCCTGTTGGAAACCCTAATCCCAAGCTAATTAGGGTTTTTCTGTTGGCCGTCCTCCTCCCTCTCCCTCTCCCTTGGGATTTGCGCCCCCCTCTCCATCCCGGTGAAGATCGGTGGATGGTGACGACGAGAAGCGGGCGTCAAGTGGAGATTGCACGGGGAATCCCGTCTCCTCCGACCGTTCGTGTGGATACGTCTAGAGGCCGGACACTTGGACGGCTCACGACCCGACGTGCCTTCGCTCGATCGTCTTCGGGCATTTGGGATTTAATCAATCCCGCAAAGGTATAGAATCGTTCTACCTTCGAATCGGGATTCGATCCGGTTTTATTCTATTCTATTTTGATCGCCAGCAACGATATGCATCTTTAGGGTTTCGTTGTTTCCGCTGCTATTCTGATCGAAACCCAACATAAGTAACACAAGAAAGGCATGAAATCAACCAAAGTTATTATCTTTCCCATTAAAGTTACATGGATAGCATGAACTAGAAACCTATTGCACAATCATGGTAAAACTTGAAATACTTCGTGCATGAAGTATGAAAACGAGAAGGATTAGAGGGCTTTTATTTCTAATATCAAGTTTAAGCCGATTATGAGACAACCTACCTCTTGGGTTGCACCTAAAGCTCGAATTTATCGTCGAAAGGGAGCCCTTGTTCCTGCGCATCCCGCATGGAACCAGCTACTTCCACTCACTCTATCTCCTGGGTTGGTCATCCTCCTAACAGAAAATTTAGAGCGGTGTTAGAAGATACGAAGGAGAATAAAAGTTCTAAAGCAAGAACTTGAGAAGACGATACTTTACCTCTGTTCTGCGCGATCCAAAACCTAGGGCTTGCGCAGGATGATCTAGGTCCTATTTATAGAAAACGGCCTAGGGTTAGGGTTTGTACTTCGAATTAGGGTTCCTATATGGTGTCAAGTCTATCTCCTAAGAGTCCTGGGTAGGTTTCCTCTCTAGATAACATCGAATCATGGCCAAAGCATGGATAAAAATCCAAATTTTCTGTGATTATCCACTTGCCGTTTTCAGAACCAGATCGCGGTTGAGACTTGACCGCTATCTTCAAGTAGCGGTCGCATGATAGTCCGTGACCTGCTTGACAATTCTGAAATTAGATTTTTATTCTAACTCCACTTCTATTGTAACAACCCAAGATTCGGATACCGGGAAGAGCCCGATACCATTCGAATCCTGGCCCGTCGCCCACGAGCCGGGAGGGCTTGGAAGGGCTAAAAGGAGTGTGGAGGTACAAAGAAATAGGAAATAAAGCATGACAATTTTGTTGGTCCTTGGGTAGGCGAGCGGACAAGAAGGGGGGGTTGAATTGTCCCCCACGCGATATGGCAAATTAAAACTTTCTTAGCGAAATTAACAAGCTTGACGAGATTGAAGAAAATAAACTAACAAAGTAATTTAAGTTCACTCAATCTCTCCGATCTCACACGATCTACTAAATGGAGTAAGCAAGGAACACACAATCACATAATGCAAACCACAAGACACAAGGGGTTTTAAGGTGGTTCGGGACCATGACGGGCTCCCTACGTCCACCCCTCACCAAACCCGGTGGGTTTCACTCGGGGATTAATCCCCAACATGGAGGCGACGCTCCAAACACACGCAGGATGACGCCTATACATACACGGGGACGCGCCCCAACACACACACAGAGAGAGACAATGTATTCAACATGATCTGATGACCGGACCATAACACACACACACACACACACACACACACACACACGCTGCAACAAGCGCAGTGCAACGACACACACGATCACCCGGATCTGGATAGATCCACACACACACACTGATCTGAAGATATCCACGCACAAGCACACGGATCTGAATAGATCCACACACAGATACAACCATGGGGATGAACCTCAGAACATGCTGATCGGAACACAACTCACAAACGCACACGCTGCAAGTTGCAGCAACATGAACACACTCGGATGTGCACAACGCACAATCCGACCACACACAACTCGGATGTGCACACCGCACAATCCGACCACACACTTGATGTTCACAGATTTAGAAGGAAGTACACACTTGAAGCTCAAAGAAATTTAGATGAGGAAGCAAAAATAAGAACTTCAGATCTAGGCTCCCACTAGGGAGATGCAGATCTTGGGCTGATGTTGCTTCTCCAATTGATTTCCTCTTGATTGGCTTCAAAATGATCTTCAAATGCTCGGATGTTGATGAAGAGTGGATGGACGGAGTACTGTTCACGTAGTGCTTTTGGTTCTTGTTGTAGCTCACCCTCTTCACTTGATAGCCTCCCCTTTGATCCTCTTGATGATTTTGGATGCAGCTTGAATATCCACTTGACTTGGGTTGATTGGCTTCAGATTGAACTTGGAAAGCTTGGAGATGGATGAGGAACCCTTCCACAGATCACTGTTCACAGATCTACAGTAGCAGCCTTCTTTCTCCCCTTGATAGCCTCCTTGATCTTCCTTGAGAGATTAGGGTTTTTGACCCCAAAGAGATGTTTTTATACACCTTGGGTGGTCAAGGGACATGCCAGAACACAGATCCACAAATCATGACATGTTTGGTGGCTTTGAGATTAAACAAACCAAAGAGAAGAGCTTTCCCCGTTCAAGAAACAAAAAGTCAATATTTGTTGCCTCGGGGGGTTCGGTTGACCGGACGTGGCCAGCCGGTCGATCGAACTGTAAAAGACTGTAATTTTCTAATCCCTAGAAATTTCGGTCGACCTAAGCCCCATGGTCGTTCGACCTAACTTTTCTGCATTTCCAGATTTTTAGATTTCAGCCCCAAACTCCATTGCAACCCTTCCAAGCACTGTAATCACTTAATCAACATAAATGGCAGGTTCATTTTAGACTGAGTAGTAATGCCAAAGGCTGCCATGATCTGTCTTTTTCTAAACAAACTGGTATCTCGGGTGGTGGTAGAATGATTAGAGATGCTTTTGGTAATCCTATAATTGCATTTTCTCACTATTATGCCCAGAGCAATTGTATCATAGCTGAAGCCAGAGCTATCATGGATGGCCTTAAATTCCTCAAAGCTTCTTCATCCTTACCAACTCTCATTGAATGTGATTCTCAAACCCTTGTGCAAGTAGTTAAGCAAAAAATTCCTTGTCCATGGAAGATTATGGGCTATATAAGAGAAATATGGAGTTTATTATCTACTCAAGACTCAATCAGCCACATTTATAGAGAAGCTAATCAAGTGGCTGATTCATTGGCCAATTATGCTTGTGATACAAAATGTAATCTTTTTTTCCTTTCATTGCAACAACTCCCTAAGCATGTGAAGGGGATTGTTCGCTTGGATAAGCTAGGCCTTCCTAGCATCCAGATGATGTAATTGTTTCCTCCTTATCAATATTCAATAAAATTACCTCCTAGTGTGGTGATGGTGGAGTGGCTTTCTCCCTATCCTTGATAGGGGGTGCACTCTCCTATTACACCTAGGTAGGGTTACATAAAAAAAAAAAAAATCCTTCCAAGCACTGTGGCAACAAACTCCTTTAATCTTGGAGGGTTTATATTGAGTATTTTGACCTACAAAATCATGGAGAAAAATGATTAGAACTTTAGCTCAATAATCCAAATGATAAATTCATGAAGTACATATGGACGACATGCATTGAAGCCCTTGAAAACTCAAGTCTTACACCTAAACAACAAGAGGTAACGACTATGAAGTTGTACACAATGAATGAGCATCTTTAGCCAAACTCTACCAAGGTTCACAAGCTTTGATTAGGCATGTTGGAAGCTCAATTCCTCATGAGAAATATGCATGAAAAACATTTAAGAACTTAATGAAGAGATATGCATGTTAACTTAATCAAAATAGAACAACAAGAACACAAAGACTCATTACACATGCAAGGGGTCGGCTTTTTGTTAGGATGGGTCGACTCCACATATCACAAGGCCGATATAGCATGTATCAAATCCTCCACATATCATAATACCATATAGCATGGGCAACAAAGATAGAATCATCAATCTTCAATATAGGTCAATGATCACAAGCTCAGTTTTCAGAACAGAAACAACAACAAGTGTGTTCCATGAACACAACCTCATGGATTAAACCCAAATCTATCTATCTTCAGAAAAGAATAACTCCATTCAACATGTAGTTAAAGCTAGAATTGAATCACCCCCAAACCAAGATTATCATATAGGCAAATGACGCACGCTATGCACATTGACTTGTTTTGTCAAAATCAAATGACCATGAATCCATATAATTAGAGAGCATCACTAAAATCACATTCATCAAATTTTAAGTTAATAGGTTGAGGATATTTCAAACCCAAAAATCTTATGTGGAAAATGCATGAAAATACTCAACCAAGACGTTGAAAACTTATTTGATGAAATGCATGAAGTGTAGAAAGAGTCGATACAATGCAATAAGAAAGTTAACTCCCTTTTTGAAGTAGAACTTTATTGGTGGACTCCTTTGAGTTCCAAGTATGAATCATGGATTTGATCCTGCAATCCAAGATAACATAGCATGAGTTCCTTAAACAACAATCATGCATATGACTTCCAAGTGAGAATCTTGAAGTCATCTTTTAACTCATCAACCAAGATGCATACATGTTGCTCAATGAAACACACACAAGCATACTCGGTTTGATAAACATGTTGCTCAATGATGCACATCCCCACAAGCACAATTATTTTATTATCATTAAAACCAAACACCAAACATCAACTAGGGGATGCAACAATCTCCCCCTTTTTGATGATGACAAAATAATGTGTGCGAGAGTGATAGAGTAGAAGCATTTCAATGAATGTTATGAGAATGAGAGATAAGACATTCAATCACAATCAATCACATTCTCACGCAAAACTAATTAAGCATAAAGCATTGAGCAGAAGGCATTGAGCACACAACCAATATTCTCCCCCTTTTTGTCATCTACAAAAAGATAGGGGGTTATAGTGATTTGTTCATCTCTCTAAATTCGGCCTGAAGAGAGAGGTTATTTGACATGATATGATCATGTTAGTCCTAAAGAGATGATACCAATTCGGATACCAATTGTTGTTAAATGTTGGCCTCAAAGATATGAGATTTTAGTTCATGAGAGTTGGCCCCGAAGATATGATACCATTGTTGGAAGATTTATGCAACATGAAGTGTTCAAGTTGATAGCATTCAAAGTCTAAAGCCCATTTTATATTTTCACAAGATGCAATAACAAAGCAGCGGCAAGATGTTTTAAAAAATATATAACAGTTGAAACATCAAATGCCCCTTTTTTGTTTTGATTTTTAGATTTTTCTTTTGAAATGCAAAAAAACTCAATGCATACAAATGATGACACTATGAATGCATACAATGCAACTAAATAGATACGTATATTTACATGCAACATTTAGCAAGGTGCATGAGAGTCAAAACAACTAGGATGTTTATGTGTAACACCTAGGAGATTGTGCAATCACATAGAGGAGTTATGCAATAGTCAATGCAGTCAATCAATTTTCTAAATACATATTAAATAAAATTTCCATATGTGTAGGTGAATAACATGAAAGTAGACTGTAGCCATATGGATATTCAGATTTTCAGATCAACACAATGAGAGATTATATAGGCTGCATTTCATTATAAGAGAACAGCGTGTTGGAGGCTATGCTCTGCCACAATGAGTTTTCATCATAATTTTTCAACTCAACCAATTTCACACTGACAAATAGAATTTTTCAAGAATGATCAAGTTCAAATAATTTCTTTTTATGCGAGGAGACATATGGAGCTCATACTAGACTCCCCGATTACTCAGAATATTGAACCGTTTCACCTCATTTTGAGCAAAGGTACTTCAGTCCAACACCTTTTAGAAATTAACCATATCACGTCTCAGGTGACGTGCATCCAATTTACTCAGTGAGACTAAGCATTGCTCTGCTATTCATTTACATTTCAGATTGTTTCTACAAGAATAGGCAGGCAACTTTTTCCTCAACTACCTCAACAAGATTCATGCAGCAAGTTTAATTTCTCTAGAGTGTTGAAAGGAAATTTCTATATCCTTATCTCTAACACTCATTTTCACATGTTGTACATGAAGTGTATGAACTTGATTCAACATGTATATTGAAAATTTTATGAACACATAACAGTGCAGCTCCCCTTATCTAAATGCACTTATCAAAAGATTACTCCCCCTAAGTGTATGACATGAAGCACTCTAGTGATGACTCAATTGCAACATTATTTAGCAAGAAATATGACGTCTTAGAAATTTCAAGGAAGGGGGTGAATAGCATATATATAACATGTAAGCACATAGTGAGGAAATATGCAACATGCTGTATAGAATACATTATGGATGCAAAATTTTCATATTTTCACTCGAATATCCTAAATGCATTGCAAAGTGCAAGACGTAACTTGGGTGCAAGATGCAAGTTTTCAATTTTTCATTTGAATGATCTAAATACACCTTATGAATTTTCTAATGCATGCAACTTATAACAACATGAGAATGCAATGCAAGATGAAAAATAAGTTGTAATTTTTTTTTTATAGAACATCATGACAGATTGCACAAGGAGACATACACATTCAAATGATGAACAACAACCATTTTTCAAGACTTGGCCTTTTTGAACAAGGGTGCACAAACACAAATGATCAAAATTAAGCAAGCAACCCAATTGTTTTCAGAACCATTCAAAAACAGATTTTCAATAACATTTCAAAAGCTTATAATATCATCCACAAGCCAAACACATTTTTTTTAAAGTTCTGATACGAGGCGGAGGTAAAGGTCCAAAGACCCAACTCACACATAGTGAGAGTTTCCTGACAGACATAATCTGTCATTTCACATATCACCATTTGATATACCAAATATTTATTCATGAAAGCTTGTATGGCTTGTGAGGAAATCAAGACATGATACCATAGCATAACAAAATAGTAGAAGGAAAACATCCAAAACACCAATTTAACAAAGAAGAAGCAAAGTCGGGATTTTACCAAACGAGTGTGCCTTGTTCCATTTTATTGGAACCCCTTTCATTCTTTATTTACCTCAAGGCACACCTTCATCAAAATCAACTCATTTGACGGATTTTGGCACCCAAGCCTTCTTGGGTCCTTGGATGTTAGTAGCATTGCCACAAAACAAAGTTTTCTTCCTTTTCATTGTCACAATATCATCATTCTTCATGATCCTGCAATCCTCAATGACATGCCCATGGTTTCCACAATAAAAGCATTGAGGAGTGGTATTTTTACCAAAAGACTTCCTTTTAGGATCAAAGGAATTTTCAAAACTATTTCATCTTCTATTTGCATAAGATTTAGATTTAACAAAATTAAACCCAACATTTATTTTAGAAGCATAGAAATTATCAGTTTTCAAAAACCAACACTCTTTCATAACATGTCCATATTTTTTACAATGAAAATAACAAGAAGAAGTAGTTCTAACAAATAATTTTTCATTATGAGCATATATTTTTCCAAAGAACTTTCCCTTGTTAGATGAAAACCTTTGAGCATGGAAAGCATGTTTATTTCTAAATTTTCTTTGAAAATCACGCTTAACATTCATGGCATGAAAATCATCGTTTGCTTCACAAAGTAATTATCTATCACATGTCCAAGTTTGTGACAATAGAAATAAGAAACATTTCTTTGTCTCTTAAAAAAAGATTTATCTTTGCATACATTTTCATCATCCATTTTCATGACAATACAATCATTCATTTCATGGCCAAACATACCACAATAGAAGCATTCAACATTCGATTTCATTTTTTGAGATCTATTTGGCATAGAGGGCTTAGTGTTGACATTTTTTTGTAAAATTATTTTCAGAAATTTTCTTTTGAGAAGTGGGAGGAGGAGCTTTGGAAGTGCTAGCAATGTCAGAGACATGAACAAATGAAGTTTTTAATTTATTTTCAAAAGACTTTTTGTTCATAGGGGAATATCCAATGCCTTCTTTTTGGAAATACATTTTCACACCTAGCATTTTATCCAAAGTTTCTTTTCCTTTAACAAATCTAGACAAGTCATTTTTTAATGTTTGCACCTCTTCTTCTAGAGCAGAGATATGCAATTCAGCACTTGTGATTTCCTATTCACATGCACACACTTTATCATTCAACAAATAATTCACATATTTGAAATTTTCATTTTCTTCCATGACTTTCTTGTTTTCATCATTTATAGCATGCATTTTTTCAGTTAATTTTTTAAAAACTTTCTCAGTTTCAGCAAACTTCTAAATCTTAACATGTAATTGTTCATTTTTAGATTTCAACAATGAATTTCCTTTTTCAATTCTATCAAGACTTTTCAAGCTACCTTCAAGCAAGGAATTCTAAATTAGCAATGCACCGTTTTTCTTTTTAAGATCTTCAACTTCAATCATGATGCTCTTGCTATCAATTTCAGAATCAAGAAGCTTTTCAAATATTTTTTCATCGTTAGACAATGAATCTAACTTGCTTCTTAGATATTTTTCAGTTTCTTCAAGTAAAGAAATCTTAGACAACAAGGTTTTGTTATGTTCAAGCAAATCATGACATTCCTTTTCACGTGCAAGAGAGGTATTAGATTATCTAGCCATTTCAAGTTCTTCAGTCATACAAGAAATCTCATCTGAATATAGTTTAACTTTAGATTCTAGATCTTTATTTCGATCTACTAGATTTTCAAATTTTGATTCCAAAGTTTTACAATTTTTACAAGAAAGGTTAGCATGCACATCTTCATATGAAGCAGAAGTATTAACAACATCTTCAACTTTCTTTGTCAATTTCTTGTTTTCAGATTTGATCTTTTTATATCTACCTAATAGTTCCTCATAAAGGTCAATTAACTCTTCAAATGAAATTTCCTCACCTTCCGAGTCTAGCTCGGAGCTTTCCTTACTTGTTGTATCGTGCTTGTCGGCCATCAAGCAGTCAGAGTCATTTCTTTTATAATTCTCAATCAAGCATTTCAATATTTCCCTGGCCATCCTGTAGGAAGATACAAGTGGAAATTTTTTAAGATCAATTGAACTTCTAAAAATATGTAAAATCTTAGAATTATCTTTATATCTCTTCACATGCTCGACAGTCCACTTAGACTCATCACTAGGCATTCTATATGAATCATGCTTAATCAAATCCAAAAGTTTGGGAACAATGGTTTTAACATAATGACTCATGTGCCTAAGCCATTCATTTACATTTGAACCATTAAAACGAGGAGGAGGAGACAATACACTATCAGACATGATGCTCAATGAAACTCGTTGAGGGATCACTCTAAAGGTCGTTAGACCCAAGAAAATAGAGCCGTGGCTCTGATACCAATTGTTGGTCCCTAGGTAGGCGAGCAAAAAAGAAGGGAGGGTTGAATTATCCCCCACGCGATATGGAAAATTAAAACTTTCTTAGCGAAATTAACAAGCTTGACGAGATTGAAGAAAATAAACTAACAAAGTAATTTAAGTTCACTCAATCTCTCTGATCTCACACGATCGACTAAACGGAGTAAGCAAGGAATACACAATCACACAATGCAAACCATAAGACACAAGGGTTTTTAAGGTGGTTTGGGACCACGACGGGCTCCCTACGTCCACCTCTCACCAAACCCGGTGAGGTTTCACTCGGGGATTAATCCCCAACATGGAGGCGACGCTCCAAACACACGCAGGATGACGCCTATACATACACGGGGACGCGCCCCAACATACACACACAGAGAGACAATGTATTCAACATGATCTGATGACCGGACCATAACACACACACACACGCTGCAACAAGCGCAGTGCAACGACACACACGATCACCCGGATCTGGATAGATCCACACACACACACTGATCTGAAGATATCCACGCACAAGCACACGGATCTGAATAGATCCACACATAGATACAACCATGGGGATGAACCTCAGAACATGCTGATCGGAACACAACTCACAAACGCACACGCTGCAAGTTGCAGCAACCTGAACACACTCGGATGTGCACAACGCACAATCCGACCACACACAACTCGGATGTGCACACCGCACAATCCGACCACACACTTGATGTTCACAGATTTAGAAGGAAGTACACACTTGAAGCTCAAAGAAATTTAGATGAGGAAGCAAAAATAAGAACTTCAGATCTAGGCTCCCACTAGGGAATGATGCAGATCTTGGGCTGATGTTGCTTCTCCAATTGATTTCCTCTTGATTGGCTTCAAAATGATCTTCAAATGCTCGGATGTTGATGAAGAGTGGATGGACGGAGTACTGTTCACGTAGTGCTTTTGGTTCTTGCTGTAGCTCACCCTCTTCACTTGATAGCCTCCCCTTTGATCCTCTTGATGATTTTGGATGCAGCTTGAATATCCACTTGACTTGGGTTGATTGGCTTCAGATTGAACTTGGAAAGCTTGGAGATGGATGAGGAACCCTTCCACGGATCACTGTTCATAGAGCTACAGTAGTAGCCTTCTTTCTCCCCTTGATGGCCTCCTTGATCTTCCTTGAGAGATTAGGGTTTTTGAACCCAAAGAGATGTTTTTATACACCTTGGGTGGTCAAGGGACATGCCAGAACATAGATCCACAAATCATGGCATGTCTGGTGGCTTTGGGATTAAACAAACCAAAGAGAAGAGCTTTCCCCATTCAAGAAACAAAAAGTCAATATTTGCTGCCTCGGGGGCTTCGGTCGACCGGACGCGGCCGGTCGGTCGACCAAACTGTAAAAGGCAGTTGTTTTTTGATCCCTGGAAATTTCGGTCGACCTAAGCCCCATGCTCGGTCGACCTAACTTTTCTGCATTTCCAGATTTTTAGATTTCAGCCCCAAACTCCATTGCAACCCTTCCAAGCACTGTGGCATCAAACTCCTTTGATCTTGGAGGGTTTATATTGAGTATTTTGACCTGCAAAACCATAGAGAAAAATGATTAGAACTTTAGCTCAATAATCCAAATGATAAATTCATGAAGTACATATGGATGACATGCATTGAAGCCCTTGAAAACTCAAGTCTTACACCTAAACAACAAGAGGTAACGACTATGAAGTTGTACACAATGAATGAGCATCTTTAGCCAAACTCTACCAAGGTTCACAAGCTTTGATTAGGCATGTTGGAAGCTCAATTCCTCATGAGAAATATGCATGAAAAACATTTAAGAACTCAATGAAGAGATATGCATGTTAACTCAATCAAAATAGAACAACAAGAACACAAAGACTCATTACACATGCAAGGGGTCAGCTTTTTGTTAGGATGGGTCGACTCCACATATCACAAGGCCGATATAGCGTGCAGCAAATCCTCCACATATCACAATACCATATAGCATGGGCAACAAAGATAGAATCATCAATCTTCAATATAGGTCTATGAACGCAAGCTCAGTTTTCAGAACAGAAACAACAAAAAGTGTGTTCCATGAATACAACCTCATGGATTAAACCCAAATCTAGCTATCTTCAGAAAAGAATAACTCCATTCAACATGTTGTTCAAGCTAGAATTGAATCATCGCCAAACCAAGATTATCATATAGGCAAATGAAGCACGCTATGTACATTGACTTGTTTTGCCAAAATCAAATGACCATGAATCCATATAATCAGAGAGTATCACAAAAATCACATTCATCAAATTTCAAATTAATAGGTTGAGCATATTTCAAACCCAAAAATCTTATGAGGAAAATACATGAAAATACCCAACCAAGACGTTGAAAACCTATTTGATGAAATGCATGAAATATAAAAAGAGTCGATGCAATACAATGAGAAAGTTAACTCCCTTTTTGAAGAAGAACTTCATTGATGGACTCCTTTGAGTTCGAAGTATGAATCATGGATTTGATCATTCAAGTCAAGATAACATAGCATGAGTTCCTTAAACAACAATCATCCATATGACTTCCAAGTGAGAATCTTGAAGTCATCTTTTAACTCATCAACCAAGATGCATACATGTTGCTCAATGAAACACACACAAGCATACTCAGTTTGATAAACATGTTGCTTAATGATGCACATCCCCACAAGCACAATTATTTTGTTATCATTAAAACCAAACACCAAACATCAACTAGGGGATGCAACAAATTTAACAATTAACAAATATAAATAATCTAACTACAACATAGTCCAGTCCAACAGAAGTACTATCTAAGGCAGAAGAACGTACCCAACACCGAGTGAACACTCGGCCCGGTGAGCTGGCAACTAAGAACCTCAACACAGCACCCTCGAACCTCGAGGAAGAACCGCCGCACCTAAAACACAGGGGTAAGCCTTCTGTCACTGGCTCAGTAGGGGTCCCGCGGAACCCCAACCATAAACAACGGTGGTAACGAAAAGCAGCAACAACAGTAGGAACAGCAAACCCGGTGGCCGGTAAAACCTCGACTCTATAGCTACACCTACTGTACCGGAAGACACGCACCCCGATCTCATAGTCGGGGGACCACCAGACAACAAACCACCCTTGTCACGCTACTAGGAAAATGAACACGCTGTCAGGAACTCAACGCTATCTAGGGGAAAGCCCTCGGTGACGCTAACCGGAACCCCTAGACCTCGGCATCGGGAAAACACCCAGAACTCCACGCAAAACCATGTCTCGTAGACGTGAAGTGGAACTCAACTCATGAGAAACTTACGTCACGTGATGGGAGTACCTGCCCACCAGAAGTAAGGCCGGATGCGTCCAATGACGACTTAGTCCGCAGCCCCAGGTGTCTCTCTGCGGTGCCTCAAGTGGACACAGAGACACTATACAGTAACCAGGAACACAAAAAAAGGACTAGCTGGAGTCACACTCGCCAGGGCAGGTCCGCCACTCCCAGCCACATGTGCACACACAGACCATGCGCCCTAGGTCTGACCCTCTAGCTGGTTCTTCCCCCGAAGCCCGGACTCGGCCACGCGTGGGAGCCCTATGGTTACCAGGCTAAAAATCATCTTTCTCGGGTAAGCCGCTCCACCACTCCCGGGTGGGTCAGTCAGCACACGCGTGCCGTAAGAAGGTTACGGCCAGTGGGAGGTCACTAAACGTGAACACGAAAAGTCACTCACACACCCATTGCGAGTAACATGGAGTAACAGGTGGCACGACGCCACCAGACTCTTGACAACCTACTAGACTTACTAAATCTAAAGGTCCTTGAGTCACAAGACTCGGGTCAAGACCGTCGTACTCAATGGCACAACGCCGTTAATCTAGCCTAATCCCTAGGTCTGAAATCACGATGACATGATTCCCAAGGTAGCTCATGAGCCGCCGAGACCATTTCCTTAAAAAGGGAACTCAAGAGACCCCCAGCCCCAGGATGGGTGATTGGACTCACAGTCCAAGGCCATACACATGACCCACTCAGAAATCACTTCCCGGAGAAACACGTCATGCGGGGACAGCCCTCCGCACTCATACCGATACACGGTGACTCCTGCCGAACCACGCCACTCCCTGGGGTGCCCACGGCACCCACGCACAGCCCCCACATGATGCCCAGCATCAGTCGGATTGCAGGTCAGTACGGGGGTCGATGTCTACTCACCCGGGACTAGAATCGGCAAGAAACGAACTCCGGTTGGTTAAAACACAGGTGGCGGTCCACTCTGGACCGTCCCTGAACAAGGCGGTCAGATGCTGGGCCACCCCAAAGAGAGGCGGTCCTCTCTGGACCGCTGTGGGAATGGTTTTGTTCCTCGTTGGTTGGTTTATTAGGCGTGCCAGTCACCGGAGTGACAATTCATTGTGCGCTCGACCTGACTCAGTCAGTCGATTGTGATATTCATGCTAGGACCCGGAGTCCGTCATACCATAAAGGCTATGATGTTAATTACATCCTTCCGAAGAAGGACAACCCTTGATTAGTTGCCAAGAAAGGATGCCTCGGGGGAAAATCGAGATAAGACTATTACGCTAACTCCGCTAACGGAATGCGAAACATGCATAGAAAACCATGCTATGCGGGACATGATAACAATGTTATGGTGCAAATCTGGCAGCATGTCCCCTTATTTTGGACTATGCCAAAGGGGGAATATAGGTCATCCACCCACAGAATGCCGGGATGGAAGCCGAAAGGAGAGCCGGGCGTAGCCCGAGATCTGGAAGGATCTGAGTGTGACGGGGCAATGTCCATTGCCATGGTGCTTGTTGATATTCCCTCCGGAGACCATTGGGGGACTTGCAATGGCAGGACTCCCAGGGTCAGTAGGGTTGGAAGAAAAACCCGACAGTTAATGGCATAGCATATCGGGGTAAGACCCTGTTAATATAGCTCCGTTCAGACATGGATGAAGGACCATGAAACCCTCACGATGTGATATGACGGTCCATGGAGGTTAGGGTATCAAGTCTAGATTGGTTCTAGGCTCAGTAAAGTTGCTGAGAAGTCAGATGTTCGAGTGATGGCTGATATTAGAGTGAACCGGCGCGACTGGGGTTTCGGCACGAAAGCGAACCGGCGCGGCTGGGAGTGAAGGGGGGTCGGCGCGACAAGCTCCCCGGCGCGCCCCTCACCCGACGCGAAATTGGCGCCGAGAGGAGGCTGCGCCGGGAGTTGTATGGCACCGATAAAAGGGTGTTTGTGAATTTTCAAGTATTATGAGGGGTTTATGAATTCAAAGGGGTCCTTTGTGTTCAAAAGGGGCGTCATGAGTTTGGCCATGGTGGCATTTGAGTAGGGTAGAGGGTGAGGGTAAACTCATCCATAGAAGGTCTAAGGAGACTATGTAACTGTGATGGTTATATTCCCTTCTTATGGTGGTGGGCAAAGGATCATGAGATGGTATAGCTCAGATCTCTGTCACACGGCTGGGGTTAGGTTCATAATTTCTGGATGAATTTTTGCAACATCTCCCCTTATTCTGGACCATGCCAAAAGGGGAATATAGGTCATCCACCCACGGAATACCGGGGTGAAAGCCAAAAGAGAGGCAGGCGTACCCCGTGACCCAAAAAGGATCTCGACATTATGGGACACTATCCACTTACTGTGGGACTTATTGATATATCCTGTACAGCCAATGGAGAACATACAATGGCAGAACTCCATGACTTGATAGGGTGGCAGAGTGTAGGGTGGATTAACCCCTTTGATGTAGCTCCTGTGAGGATCAAAGGAAGGATAGTATTTCTCCTTAGAAGGACAGGGTATCGTGACCAAGGATGGCATAGCTCATAAGTGTTGAGGGTATCGGCATGAACCTATCGGCATGACTGGCTTCAGCATGAGAGGTGTGGAGGCCTCGACGCGACGAGGCGAACGGGTCTCGGTGTGACAGGAGGAGTCAACCGGCATGGCCAACCCTCGGCGCGGGACTCGCGCCGAGGGAGGGTCACGCCGGGAGGCTTGGAGGGTTTCTGAAACGAGGGTCTTAGTAAGGTTTTGAAGGGATTTTTGAGGTGAAGGCTTCAAAGGGCCCTGGGAGTCTTAAAGGAGGGTTTGTTCAGGGATTTTCAAAGAAGGTTTATTCAAGGGTTTGATGACCACTGAAGGGGTTACGGAGAGGGTATAATCAAAGGGGATGGTAGCCTTCCCTCTGGGGTCTCACTGGGGGTAGAACCACGGACGGCCACTTTTGAATTTATCCCTCTTCATTTCACCGACGAGAAGCCGTGAGATGGACTGTCTCAGGCTCTCGACGTGGATACGAGGCTACGAGGAAACATAGCAGAGAAGCCTTCAGCAGATCTGGGAGAGTAAACTATGAGATATATGTAGCTTGCGGTATCTGTTGCATATATTAAGCCTCAGATGCAGAGGAAGAAAAAAAAAGATGAAAGGGGAAACTCAGCCCGCTTTTATTAACTATTTCATCTGAACGGCGTACACGAATTCAACTCAGAAGAGAATCCAACCAAAAACATATATGCAAACTCTATCCCTGATAACAGGGTTACATTAGCATTCAATGCTACTGAAGCAAAGATGCTCGAAAGCAGACACAAAAGAAGAAAGGGATATTCAAATAAAAGACATGGGGAAGGGAAAACTGTAGCCCCTCAGGGCATCTTGAAATCGATCCCACCTTGATTCTTCCTTCGAATTGCTAAAACTCTTTCTTCTCCTCATCTTCCTTAGAGGGCTCTCGAGCTCCCTTTTCTTTCAGTGGCTACTGTTCTCTTTTTTTTCCTCTCTTTGTTTTTCTGTTTCTTCTTTCTATTATCTTCCTCTTGTTCTTCTGTCTCGAAGGGCAGGTGCTTTTATAGAGGGATGGCCCTCAGCTTATGGCATGAACTCCCCGGCGCGCCCAGCATGAGCATCTCAGTGCGCCTGGCATTCAGCCTATCGGCGCGTCTCACTTTGTACTGGGCTTGGAACATTTGTTCAGAACCCGGCACCGAAGGAGGCTCATCTAATGAGTTTCTTGATATATTCCTCTCGAGGCTCGCTTAACACCTTGTGTTCATGCACATTTGTGAGGCAGTGTGGACCCCTTTGTGAGAATCAAAATTTTCTGAAGATCCTTTTCAGCAAGCAGATGGTTGCCTGGAGTTTTTCATAGTTTTAGTCAGCTTGACTATTCAAGTGATAGCCATATTGGGCAGCGGCCTAGCCAGAGATGGCTTCAGCCGATCAAGGTGTTGGGAGTAGTGGATCTCTTTTATTCTGATTCTCAAAACTTCCAGGGACGACACAGTAGCCGCACTCTTGATTGGCCTTCAGAGCCCTGAGCTTGCTTTGGTCTCTTCTGGCATATTTTGGGTGTCAAAAAATGCCCCCCACCTGCAGGTGGCGTAAGCGAAGGATGAGTGACACGGGACATGTGGGTGTTCACTGCACCGCACTGCGTGACTTCTTCAGGTTTGCTTCCTGCTCATTGTTCATCGTTTATTCTTGTGACTCTGAATCTTCATTCTGCTGGCATAATTCGGGTGCTTCGTAAGCATACTTGGACGGATACCAGCATCATTGGCTTCATCTGATGATCGCAGCACCCCTGGCGAGCTAACCGGTGCCACTGGCGATTTCGGCACGCCCATCTTGGCGCGGCAATCATCTCGGCGCGCCTCCTTCTTTGACACTCTCGGCGTAATGATGCTCTCGGCGTGGCCGATATCGGCGCGCCTTCTCTTTGGCTATCGCTCCCGGCGCAGACAATCATCGGCGCGCCTTTTGTCGCTTTCTTCGCCCGGCGTAGGGGTCATCTCGGCGTGCCTTCTGGCCTTGCCTATTTAGGCGCCGAGAGGATGGGGAAAGCTCATTTTTCATTGAGCTTTCACTCTCTTTGGCTTCCTCATCCTCCATCGCAGCGGCGGTCGGCGTGGAGAGCCTCTCCCTCCACCGTAGGGTTTCTTCTTCGGTTCTCATACGGGACTACGTCCCTCTTCATTGCGGAGTCAGCCCCTCTTGGTGGGTGTTCTCCTATTTGACTTCTGGGCATTCTCCTGATAAGGGGAGATGCTGTCAAAATTTTTCTTGAAATTTTATTTTCTATCTTCCTCTTCATATCATCTTATTTTTCCTTGATTTTGTCTGCAGCTGCTGAAATGACCTCCTCTTCTAGCCGTGTTGCTTCCGGTGCTGCTGATGTCGACGCTTCTTCCCAGGGCAGGGCATCTGGCCCTGTTGTAACTTGGAGGAACGTCGGACAACTGGACCGGGGTCTTGGGAGGATCGCCATAGTCGATGAATCCTCCGACTCCGAAATAGATACAGTATCCTCATCTCGCGTTGTGACCATCGAGGGAGGGCTGAACTTCAATCGCGATGACGGGTATCGCCCGGACTTCCCGAAGGACCGTCATCTTGCACTATTCATCTGCACTTTCAGTGTCTCGGGGAAGAGAGATGTCATGCTGGCTCGGATGGTGGAACGGGCCATGTTGGTGGACCGGGACAGCTTGAAAGGCTCCGTGTATCACGGAGACACCATCTATCTTCCGGGATTGCGGCGCAAGTGGAACGCCGTCTTGGGGGTAACAGAGCTAGAGGTAGAGCAGAAAATGCTGACACGGGCTCCAGAATTCACACCAGCTCGGTGGGACACCACTGCAGGTCGGGTCAACAGAGAGAAACCCGGCTACGGTTTATTCTTGGCGCCCATTAAGTGGAGCTATAGAGACGAGCCATTCGTCCTGAACTGCTTGGCTGTCTAGTTCAAATTCCAGTTGGCTGCTGGGTGGTTTGCCGACACGAAGGTGACCTACGCACATCTCTTCCGCGTAGGTGCGGTAGAATTTACAGAATATGTTCTGAAAGATTATGCGCCATTGCTGGTCAGGGCCGGGGTGTATTACAGTGTGTATGCGTCCCGTTTTAGGTACCCCATCTCGAAAGGGTTGTGTTGCGGCATGTTCGAAGTGTTCTGCCCACAGTTCAATACTTTCTATACAGTGGAGGGCGAAACTTCTCTGGACCTCTGGAGCCTTTCACAACTGTCAGGTCTGCCGATCAATGGAGAGCCCTATGAGGAGGTATGCCTCCATGACTTCATTAAGGACGAGACAGACGGTGAGGGCGAGTACTATTTTGGCTACTCATACCGGTACTTGATGAAAGCATACCGCTCCCTCTGCTTGGCGCTGAATAGGGGGTCCTCGAAGGGGTATCAGCCCCGAGAGAAGAGCAGCAAATTGAGAGTCCGAGTGGGACATTGGATTCAGTATTTCTTCGACGGCCCTATTAAGTATAGTGAGTTTCCCCATGTAGCTCCTGTTGCAGGTAAGCCCAGCAAACCACCCAAGTTCAAGTCGGCGCTGCCTGCTTCCCTTCGACGGATTAGTTGCGGAGGACCAAATCCCACTGGGGCGGATCCCCTTACGCATTGTGCGGCTTACCTCACTTTCTGGTTGTGCACTTTTGCCCTCCCACAGGGCGATGAGACAGTCATTAGGCCGGAGGCAATATACCCGGCTTGTCAGATGGCTTAGGGCATGCGGCTTGCACTATGCCCAGCAGCACTCTACCTGATCTATAAATCTCTTGGAGATATTCATAGGCATCGGGTCCCCTGCTCTTTTAGAAAAGTGGGGCTGTTTCATTTCTTCAATGCCTGGGTGTGCAATTTGTTCCCAAAGATGGCTCCTAGGACCCTGCAGACAGTGACATTGTATCCCAGGATGTTGGAATTTGCTAATGTTGAACCCGATCCAGTGTCTCATCAACTTTTCTCCATCCGAGGTCGGCTGACAAGGGTTCTGATGGATTCAGCGGGGACCATCCACTTTTGGAATTTGGCCACACATTCCGCTCCATTGGTGAATCGCCAGCGTGAATGTAAGCTTGAGGCAGTGGAGACTTTCACACATTTCATTTAGGGCAACACCATGTCCCGGCCAATCTTGGAGCCTGAGCTCATTGACTGGGCTTTATCAATTTGCCCCAGTGTCTTAGTGTTTAGAAAGGGGGGCATGGTTCATTTAGAACCCTACTATCCTTTTAGGTTTGGCCGAAATTTCGGCTATGATCAGCACATCTCGCCTTCGGTTGCCCTGTTTCCTCTGGATAGCAGGTCGAAGCATGGCTCGACTGTTGTAGCTGAGGGTCGCTCCTGGTGGGACTACTTTCACCGTCGGGATGCCAATGTTTTCAGAGTGCCGGTGCCGAACCGCGTCCCCCGGGTCACTCCAGAGTATATAAAGTGGTGGAATGCTCAAACGGGCTTTTATCGCAATGCCAGGGTGGCATGCTGGGATGTAGCTGAGCGCACCTTTCAGAGCGAGCAGCCTGGGCCAGTTTTTGATATTGAAGAAGCCCATTTGAAGAGGCTGTTCTCCCATCATCCGAAGGAGGTAGAGGCATACATAGCACACAGGAAAGCCGCAAAAGAGGAAGCAACTGAATAGATGGTGCCTGTGCTTCCTGACATAGATGAAGATACTTTCACGCAGAATTTAGAACATCTGTGCCAGATTGGTGGTTCCCGCTTGGAACTTCAGCAGTACCCTTTCCCCATTGAGGAGCCGCTCTCCAAAGCAGTTTCATGGAAGTGTGAAGTTGACCGCTTCTGCCCGTACCGGGCGTTTGTTAACAGGGAAGACAGAATGCCGACATACTATCAACATACGTCTTGGCTGTTTGTCTTGATGAATGTCCATGGGCTGACCCTTGACAGTCCCGTAGCAAGTGTTCTGGACAAGCCTTTGTTTGTATCTTTTCATTATGCCGATGGTTGGGGTTTCGACCACCTTGGCTTATATCATTGCATAGCTTCCCATGGTCACGTGGACTTGGCCGACCTAGCTGAGAAGTGCAAGAAGATTGGCGACGTTTGTTGGCTTGTTCGTGAGGCTTCATCCCGAAGCAAGGAGGTGACTTATCAGTATTGGCCCCTCTCGTCTTTTTACAATGGCCCGGCAGGTAAGTCTTCTTCAGTTGACATATAGCCTAGCTCATTGCTCCATTCTTTTTATAACGGCATGTGTCTCATTTGATAGCCCGCCCAGACATAAAGCAACAGGGACTTTATAGGAAGATCATCTCCCAGGCCTAGAAGCCGGAATATTTTGAGGCTCCCGCACCGGTGCCGACCACTACTCCACTGCCACCTGGTACAAAGAGAGCAGCTTCCGCGCTGAAAGTTGCAATAGGCCGAGCGAAGAAAGCTCGGAAAACTTCTTCCAAGCAGTCTTCGACTGATGCGGCTAAGGCTCCTCTGCCTGAAGTGCCGTCATTTGAGCAGTTTACCGCTTAGAAAGAGGCCACTCAGCAATAAGCTGAAGGTGACATCACTTTTCTTTGCGGTCTAAAGGAGTGTTCTCTTCATGACATCTTCACTCCTTTGACATTTTCTTTGTTTGACCTCAGCTCAAGGAGCAGTTGGCACCACCACACGTGCTGAGGAGGTCATCCTGGAGACGGGAGACATAGGGTCTTCTGTCATAGCCACGGCAGGGGCGACTAAAATAGTTGAAGCCACAGGGGAGAGTCTCCCCGCTACTTGGGAGGATGTCAGACTCCCTTCTCCCACACCTGCCAGTGAGGCCGAGGGTGAGCCAAGTGACTGCCATCCTTCCTGACTCTTCTTTCTTATTGATCTTTTTACCCTGCCTTATGTGTATGTTTGTTGTAGCGGCAGGAGTGGTTAGCACAGTGGTCGAGATGCCTGCCGTGGATGTTCCTTCACAGCCTGAAGGACATAAGACTGCGCTAAAGAAAGGTGCTATCCCATTGCGGCGTGTAATCACCCACTCGGCGGCCCGCCAGGCGACAGAGGAACCGGGCCAACCCGAGATCAGCATAGATATTTCCTCCAGTAGCTCTGCCACCCCTTCTGACGAAGAAGTTGACTATTATTCTTCATAAGGTGACGAACGAGCACCTGCGGCAGCCGTCAAAGGGGCGGCGACACCCTTCATACCGTTGAGCGGTGCTTTGATCTTTAGTCCTCCGAGGTTACCGGTGACATCATCTGAGGGAATGTTGCCGGAGGAATTCACCGGGATAGACATGGAGGTGGAGATAACCCCTCCTTTTGTTGCTTCATCTACAGAGTTAGAATCTTCCATACAGGCACTTGAAGAGATGGATGCTGCGGCCATAGTAAGTTCTGCCTGCCCCTCTGTAGAGCCGCATATCTTTTCATTCTTTTCTGCCATCTTGGTGCTTACTGGAATCTTGTTCCAGGAGCCTGACGCAGCCAAACACCCTCTGGTATCACCTTCTGATGCTATCGTGGTTTCGTTGGAGGCTTCGGATATGCTACCACTGGCCACCGTGTCTTCTTCAGGGGCAGTTACCATACTTCACCCTGTGCCAGTAAGAATATGTGCAGCTGCTGAAGTACCATCAATGGAGCCGGGCCCGCTGGGAGAGAGTCTCGCCCTGGTGCCGGTAACAGAATTGAGAGATGAAGCCGACCCATCAAGAGGTTCTGCCTTCATCCCGGTGGCCATAATGACTATTGCGCCTGACCCTATAGCTCCCTCCGTGCCAGAGATAGAGTTGGAACCTCCGCCTCTTCCAGCACCTATAGAAGAGAGTTCTTCAAGGAGCCCGATGAAGCAAGAGCATGTTGCCGCGGTACCTACTACTTCGGCTCTGGTGGCCGTTCCATCTTCTTCTTCCGAGTCATATATTGGCTTATGGGCTTCCATAGACAGGGAGGTGACCTTTGAGGTGGCTCCGGCAGCCTCCCTGGGCTTTACTTCATCAGAGGACTTTGTCTGGAAGTATTTAGAGATGTTGCGCCAGGTCGTGGAGTCTCAGCCGACACTATCTTACCCCCAGTTGAAGGAAGTGGCCAGGTGAATAACGATCGGGCTGCAGGCATTAGGCTGTCCTTTGGACACCTGGACCCAGCGGGTGCTGTTCCTGCTAAAATTTGTAAACCGCCGGGACTTTCTTGGGAGGGTGATGAACGACCTGCTAGCGGCCCTCAAGCTGCAGAAAGCTGACTGTCAGGTGGAGCTGACGTCTCTGAGCTCCGATCTTCAGAAGAGCAAGGCCCATGTTGAAACTTCAGCTGCTCGGGCACATATTCTACGTAGCCGACGGGAAGAACTCCGGGCAGAATTGGATACCATTGAAGCTGAGATACCATGGCTGGAGGCTATAGAAGTCCAAGGCATCGAGGAGTCTTCTCTACTGGAGGGACGAGTCACATCCCTAGAGACTGAGGTGACTCACGTTCAGGAGGAAGAAATGTAGCTCCGTGAACTGGGAGCGGCTCCACATGTTGGGCTCATTGACTTGCAGATATTTTCAGGCGATCTTAGCAGATTTGCCTTGTAATTCGCCCCCTCTGGAGGGCCCCTTTTGTATTCATTCTCATCCTTTTTGCAATGAAATACAAGTTTCCTTTACTGTTTTAGGTGTCCACCTTTACACTTGTATCCTATCATATCTTTTTGCAACTTTGGCGACCTGCTTGGAAGTATACCCATATCTTGCCAAAAATCATGTTTTGCATTCACGCACCAAACACATAGAGATAAGGCATCATTTCATAAGAGATGAGGTTTCTAAAAATAATTTTAAACTGATTCATGTAGGCACAGATAATCAGATTGCTGACATCTTCACTAAACCTCTAGATAATGAAAAATTCACAACACTAAGAAGAGAATTAGGCTTATACAAATTGTCTTAATTGTGTAGTCTGTTCTTTTTGTGAGGGGGAGTTCTGTATGATAGTTGGTTAGCTTTCAGAAATGCTGTGAGTGAGGGGGAGCTGGTTGAGCTGTGAGAAGAAGTGTTCTTTGACAAATTCAAAAAGATTGACCAGATGTATGTCTTTGCTGGTTTTCATGACAGATCTAGTGTGGTTCTCTCAGAAAGTAGAATGTCACTTAATTCTTAAGTCTATAAGTCAGTGATACTAAAGTCCAGTTAGAATCTTTCCTTTGGTATTCCTTCAGAGATCTGGATTAATTGTAAAAAGTATATCTTCCTACATTGTCAATGATTCTGGTTCAGGACAAAACCTGTATGTCTTGATATCTCACCCAATCAGCTTGAAATCTATACTTCAAGATTCACTTCAAGTAATAGTCCTTCTGGTATTATTTTCAATCATTCCATCTCTTCAACACAAGGGCCTAATTAAACAAACGTGTCTTGTTTTGTTCACTGAGAAACTAGGAGCTTCATCAATGAAATGAATATTTATCCTATGTCATGAGGTGACAAATGCTCAAAATGAATGAAAAAGACATGGCAGAGCAATGGTGGCTAGCTGGTGAGTAACTGGGGACTCTGGCCTCTAATCAAGGTGTTTCCCTAATGTCAAAAGCCACAATTACTAACTCTGTTCCTTAATAAAAAAAAGGAAGGAAGTAATGAGGTACTCACTCTGAGTAACTGGGGATTCAGGCCTCTAATCAAGGTGTCTCCCTAATGTCAAAAGAGTGAATCACCAACCTACTCATTGATCTTCTTGAAAATCATCTCAAAAAATTCCTTGTTGTTTTTGCAACTAATGGATTGCTTATCCTCAATACCTTGAGAACACCTCTCTGACTTTGTCTCTTGTTGTCTATTTGGATTGTTGATAGTTCAGCTATATCTGGCCATACTTGTTAACACCTGCTCTCAATCATACTCTTTGTATGCAGATAAACTTTTCTATCATTCTATTTCTCTAGTGTGTACTGGAGTTCGAGAATCTTCACTTGAGTTTGGCACCTCACTTATTTTCTTAAGACTTGCTTGTGTCTTTCTGCACTAAGAAGTTACTGTACTTCATCTTCATGTCTCCAGCACTTTCATATATTCTGCATTTTCTTTTGCTGATGTCAAAGGGGGAGAAGAGGTTATGCAATATCAGTAGATCATGTATTGTTCATGAGCTAAGGGGGAGATTACCATTGTTCATGAGCTATTGAAGTGATTACCTAGTCATGTGATGGCTTTATCTGAGAATGGGTTGTAAGGGAGCTGAGAGGGAGTGGTTTTGGAGAAAGAAGTGATTCTGCAGTAGTGCTTAATTTGGCTGTGCTTTCACTTGCCTTGAATTTGCTTTGATTGTTAAAACTGTAGTTAATTTCTTGTTAAGATTTGATATTGTTTGATTCATAGTGTTGCCATCATCAAAAAGGGGGAGATTGTTGCATCCCTACGGTTTTGATGATGTCTCACACTATAAATCAATCTTCTATCTCTAGAATAATTCATGCTTCATCATGTAGGACTGTGCAGTTCATATGGCTGTCAGATAAAATTGCACTACTTGATCATGTCTACACACTGTCTGCATAGTCTGTACACTGATGGGTCGACCCTCCACCACTGATGGGTCGACGCCTCCTTTACTCTCCAAGTCCATACATTGAATTTCATATTCAAAGTATGTACATTGGTCTTCACCTGAAGTCCATACATTGAACTTAATATTCAAAGTCTGTACACCCTCCGCTAAGCCTTCAGAGTCTGTACAGCCATTCCTTGAGTTCAAGTCCATACAACGGCACTGTAGATTGCATCTGAAGTGTATACAACCTTTCAAGGGGTCAAGTCTATACATTCTCCGTTCATTTCAAAGTCTACACATCGCCCTTCATCTTCCAAGTCTATACACTCTGTTGAACCACAAGTCTATACATCGTCTGCCATCTCAAAGTCAATACACTGTCCCTCGTCTCACACATCATGACCCAAAGTCTGTACAGCCTCTAGTCACTGTACAAGTCCACACACTGGCTGCACTGCACAAGTCTATACATTGGCTTGGGCATCCAAGTCTAGACATTGATTCACTATTCATGCCTTGATTCGAAGTCTGTACAGCGAGCGGCATTCATCAAAGTCTGTACAGCCAACGCCTTCATTGATTCCATGTCTGTACATCACTGTCTCAAGCTGCAAGTCTGTACAGAGTTTGGCAGTCTACACTGCACTGTAGCTGCATCGTTTGACCTGAAGTCTGTACATCGTCTCAGCCACCGTCTCACTCAGCGTCTCACGCTTACAAAGTCTATACATTGGTCGGTGGAAGCAAGTCTATTCATTCGACTGTTCAGTCTGTGATCAAGTCTGTACAGCCAGAGAGACCATTAAGTCTATACACTCATTCACTGTAGCTTGAACGAGGTGAAGTCTGTACATTGGCATTAGTTTTCCAAGTCTGTACATCCTTCTGTTGATATTCCAAGTCTGTACATCGGACTGGTTGAGCATGTCTGTACAGCGGTTGCATTCTCAGGGAAAGTCTATACATTGGGACTTTTACCTACGTTCTGAACTGAACTGAGTAAGTCTATACATTCCTCATATCTTTTACCTACACTCAGCCCAGTAAGTCTGTACACTGGGAACTTTACTGACGTCGCCTTGCCAAAGTCTACACACTGTGAACCTTCAAGTCTGTACATCGTCCAGCTCTTTGAAAAGTCTACACATCACTAAGTCTAGACACTCAGTTATCCTTCAACCCTATACACTCGATATCACCTGCAAGTCTATACACTGTCAAGCTGTTCATACTTGCCTATATGCTGTTTTCAAGAGTATACACTCTCTCATTTGAAACACTTGCTTAATTGTTGTTTCTATGTCTACACATTCGATGCCTTCAAGCATTGTTCTCTTCGAAGTCTATACATCAACGTCTATACATTGAAGTCCATACAGTGCATACTGTTGTGCTTCAAGTCTACACACTGCTGCTCTTCATTACAAGTCTTTACACTCATCCTCCTTCACACGACCAACTCTATACATCCATTGTCTTGACTGATGAATGAAGTCTACACATTGAGATCGCATGAACACTTACAAGTCCATACACTGAGCTCGCATGAAGAACTTCAACTCTATACACTCTCACACTGTGACACACTTGCCTATTTGGCATCCCTGAGTCTATACACTCGAGGGACTCATACACTTCACAGAAGTCCACACATTTCATCTGTTGTGCTAATGCATTATTCAGCTAGTCTATACACTGAGGTCGCATGAGGACTCACAAGTCTATACACTCCCTCAATGTACACACTTACTCGTCTGCTATCCTAAAGTATATACATTCCTATCTGACTGAACTAACTAATCACATTTCTTTGTCTCTGCCTGCAGATGATTCAGGTCAATGATTGAGCACGTGAACCGAGGATGATGCCTGGCACGTGATCCGAGAATGCTCTAGAAAGGGAGGGAACGAGACTCCCTCGTGTGAAGGTCTGAAACTCAGGTCGAATGCCATATAAAAGGTGTCTTCTGCGATTAGATGGAAAGAACTGGAGAAAAAGCTGAAGAGCAGAATTCCTGAGCAGAAGAAGAAAAGAGAGAGAGCCTCCATGTTCCAGAAAGAAGATAGAGAGAAAAGATTTGAGAGTATTGCTGTGAGATAAAAGTCTGAGTGAGAGAGAAGAGTCCAATTTGCTTCTTTGGAAGCTACATTTGTATTTGATTTTTCTGAAACGATTTGTGTTCATCGTTGGTCTTGTTTACATTTCTATTTTTCCTTTTATTTCTTCATATATCTGATTTCGAGTTGTTACCCTCCGGTGTTTAGAGGAAGGGAGAGTTACTCTGGTTCCCCTCTGGGCTGCAGAGGAAGAGAGATCTGTGATCTCTGGTTTTTGCCAGTGACGGGTTGTCATTAGCAGGTTCCCTCCGGGTTGGAGGAAGGGAGAGGCATCTCCGGTTCTGGTCTTGCAGGTAGCAGGTCCAGGTGTCAAGCTGTGTGGCAGCACATTGTTCGCAGACTGAGTCTGCAGTTTTCTAGCAGTGGCTAGTGGAATCCTCACTCTAGTTGGAGTGAGGGGTGGATGTAGATTGTGGACTACAATCGAACCACCTTAAAATCTCTTGTCTCCTCTGTGGCTTGGTATTATCGTTGTGCTTTCCTTCTGTTCGGTATTGTGTTTGTGTGTGGACGGGCTCTTCCAATCGCACCTTATTATCCTGTCTTAGTTTCTCACTGCGTTAGCTACATTGTTTAGCCTTATCTGAAGGGTTGTATTTCGAAGTAGTGAGTTTCCGCTAAAGTTGTTCAAATTGGGAGTGATCTATTCATCCCCCTCCTTCTATATCACTCTTCGCTGCGCTAACATTTGGTATCAGAGCAGGTTTGCATCATGTGGACGAACGGTCAGGGAAATGCTAATGGTCCTAGAAGCTTCATGGCTGAAGGTCAATCCATTAGTCGCCCTCCATTTTTTGATGGTAATAATTATCTCTTTTGGAAGAACAGGATGGAAGTGTTTATCAGAGCACAGAGCCACAAGCTGTGGAGGGTAATCACAGTTGGCCCGTATGATCTGCCACCGAACGAGGACGCGTGGACAGATGACCATGTCAAGCTATCTTCACTCAACTGGACGGCGCTGAACATCATCCAGTGTGCTGTTCACCCAGAGGAATATGCCCGTATATCTGCCTACAGGACTGCCAAGCGAATGTGGGATGAGCTGCAATTAATCTACGAAGGTACAGCTCAAGTGAAAGCCTCGAAGGTAAACCTCTACACCTCTAAGTATGAACTGTTTAGGATGAATGCAGAGGAGAATATTACTGAAATGTATGCCAGGTTGTCCTTGATCACGAACACACTTAAGGGACTAGGGAAGGATCTAGCTGAGGCAGACATAGTCAGGAAAATTCTTAGATCCTTATCCCCAGCATGGCACACTAAGGCCATCGTGATTGAAGAGTCAAAAGATCTGACGACCTTGACAGTGAATGAACTCATAGGATCCCTCATGACCTATGAGATGAATTTCAAAGGAGGTGGTGAAGGAAGTGATAGGAAGGCTAAGAATGTAGCTCTCAAGGCATCCCGCAACAAGAGTAGCAGTAGCAGCAGCAGCAGCAGTAGCGGTGAGTCTGATGGCTTCTCAGATCTCGACCAGAAGGAGCAGGCAATGCTCACTCGTCAGTTCAGTAAATTTTTAAGGAGAAAGGGGAAGACCTTTAGGAGGAAAAAGCCATACTCCTTTAACAAGAATGTTGAATCTACCAATTATAGGGATAGAAATCCTAAGAGACTGACTTGTTATCATTGTAACAAACAGGGACACATGAAAGGTGAATGCCCAGATCTTCAGAAGAAGGGTCCCTACTTCCAGAAGAAGAACACAAAAGTGCAGAAGAAGAAAAAGTCACAGGCGATGGTCTGCACATGGAGCGAGGAGGAAGAAGATCCTGAAGATACTTCCTCAGAGGAGCATGAAGAAGGAATTTGCCTTATGGCAAACAGTGAAGAGGAGGTAACCAATGTTTTTGAAAATTTTACGATTGATGACTGGGAAGATGCTTATGCTGAGTTATTAGATAAATTCAATTCTCTTAGTAAAGAGCATAGGGTTCTGAAAAGAAAATTTAATACTAATGTTGAAGAACAAACCCAGGTCTGTGAGGAAAATCAGAAACTAAAAGAGCAACTAGAAGAAATGACCTCACTAAGAAGAGAAAATGATAAGCTCAAGGGAGAAAACCAAGAAAGTCAAAATCAGCTCAATGAACTCAAAATAAGAATTGAAGAAAGCTTGAATGAAAGTAGAGTGAACTCAGAAAAATATGAAGCTGTTAAGAAAGTCAATGGTGAACTTCTAAAAAACTCTGAGTCCCTTCAAAAGGAGCTGGAAGACAAACAGAAAGTTTTGGAAAACTTTGTCCAAGGAAAATCTAGTCTGGATGCTATATTGGGGGCTAGAGTTAACTTCAATAAGGAGGGTCTAGGCTACGACCCAACTAACAAAAGACCCTTACAATTCAAAACCATTACCTTCTGCCCAGAGAAGGGAAAAGAAAAGCTGGATACACCATCCAGCTCAAACAGCAGTAAGGGAACTCAAGGTCAGAAGGAAAGTCCTAAAAACAGTGCTGGTCAACCATTTAAAATGGGAATGAATTCTGTGAAGAATTTCACTAAGCCTACCAATCAGAACATAAATGGTAAATGGACCAAGCAAGTGGATCAGAAGAAAAGTTGGAATTACTACAATCAGATGGGTCTAAAGAGGACCTACTGGAGAAATGATCATCATCTTCAAAAATCTGTTGATCAACAAACTTACAGAAGATATCCTAGGAGTGGCAAGCCTAATGAATGGAATAGAACTTACTTCTCCAGACCAGCTGGACTTAATTTCAATAAACCAGAAATAAAGGTGCCAGGGAAATCCATGCTGAAGCAAATTTGGATTCCTAAACACTTGATTAGAGATTTGAATAATGTCCTTGGACCCAACTCATCTTGGGTTCCAAATCACTCTGCTTGATGTTATTTGTGTAGGTCGGCCTGGCAGCTGAAGACAACAAGTGGTACCTCGACAGTGGCTGCTCCAGGCACATGACAGGTGACCGATCCAAGTTCAGCAAGATAGAGATGAAGGTAGGGGGTCTGGTCAAGTTTGGAGGAAAGAACAAAGGTAAGATTATTGGAGTTGGTACAGTAGGTAAGTCTTCCACAAACTCCATTGAAAAAGTTCTACTTGTGGAAGGTCTTCAACACAACCTGATTAGCATTAGTCAGTTATGTGACAAGGGTCACAGGGTTGTGTTTGATGATAACTCATGCAAAATCTTTGAAATAAATTCTGATGTGGTTAAATTTGTAGCCAACAGGATTAATAATGTCTACATGGTAGACCTAGATGAGGAATCTGAATCTAATATTTGTTTATCTGCCAATTCTGAAAATGATGCTTTTGAATGGCATAGACGTCTAGGACATGCTAGCTTTACTACTTTAAATAAATTGGTCAAGCATGATTTAGTGAGAGGCATGCCTAGAATAAAATTCAATTCTATTTCAAAATCATGTGATGCATGTGCTCTAGGCAAACAGACCAGGAACTCTTTCAAATTAAGATCTGAACCATTATCCTCTAGACCAATGGAACTCCTCCATATGGACCTCTTCGGTCCTACTAGAACTCAGAGTCTTAATGGGAATAGGTTTGGTTATGTCATCATAGATGACTTCTCCAGATATTCATGGATCTTTTTCTTAGCAAATAAAAGTGATGCATTTCAAAAGTTTAATCTTTTTTTCAATAAGGTCAAACAAGAAGGAAAACACAAGATCTGTTCTATTCAATCTGACCATGGAGGTGAGTTTGAAAACTCCATGTTTTCTGATCTTTGTGAAAGAGAGGGACTAACACAGATTTTCTTCTCCCAGGACACCTGAACAGAATGGAATTGTGGAGAGAAGAAATAGAACTGTGGTGGAGATGGCCCGAACCATGCTAATTGAAAGTCAATTACCAAGGAGGTTTTGGGCAGAGGCGGCCAATACAGCAACTTACATAATCAACAGGGCCATGGTAAGACCCATTCACAAGAAAACACCCTATGAGCTTCTAAAAGGTAAGAAACCAAACTTGTTTCATTTCAGAATTTTTAGAGCAAAATGTTTTATTCACAACAATGACAAGAAAGATTTAGACAAGTTTGAAGCTAAAAGCTCCCCTGGAATATTTTTGGGATATTCAGAAGTGTCTAGGGCATATAGGGTCTTCAACATAACAGACAAAAAGGTTGAAGAGTCTCCACACATTATTTTTAGTGAAAAGAAACGTGTTTCTAACAATGAAAATCTTGACAGAGATTCCAATCATGATGGGGAATTCCTAGAAGACCAAGAAGAAGAGAACACTCAGCCAAGTGGAACAACAAATTCTCCCAACCAGGAAGAGCCAAGAGAAGGAGGTGAGTCTTCAATAAATGTTAGATTTCTTAAAGATCATCCGATAGATAATGTCATAGGCAATCCTGAAGATCCTCTTCGGACTAGGTCCCATTTTAGGAATGTGGATAATGAAGACTTAATTTCTTTAGTCTCACAAATTGAACCTAAATCAATAGAAGAGGCCTTGGCTGATCAAGCTTGGGTCAATGCCATGAGTGAGGAATTAGGCCAGTTCGAAAAAAATAATGTCTGGGAACTTGTTCCAAGACCAAACAATGTCAATATCATAGGAACTAAGTGGGTGTTCAAAAATAAAATGAATGAAGAGGGAATCATTTCTAGGAATAATGCCAGATTAGTAGTCAAGAGCTACTGTCAGGAATTTGGTGTAGATTTCGATGAATCCTATGCACCTGTTGCTAGGATGGAGGCTATAAGACTGTTGCTTGCTTTTGCATGTTCAAAGAACATAAAACTCCAACAAATGGATGTTAAAAGTGCCTTTTTAAATGGAGTCATTAAGGAAGAGGTTTTTGTTGAACAACCCCCTGGATTTCAATTTTCTCCTCAACCTGACCAAGTTTTCAGGTTAAACAAAGCCTTGTATGGTCTAAAGCAGGCTCCAAGAGCATGGTATGAAAGATTGACTGAATTTCTGATCAGCAAGGGCTACAAAAGAGGTAAAGTAGATCAAACCTTATTTACCAAAGGTACAAATAAAGATCTCCTCATAGTTCAGGTATATGTAGATGACATTGTGTTTGGATCAACTAAGCATGAACTATGTGTTGAATTCTCTAAAATGATGTCTGCTGAATTTGAGATGAGTTTGGTTGGTGAACTAAAGTACTTCCTTGGCTTGCAGGTACAACAGCTAGAGGATGGGTGCTTCATCAACCAGACCAAATACACAATGGAACTGTTCAAGAGGTTTGGTATGGAAAACCTGAAGCACATTACAACACCCATGGGTACCAATACCTCACTGGATGCAGATGAGACAGGTAAAGAAGTAAATGCCAAGCTCTATCGAGGTATGATTGGATCTCTTCTTTACCTAACAGCTTCCAGACCTGATATACAATTCAGTGTAGGAATGTGTGCAAGGTATCAGTCTAGACCTACTGAATTACATTTAGCTGCAGTCAAAAGAATTTTCAGATATTTGTCAGCTACTCATTCTCTTGGTTTATGGTTTCCTGCATCACACACATTTGACTTAGTTGCATACACAGATGCTGATTATGCAGGATGTAAACTAGACAGGAAAAGCACTAGTGGTCATTGTGAATTTTTGGGTGGGTGTTTAGTGTCTTGGGGTTCCAAGAAACAACATTCTGTGGCCCTCTCCACTGCAGAAGCTGAATATGTGGCTGCAGGGAGTTGTGGAACACAAGTCATTTGGATTAAACACCAGCTTCAGGACTACCAAGTAGACCTGGGGTGCACACCTATCTATTGTGATAATACCAGTGCCATTAATCTTGCCAAAAATCCTATTTTGCATTCACGCACCAAACACATAGAGATAAGGCATCATTTCATAAGAGATGAGGTTTCTAAAAACAATTTTGAACTGATTCATGTAGGCACAGATAATCAGATTGCTGACATCTTCACTAAACCTCTGGATAATGAAAAATTCACAACACTAAGAAGAGAATTAGGCTTATACAAATTGTCTTAATTGTGTAGTCTGTTCTTTTTGTGAGGGGGAGTTCTGTATGATAGTTGGTTAGCTTTCAGAAATGCTATGAGTGAGGGGGAGCTGGTTGAGCTGTGAGAAGAAGTGTTCTTTGACAAAGTCAAAAAGATTGACCAGATGTATGTCTTTGCTGGTTTTCATGACAGATCTAGTGTGGTTCTCTCAGACAGTAGAATGTCACTTAATTCTTAAGTCTATAAGTCAGTGATACTAAAGTCCAATTAGAATCTTTCCTCTGGTATTCCTTCAGAGATCTGGATTAATTGTAAAAAGTATATCTTCTTACATTGTCAATGATTCTGGTTCAGGACAAAACCTGTAGGTCTTGATATCTGACCCAATCAGCTTGAAATCTAGACTTCAAGATTCACTTCAAGTAATAGTCCTTCTGGTATTGTTTTCAATCATTCCATCTCTTCAACACAAGGGCCTAATTAAACAAACATGTCTTGTTTTGTTCACTGAAAAACTGGGAGCTTCATCAATGAAATGAATATTTATCCTATGTCATGAGGTGACAAATGCTCAAAATGAATGAAAAAGACATGGCAGAGCAATGGTGGCTAGTTGGTGAGTAACTGGGGACTCTGACCTCTAATCAAGGTGTTTCCCTAATGTCAAAAGCCACAATTACTAACTCTGTTCCTTAATAAAAAAAAGGAAGGAAGTAATGAGGTACTCACTCTGAGTAACTGGGGATTCAGGCCTCTAATCAAGGTGTCTCCCTAATGTCAAAAGAGTGAATCACCAACCTACTCATTGATCTTCTTGAAAATCATCTCAAAAAATTCCTTGTTATTTTTGCAACTAATGGATTGCTTGTCCTCAATACCTTGAGAACACCTCTCTGACTTTGTCTCTTGTTGTCTATTTGGATTGTTGACAGTTCAGCTATATCTGGCCATACTTGTTAACACCTGCTCTGAATCATACTCTTTGTATGCAGATAAACTTTTCTATCATTCTATTTCTCTAGTGTGTACTGGAGTTCGAGAATCTTCACTTGAGTTTGGCACCTCACTTATTTTCTTAAGACTTGCTTGTGTCTTTCTGCACTAAGAAGTTACTGTACTTCGTCTTCATGTCTCCAACACTTTCATATATTCTGCATTTCCTTTTGCTGATGTCAAAGGGGGAGAAGAGGTTATGCAATATCAGTAGATCATGTATTGTTCATGAGCTAAGGGGGAGATTACCATTTTTCATGAGCTAAAGAAGTGATTACCTAGTCATGTGATGGCTTTATCTGAGAATGGGTTGTAAGGGAGCTGAGAGGGAGTGGTTTTAGAGAAAGAAGTGATTCTGCAGTAGTGCTTACTTTGGCTGTGCTTTCACTTGCCTTGAATTTGCTTTGATTGTTAAAACTGTAGTTAATTTCTTGTTAAGATTTGATATTGTTTGATTCATAGTGTTGCCATCATCAAAAAGGGGGAGATTGTTGCATCCCTACGGTTTTGATGATGTCTCACACTATAAATCAATCTTCTATCTCTAGAATAATTCATGCTTCATCATGTAGGACTGTGCAGTTCATATGGCTGTCAGATAAAATTGCACTACTTGATCATGTCTACACACTGTCTGCATAGTCTGTACACTGATGGGTCGACCCTCCACCACTGATGGGTCGACGCCTCCTTTACTCTCCAAGTCCATACATTGAATTTCATATTCAAAGTATGTACATTGGTCTTCACCTGAAGTCCATACATTGAACTTAATATTCAAAGTCTGTACACCCTCCGCTAAGCCTTCAGAGTCTGTACAACCATTCCTTGAGTTCAAGTCCATACAACGGCACTGTAGATTGCATCTGAAGTGTATACAACCTTTCAAGGGGTCAAGTCTATACATTCTCCCGTTCATTTCAAAATCTACACATCGCCCTTCTTCTTCCAAGTCTATACACTCTGCTAAACCACAAGTCTATACATCGTCTGCCATCTCAAAGTCAATACACTGTCCCTCGTCTCACACATCATGACCCAAAGTCTGTACAACCTCTAGTCACTGTACAAGTCCACACACTGGCTACACTGCACAAGTCTATACATTGGCTTGGGCATCCAAGTCTAGACATTGATTCACTATTCATGCCTTGATTCGAAGTCTGTACAGCGAGCGGCATTCATAAAAGTATGTACAGCCAACGCCTTCACTGATTCCATGTCTGTACATCACTGTCTCAAGCTGCAAGTCTGTACAGAGTTTGGCAGTCTACACTGCACTGTAGCTGCATAGTTTGACCTGAAGTCTGTACATCGTCTCAGCCACCGTCTCACTCAGCGTCTCACGCTTACAAAGTCTATACATTGGTCGGTGGAAGCAAGTCTATACATTCGACTGTTCAGTCTGTGATCAAGTCTGTATAGCCAGAGAGACCATTAAGTTTATACACTCATTCACTGTAGCTTGAACGAGGTGAAGTCTATACATTGGCATTAGTTTTCCAAGTCTGTACATCCTTCTGTTGATATTCCAAGTCTGTACATCGGACTGGTTGAGCATGTCTGTACAGCGGTTGCATTCTCAGGGAAAGTCTATACATTGGGACTTTTACCTACGTTCTGAACTGAACTGAGTAAGTCTATACATTCCTCATATCTTTTACCTACACTCAGCCCAGTAAGTCTGTACACTGGGAACTTTACTGACGTCGCCTTGCCAAAGTCTACACACTGTAAACCTTCAAGTCTGTACATCGTCCAGCTCTTTGGGAAGTCTACACATCACTAAGTCTAGACACTCAGTTATCCTTCAACCCTATACACTCGATATCACCTGCAAGTTTATACACTGTCAAGCTGTTCATACTTGCCTATATGCTGTTTTCAAGAGTATACACTCTCTCATTTGAAACACTTGCTTAATTGTTGTTTCTATGTCTACACATTCGATGCCTTCAAGCATTGTTCTCTTCGAAGTCTATACATCAACGTCTATACATTGAAGTCCATACAGTGCATACTGTTGTGCTTCAAGTCTACACACTGCTGCTCTTCATTACAAGTCTTTACACTCATCCTCCTTTATACGACCAACTCTATACATCCATTGTCTTGACTGATGAATGAAGTCTACACATTGAGATCGCATGAACACTTACAAGTCCATACACTGAGCTCGCATGAAGAACTTCAACTCTATACACTCTCACACTATGACACACTTGCCTATTTGGCATCCCTGAGTCTATACACTCGAGGGACTCATACACTTCACAGAAGTCCACACATTTCATCTGTTGTGCTAATGCATTATTCAGCTAGTCTATACACTGAGGTCGCATGAGGACTCACAAGTCTATACACTCCCTCAATGTACACACTTACTCGTCTGCTATCCTAAAGTATATACATTCCTATCTGACTAAACTAACTAATCACATTTCTTTGTCTCTGCCTGCAGATGATTCAGGTCAATGATTGGGCACGTGAACTGAGGATGATGCCTGGCACGTGAAGAATGCTCTGGAAAGGGAGGGAACGAGGCTCCCTCGTGTGAAGGCCTGAAACTCAGGTCGAATGCCATATAAAAGGTGTCTTCTGCGATTAGATGGAAAGAACTGGAGAAAAAGCTGAAGAGCAGAATTCCTGAGCAGAAGAAGAAAAGAGAGAGAGCCTCCACGTTCCAGAAAGAAGATAGAGAGAAAAGATTTGAGAGTATTGCTGTGAGAGAAAAGTCTGAGTGAGAGAGAAGAGTCCAATTTGCTTCTTCGGAAGCTACATTTGTATTTGATTTTTCTGAAACGATTTGTGTTCATCGTTGGTCTTGTTTACATTTCTATTTTTCCTTTTATTTCTTCATATATCTGACTTCGAGTTCTTACCCTCCGGTATTTGAAGGAAGGGAGAGTTACTCTAGTTCCCCTCTGGGCTACAGAGAAAGAGAGATCTGTGATATCTGGTTTTTGCCAGTGACGGGTTGTCATTAGCAGGTTCCCTCCGGGTTGGAGGAAGGGAGTGGCATCTCCGGTTCTGGTCTTGCAGGTAGCAGGTCCAGGTGTCAAACTGTGTGGCAGCACATTGTTCGCAGACTGAGTCTGCAGTTTTCTAGCAGTGGCTAGTGGAATCCTCACTCTAGTTGGAGTGAGGGGTGGATGTAGATTGTGGACTACAATCGAACCACCTTAAAATCTCTTGTCTCCTCTGTGGCTTGGTATTATCGTTGTGCTTTCCTTCTGTTCGGTATTGTGTTTGTGTGTGGACGGGCTCTTCCAATCGCACCTTATTATCCTGTCTTAGTTTCTCACTACGTTAGCTACATTGTTTAGCCTTATCTGAAGGGTTGTATTTCGAAGTAGTGAGTTTCCGCTGAAGTTGTTCAAATTGGGAGTGATCTATTCATCCCCCCCTTCTATATCACTCTTCGCTGCGCTAATAGTGCGCCCCGGCTGACCCGGCATGGACTTCTTACATTACCTGTCTGGCTTCCCCTGGAGATAAGCATCGAAGTAATACTTTCTTTTGGGCATCTGCCATTATTTGGAACAATGTTCCATTCCTCATCTCATAAGAATCTTTGACTCTCAGGAGTCTCATTCTCTGTTCTCTCACATTCGGAAGCTGTTGGTGTTGGAACCAATGTAGGAGGTACTCCCGCCAGTCGGGCTGCTGGACTGCTTCAGCAACTGCTACTTCATTGGCTTGCTCATCGGCTAAGTCTTCTGTCATACTGGGGACCTGCCGCCGGTTGATGACTACTATGTTCAGGCTCGTATCAGGCGAGACTGCCAAGGAACTTGCCAGCTTTGCGAGGGCGTCAGCTTGAGCATTTTGTCCTCGGTTGACGTTCTTGACGTTGACGAAGTAGAATCTTGTCATTAGGTGTAGGGCCAGATGGTAGTAAGGGACGAGCTCCTGCTTTCGCACCTCGAACTCCCCTTCCAGTTGTTTTATGACTAGCATGGAGTCCCCGAACACTTCTAGCATTTAAATCCCCATAGACAGAGCAATCTGTAGCCCGATTATGATGGCTTCATATTCTGCTTCATTATTTGTGCAAGGCTTGTTTATTGAGCAGGACGTGTATATGACTTCCCCTTAAGGAGACTTCAAGACTATGCCTGCTCCTGCGCGGACTCTGGCCGATCCCGTCGCTGAGGTGTCAATTCTGGAGGCACCATCAAAATACAGCTGCCATAGGGAGGGCCGCACCTGGCTGACCTCTAAATTTTCATCTTCAGGAAGCTCTGGTTCAAGAGGGTAATCTTCGGGTATTGGATGTTCAGCAAAGAAGTCTGCAATAGCTTGGCCCTTGACGGCCCTCTGCGGTACATAGGAGATGTCATACTCCATAAGAATCACCGCCCATTTGCCCAGGCGGCCATTGAGGGCCTGTCGGGACTGTAAGTTCTCGCACAGCACCATCGGGCAACGCAACGGATAACAAAACTTATTATGCCCGATCCCGGTGCTATGGAATCCTAGATCTGTGCTCCAATCGGTGTTTCGATGCCCCAACCCCTAACTACGGGTTGCGTATTTATACCTTGCGTGGAACGACGTTATCCGTAAAGCCCGATGCAGAATACCGAGCCACACATATGTATGGCCTCTATAGCAGATCCACACAGACCCTTGCGCAGCGACGGCACCCCCCGACACGACCTTCCCCGACTCTATCACCTTCTGGAGAGAGAGAGAGCAAAAGGGAGGAAGAGGGGAGGAGCAAATCCTCCTCTCTTAAGCTTAGTGCTTGATTAGCCAAAGAGAGGTTCGAATGAGCTCACGTAGGTGCTATATATATAGAGTTTGGTCCTTTTTGAAAAGGGATCCAAAAGACCAAAACTGTATATATATCCTATCTTATATTATACATATGTATTAAGCCCCATTTACACTCCTTTCCAAAAGGAACCAAAAAGGAAATAATACATACATTTGTATAATAATAATGCATCACCCAAGAATCCATTGTGTGTGATCCTCTAGGCCTATAGTCACTCTAGTTTAAGGCTCATTAACTTCTAATTCTCAATTAGAAGTAAATTAAACGTATTCTTCGCTTCTACTAGAGCCGAATAATAGTTTAATTTATTCCGAACCTTCGATCACGTTGGGTCAAGCAAATCCGCGTGATCCTAGAGGACACCGGGTTTAAACCAGCCTATCTGGTGCCTGTCAGTCCACAGTTACCACATCGATATAATCCCTCGCTCCTTCTATGAGTCTGGTACGATCGAGGGTATGGTTTCTGTCAAACCCCATGATCGTGCCATTTGACTATGACCTCCTTAAAGTGTATGACGTCCGTTTTAAACGAACTCACACGACCCTGGCCAGGGATTTAACGGAGCGTCAATGTCATGACCCATTAACTGTCTGATATATACCCGACAGTGAGCGATCCCCTCTTGACCATTGATGATCTTCACACGTATCCTGGAGTGGTTAATGACTCGGCAACTCATGACTTATGGTTAAAGTCACTTAGCTAAGTAATTAAATCATTCCAGTCCTCGTGTAAGATCCGATCAATGTCTCAGGTCAAAGGACCAACGATGCTACTGAGACAGTTGGATCTTCAGTTGACATTAGGTATAATCAACCATCTGAAGATCCAATAGCGGATCAGTTCAGTGTACATCCTCCAAGGACATACACCTACACATATGTGTTGGTGCCCCGCACCAATGACCATGAGACTGGTCACTGACACATCATATGTACTTGTTTAATAAGTAATCAAAGTCCCCGAGTGATTACCCTCTAACCAGGAACAGTTTAAGGTATGTGTTCATGTAAAGTCAGTCTCATAATCGAGATTCCATCTCGAGTTGACTTTATAACCACATATCCTAGGGACAACGTAAAGTAATACACAATCTCATATTTACGCTCAAATACCACTTTATTAATAATGAACAAGATCGTACATATATCGGGTCTACCCGACCCTAAATTGGCCTGTAGCACACCAACACTAACAATCTCCCACTTGAACTACAGCCAATTGCCCACAACTTTGAGGCCCATCTTATCCCGATGACGCTCAAATACAGTCTGTGTCAAAGGCTTAGTCAGTGGATCTGCTATGTTGTCTTCTGACGGTACACGCTCTACCGCCACATCTCCACGATCAACAATCTCCCGAATAAGGTGGAAGTGCCTGAGAATATGCTTCGACCTTTGGTGAGATCTCGGTTCTTTCGCCTGGGCGATGGCCCCATTATTATCACAAAATAATGGGATGGGAGCTGATATCTCGGGAACTACGCCAAGTTCCAAGATGAATTTCTTCATCCAGACGGCTTCCTTAGCAGCTTCAGCTGCAGCAATATATTCTGCCTCAGTCGTCGAGTCTGGAGTCGTATCTTACTTGGAGCTTCTCCAACTGACTGCCCCTCCATTCAACATGAATACAAACCCAGACATGGATTTACAGTCATCTGGATCTGACTGGAAACTAGAGTCTGTGTAAGCTCTAAGCTGTAGGTCCTCTCCTCCATAAAGCAGAAAAAGATCCTTAGCCCTTCGCAAGTGCTTAAGGATGCCCTTTACTACCTTCCAGTGCTCTTCGCCTGGATTTGCCTGATATCTACTGACAATGCTTAAAGCATTGGCAACATCAGTCCGTGTATATAGCATTGCATACATGATTGACCCTATTGCCAAAGCATAGAGTACCTTATTCATGTGTGCCACTTCCTCAGAAGTTTTAGGACTCATCCCCTTGGATAGGCAAACTCCATGTCTCATGGGAATAAGACCTCTCTTGGAATTTTTCATCCTAAACCTTTTGAGGATAGTGTCTATGTACATGGATTGGGATAATCCTAGCATCCTTTTAGATCTATCTCGATAGATCCTTATGCCCAGCACATAGGATGCTTCTCCCAAATCCTTCATGGAGAAGGTCTTGGATAACCAAGACTTAGTTGATGTCAACATCCCTACATCATTCCCAATGAGTAAGATGTCATCAACATAAAGGACCAAGAAGGTCACAGAGCTCCCACTGACCTTCTTGTAAACACAGAGTTCATCTTCATTCTGAATGAAGTTGAAAGATTTGACAGCCTCGTCAAATCTTAAGTTCCAGCTTCTAGATGCCTGCTTTAATCTATAAATGGACCTTTGAAGCTTGCATACCTTATTAGGATGTAGCTTGGAGGTGAATCCTTCAGGCTATACCATGTACACCTCTTTTGACAGATTTCTATTAAGAAATGTGATCTTCACATCCATTTGCCAGATCTCATAATCCAGGTATGCAGCAATGGCAAGGATAATTCTGATTAACTTAACCATGGCTACCGGTGAAAAAGTCTCATCATAGTCAATGTCTTGCCTTTGACGATATCATTTCGCCACTAGTCTAGCCTTGTATGTGTCAATCTGTCCATCTGCACCGATTTTCCTTTTGAAAATCCATTTGCAGCCGATAGGGACCTTCCCTTCGGGTACATCAACTAAGTTCCAAACTTTGTTGGTGTACATGGACTGGATCTCTGAATCCATCGCCTCTTGCCATTTCTCGGAGTCCGCACTACGGATTTCATCCTAGTACGATTGAGGATCATCATCCTCATCGATACATCCCTTAGAGGACCCCTCTGAGACATGTCCAACATATCTCTCAGGTTCTCTCGATAGTCTACCAGATCTCCGTAGTGTCAGTGTTTCACTCTGAATAGGATCAACCGATACAGTCTCATCTAATGAGCCTGTGTCTATGGGTTGTGGTTCTTGGACCTCGTACAATTCTATCTGGCTCCCACTATTTTTCTGGAGTAGATATTCTCTTTTCAGAAATACAGCTCTCTTGGCCACTAAGACCCTTTGCTCAGAAGGGTGATAGAAATAATATCCAAACGTCTCCTTTGGATATCCCACAAACCTACACTTATCGGTTCTCGACTCAAGCTTATCACTCTCATTCTTCTTTACATGAGCAGGACACCCCCAAATTTTAATGTGATTAAAATTTGATTTCCTGCCCTTCCATATCTCATATGGTATAGAAGGAACTAATTTACTTGAGATCCTATTCAATAAATAAGCCGCAGTATCTAATGCATAGCCTCAGAGAGACAAGGGTAGTCCTGACATAGACATCATGGATCGGACCATGTCTAACAAGGTCCTATTTCTCCTTTCGGATACACCATTGTGCTGTGGTGTATGCGGTGGAGTCCACTGAGAAACTATTCAATTATCTTTAAGGTAAGAAGTGAATTCATGGCTCAAGTATTCACCTCCTCGATCCGATCGAAGAGCATTAATACTTTTGCCAGTCTGTTTCTCTACTTCATTCCTATATTCCTTAAACTTCTCAAAGGCTTGTGACTTATGTCTCATTAAATACACATAGCCATATCTAGAGAAGTCATCAATAAAAGAAATGAAATAGAGGTGACCCCCTTTGCCTCCATGGACATGGGTCCACACACATCCGAGTGTATGAGCTCGAGAAGGTCAACAGCCCTCTCACCATGTCCACTAAAGGGAGCCTTGGCCATTTTCCCCATGAGACACGACTCACATGTATCAAATGGCTTGTATTCGAACGAATTCAAATACCCATTTGAGTGTAAGTGAGAGACTCTTTTCTCACCTACATGACCAAGTCTGCAATGCCATAGATATACAGAATTCACTTCATCAGCATTGGAAACTTACATAACATTAGAACGTGTATCTAATACATAAAGACTATTGACTAATGAACCATTGGCTATAACCAAACTATTATTCATTATAGAGCACCCAGTGCTATTAAAAGCCAATGTATATCCAATGTTATACAAACCAGAGATTGAAATAATATTCTTAATACTAGTAGGAACATAATAACAGTCATTCAACTCCAGAATGACTCCTAAAGGTAAATTGAGGCGTGCAGTCCCGACAGCTTTGGCAGAAACTAAAGCTCCATTGCCCATCCTCAGTTCAATCTCCTTTTTGCCCAGCCGCCTTCTATTTACCAGCACCTGCACAGAATTACAGATATGAGATGCACATCTAGTATCTAATACCCATGATGTAGATTCCATATATGACAAATTAAGGTCTATGACAAAAATACCTTCATTTAGAATTGCCTTGCAATTCCTTTTCCAATGCCCTGTTTCCCCGCATCGAAAACACTTGTCTTCTTTTTCATTCTTCTTGCCCTTCCCTTTGTCAACCTTGGCGAGTTGCTTACCCATGGCCTTCTTCTTTCCCTTCCCTTTGTTACTTGTGGTGGATATTTGGGTGGCCTTCCTTTTCTTGTTGGCCCGGCCAATAATCATTACAGACGAAGATGGTTTATCTTTCTGCATGGTTCCTTCAGCACTCTTTAACATGTTGAGCAGCTCTGGGAGAGTTGCTTCAATCCTGTTCATGTTAAAGTTCATGATGAAGGAAGAAAAGGAATCGGGCAATGACTGGAGTATAAGATCAATGCATAGTTCAAGATCCAACTTGAACCCCAATGCATTGAGTCTTTCAATCCACTCCATCATTTTCAGTACATGGGCCTGTACTGAAGAACCCTAAGACATCCGTGTCCTGAAAAGCCTTTTGGAGATATCATATCTCTCAATCCTACCCTGCTCCCCGAAGAGCTGGCGTAGATTGAGAAGTATGTTTCTACAATCAGTCTTTTCAAATTACCTCTGCAGCTCAGGACGCATAGAGGCCAACATGTAACATTGGGCAAGGGAGGAGTCTACATACCATTTGGCATAAGCCAGTAACTCGCCCTCGTCGGCATCAGGAGCTGGGTCAGAATGAACCATGTCCAACATGTACGCTATCTTTTCGGCGGTAAGGACTATGCGTAGATTACGTAGCCAATCCGAGTAGTTCAGTCTAGTTAATTTGTTTGCATCCAAGATGCCGCGGAGGGGGTTGGACGACGACATTGTAATCTGGATAAGAAATAAAAGACAACTTAGCATGTGTTCAAATTCTAACTTAGATGTGGTTTTCTATCTTAGTTAGTCCCACTATTTTTCGATCGAACTATATAACCCTCAGTATATAGAACGGGAGATCAGCGAGATCAACCTAGTGGGTCGGAATCCCAACGAGACTGATGTACGACCTTGTGGAAAGCACAACAAACCATACACCATCTCAAGGGCAGTCAACAGGCACTTGCATCTAATGCAATATCCGATATTCGGCCCCCGAGAAATCATCCCCTTGTGGAAAGCACAACAAAGGATATTCTCGGTTAGATCTAACCATCATTACTACATAGCAATGAGTTCATGACCCGACCCTTGTGGAAAGCACAACAAGGCCGAGTTCAATTCCTCACCCTATTGAGGCCGAGCCTTGGAGTTTAATCCCGCCCCCAAACTCATGGACCTTGTGGAAAGCACAACAAATCTATGAAATGAAGACGTTCATTCACTCCATAATGATGGAGGGCCACGACGACTCCTAGAGCCACGCTTACAGATCTAAAATTTAATCGCGAGGGAATTTAATTTTATCTTGATCTCACCCTAGGTGGTAATATAAATATATCCAATATATTTACCGTACCTAGTAGTTTGCACAAAATAAATGCATCCAATGCAAAATTAAAATGCAAGTGATCATGGACTTTAACCATAATGTAACTAAGGCATCCGGCCCGCTTCCGAAGCAGCTGGATCGTCCTCGTCGGGTGTGCTCCGCACTTTTAAACTCCGACGCCGCAGTAATTATAACTTTTACACAGCATGCAAGCTGGAAAAATGTAAATTACATATCAATAAAATTCCAGAAGCCCTTAGGGTGAGTACAACAATGGAGGAAGATAGAAGTACATTGGAATTTTAACAGAGAGAGAAAGGAGGTTCGCAGACCCCAATTAATTACATTAATCCAAGTCCATGATCACTTGCCAACCCATTCAAATAAAATAAATCAAGGGTTATTTTCTGAAAATAATCCTTACTTTTGAATTTAAAAATGGGATGTGCAAACAAAAATAGGCTAGCTTTGTTTAATTTTAAAAATCGAAGCAGGATTAACTAAAATTAAACACAAAAGCAAGCCATTACAAGATAAATAAAGTAAATCACGTAAAGAACCATCATTTTTCACAGGGGCATGTCATTGAGATAATTATTTAAATTTAAATTCAAATTTAATTATCCAATAATCAAATTTAAATTCAAAATTTAAACATGTCAATAATTTAAATTTAAATTCAAACTAATTATCCAATAATTTTGTTTGAAAGTAAATTTAAAATAATGCAATTATCCTCAATTAGTAATATTCTAAAATTTAAAATTTGAATTTAACAATTATCTAATAATTAAAATTCAAGTATTTGAATTTTCTACATTTAACTTTAATAAAAATTAAAATTTGAATTTACTAATTATCTAATAATTAAAATTTTAAAAATTAAATTTTACTGAAGTAACTTCAATTATTACCATTTTATCTCAAGGTAAATAGTAATTATCTCACCTTAGTAAATGCAAAAAGGGTTAAATAACATTTAACATTTGACATTTACTATTGAAATAACATAATTAATCTATGAGATAAAATATAATTTAATTTACTGTGCATTTATATATATATACCTTATATATATATATCAATATCAAGCACAAATAAATTTAAAAAAAGCAAATTTTTTTAATAAAAAAAATTTTTTTGGGCGCAAGCATGCCCCGCGCGCGTGGGCGTTGACCCGCCCGCGGGCGGGCGCCCGCAACGCGGGGCGTCCACGTTGTGGGCGCCGCGGGCGGCGCCCGCCACGCGGGCGCCTCTGGCGGGCGCCTGCCCTGCTGGTCGGCGCCCACGGGCGCCGCGTGTGCCGCCCACGCGGTGCACCACGCCCAGGGCGCAATGCGCCCAAACCAGGCCAATAAAAAAAATTTGCTCCAGCGATGCCCAGCATCCTGGAAGAACGGAGATGCCCAGCATCCCCTTCTAGCAATAACAATTGAAGATTTTAATTGCCCCTAAAACATGGTTCTATACGACGATAAAACACCGATTAGAGTGCCAACCTGGCTCTGATACCACTGTAAGTTTTCGCACAGCACCATCGGGCAACGCAGCGGATAACAAAATTTATTTTGCCCGATCCCGGTGCTATGGAATCCTAGATCTGTGCTCCAATCGGTGTTTCGATGCCCCAACCCCTAACTACGGGTTGCATATTTATACGTTGCGTGGAACGACGTTGTCCGCAAAGCCCGATGCTGAATACCGAGCCGCACAGATGTATGGCTTCTAGAGAAGATCCACACGGACCCTTGCGCATCGACGGCACCCCCCGGCACGACCTTCCCCGACTCTATCACCTTCTGGAGAGAGAGAGAGAGAGAGAGCAAAAGGGAGGAAGAGGGGAGGAGCTAATCCTCCTCTCTTAAGCTTAGTGCTTGATTAGCCAAAGAGAGGTTCGAATGAGCTCACGTAGGTGCTATATATATAGAGTTTGGTCCTTTTTGAAATGGGCTCCAAAAGACCGAATCTGTATATATATCATATCTTATATTATACATATGTATTCAGCCTCATTTACACTCCTTTCCAAAAGGAACCAAAAAGGAAATAAAACATACATTTGTATAATAATAATCCGTCACCCAAGAATCCATTGTGTGTGATCCTCTAGGCCCATAGTCACTATAGTTTAAGGCCCATTAACTTCTAATTCTCAATTAGACGTAAATTAAACGTATTCTTCGCTTCTACTAGAGTCGAATAATAGTTTAATTTATTTCGAACCTTCGATCACGTTGGGTCAAGCAAATCCGCGTGATCCTAGAGGACGTCGGGTTTAAATAAGCCTATCTGGTACATGTTAGTCCACAGTTACCACATCGATATAATCCCTCGCTCCTTCTATGAGTCTAGTACGATCGAGGGTCTGGTTTCTGTCAAACCCCATGATCGTGCCATTTGACTATGACCTCCTTAAAGTGTATGACGTCCGTTTTAAAGGAACTCACATGACCCTGGCTAGGGATTTAACGGAGCGTCAATGTCATGACCCATTAACTGTCTGATATATACCCGACAATGAGCGATCCCCTCTTGACCATTGATGATCTTCACACGTATCCTGGAGTGGTTAATGACTCCGCAACTCATGACTTATGGTTAAAGTCACTTAGCTAAGTAATTAAACCATTCCAGTCCTCGTGTAAGATCCGATCAATGTCTCAGGTCAAAGGACCAACGATGCTACTGAGACAGTTGGATCTTCAGTTGACATTAGGTATAATCAACCATTTGAAGATCCAATAGCGGATCAGTTCAGTGTACATCCTCCAAGGACATACACCTACACATATGTGTTGGTGCCCCGCACCAATGACCATGAGACTGGTCACTGACACATCATGTGTACTGGTTTAATAGGTAATCAAAGTCCCCCAGTGATTACCCTCCAACCAGGAACAATTTAAGGTATGTGTTCATGTAAAGTCAGTCTCATAATCGAGATCCCATCTCGAGTTGAATTTACAACCACATATCCTAGGGACAACGTAAAATGACACAATCGCATATTTAGAAATACTACTTTATTAATAATGAACAAGATCGTACATATATCGGGTCTACCCGACCCTAAATTGGCCTATAGCACACCAACACTAATAGGGACATGATGTATCTAAGCGGATCCTCCCTAGAAATCAGCTTAACTTTGTGCGACAGCATGTAGTGCCGCAGCTTCTTGATCGCGAAGACCAATGCCAGTCAAATCTTCTCGATGTAGGTGTACCTTTCCTCAGTTCTGACCATTCTTTGACTGAGATAGTAGAGGGCTTGTTCTTTTCCTTCTTCATTATTCTGGGCTAGCATTGCCCCCAGGGAATTATGTGTGGCTGCTATGTAGAGGATCAGCGGCCGTCCTTTCACTGGTGCACCCAGCACTGGAGGGGTTTTCAGGTAATCCTTCAGTTTATCGAAGGCTATCTGGCATTCTTCGTCCCAATAGAAGGGAACATCCTTCATCATCAGCTTGTGAAAGGGGTGGCATTGCTTCGACAGGTTGGATATAAACCGCCGGACGTATGTAAGACGGCCCTGAAGGGATCTTAACTCAGAGAGATTTCATGGTGAGGGTAACTCCTGAATCGCCTTGATCTTGGCGGGGTCTATTCAATTTCCTGATACCTGACAATGAAACCCAAGAACTTTTCGCTCGAGACTCCGAACGCACACTTTATAGGGTTCATTTTTAATTCATACTGCCTCAGCCTCTGGAAAATGACTCGGAGGTCTTGTAGATGGTCTTCTTTCTTTTTGGTCTTGACTACCATGTCATCTATGTAGCACTCGACCTTATGGTAAAGCAGCTCATCAAATATTCTAGTCATCGCCTGTTGATAAGTTGCGCCGGCGTTCTTTAATCCGAACGGCATTCTTTTGTAGTGATAAATACCTTTGGGGGTCCGGAAGGCAGTGTGGATCCGGTCATGTTCCGCGATCCATATCTGGTTGTAGCCAGATGACCCATCCATGAATGATAGGGCCTCATGACCAGTTGTTGCATATATCATGACCTCCGTTATCGGCACTGGGAAGTCATCTTTAGGACAGGCTTTATTCAGATCCCGGAAGTCAACACATATCCGGATCTGTCCGTTCTTCTTCTTCACGGGCACGATGTTAGCTAACCACGTGGTATATTGATTTTCCTCGACGAAACCCACATCAATGAGCTTGTCGACCTCTTTGCATATTTGAGTGATGAGCTCTGGCCTCATACACCGAGGGGGCTATTTCACCGGCTCTACCCCAGGGTTTATGGTCAGCTCATGCTGTGAGACTGAGGGGCTTAGTCCTGGCATCTCTCTGTAGGTCCAGGCAAAGCAGTCCCGATATTCTTGTAGCAGCTGGATGTACATCCTCTATTCTTCGGTAGATAGTTGGGCGCTGAGGAAGGTTGGCCTGGGGTCATCCTCGTCTCCCAAGTTGACTTCTATCAGTTCATTGACTGTTGCTTGACGTCCGTCTTCTATCTCAGGGGGTGCAGGCTGGAGGTCGACAAAGTCTGGTATATCATCTTCGAGGTCGAGGACCTCGAACCCTTCGTCTTGCCTTCTTTGAGTTCTGCCAGAAATCTCTTGTTCGGCTGATAATGGCTGCATGCACTGTTCTGCCAACAAGTTTACCTTACTAGCAACTTCAAGGGGCGAGTTGATTGCCTCACCCCTGTGGAACGTGGATTTTATCTTATTTCATTATATTGTTTATTTATATTTTTTTATTTAGATTTTTGATTTATTGATTTATTAGGCGTGCCAGTCACGTGTGTGACGATTTTTATTATGCGCTCGATCTGACTTGGTCAGTCGATTGTGAAGTCCGAGTCGGGACCAGAAGTCCGTCATACCATAAAGGCTATGACGTTAATTACGCCCTTCCAAGGAAGGACAATCCTTGATTAAACGTCAAAATAGGAGGCCTTGAGAGGCAATAATAAAAAGGATATTCTTTTTATGTGCGCAGTTTGAATTTCATACCAGAGCCAGGAAGGCGGGCAAGATAATGACATCGATTGTAGAAACAGACGATATCGCTGAATCGACGGCTCGAAAAACAATCAGACTCAGGGGAAAGGTAAAACAGAGGATATCAATCGCGGACAGGATGGGCCGCGATCATGACGGAGGTTTAAAGCATCGGTTAACATTCCGGCGGCACTTCCCCATGGTCTGGATCATGCCCAGAGGGAAATAGGCTATCACCCACGGAGTGCCGGGGTGAAAGCCGAAAGAAAGAGAGAGGTCGGGCCTCTCCACGTTACACACGTATGCCCTAAGGCAATGTTTGATTCTTCCCTCACAGGATCTGGTGGCACCCATGCATTGGCATGGCTCACCGGAGCTAAGAGGGAGGCACGTCGTTGTGACTTCGACACGAATCGATGAAGCATAAGGGAGTCTACCTCCCTTTAACTTTATCCTCGAGACACATCTGGTGATCCACGAATATCTCTGTGTAGATTAGCTCTGGGCATTTGGGCTCACAGGGTGGCAACTTAAGCTCTCGGCATGACCACAGATGGGAGGCTAAGGCTCCCGGCGTGAGTAGCAAGAAGATGGAAGTTCTCGGCGTAGCCAAAGGGAAGAACCCAGGAAGCTCCCGGCGCCGACTTCCCGGCGCGCTGAAGATTCTCCAAGGGGGTTATCGGCGTAGGCTAAAGGGGGAAGAGGAGCTCTCGGCCTGGGGGTTCCCGGCGCGTTGAAGGCCGCGCCGGGAGCTGGTGGCGCCGAGAGGTAGCTGGCCGAGAAGGGGTGTTTGGGCGCCGTGAGGGGTTTAGGACTTTACGGTACCCTGTTTTTAGGATTTTGAGAGTTTTCTGGGAATTATATCAGAGTAGATTGGCTCTGGAGACTAGAGATGGGGTTCAACTGGTTTTAGTTGTATATGCTTCAAAGGAGGCCGAGAATTGGGAGGGATTGGAGGGGAAGAGCCCCACACAAAGGTCCTTTTCACCATCACCATACGGAGCCCGGAGGACAGCTTCAGTATTATTTTTTTATCGGCTGGGAGGATTTCAGCAGCACCTCCCCCGTACCTAGCGTATGCCAGGGAGTAATAGACGATCACCCACAGAGTGCCGGGATGAAAGCCAGAATAAGGGGGGGGTATGGGACCCCTAGCCCGTGTATGTGATCACAGCACCGACTTAATATCCCTTTGAGGCCATTGAAACTTATGCAGTGGCAGAGTTTCTCTGGCTCGTAAGGTTATGTAGGGGAGTTATCCCCAATGATGTTTATCCCTTAGGCACATATGATGATCTAGAGTATCCTTCGACAAGATGCAAGGCTTGGTTGATCGGACTTCAAAGGGCATCTATGTGGTTCCTTGGCCTGTAGCAGGAAAGCTTTCCTCCGGGGTTCAAGGAATGGAGAATTCACAGCGTAAAGCAGGGGTGGCAGGAAGCATGGTTCCCGGCGTGGGTTTTATTGGCCAAGGGGGAATGCTCTCGGCGCAAGGGTTCTCGGCGCGGTAATGACCGCGCCGGGAACCCGGCGCCGGGAGGCCCCCGGGCCGGGAAGGCTGTATTGGGATAGGCTTTATTTGCCTTACCGAAGGGGCTAAAGCAAGGGGGGTCTCTCGGCAGAGTAGTTCTCGGCGGGGAAATGGCCACGCCGGGAAGGGGCTAAAAGGGTTTATGGCTGAACTACGGTACTCTGCTCAGGCGATTTCTGGGATTTCTGGCTCGAATTGAGGCAGTATCTGGACTGCAGAAGGGGATTACGTGGGGGTTAGCATCAATCGAAGGGCAGATCATCCATTGTGGAATCCTCATGGGACATATGGCATTTTCTATACTCACCTGCTACTCAGACGGTCAAGAGATTGATGTCTCTGACCCTGAATGAGATTGGAGCTCGACAGACGTCTGTGATATCCGGGGAAACCATGATCCGAGGGGGAGGAAGAGGAGGGACAGAGCCTAATAACCCACTGGATGAGGGTTGAGACCCCGTCTTCATCTTCCACTAGAGGACAGGCTAGGGAGGGGAGGTCGAAACATGAATCGGAAAGCTATAACATCTAGGCAAAACGATATTCAGAAGAACAGCCGATGCAAGAATGGGAGAAATACAGCAGATATTTCAATCGATCGAATGCCCAAACGAGCCATGTTCATCTTTCATATTATCACATCATCCCAAACCTGTACAGATCGTAGAAGGTAAACGAAAGACAGAGAGATGGAAATCGAGACCGGAATCCTCCGGCTACATTGATACATCGAGAAAACCTCGCCAGATTACATCAGAAAAAGAAAATAAAAAGAGGAAAGCATGGGGGGAGGGCGGAGCATTGACTCCTCTCCCTCCCCGGGCTGCCCACCTGGGTCTCCTCTCTTCTTCTTCTCCTTGCTTCTTCTTTTTCCCTCTCGGTCTCTCTTCTAGCTTTTTCCTATCTCTGACTTTTCGACCTCTTTCTTTTAGCCTTTCGAAGGGAAGGGGCTTTATAGCCGTCCCTCCTTGCCTTCTCGGCAGACACCTCACGGCGCGCCTCAGCTGAAGGCTTCCCGGCGCGCAGGACTCCAACCTTGTGCAGCATTTGGGCTTTGACAAAGTGGCTCCCGGCGCCACCATTAAAGGCCCATTTAAGTGTCTTTGACCAGGCCTTTGATAGGCCCTTCACGTACATCAGTACCCAAGAGGGTCCTCCGTTGGTGATATAGTTTGTATTGAGATCATTAGCAGGGTTTTCATCAGTCCGCGACAGGGGTTTCATCAGTATTGCCATCTGAATGATGACGAAACCGGGCATCATTTTATCGATATCGTCACCTGAATGGTGACGAGATCGGACATCAGCTTTAGTCTGGGAAGACTTCAGCCGGGTGTATAATCTGTGGAGACGATTCTTCTTGTGTTCTGACTTTGCAAAAGCCCTTACAATCTTCATCTGCCGGTACCGGCTTCATCTTTATCTTACATCACATCTGTCAATAAGCCGACATCTGACTTACGCTGACATGTCATCTGTGGATTCTTGGATGAGGCAGTAACACAGCTCTTATTAAAGTGTGCTGGGAGGTCTCATTAGTCAAACGACTACTGCTTCGTTAGTGCTGCCATCTGAGTGACATCGGCACAGGACGTCAGCTCGGCCGACAAAGGCTTCAGTCGGGTAAATGGTTGACGAGCCTCATCATTGGTCTTTCACTGTGGGTATGATCTGCTTCCACCCTTGTTCATTTTCAAGGTGTCAACAAATGCCCCCCACCTGCGGGCGGCGTAAGCGCAGAATAAGCGGCACGGGGCCTGCAGGTGACTTTCATCATTCGAGGGTATCTTCCTCAATTTCTTTTCCATCCGGTCCTTAGACCTGATCATCTCGTTACAACAATATTCTGCACATGTATCTTTCTTTTCTATCTTCATATTGTTTGACTTTATTTTCAGCTTTTTGGAGCTTCTCGGCACGAGGCCATAGGCTTCTCGGCGCGTGAAGACCTCTTGGTCGTGGAGACGGGGGTCTCGGCGCGCCTAGCTTCCCGGCGCGGAGGGCTTCTCGGCGCGTGGTGCTTCTCGGCGCGGAGGGCTTCTCGGCGCGGGGTGCTTCTCGGCGCGTGGTGCTTCTCGGCGCGCCTTTCGGCCGAGGGGGGTCTCTCGGCCTGGGGGTTCTCGGCGCGCATTCTACCGCGCCGAGAGCCCTTCGCTTCGGCCTTCTATTTGAGGCGCCGAAGCCTCTTGGCTTCTCATTATTCTCAGCTTCTTCTCTCTCTTCACTTTCGTTTTCTCTCTCGGCGGTGGCGGCAAGCTCCTCCCCTCCGACCATCCGGCTTCTTCCCGTCTTGTTTGATTTCGCCTGGGTACGACGATCTTTGGGATTTAATCCCTTTTTGCTTCGGGATCACCCCCTCTTGGTTGGTGACTCCCTATTCTCCTTGGGCAGACCCCGAATAAGAGGAGATGCTGCCGAAATTTTCATAGGGTCTCATGTTACAATCTTTAAAAGACTGCCCATTGTTCTAGGACTTTTAATTCACTTTTCTTCTTTGATTGCAGACACTGCAATGGCTTCAGGCTCTGCCGCGGCATCCCCTGGAGGTGTCGAGGCCAGTTCGTCGGCCCAGCCAGATATATCACGGGCCACAGTAAACTGGCTGAATGTGCACAGCCTCGACTTCGGATACGACAAGATCGCTTCCGTTGATGAATCATCCGATTCTGATACCGATACGGTGTCAACATCCCGGGTATACTCCACTGCCATGGAAACATGCTTCAGACGGGGCACTGATTATCGCCCGGATTTCCCGAAGGACAAACACTTGCTGCCGTTTATCTGGACCTTCACCGTGGGTGGAATGCGGAACTACCGAATAGCTCGTACAGTTGAAGCCGCAATTCTGGTTGAGAGAGACAGCCTGAAAGATTCAGTATATCGCGGAAAGGCTATATATCTTCCCGGGGAGAAGCGTGACTGGGATGCAGTCCTTGGCATATCGGAGCTGGAGCCGGAAAAGAAAATGCTGACCCGGGCCCCGGAGTTCACACCTGCTCGGTGGGATAATGCCAGTGGCCGAGTCAATAGGGAGAAGCCCGGCTATGGTCTCTTCCTGGCGCCAGTGAAGTGGGGGTACCGCGAAGAGCCTTTCGTGCTAAATTGTTCGGCCATTCAGTTTAAGTATCATTTGGCCGCTGGTTGGTTTGGGGATACCAAGATCACTGACGCCCACCTATTTCGGGTAGGAGCCGTGGAATTTACTGAGTTTGTTCTGAAGGAATATGCCCCTCTGCTGATCAGAGCCGGGGTATATCATAGTGTTTTTGCTTCCCGATTTCGGTATCCTATATCCCGAGGGTTATGCTGTGGGATGTTCGAGGTCTTCTGCCCCTTATTCAACATATTTTATACAGCAGAGGGTGAGACATCTCTTGACCTCTGGAGTCTGTCACAGCTTTCCGGACTGCCTATTGACGGTGAGCCATATGAAGAAGTCTGCTTGGCAGATTCTGAGAAGGATAGCTCCGATGGTGAAGGCAGATATTCCATTGGCTTCTCATACCGGTACCTTATGAAGGCATATCGCTCCATCTGTCTGGCGTACAGTAGAGGGTCCTCCAAAGGTTATCATCCCCGAGAGAAGGGCAGCAAGCTGCGGATCCGGGTAGGGCAGTGGATTCAGTACTTCTTTGACGGCCCCCTGAAATATGCAGACTTCCCTTCCGTGGGTCCGACTGCTAGCAAGCAGGTAAGGGCTCCCCGTTATAAGTCGGCGCTGCCATCTTCATTGCGCCGTGCAGGCAGCGGTGGTCCCAACCCAGCAGGCGTAGACCCCATCACACATTGTGCGGCTTATTTTACATTCTGGCTGTGCACTTTCGCTCTCCCTCAAGGGGACGAGACAATCATCCGGCCAGAAGCTATATATCCGGCCTGTCAGATGGCCTGGGGAATGAGGCTGTCGCTCTGCCCAGTGGCCCTATGTCTGATATACAAGTCTTTGGGGGATCTGTACAAGCACCGGACTCCCCGTTCTTTGAGGACCGTGGGTCCTTTTCATTTCTTCAACGCCTGGGTCTGCAGTTTATTTCCTGAGTTGGCTCCCAGAACTTTGCAGGCAGACACAGTACTGCCCAGAATGATTGAGTTTGCCAGTGCTGAACCTGGTCCTTTCTATGATCAGCTGTTCAAAGTAAGGGGCCGACTGATAAAGGTGCCGGTGGATGCCCCTGGCAGCATTCATTTCTGGAGCTTGGCGGCAGGTTCAGCTCCTTTGATTGATCCTCAGAGAGAGTGCAAGCTGGAAGAGGTAGAGACATATATCCATCCTGTCTCAGGGGTTAACACTGCCCGGCCAATCCTGGAGCCGGAGCTGGTCAGATGGGCCATGGCCATCCGTCCTAGTGTCTTAGTTTTCAGAAAGGGTGGCCTGCTCCTTCTGGAACCATACTATCCATTCCGCTTTGGGCGGAACTTTGGTTATGACCAGCATATCCCCACAACGGTTGCTCAATTTCCCCTGGATAGCCGGGCTAAGCATGGGTCCACCATTGTCGGCGATGGCCGGTTGTGGTGGGATTTCTACCATCGCCAGGACGGTGCAGTTTTCAGAGTTCCCACAGTTTCTAACCGTGTTCCCCGGGTAACATCAGAATATATCAAATGGTGGAACATTCGAACCAGCTTCTACAGGGATAGTAGAGGTGCATTCTGGGACGTGGCCGAGCGTTCCTTTCTGAAACAACAGCCCGGGCCAGTGTTTGACATCCCCGAGGCCCACCTGAGAAGGCTTTATTCACAGCACCAGAGGGAGGCTGAGAACTATCTGGCCCAGCGTCGGGCTTTGAAGGAAAAGGATTCCGACCCGCCTGCTCCTGTCTTTGCTGCTATCAATGAGGATACTTTCATGCAGAACTTGAAACATTTGAGCCGTGTAGGGGACGCTCGTTTGGAGGCGCAACAATATCCATTTCCTGTCGAAGAGCCGCTCCCGGCAGTAGTTTCTTGGAGGGGTCCGACAGATAGATTTCACCCATATAGGACGTTTGTGCGCCGGGAAGATAGAACCCAGACGTACTACAAGCAGACGTCTTGGTTGTTTATTTTGCTGAATTTACATGGGTTATCTGCAGAAAACCCGATAGCCGGCATATTGAACAAGCCGTTGTTTATCTCTTTTCATTATGTCGACGGCTGGGGTATGGACCACCTCGACTTGTTTCGGTGTCTTGACCTTCATGGTCATAGTGACCTGGCAGCTTTAGTGGAGAAGTGCCAGGTACTTGGCGATGTATGCTGGCTTATCAAGGAGGCTGCTTCACGCTCCAAGGAGGTAGCTTATCTGTACTGGCCGCTCTCTATCTTTTACGACGGCCCAGCAGGTATGATCTCTTCTTTCCTGACTGCAGTGATTTCTGCTCAGTATTCACACTTTGCATCCACTGATCACATTACCTCTCTGACATCTTCAACAGACAGGCCTGATATAAAGCGACAGGGGCTTTATAGAAAAATCATTGCGCAGGCTGAGAAGCCTACTTATTTTGAAATCCCTGCAGCAGCACCGACTACTACTCCCCTGCCTCCTGGCAAGAAGAGAAAGGCTTCCGTAGTTAAGGCTGCAGTTGGGAAGGCCAGGAAGGCCAAGAAGGTTTATGCTCAGCAATCGGCTTCGGTAGCTATGGACACCGGGACCCCTCTCCCTGATATTCCCTCATTTGATGAGTTTGAATCTGAAAGGGAGGCTGCTCAGACATCAGTTCAGGGTAACATCAATAGCCTGCAATTGCATTCCTCATTCTCTTTCGCTGGATTTCAAAGAAGTCCTTGAATCTGACCCCTTCCTTTTGCACAGCCCAAGAGCCAGTTGTAGCACCTTCTGTGGTGGAGACCAGGCTGCCTTCTCCCACGCCGGCTAGTGAGGCGGAGGGTAAGCATGCCTTTTTCATCTTTTCCTGCATATTTCAATTACTTTTCATTGTCCCTCTCACAAGCTTTTCCCTATAGTGACGGTCGGTGGGGAGACTGAAATTACGGGAGAGGCTGGCGATATTACTCAGCCACAGGAGGGTCATAAGACTCAGTCGAAGCAGAGTACTGTTCCGGCCAGGCGCATAATTACCCGGTCTACATCCCGATATGTTTTAGAGGTGGCCCCACAGCGTGTAGCTAGTGTGGAAATATCCTCAGGCAGTTCTAAGACCGTCTCTGATGAGGAGGAAGCGACTTTCAGCGGCAGTGAGGGGGACGCTCCTGAATCAGAGGCCCCGCTTGTATTTGCAAAAGGTGCTCTGCCTTTTCAGCCTGCTAAGCTGCTGGTGCCATCTTCCGAGGAGGAGTTGCAAGAGGAGTTTGCCGGGCTCGACACCGAGATCGATATAACTCCACCATTTGTCACTCCGACTACGGAGCTTCCTTCTCTTTCACCCCACTTCGAGGATGTGGACCCTGCTTCAAGGGTGGGTTCCTTTTCATGTTTGTTGCTTCATCTGTTTCTTTCATCTAGTGCTGAAAGTTGCTTTGCTTTGGTCTTAGGGCATTGCCACTGCTAGCTCAGACACAACCGCAGCTATCATGGACATTTCCTCTACAAACTGGGCTATTGTCCCTTTTCTGCCTTTAACTTGCATGGGAGTCCCTGAGGTCATTCGCCCTGTGCCAGTGCGGATACAGCCTTCGACGGATTTAGCATCGTTGGACTTAGGGGCCTCGGGAGAGAGTTGCATTCTTATTAGGGCTTCAGATTTCAGAGCCGAAGCCGATCCATCTAGAAGCTCCGCTTTTATACTGGCCGCAGTAATGTCAATTGCGCCCGATTCAGCAGTCCCCGCCATAGTGGCTATAGAGACTGGACTTCTGCCTTCTCCGACTATAGCAGTTCCTTCCCTGTCACCAGGAAGAGCAGCTGAAGATGAAGCCCCTATTCAAGAGACTCATGAAGAGGCAGCTCCATCCTTCATCGATTCTCCCCCTGTGGATGTTCAAGCCATAGCTTCCGATACAGCGATAGGGGAGGAATCTTCAGCTCAGCAGGAGAGCACAGAAAAGGACTGGCCAGCCCTTACAGCAGATCTGCCATCTTCATCCTCTCAGCCGGACGTTGCATTGTGGAAAGATATCAATGGCGAGGTGACCTTTGAAGTCGTCCCCTCTGCCTCCTTCGGCTTCGCTTCCTCTGACAACTTTGTCTGGCAGCATCTGGACATGCTACGTCAGCTGGTAGAATCCCAGGCTGGCTTGACGTATCTGCAACTGAAGGAAATCGCCAATCGCTTCATCGCTGGCTTACAGGCTATGGGCTGCCCTTTGGACATATGGGTTCAGCGGGTGCTGCTTCTACTGAAATTCGTGCATCGGAGAGACTTCCTAGCACGGACCATGGTTGATAAGCTAACGGCGTTGAAGCTGCAGAGGTCAGAATATAAATCTGAGCTGGGGAAGCTGACGCTTATGCTTGATGAACGCCGAGCCGAGCTACAAGGTGCTATTCAGCGGGAAGAAGCTGTGCGGGACCGGATGGCCATCTTGGAGACGGAGCTCTCTGGACTTCGAGCCGAACTGCAGCAATTATCCTTTATCCGGCCGCGGTCCGAAGAGGAGGTAGCCTCGCTGGAGGGACGAGTGATGTCTCTCCAAGACATGTCCATTGGACTTCAGGAGGAGGAGGCGCGCCTTCATGAGCTGGGGGCCGCTCCTTATGTGGGTCTTCTGGCCTTCGAAGATATATTCCGGCGGCCATAAATTGTCTATCCCTTCTTTTTCTTTTTGTTCTCTTTTGTGATGTGATGTCCCCTCGGGGCCCTTTATGTACTTCCTTTTTAATGGAAAGGAATCTCTTGACTTCATGCGTCTCCATCTTATTCTGCATGTGGTTTTATCACTTTGGAAGGTGGGGTAGCGGTTTTGACAATCCCTCATGCGAATGGCTCGTACCTTGGCAGGAGAGCGTCCACCCCTTCAGAGAAAGGATGGGGAACTCGCTCCACCGCGTGACGGCATCCGAGGAGGTGCTTGAACCAAATTTTGTTGGTGGCAGCAAACGTCCTATTGGCCATGTGTGCCGTAAGGGAGACGATTTGCCGGAATGCAAATGAGGGGGTCTCATCAGAGTAGACGTATGGTCTAGGCTGGATAGAGACTATTGCAGGTGGGACATTGAAAAGGATATGTGGTTTTCATCAGAACGGACATAAAGTACGAACTGGACAGATTGTATCATTGGCCGGGCGATGTACCGATCAGCCAACGGTTGACTTCATCATCGATATTGAGCTTGTATCGATGCAAGGGGGATTTTAGAATAGACGTAAGGTCTAAACTGGGTAGGGTTTCATCATTGATCGGGCAAGGTGCCGGTCGATCAATAGCGGGTTTCATCATCGATATTGGGTTTATATCGACACAAAGGGATTTCATATGCTTCATCAGAATAGACGTAAGGTCTAAACTGGATAGGATTTCATCATTGATCGGGCAGGGTGCCAATCGATCAACAGTTGGTTTCATCATCGATATTGGGTTTATATCGATGCAAAGGGATTTATAAGTTTCATCAGAATAGACGAAAGGTCTAAACTGGATAGGGTTTCATCATTGATCGGGCAAGGTGCCAATCGATCAACAGTTGGTTTCATCATCGATATTGGGTTTATATCGATGCAAAGGGATTTATAAGTTTCATCAGAATAGATGAAAGATCTAAACTGGATAGGGTTTCATCATTGATCGGGCAAGGTGCCAATCGATCAACAGTTGGTTTCATCATCGATATTAGGTTTATATCGATGCAAAGGGATTTATAAGTTTCATCAGAATAGACGAAAGGTCTAAACTGGATAGGGTTTCATCATTGATCGGGCAAGGTGCCAATCGATCAACGGTGGAACGTACGTAAAGGTGTAGGTCTCGTCAGGACAGACGTAAGGTCTATTCCAGTAGGTTTTATCGCAGGTGGGGCTTGCCAAGAAATGCGTAGGTTTCATCAGGACAGACGTGAGGTCTGAGCTGGACAGGCTTCATCAGAATGGTGATGAGTTTCATTATCGGTGGGACGTTTGAAAGAGGGTATGTAGATTTCATCAGGGTAGACGTAAGGTCTACCCCGGAAGGGTTTTATCATCGGTGGGGAATGGAGCCAACTGACCGACGGAAGGTTTCATCAGTGAAGGGGAGGTAAAGGCAGCGTGCCGGTTGGCATGGAACTTCGAATTACCACATTACTGACCCAAGCGCCCTTTCGGGTTTTCACCGGAGCCAGCCCCCTCTTGCTTTTGCCCACGCGCCCTTTCGGGTTTTCACGTGGCGGGGTACCCGATTTTGCCTGCAGTGCCCTTTCGGGTTTTCACCGCAGCTGGGTTTTAGCCATTTTTGCCCTTGCTCAGAAAGCCTGAACAAGACCGGCGGGGTATCTCTATTTTTAACCCCATCCTTTATATATATATATATATATATATATTTGAATTGGGATTTTAGCACGGATCAGGCGATGTGCTGCTTCATTAGTGGCTGCTCTTATCATCGATATTGGGTATATACCGATGCAAGGATTTCATAGGCTTCATCAGGATAGACGTAAGGTCTAAACTGAATAGGTTTCATCATTGATCGGGCAGTGCGCCAATCGATCAACAGCATGTTTCATCATCGGTATTGGGTTTATACCAATGCAAGGATTTCGTAAGTTTCATCAGGATAGACGTAAGGTCTAAACCGGACAGGTTTTATCATTGATCGGGCAGTGCGCCAATCGATCAACAGCAGGTTTCATCATCGGTATTGGGTTTATACCAATGCAAAGGTTTCATATGTTTCATCAGGATAGACGTAGGGTCTAGCCCGGACAGGTTTTATCATTGATCGGGCAGTGTGCCAATCGATCAACAGCAGATTTCATCATCGGTATTGGGTTTATACCAATGCAAAGATTTCATATGTTTCATCAGGATAGACGTAGGGTCTAGCCCGGACAGGTTTTATCATTGATCGGGCAGTGTGCCAATCAACCAGCAGCAGGTTTCATCACGGCGGGACGTAAAGAGATATGCAGATCTAGTCGGAACAGACGTAAGGTCTAAACCGGCCCGGTTTCTTTGCCGATCGGACAGCGAGCCCGTCAACCAAAGGTAGGTTTCATCATCGGTATTGGGTTTATACCAATGCAAAGGAATTCATAGGTTCCATCAGGATAGACGTAAGGTCTAAACTGGGCTGGTTTTATCGTTGATCGGGCGAGGTGCCAATCGATCAACAGCAGGCTTCATCATCGGTATTGGGTTTATACCAATGCAAGGATTTCATATGTTTCATCAGGATAGACGTAGGGTCTAAACTGGATAGGTTTCATCGTTGATCGGGCAGTGCGCCAATCGATCAACAGCAGGTTTCATCATCGGTATTGGGTTTATACCAATGCAAAGATTTCATATGTTTCATCAGGATAGACGTAGGGTCTAAACTGGATAGGTTTTATCGTTGATCGGGCGAGGTGCCAATCGATCAACAACAGGCTTCATCATCGGTATTGGGTTTATACCAATGCAAGGATTTCATATGTTTCATCAGGATAGACGTAGGGTCTAAACTGGATAGGTTTCATCATTGATCGGGCAGGATGCCGATCGATCAACGGTGAACTTCGCCATGGCGGGACTTTGGACAAGGTATGAGGGTTTTATCAGGACAGACGTAGGGTCTATACTGGGTGGGTTTGATCGTTGATCGGGCAAGGTGCCGATCGATCGACGAGAGGTTTATGGCGGGAGGTGAGGCTTCTTTAGGATCACCACGTTACTGACTCAAGCGCCCTTTCGGGTTTTCACCGGGGCCAGCCCCCTCTTGCTTTTGCCCACGCGCCCTTTCGGGTTTTCACGTGGCGGGGTACCCGATTTTGCCTAAAGTGCCCTTTCGGGTTTTCACCACAGCTGGGTTTTAGCCATTTTTGCCCTTGCTCAGAAAACCTGAACAAGACCGGCGGGGTATCTCTATTTTTAACCCCATCTTTTTTATTTATTTTTCATTCTTTTATTCTCTCTTCCCCTCTTTTTTGGGAGGGTGACAAGTCGGAATGCCATTAGATCATGATGAGGGATGGCTTGGCTAGGGCGGAGTGCCGCTATACCAAGAAAGGGTGTAGCTCGGCTAGGGCGGGATGCTGCTAGACCAAGGAAAGGGTATATCTCGGCTAGGGCTGGATGCCACTAAGCCGAAGAAAGGTGGCTCGGCTAGGGCGGAGTGCCACTAGACCAAGGAAGGGTAGCTCGATCAGGGCGGAGTGCCACTAGACCAAGGAAAGGGTAGCTTGGTTAGGACTGAGTGCCACTAATCCAAGAAAAGGGTGTATCTCGGCTAGGGCGGGATGCCACTAAGCCAAGGAAAGGGTGTATCTCGGCTAGGGCTGGATGCCGCTAGACCAAGGAAAAGGTGTATCTCGGCTAGGGCTGGATGCCACTAAGCCGAAGAAAGGGTGTATCTCGGCTAGGGCGGGATGCCACTAAGCCAAGGAAAGGGTGTTTTGGCCCGATTACTCGGGAATATTGGTTGTGCAGCATGATACAGCTTGAGGTGTTTACCGTTGAGTGGCGAGAACTGAATTTCCCCTCGATGGTTAACAACTACGTAGGCCCCTCCTTCGTAGACCCTTTGTATCACATAAGGACCTTCCCAATTAGCATTCAGCTTTCCTTTTGGGTTGGACGCCATGACTTCTTTTTTCTTGACCATGACGAGGTCACCTTTCTTGAATTCTCGTCCTCTTACGAGTTTATTGAATGCAGTGGCCATGCGGGCCTGATACATTTGGATATTCTTCTGAGCTTGGAGGCGCTTCCCTTCCAATTCAGTCAGTTCTTCTAACCTTCTTTCAGCATTTGTTTGTTCGCCACGGGTCAGGCCATATTGGATTGACACCATGAGTGACGGGACTTCCAGCTCTAGTGGAACCACTGCCTCCGAGCCGTATACCAATGAGTATGGTGAGCACCCTGTAGGTGTCTTAAAGATGGTGCGGTATGCCCACAGAGCTTCATACATCTTTTCTTCCCAGTCCTTTTATTAGAACTGACAACCTTGGCTAACAAGGTGCACAAAGTCTTGTTAAAAGCTTCTGCCAATCCGTTTGCCTGGGGATTGTAGGGAGTGGAGGTTCTCCATTCAATCTTATACTTCTCGGCAAGCCGATAGATTTTCTGATTTCTGAAATGACTTCCATTATCAGATATTATTCGGTTGGGGATCCCGAACCGGAAGATAATATTCTGCTTGATAAATCTGGCGACCAGTTCACCAGTCACTTCTCTTAATGCTACAGCTTCCGCCCATCGGGAGAAGTAATCTGTCATGGCCAATATGTACTTATGACCGGCCGAGGAAGTCGGTAGTGGCCCGACTACATCAGTTCCCCATTGTGCAAATGGCCAGCTAGGAACTGTAGGGTGCAGAGTTGTAGGTGGCCTTCTAGGCACGGTAGCATGCTCCTGACACTTCTGGCATGACTTTGCAAATTTACAGCAGTCTTCAAACATGGTAGGCCAATAGTAGCCCAGCTTCTTGATTTCTATCTTCATTTTGGGGCCAGCCTGGTGGGCGCCTGCTGTCCCAGCGTGTATTTCTTTCATCGCTTGCCAAGCTTCCTCAGTGGACAGGCAGCGGAGTAGAATCTTTTTGCGTGCATCCGCCATTATTCGGAATAAAGTTCCATTTCTGAATTCATAGGAATCTTTGATTCTCAGGAGTTTCATCTTTTCCTCCCTTTTCTGTGGCAGCTGTTGGTGCAGAAACCACTGTAGCAAATGCTGTCTCCAATCAGACGCCTGTACTGTGCTGATAGTGGCAACTTCTTCCTCTTCGGGGCACCCTTCTAGCATACTGGGGACTTGCCGCCGGTTTATAACAACAATGTTCAGTGTTTCATCTGGCGGGACTGCTAGTGAGCTGGCCAGCTTTGCCAGTGCATCAGCCTGGGCATTATGTCCACGGCCCACATGTTTGAGTTCAATATGATAGAACTTTGCCATGAGGCGTACAGCTTTCTGGTGATAGGGATTTAGTTCTGGCTTCCGCACTTCGAACTCCCCTTGGACTTGTTTTATTATCAACATCGAATCCCCGAATACCTGAAGCATTTGGATACCCATGTTGAGGCTGATATTGAGTCCGATTATCAGAGCTTCATATTCGGCTTCATTATTGGTGCATGGCTTGTTTATAGAACAGGAAGTATGCACAACCTCCCCCTCTGGTGATTTCAGCACAATACCGGCTCCAGCCCGTATTCTGGTCTTTCCATCGGAATCTGCCTCCGTTCTGGATGCTCCATCAAAGAACAGTTGCCACATAACTGGCTGAGCTTGACAGGCCTCGAGTGTCTCATCATCGGGTAATTCAGTCCCCAACATATCATTCTCCGGCACAGGATGCTCCGCGAAGAAATCAGCCACGGCCTGTCCTTTTATTGCCCTCTGGGGTATATATGTGATATCGAATTCCATCAGAATTACTGCCCATTTGCCCAACCGGCCTTTCAGTACTGGTTGAGTCAATATGTATTTGAGTGGATCTGCTGCAGATATCAATCTGACTTCATGGGACAACATATAGTGTCGGAGCTTTTTGACAGCAAAGACTAGTGCCAAGCAGGTCTTTTCTATGTAGCTGTAGCTTTCTTCAGTTCTCATCAGCCTCCTACTTAGGTAGTACAAGGCTTGTTCTTTGCCTTCCTCATTTATCTGTGCCAGCATTGCCCCCAGGGAACAGTATGTGGCTGCGATATACAGTATCAAGGGCCTGCCCTTAATGGGTGCCCCCAGCACCGGAGGGGTTTTAAGATATTCTTTCAGCTTTTCAAAGGCCTCCTGACATCCATCGTCCCAGAGGAACGGTACATCTTTCATCATGAGCTTGTGAAAGGGATGACATCGTCCTGACAGATTTGATATAAATCGTCGGACATAAGCCAGGCGCCCTTGCAGAGATCTCAGCTCGTGCAGATTCCTTGGTGGAGGGAGCTCCTGAATAGCTTTAATCTTGGATGGATCAATTTCAATACCCCTATGCCGGACAATAAATCCGAGGAATTTTCCACTGGACACGCCAAAGGCGCATTTCATAGGATTCATCTTGAGTTCATATCTGCGCAACCTCTGGAATACTATCCTTAGGTCTTGCAAATGATCTTCTCTTTTGCTGGTTTTTACCACCAGATCATCAATGTAGCACTCTACCTTTTTGAAGAGCAGGTCATCAAAGATCTTTGTCATAGCTCTTTGGTAAGTAGCGCCGGCGTTCTTAAGGCCAAACGGCATTCTTTTGTAGTGGAATATTCCCTTCGGAGTGCGGAATGCAGTGTGCACTCTGTCTTCTTCAGCAATCCAAATCTGGTTGTACCCGGATGATCCATCCATGAATGACAGGGCTTCATGACCAGTAGTCGCATCGATCATCACCTCAGTGATGGGCACTGGGAAATCATCTTTCGGGCAAGCCTTATTAAGGTCCCGAAAATCAACACATATTCTAATCTGCCCATTCTTCTTCTTTACGGGCACTATATTGGCCAGCCATGTAGTATACTGGTTTTCTTCGACAAAGCCTACCTCAATCAGCTTGTCAACTTCTTTGTTAATCTGGTTTATCAATTCAGGACGCATTCTCCTGGAAGGCTGCTTTACAGGGTTAGCCTCTGGGTTTATTGCCAATCGGTGCTGTGCCACATCAGAGCTCAGTCCTGGCATTTCATCATATGTCCATGCAAAAGAGTCTCAGAATTCTTTCAAGAACTGTATATATTGTTCCCTGACATCTGGCTCCAGCAGTGCGCTGAGGAATGTCGGCCTTGGCTGATCTGCGGATCCCAAATTTATTTCTATCAGCTCATCGACGGTGGCTTGGCCTCCGTCTTCGACTTCGGGCGGGGCTTCTTGCAAATCAATGAAGCCTCCCGGGATATAATCTTCTTCAGTTTCATGCTCCTCTGCTTCATCATACTGGTCATCAGCGGATGCTGGTGCATCATATAGGGCCAATATTACCGGATTCTGTTCAGTCTGTCCCGAGGACGAGGCTAGTTCAGCAGGAAATTCAGAAGTGGACTCCTCCGTCCTGAGAGGCTCTTCTAATGTGGGCTCCCCTGAAAGGTCATCATTCTGTAGAGCCCGAAATTCTTCTAGGATGCGCCCGAACTCCAGACACTCCTCCAGCTCCCTAGCTATTTGATCTTCATCCGGGGTTCCCGTATCAAATTTTGCTTCAGCCTGGAACAGATCCTCTTTGGAAGATAGGTCCTCCCAGTACCAAGCTTTCTTTGTCTCATCAGATGTCTCTGTTTCTGGCAGGTTGTCTGAGGCTTCATTGCTTATTATGGATTGATAAATGATTTCTTCATCTTCCGAGGGGTATTTGTCATATCCTACCTCGGGAGGATCGTCATGCCGGTAGGAGACAGATATGACGTCTACCTCAGCCTCATAGTATTCTTGGAGGGTATAACCCAATCCTGGGTGTTGAGTGATCTTCCTCAGTTCTTTACTATCTCGAGGCGGATCCCACAGTTCCTTGAATGCCTTCTTCTGAGCAGCAGGCTACATTGATGGCATTTGCATCTTGGAGAACATTTGTGAAACCCATTGGGTAGTATAATCCAAGCCTTTAATTGGTACCATCCGGTTTGCAGCTTCTTCAGGGGCCATATAGTCTTGATCATCTTCTTCGACTGGCTCCCCGGTGTAGAATATAATAGGAGGCTCGCAGAAGCGAGGGATTTCCATAGTCTTCAGTGGTAGCACCGTTTGGTACTCAAGGCTGACGATGGGTTTAAATAAACCTTGCGGCACCTCCACCTGAGTGTACTTTTGCTTCATTTCTTCATCGACATTATCCGGGTGGACGCTAGGAGGGGTAATCCGAGCAAAGTCACCGGCATAAGAGATGTGAGATACCTCATGCTTTTTAATATAGCCTTTTGGTGGCGGTGGAGACCAATTCCTTGCCTCTGTCGCGGGCTTTTTCTGGCTGACCACAGCCTCTTTCCTTTCGCACTTTTGCGACACCTCGGTATAGTAGGATGCATCGAGCATATGGCACTCGAACACTTCGAAAGGATGCAGATCCGCAAACACCCTCTCTTCTTTTCCTTCATGGCAGTATTTGATGCACTGATGTAGCGTGGATGGCACTATTTGATATTCATGCAGCCACGGTCTCCCCAGCAGGGCTTTATACGTGGTGTTGGAGTCGATCACATAGAATCGTACCACTGTAGTGAGGTCTCCCAATGTGAGGTTGAAATCAGCTACCCCAAGAGGTGTCTCACACTTTTGGTTGAATCCTGCAATCTTCATGTCTCTGACCTTGGTGAGCTGCAGATCAAAGTAATATTTCTGATAGATGCGGTATGGGAGAATGTTCACAGCAGCCCCGGGATCTATCAGTATTCTGCTTATCGGCTGACAGTTCAGGGAACCCCTCATATACAGCGGTCTGTTATGGCCGGAATTTGGGATTAGCATATCATCCTCTGTGAATGTGACTGATGGACCAGAATTCACTTCTGTCAAGAGTGCTTCATACTGTGCCGGCGACTGCAAGGCATCAATAATGGCTCGGCGAGCCTCTTCACTCAGAGAGAGGATTTCCCAGATGGAGAACCTGGTAGGGAGCTTCTTCAGCATTTTCATGATCCGGCTGCCCACCCGGACGTTAGACAGTCTCATCTCCTCCACCCAACGGGGTCTTGGAGGTTCATGTGGCGCCTGTGGCCTTTGCTGCCCAGTGCCGGTTTTACCCTCTTGATCGGTTTCCCGGGAGGCTTCTTCCGTAGTAACGACCCCTGTTTCTGCTAGAGGGTTACTTCCTTTATTTTCTTCATGCTGCTTCTGCTTTCTAACTGCAGTCTGCTGGCATTTATTGTTTTTAGCTGGGGCCGTGTGAGCCAACTGTTCATTTTCCAAACTGGACAAGAATTCCAGGAATGAAGGAGCCTCTTCCTTTTCTTGGTACAAGCTGGCAGGGGGAGGAACCTGGACACCTCGTACCTCTGGCTCGGGGATCTGATAGGGTTGCTCCCCTCTGAATATAATATTAGGATTAGCTGGTGGCGGGCGCCCCCATCTTTTCCCAGAACGTGTTGCATGGGCTGAGGTAGAGGCCTCAGCATGGTTGGCTTCTAGCGGGGCATTTGATGCTTCATCCTCATCATTCTCCCCGGGCAAGGAAAAGAGTACCGACAGAGTGTTGCATTGTACTGTCGTGACTTTCTTTCCCCTTTTGGACTTGGGCCGTCTCTTCTTCTTCTGGGAATTTGGCTTTGCTGGCTCTTGCCCCCAGAAGGGCTCATTTTCAGCTTTTTCTTGTTCTGCCTCTGGTTGCTCTTTAACTTTCAATTCTTCGAGCTGCTCCCAGAGTATACAGTCTTTTATCAGCAGGTTTTTGGGCTTTTTCTGCTCATATTCATCGAGCTCATCGATATACTGCTGTAGACGCCTGGCTACAGGACTTACTTCTTTATGTGCAGGTAGGGGAGTTTGTCTCCTCCAGTTGTGAGTAGGGATCTGGATGACTGGTCCGGTCTCAGCTGTATGCCATACTGGCTTTACTGGAGGCGGCTCAGGCCTTGGGGTGACACCCCGAATAGTTGCCCCACTGGTGCTGGCTGCAAGAGTCTTTCTTCTGTTCTTTATGGGCTTCGTCTGCCATCCTTCCTGATCTTTCAGTGGGGTGAGGAGGCAAGCTTCATAAGTATGCCTGGTACATTCTTCAACGGCTTCCTCAGGCAGCTGTTGATAGACTGAAATCATATTGGCAGCCATCCTCCAGGGCGGAGGCTCATGCGGATGAGGTGGCTTCACCTGGTAATCACCCAACTGTAGCTCACCCTTTTTGACCATTCCTTCCATAATATCCTTGAAGACATAACAATCTTCAATTGCGTGCCCCAGCGCACGGTGAAATGGACAGAACAACGGATCATCTTTCTTTGTCGCATCCGCAGGTCTCTTCGGTTCGGGCAATGTTACCTTGTTGAACTTATATGCCCAGTTAAATAGTGCTGATGTCTTATCTTTGGGAAAAGAGTAAGCCCTTCTCATTCTGTCTCTCAGAGAGACCTTATCTTTTCTTTCTGTTGCACCCTCAGGCGGGGGAGCTTCATCTGCCTCCTTTTTCCCTTTCTGTTGCTCGAAGGTCCTGAAATCGACGGCGTTAGCCTCAGTGTGTGATGGCCGTCGATCATTGGTTTTACCCTTCAACATAGTGGGAGCATTGGCGGTCGGACGCTTGGACAAGAATGTTTCGACTTCCACCACTATATTGTTCAGCCGGTCAAATGTCCTGACATCTGCACCGATCATCTTTTCTAGCACCTCTCTCTTGAGGCTCTGTTTACATATCTGCACTGCATCTTCCTGATGAGGAGGTCTTCGGCATCTCATGGCTAAGTTTCTCCACCTTTTGATGTAGTCCAGTGCTGTTTCATCCTGCCTTTGCTTGGTTGCATATAGCTCCGCTATTGTAATTTCTCTTTCAGTGACATGAAATCTATCGCAGAATTTTCTTTGCATATCAGGCCAATCAACCACTGATCCAGCGGGCAGGCTTGAATACCATTCAAAGGCTATCCCAGTGAGGGACGAGCCAAAGAACTTAAGCAGATAGGCTTCATCAGCTGCCAGGTCGCCCATAATTGTGGTATAGTAAACAATGTGCTCCCTGGGAGAGCCCTGGCCGTTGAATTTCTCAAATTTCGGCGGCTTACTGACGCCTGGGGGTAGTCTTTTAGCAGCATACTGGGGAGGATACGGTACTTTGTACACGTCATAGGTACTTATACCATCACCGCTCTTTTCAGACAGCTTCATCTCCACAATTCTTTCAATCATCAGCTTGTGGGCCAGGGCTGGATCTATCTCTTCTGGGAAGAAGTGAGCTTGCTGCTAGCTGTAGGGAGTCGTCATCACAGTTGCGCGTAAGGTGGGCGCGGCGGGCTGCGTCTGAGATGTAGAGGACTGAGCTGCTGCTTGCTGCAGAACAGGCTGGCTCGGAGCTTTGCCCTTATCAGCTGGAAGGGGATTAGTTGGGGCAGCCATTTCTGCTGAGCTGGAAGTCTGCCCCACAGGTTCGGCTTGCTTGGAGATCGGTGTGGCTTCATGCCTCTCATTTAGCTGTCTTCTGAGAGCACTGATCTCCTGTTGATATCTTCTAAACATCATCTGGATCATGGGATCCAGAGTCGATGGGATCTGTATATCTTCTGAAGTCCCTTCAGCATCATCAACGAAGAGATTGTCTTCTTCTTCTGTTGTCACCACATTGACTTTCATGGTGGTGATCTTGCGGGTTTCCTCATCATTCTTCATCTTATCTTTTGCAGCCTGACCTCTTCTTGTGACGGGGCCTGGTCTGGTAGCCAGCCTGAGCAGTTCATCTGGCTGAGTTGGTAGCATATTCTGCCCCCTGGCGATTCCAGCCATGTTACAGGCGAAGATTTGCATTCTTCCCTTCTGCCTGCAAACTTTTCTTTTTGCCTGGTCAGGGTATTTGAGTCGGTCGAAGACCGATACTCTTTCTTCAGCCTCTTCCCTATACAGGTCTTCTTTATCATATCCGGCCTTGCGACCTTCTTCATAATCATTTGAATCGGAGGAGGAGACTCCGAGCATTACTTCTTGAAGGGCTTCTCCTTCTTCTTCATCCACGGTGCCCAGAGCACGGGATAATCTTTGCTGACCGAGGGCAGAGTTCCCCAGGTAGTGGAAGTAGTCTTGGACCACTCGTTTCATCTCCTCCGGATCGTGCCTTCGCGGCTCTGGTCGGAGTATCAATCTTTCCTGGCTTTTCTGCTGATGAGCCAGTCTTGTCATCTGAGCATTCAAATGCTCATCTTTAGAATATCTGAATATGTCAGCCTGTCTGGCACAGGCTCTTGGTCTTCTTGGAATGGCAACCGTGACTGGTTCGCTCATTCCCATGTCGCCATCTTGGCAGCAGTTAGCAGTGTCATCATAGTTCTTCTTTTGCCATCTTTTGCCTTTGGCCCTGGGATGGGTGATAGTAAGGTCTTCATTCTTTTGATATCTTTTGCCCCTCATCATGGGGCGAGTAGTAATCAAATTTCTTCCTTTATCATTTTTTTTTATCTCTCCTCCCCAGATCTTTGGGGTAAGCAGCAACATCATCTCTTCTGTAGTTTCTTTCTTCCCTTCTGTTTCCTGCCCTGAAGCGGGCAACAGCATCCTAAGTAGCCTTCTTCTCATATCGAGCTGGGGCCCAACTCTGAATCTTCTTTGGTCGCAAGACCTGTTTATATTTTGCTGGTTTTGGCGCCAGCGGCTTCCTTTCATCAGCTTCCCAGTTGGCCCTCCTAGCGGCCAGGACGCGGAACCTATTGTCGGTCTGGACAGTCGGGACAATCCTGCCCGGCCGGACTTCTCTGGGGCGACCGTTGAGGTTCACCCTAACATCTCCCATCATCATTGTCTTCCCAGAATTGGAAAGACGACGCTCAGCAGCAGCATACCAGCTTCTCCGGTTATTTCTCTTTCCCCTCTGGGCAGCAGCGGGAATCGTGTCCCCCCTTTGAACTTGGTGTACATAGCAGGCGACGGCCGTCGAGGTCGTCTTCTCCGGTAAGCCAGCCTTCTTACCAACAGTCTTCATAGGGGCACCTACAGTGGTGCCTTGCTCGTCGTTGTTGACCTGCAGAAGGTCGGTGAAGACGAGGCCCAGACAGTTGGGCAGCCCGACAGCAGGGGGCATTGCTCCGAATGACAGGGGTACCGCCAGGTAACCCTCTCGCACATGCATATCGATCGGTTGTTGGCCGAAGCGTACAGACATAAGTCCAGTAGTCATCTTCCTGAAAATAAGGAAAGCGCACAGGATCAGAAATTTGAGGGGGGCCCGCTGGGCCTCCTATTTTAGCATAGAGATGAAGGGAGACTAGGTCCCACCGGGCGTGCCAGCTTGTGGAATGTGGATTTTATCTTATTTCATTATATTGTTTATTTATATATTTTTTTATTTTTTTATTTGGATTTTTGATTTATTGATTTATTAGGCGTGCCAGTCACGTGTGTGATGATTTTTATTGTGCGCTCGATCTGACTTGGTCAGTCGATTGTGAAGTCCGAGTCGGGACCAGAAGTCCGTCATACCATAAAGGCTATGACGTTAATTATGCCCTTTCAAGGAAGGACAACCCTTGATTAAACGCCAAAATAGGAGGCCTCGAGAGGCAATAATAAAAAGGATATTCTTTTTATGTGCGCAGTTTGAATTTCATACCAGAGCCAGGAAGGCGGGCAAGATAATGACATCGATTGTAGAAACAGACGATATCGTTGAATCGACGGCTCGAAAAATAATCAGACTCAGGGGAAAGGTAAAACAGAGGATATCAATCGCGGACAGGATGAGCCGCGATCATGACGGAGGTTTAAAGCATTGGTTAACATTTCGGCGGCACTTCCCCATGGTCTGGATCATGCCCAGAGGGAAATAGGCTATCACCCACAGAGTGCCGGGGTGAAAGCCGAAAGAAAGAGAGAGGTCGGGCCTCTCCACGTTACACACGTATGCCCTAAGGCAATGTTTGATTCTTCCCTCACAGGAGCTGGTGGCACCCATGCATTGGCATGGCTCACCGGAGCTAAGAGGGAGGCGCGTCGTTGTGACTTCGACACGAATCGATGAAACATAAGGGAGTCTACCTCCCTTTAACTTTATCCTCGAGACACATCTGGTGATCCACGAATATCTCTGTGTAGATTAGCTCTGGGCATTTGGGCTCACAGGGTGGCAACTTAAGCTCTCGGAATGACCACAGATGGGAGGCTAAGGCTCCCGGTGTGAGTAGCAAGAAGATGGAAGTTCTCGGCGTAGCCAAAGGGAAGAACCCAGGAAGCTCCCGGCGCCGACTTCCCGGCGCGCTGAAGATTCTCCAAGGGGGTTATCGGCGTAGGCTAAAGGGGGAAGAGGAGCTCTCGGCCTGGGGGTTCCCGGCGCGCTGAAGGCCGCGCCAAGAGCTGGTGGCGCCGAGAGGTAGCTGGCCGAGAAGGGGTGTTTGGGCGCCGTGAGGGGTTTAGGACTTTACGGTACCCTGTTTTTAGGATTTTGAGAGTTTTCTGGGAATTATATCAGAGTAGATTGGCTCTGGAGACTAGAGATGGGGTTCAACTGGTTTTAGTTGTATATGCTTCAAAGGAGGCCGAGAACTGAGAGGGATTGGAGGGGAAGAGCCCCACACAGAGGTCCTTTTCACCATCACCATACGGAGCCCGGAGGACAGCTTCAGTATTATTTTTTTATCGACTGGGAGGATTTCAGCAGCACCTCCCCCGTACCTAGCGTATGCCAGGGAGTAATAGACGATCACCCACAGAGTGTCGGGATGAAAGCCAGAATAAGGGGGGGTATGGGACCCCTAGCCCGTGTACGTGATCACAGCACCGACTTAATATCCCTTTGAGGCCATTGAAACTTATGCAGTGGCAGAGTTTCTCTGGCTCGTAAGGTTATGTAGGGGAGTTATCCCCAATGATGTTTATCCCTTAGGCATATATGATGATCTAGAGTATCCTTCGACAAGATGCAAGGCTTGGTTGATCGGACTTCAAAGGGCATCTATGTGGTTCCTTGGCCTGTAGCAGGAAAGCTTTCCTCCGGGGTTCAAGGAATGGAGAATTCACAGCGTAAAGCAGGGGTGGCAGGAAGCATGGTTCCCGGCGTGGGTTTTATTGGCCAAGGGGGAATGCTCTCGGCGCAAGGGTTCTCGGCGCGGTAATGACCGCGCCGGGAACCCGGCGCCGGGAGGCCCCCGGGCCGGGAAGGCTGTATTGGGATAGGCTTTATTTGCCTTGCCGAAGGGGCTAAAGCAAGGGGGTCTCTCGGTAGAGTAGTTCTCGGCGGGGAAATGGCCACGCCGGGAAGGGGCTAAAAGGGTTTATGGCTGAACTGCGGTACTCTGCTCAGGCGATTTCTGGGATTTCTGGCTCGAATTGAGGCAGTATCTGGACTGCAGAAGGGGATTACGTGGGGGTTAGCATCAGTCGAAGGGCAGATCATCCATTGTGGAATCCTCATGGGACATATGGCATTTTCTATACTCACCTGCTACTCAGACGGTCAAGAGATTGATGTCTCTGACCCTGAATGAGATTGGAGCTCGACAGACGTCTGTGATATCTGGGGAAACCATGATCCGAGGGGGGGGAAGAGGAGGGACAGAGCCTAATAACCCACTGGATGAGGGTTGAGACTCAGTCTTCATCTTCCACTAGAGGACATGCTAGGGAGGGGAGGTCGAAACATGAATCGGAAAGCTATAACATCTAGGCAAAACGATATTCAGAAGAACAGCCGATGCAAGAAGGGGAGAAATACAACAGATATTTCAATCGATCGAATGCCCAAACGAGCCATGTTCATCTTTCATATTATCACATCATCCCAAACCTATACAGATCGTAGAAGGTAAACAAAAGACAGAGAGATGGAAATCGAGATCAGAATCCTCCGGCTATATTGATACATCGAGAAAACCTCGCCAGATTACATCAGAAAAAGAAAATAAAAAGAGGAAAGCATGGGGGGAGGGCGGAGCATTGACTCCTCTCCCTCCCCGGGCTGCCCACCTGGGTCTCCTCTCTTCTTCTTCTCCTTGCTTCTTCTTTTTCCCTCTCGGTCTCTCTTCTAGCTTTTTCCTATCTCTGACTTTTTTACCTCTTCCTCTTCTTCTTCTCCTTGCTTCTTCTTTTTCCCTCTCGGTCTCTCTTCTAGCTTTTTCCTATCTCTGACTTTTTTATCTCTTCCTCTTATTCTTATCAGCCTTTCGAAGGGAAGGGGCTTTATAGCCATCCCTCCTTGCCTTCTCGGCAGACACCTCACGGCGCGCCTCAGCTAAAGGCTTCCCGCGCAGGACTCCAACCTTGTGCAGCATTTGGGCTTTGACAAAGTGGCTCCCGGCGCCACCATTAAAGGCCCATTTAAGTCTCTTTGACCAGGCCTTTGATAGGCCCTTCACGTACATTAGTACCCAAGAGGGTCCTCCGTTGGTAACATATTTTGTATTGAGATCATTAATAGGGTTTTCATCAGTCTGCAGACAGGGGTTTCATCAGTATTGTCATCTGAATGATGACAAAACCGGGCATCATTTTATCGATATCGTCACCTGAATGGTGACGAGATCGGACATCAGCTTTAGTCTGGGAAGACTTCAGCCGGGTGTATAATCTGTGGGGATGATTCTTCTTATGTTCTGACTTTGCAAAAGCCCTTACAATCTTCATCTGCCGGTACCGGCTTCATCTTTATCTTACATCACATCTGTCAATAAGCCGACATCTGACTTACGCTGACATGTCATCTGTGGATTCTTGGATGAGGCAGTATCACAGCTCTTATTAAAGTGTGCTGGGAGGTCTCATTAGTCAAACGACTACTGCTTCGTTAGTGCTGACATCTGAGTGACATCGGCACAGGATGTCAGCTCGGCCGACAAAGGCTTTAGTCGGGTAAATGGTTGACGAGCCTCATCATTGGTCTTTCACTGTGGGTATGATCTGCTTCTACCCTTGTTCGTTTTCAAGGTGTCAACAACCCCCTACTGAGGGGGTTGCAGTCACTAAGGGCTGGTGATTATTTTTCATTAAGTCAGAGTAGCCTTGCAGCTCCTTGGCAAGGGGTGAAGAGATCTCGATCCCTTGAACCACCATGTCCTCAGTGAAGGCAACCATTTCTCTTCTAGCAGTATCTGTCTCTTGATCAGGCTCGAGGGAAGCTTCCTCGACTGGTTCGAGAAGTGCCGACATCATGAGCAGAGGAGGGCCACTGGAGGGAGGCAGCTCTGCTTCTTCAACATCTTCAGCTTCACTACTGCTAGCTGTGTCAAATTTGGCTTGAAGAGCTGCATCTTCCGGATAGACTTGTTCCCAGCACCGGCAGGGGAATACAGCCTCGGATTCCGGATTCCTTCGCCGGGCTGGCTGAATGCACTCAACTTCTGTCAGTTGTTCACCAATAGTTGCCCCCAGTGGGTTATCCTCCATTGGGTAGAAAGCAGAGATGGTATCCACTTCATAGCGTCCGCTATAATAGTATTCTTCGAGGGTGAAGCCCAATCTCGGGTGCTGAGAGACACGCCTCATTTCTTTGTCCAGGCTCGGAGGGTACCATAGCTTCTAGAATGATTCTTTCCTCTTGCGAGGCTAGCTAGAAGGGATGTGTTGCTTTTGGAACATCTTGGCCATTCGATTTGTTATAAATGTCAGCCCCTGTATAGGCATTGAGGGGTTTTCTATATCTTCAGGCAGATGACAATCAGTGTCTTCCTGTGTAGGGTGCTCTTCAGCTGTGTAGAACAGGCTGCTAGGACCATCTATCTGTGTCACCTCCCAAGCTTTGAAAGGCTCAACAGTAGCATTGTCGAGGCCGAGAATTGGCTTGGTAAGACCTTCAGGGATCCCGATGTGGTCGTGCTGCTGGTCAACCCTGACTTTATTAGTTTCGGGGTAGATGGCGGGAGGCGCAATTCGGCCTACATCCCCTGTGACAGTGATGTGTGAAACCACCTTGGGATCGATATATCCACGCGGTGGCGGAGGGAACCGTTCTACTTTGGAAGTGCCTTTTGTTGTGCTAGAAGAGGTCTTGGTCGGAGGGGCCTTCTGCGACCATTCTACATATAGAGGGGCGTCTGCGAAGTGGCATTCGAATACTTCGAATGGGTGGAGATCAGTAAATACTCTTTCCTCTCTCCCATCCATGCTATATTTGATGCATTGGTGAAGTGTGAAAGGTACCACCATATTCTCATGTAGCCAAGGGCGGCCAAGCAGCGCCTTGTATGAGGTGCGAGAATCAATGACATGAAATTGCACCTTCGTGACAAAGTCCGCTAGAGTGAGTGTGAACTCTACTACTCCTAGCGACACTTTGCACTTCTGATTGAAGCCGGCAATGCTCATATCCCCGACCTTTTGTAGGTGCACGTTGAAGTAGTGCCACTCATATATCCTGTAGGGCAGGATGTTGACAACTGCCCCGGGGTCCACTAGGATTCTGTTCAGCTCCCGGCCATTTAGATGCCCCCTCATATATAGAGGTCTATTGTGGATGGTGGTGGGGAGCAACATGTCTTCCTGGGTGAAGGTCATGCTGGCTTCCGGCAGTGCCTCAGCTAGGTAGGCTTCATATTGGGCAGGCATCTAGAGAGCAGTAATGATCGCCTGTCGAGTCTCTTCACTGAGAGAGAGGATTTCCCAGACAGTGAATCTTGCTGGGAGCTTCTTCAATAGTTTGACCACCCAACTTCCAGCTCGGACATTGGATAGCTTCATTTCATCTGCCCACCTGGGCTTGGAAGATCCTTGGACTGTGGCCCCTGATGGACCTGCTTCATCGGACTCGGAGGCTACACCCTTTTGCTTGGGATTACCTCCTGGCTGCTCCTCGCTGGCTGCTGCCGGGCAAGTTTCTACCTATTCTAACAATTCGGGAGATTGCTGGAGTTGTGGGTGACTGCCCCCGGTTACCGGTTCAACCTCCCAGCATGGCTGCTTCCCTTTTGACATCTTTATGAACTCCAGAAATGAAGGAGTGGGAGTGCCGCCCCCACTTTGGTTGTATAAGCCTGACGGAGGAGGGATTTGAACTCCCCTGACCTCCGGAGGGGGTATCTTGTAGGGTTGCTCCCCTCTGAAGATAATGTTATGGTTGGCGGGCGGCTGACGCCCCTACCTTCGGCCCGACCGGGTTGCATGTGCGGCAGTTGCGGCTTCGGCCTGGCTTTCCTTAGCGACGGGTGTGAAGCAAATCTCTTCTTTATCCTCCTCACCGGGCAAATTGAACAGGGCAGAGAGGGTGCTGCAAGAAAGGATCACACCCGTTGTAACCTTGCCGGCCTTTCTCTTCCTTCTTTGTCTTCTTTTCTTTTCTTTGGCTGGTGCTTGCCCCTTGAACAGGCTGCCATCCCTGTCTGATGCTTTGTCAGCTTCCTCTTCCTGCTTTAGTGAAAGTTGTTCCAGCTCCTGCCACGGGAGATGATCCCGTACCAGCAAAGGTTCTAGCTCGGGATGTACATACTCATCTAGCCCATTTATGTAGTCCTGTAGCCGCCGGGCTTCTGGACTGATCTTCTTGACTGCCAACAACGGAGTCTACCTCCTCCGGTTGCGGGTAGGTATCTGGATTACTGCTGGCAGATTGGTCCACACAGGTGTTGCTACTGGTGAAGGGGGTCGTGACGTGACGCCATGAATATGTGCCCCCGATGCCGGGCGAGGCAGGCCCTTTTTCTTGGCTCTTGCAGGGACTTACTGCCATCCCTCCTGTTCTTTTATTTGGGCCAGAAAGCAGGCTTCATATGTACGCTGAGTACTGGCCTCTGCGGTCTCCTTAGGCAAGGCTTGATATAGAGAGACGATGTTGACGACGGCTCTTCTTACGGGCGCCGCATGTGGTTGTGGAGGGTCGACCTTGTACTCCCCCAATTCTATTTCTTCCTTTTTCACCATGCCTTCGATAATATCCTTGAAAACATAACAGTCTTCAATTGGATGCCCCAGCATCTGGTGGTAGGGGCAAAATCTTAGGCTATTTCTTCTCTTCAGGTCCTCCGGCCTCCTTGGCTCAGGCAGGGTGACCTTATCATATTGGGTAACCCAGTCAAACAAGATCCTGGTCTTCTCCTTTGGGAAAGAGTAGGCCTTCTTCATTTTATCCCGGAGGGATGGGCCTTCCTCGCCATCTCCGGTCTTGGCAGGCTGAGAAGTAGCTGTCTTCTTGCCTTTATCTTTTTGCTGTTCAAACGCCTTGATATCAAGGGTGTTTGCTTCTTTCGGTGCCTGGCACCGTTCTGCTACCTTGCCCTTTTGTGCAGTAGGAATATTTGGTGTAGGGGTCAGTTTCGCTAAGAAAGCCTCCACTTCGGTCACAATATTATTCAGACGGTTGAACGATCGGATTTCCATGCCAACCATCTTCTCCAGCACCTCTCTCCTGAGGTTCTGTTTACAGATCTGTACAGCGTCCTCCTGGTGCGGGGGCCGCTTGCATCTCATCCCGAGGTTCCTCCACCTCTTGATGTAGTCAAGAGCGGTCTCATCTGCCCTCTGTCTTGTTGAATAGAGTTCAGCTACTGTGACTTCCCTCTCTGTGACGTGGAATCTTTCTCTAAACTTCCTCTGCATGTCCGACCAGTCGCTGATCGACACGGCCGGGAGGCTGGAGTACCATTCAAATGCGAGCCCTGTGAGTGAGGACCCGAAGAACTTCAATAAATATGACTCGTCAGTGGCCAAGTCACCCATGACGGTCATGTAATAGGCAACATGTTCCTTTGGGGATCCCTTCCCGTTGAACTTGTCGAACTTCAGCGGCTTGCTAATCTCGGGAGGGAGCCACTTGGCATCATGATGCGGTGGGTATGGAACCCTACATGCATCGAATACAACATAGTCACCTTCATCCCTTTTAGCGAGCTTCATCTCGATCATCCTTTCTACCACCATCTTGCTCATGATGGTCGGGTCGACCGGTTCTGGGTAGAAGTGCGTCGGCTGCAAGTAGGGGGTGACCAGGGTGGTTGCCTGTGGAGGAGGGCACAATAGTGGAGGCGTCTGGTGCACCTGTGGCAGCACCGATGGAGCCAGCGGCTGTGATGGGCGCTGTTGAGTTGTCACCAAGTTTGGTTCCGCCTGCAGAGGCGGGGTATAGAGTGGTGGGAAGTCGTTCTTGCTGACGGCTCCCCTTGATGATTCGGCCTGCACATCAGGCTGCTTGGAGGCTGAGGACTGCTCCGTCCTTTCCGTCAATTGCCTCTTCAGCTGTTCTATCTCCTGGCGGTACCTCTAGAGCATCATCAATACGGCCGGGTCCATAGCTGCTGTGCTGGGGATGGCCTCTGTCGTCTCGCTAGATACACCCTCAGGTAGGATGTCAAGCAAGACATCTTCTTCTTCACCCGCCATTATCACATTTTCTGTGAGAATAACGGCCTTGTCATGCTGTTGGAGGCGAGGCAGGGCTTGCTTTCCTTCGGTCGCCGCCAGCTTCTCTTTTGTGGCTTCCACTCTTCGAGTGCTCGGCCCCAGTCTTCCGACTAGCCAGTCCAACTCTTGAGGCTCCTCGGGCAATTTTCCATAATGGCCATCTATCCCGGCCATATTGCATGTGAAAATCTGCATCCTTTGTTTCTATCTGCGAACCCTCCTCTTGACATTCCCCGGGAAGGTAAGCCTTTCAAACACAGAGATCCTTCTATTTTCCCCTTGGCAGGGAGCAGTTTCATCGGCTTGAACATCAGAGCCGTCTTCATATCCATTGTCATCAACTGATGATGTCATCCTCCTATCTTCTTCTTCTCCCACTGCCATTAATGGACAGCGATCTTCTTCAGCTGCGGCTGCCTGCAATAGCCGTTGTTGGCCCAAAGAGGGGTTGCCTAACCCCCTAAAATAACTTCTGACCATATTGGTCATTTCTTCTTGCCCTCGGCCCGAGTGCAGGGTCGGGGACAGTTGTCGACCTCCCATCGGAGGAATGTAAGCAAACCGAGCCCTCTCGGTAGTCTGCTGTAATCTTCTTCCCACAACAGGGATGTTGGCTTGTCGGGCGTAGGCCCTAAAGCTTTCTCGGCGTGGCGGATCCACGATTGTTTCATCCTTCCTCGGGACAGGGTCCCTTCTCTTGCTCTCTTCTACTCTGGTGAACCTAGGGTGGTACTGCACTGGAGCTTCTTGCTGGACAGGTTGGACCTTTTTGGGGACCCAAACCTATTTGAATCTTCTTGGCTTGGGAGCCAACCTTCTCTCGCCATGGCGGCCGGCTTCTTCTTCTTCGGCTCTTCTTCCAGCAAGAGCCTGATAGGAGTTGTGGACTGGCACTGTAGGGATCACCCGGTCCGAGCTCACTCGAGCCTTACGTCCATCCAGAAAGACACGGAGGCCACCGACTAGCATAGACTTGCTGGATGCGGAGAGATGTCCGCTCACAGCAGCATCAACCTTCCTTCGGGGGCTCCGGTGTCGGCGCCTCCTGAAGTTCTTGGCAGGGACGGGGCGGGCCCCGTGAGGAATATGATGCACCATGCAGCTGGCGACTTGAATCGGGCTGGTAGGCGAGTCAGCATAGTGTCGAGCCTTCGAGGCCTCGACCCTCTCTGCAGCTTTCTCTTCTGCGGGCCTTGAGGACTCCGTCTGTAGCATGTCAGCGAAGGCCAACCCCAAGAAGTTGGGGAAGCCTACAGCTAGTGGGAAGGAGCCGAAAACCATGGGCACTGCCAGGTACCGTGTTCCGCGTGGTCAGCGACGACTGCGGGGCCGAAGCCAACACCGGTGAGTCCGTATGGCGTCATCGTTTGCCTAAGACAAACAGACAAACAATCAGTATTCTTGGGGGAGGCCCCCGAAGGTATCCTCTCTTGGCAAAGAGATGAAGGGAGATTCAGGTCCCACCGGGTGTGCCAGACTATGGGAATGGTTTTGTTCCTTGTTGGTTGGTTTATTAGGCGTGCCAGTCACCGGAGTGACAATTCATTGTGCGCTCGACCTGACTCAGTCAGTCAATTGTGATATTCGTGCCAGGACCCGGAGTCCGTCATACCATAAAGGCTATGACGTTAATTACGTCCTTCTGAAGAAGGACAACCCTTGATTAGTTGCCAAGAAAGGATGCCTCGAGGGCAAATCGAGATAAGACTATTACGCTAACTTCGCTAACAGAATGCGAAACATGCATAGAAAACCATGCTATGCGGGACAAGATAACAATGTTATGGCGCAAATCCGGTAGCATGTCCCCTTATTTTGGACTATGCCAAAGGGGGAATATAGGTCATCCACCCACGGAATGCCGGGATGGAAGCCGAAAGCAGAGCCGGGCATAGCCCAAGATCCGGAAGGATCTGACTGTAACGGGGCAATGTCCATTGCCATGGTGCTTGTTGATATTCCCTCCGGAGACCATTGGGGGACTTGCAACAGCAGGACTCCTAGGGTCAGTAGGGTTGGAAGAAAAACCTGACAGTTAATGGCATAGCATATCGGAGTAAGACCCTGTTAATATAGCTCCGTTCAGACATGGATGAAGGACCATGAAACCCTCACGATGTGATATGACGGTCCATGGAGGTTAGGGTATCAAGTCTAGATTGGTTCCAGGCTCAGTAAAGTTGCTGAGAAGTCAGATGTTCGAGTGATGGCTGATAGAGTGAACCGGCGCGACTGGGGTTTCGGCACGAAAGCGAACCGGTGCGGCTGGGAGTGAAGGGGGGTCGGCGCGACAAGCTCCCCGGAGCGCCCCTCTCCCGGCGCAAAATTGGCACCGAGAGGAGGCTGCGCCGGGAGTTGCATGGCGCCGGGAGTTGTGTGGCACCGATAAAAGGGTGTTTGTGAATTTTCAAGTATTATGAGGGGTTTATGAATTCAAAGGGGTCCTTTGTGTTCAAAATGGGCTTCATGAGTTTGTCCATGGTGGTATTTGAGTAGGGTAGAGGGTGAGGGTAAACTCATCCATAGAAGGTCTAAGGAGACTATGTAACTGTAATGGTTATATTCCCTTCTTGTGGTGGTGGGCAAAGGATCATGAGATGGTATAGCTCAGATCTCTGCCACACGGCTGGGGTTAGGTTCATAATTTTGGGATGAATTTTAGCAACATCTCCCCTTATTCTGGACCATGCCAAAAGGGGAATATAAGTCATCCACCCACGGAATGCCGGGGTGAAAGTCAAAAGAGAGGCGGGCGTAGCCCAAGACCCAAAAAGGCTCTCGACATTATGGGACACTATCCATTTACTGTGGGACTTATTGATATACCCTGTACAGCCAATGGAGAACATACAATAGCAGAACTCCATGACTTGATAGGGTGGCAGAGTGTAGGGTGGATTAACCCCTTTGATGTAGCTCCCGTGAGGATCGAGGGAAGGATAGTATTTCTCCTTAGAAGGATAGGGTATCGTGACCAAGGATGGCATATCTCATAAGTGTTGAGGGTATCGGCACGAACCTATCGGCATGACTGGCTTCAGCACGAGAGGTGTGGAGGCCTCGGCGCGACGAGGGGAACGGGTCTCGCCGCGACAGGAGGAGTCAACCGGCATGGCCAACCCTCGGCGCGGGACTCGCGCTGAGGGAGGGTCGCGCCGGGAGGCTTGGAGGGTTTCTGAAATGAGGGTCTTAGTAAGGTTTTGAAGGGATTTTTGAGGTGAAGGCTTCAAGGGGCCCTGGGAGTCTTAAAGGAGGGTTTGTTCAGGGATTTGCAAAGAAGGTTTATTCAAGGGTTTGACGACCACTGAAGGGGTTACGGAGGGGGTATAATCAAAGGGGATGGTAGCCTTCCCTCTGGGGCCTCACTGGGGGCAGAACCACGGACGGCAACTTCTGAATTTATCCCTCTTCATTTCACCGACAAGAAGCCATGAGATGGACTATCTCAGGCTCTCGACGTGGATTCGAGGCTACGAGGAAACACAGCAGAGAAGCCTTCAGTAGATCTGGGAGAGTAAACTATGAGATATATGTAGCTTGCGGTATCCGTTGCATATATTAAGCCTCAGATGCAGAGGAAGAAAAAAAAAGATGAAAGGGGAAACTCAGCCCGCTTTTATTAACTATTTCATCTGAACGGCGTACACTAATTCAACTCAGAAGAGAATCTAACCAAAAACATATATGCAAACTCTATCCCTGATAACAGGGTTACATTAGCATTCAATGCTACTGAAGCAAAGATGCTCGAAAGCAGACACAAAAGAAGAAAGGGATATTCAAATAAAAGACGTGGGGAAGGGAAAACTGTAGCTCCTCAGGGCATCTTGAAATCGATCCCACCTTGACTCTTCCTTCGAATCGCTGCAACCCTTTCTTCTCCTCAACTTCCTTAGAGGGCTCTTGAGCTCCCTTTTCTTTCAGTGGCTACTGTTCTCTTTTTTTCCTCTCTTTATTTTTCTGTCTCTTCTTTCTATTATCTTCCTCTTGTTCTTCTGTCTCGAAGGGCAACAGCTTTTATAGAGGGATGGCCCTCAGCTTATGGCACGAACTCCCCGGTGCGCCCAGCATGAGCATCTCGGCGTGCCTGACATTCAGCCCATCGGCACGTCTCACTTTGTACTAGGCTTGGCCCATTTGTTCAGAACCCGGTGTTGAAAGAAGCTCATCTAATGAGTTTCTTGATATATTCCTCTCGAGGCTCGCTTAACACCTTGTGTTCATGCACATGTGTGAGGTAGTGTGGACCCCTTTGTGAGAATCTAAATTGTCTGAAGATCCTTTTCAGCAGGCAGATGGTTGCCTGGAGTTTTTCATAGTTTTAGTCAGCTTGACTATTCAAGTGATAGCCATACTGGGCAGCGGCCTAGCCAGAGATGGCTTCAGCCGATCAAGGTGTTAGGAGTAGTGGATCTCTTTTATTCTGATTCTCAAAACTTTCAGGGACGACACAGCAGCCGCACTCTTGATTGGCCTTCAGAGCCCTGAGCTTGCTTTGGTCTCTTCTGGCATATTTTGGGTGTCAACAACCGCAAAAGGAGACCAGGCGATCCCTTATAGGCCGCCACACATCCGAAAAAAATGGTCTCCTGCAGACCGTTTGAAACATAGGTGGTCCACCTATGGGCCGCCGCAATGCAGAAACGGCCCCCCATAGGACCGCAAAGCCAACAGACTGCGAAAAGGACAAACGGTCACCTTGTGACTGTTGAGCCTTTAAACGGTCTCCCTGGGGACCGCAAGGCAGGGCTAAGCGACCATCCCCTGATCGCTAACCCTCAAAACTCTACAACGGTCGAAAAATAATGGTCAAAACGCCCTTGGGGGTTGCGCCGGCCCCACGAGGATAGCGGTCGGCCGCCTGGCCGCCGTTGGGCCTTGGCGATTTATCATACAATCGCCAAGCCCTGTCGACACTTTGGGTCAGAAAATGGCCCACCTAGGGCCGCCTCTCTTAGCAACGGTTCCTGGAACGACCGCTATTATTCCGAAAAATCAAGAACGGCGAGAATGGCCCAAAAATGCAATTCCACGCCCCATTCACCCCCAGGTGCTGGGGAAACAAAAGGGAAACCCTTCCCTATGCCCCAAGGCATCCCATGATGCCATCCAAGCACCAAATAATGTGGTAAAACACTAGATCTGGCTCGCTCTCCAAAAATATGTATTTTTCCCAAAATACTCAAATAAGCCCGCTCGGCTCACCACGGCCTACCAAAATCGCGGGAATAGAGTTACACGAGCTGGAGATCCATCTCCCTACCTCGACCAAAGAGTCGACGCACCGAGGACGCCGATCCATCACGAAATGCCCTCGAAACCCCACCGGTTCACGAACGCGCACCCGAGCTTCGTCGCGCCACCACGCTGATGTGTGCCTTGCATAATGTTTATGTTTTTTATGATAACTAAACTTTGTATTTGATGATAACTAAAGTTTGTGTATGTTTGCATATGCTTTTGATGATTGTGTGCACTCATGATAGCACTCATGATATTTGCTATGCTTGCATGTGTTTCATATGGGCAACTGTGATATGGATGTTCAAATATGGTCGAGATTGTAAATGGTTTAAATGTTGCATGGATAGATTGTAAAGTGTTTACAATATAGCTCATGTCTTGATTGAACCTTGAGAAGAATGATCAAATTGTTAATGTGATTTACATGCATTTCCGTCATGCATTTTGAGACATGTTGTTTGATTGCATGACTATTTGGAGTTGGTTTTTGGTTGAAGAAAACTTGGGTTGTCAAGAGGCTTCAAAGCCTTTTATGATTGAACAAGTCTTTATGCAACTCATGATGTATTGACTTGACTATTTTGAATTGTAGGATCAAATCTCATGGCGGTCACTTGGAAGTTAAAACAAACGTATGGACAAACACCTTGATTTCTACAATATGAAATATGTGGTATATGTCATGTCCACGTGTTAGGAGAGAGGATATTCTCTATCAGACTAACCTCATATCACATGCCAACTCACTGGCTTTTTAACTGGGAGCGTGGCAGACAAAACTTTTTTGTATTTCAGCCTTCTAGGTACAAGGCATTTTACAGCCTTATCGCTCATTTGTCAGCCATACTAGCCATTTGTCACCCTTGTTCACGTAAGCCATCGCCTCAGCTACTTTTCCTCTTTGCCTTGATTGTGAGACCCGTCCTTTGACGGATCTTTACCAGTATTAGATTAGAATTAATTCCATGAATTTTGGCCATTTTTATGAGATTTATGGGCTTTTTCTAGTATTAAATCTAATTAGAATAAAGCATTTAAGTAAATTAGTGGGCATATACACAATTTCACTTCATATGGGGTTTAGAAAGCAATTAAGGGTTAAAAATCAAAAAAAAATATTTTAACCTTTTTTTTACCCTCTCGATCTCCCCTCTCTCTCCCACTTTCCCAATTCTTTCACCCCCCCCTTTTTTCCTCTTTTCACCCGGCGCGCAGGCGCATCCGACCGAACCAGCAGGGATGCCACCGTGAGCTCGCAGTAGCGGCGACCCCCTCTCCCCCGGCCCTCTTCTCGGCGGCGTGGTGGTCCGGCAAGCTTGGCAACGGCGGCGGCGACCTCGCCGGTGAACCAGCAAGAGGAAGACGTGGTGGCGCCCTCACCCGCGGAACCCACGAGCTCGCCTCCCCTCCTCCGTCTTCTCGGCGCGCTGCGACCAGCGGCCACGGCGGCGGAGTCCAGTGACCTCGCCGGTGACTGGGCAAGGGGAAAACAGCCACCGGCCTCCCACTCTCTCGCCCCCTTTCTCCCTTTACGGTTCACGGAGGCGGGATGAGATCGACGAACCTCTCTCCCTCTTTCTCTCTTCTCGGCACGCCGACGACCCGACGGCCTTGGCGGAGGAGCTGGAGCTCCGTCGACGAACCTGCAAGGAGTAGAACCCGATAGCGCCACCATTGGAGCCGAACCCCGGCGTGGAGGGACGAACCTGCGGTGGAAGACGGCGGCCTATCTCTCCTTCTCGCGGTGAAAGAGGCGCGTCCCTTGGCTAGTTCGTGGCTAGATCGGACATTTCCATCGCGATTAAGGTAGGGGAATCGTAGCCCTAGCCTGTTAAATTGTTCTAATAGCATGCCCATCGTCGCTGAGTTCATAGAGTAATAATAGCATGCCCATCATCCTTATGTTTTAATAGCATGCCCATTGTCTTTATGTTTTAATAGCATGCCCATCGTCTTTATGTTTTAAAAGCATGCCCATCGTCGTTGAGTTCATAGATTAACAAAAGCATGTCCATCGTCGCTAAGTTCATAGATGATAAATTGTTATATTGAAATGATGGATTGGCAGGGAACAGGTTAAAAATAATAACTCCTGTCGATTTGAGTCAACCGGGAGGGGATCCGGTTATGATTCCGGTAGGTCCGGTTCTCTGGTAAGGACTATGTTTCAGCTATTCTAGATTTTTTTAACGGTCCGCCATAACCTGTTTGTTGACCCGAGCGGCTAACATTTCTACCGCATGAATAAATTAAATTTGAATGGTGGATGAAATTTCACGATTAGTCCGTTGAGTAGCACGCGGTGGTTCGTCGTCTGACCGCCTAAAACCATAGCGGCCCTAGTTCGACCGCTTGTTCTATAATGATGTGTGTTTGCCATTTCAATATGTTCAATTGTTATGCATTTAGTTATGGAATGATTGTCATTTTATCATATTCAAATTATTTAAGCATTGAATTATTGAATAATGGCCATCTTAGCATATTCGGTTAATTGTGCCTTGAATCTTGCCATGTTTAATCGTTATCATAAATTATGGCATGTTTTTAGATCCCAATAGAACTGTATTCTCTTTCCTAGTGATGGAACCACCAGTCGTAGCCTGATGACTTTCAGTGTTGATCCCACCCGGGAGAGGTGGCAGGGTACCCAGTTTCACGGTTTTCAAGCTAGTTTTGTGGGCCCTAGTCCAACCGTAGCATCCTACAGAGGGGAATACTAGCTAGAGGCTTGGCTCTAGGCACGAGCCGGTGTGTGCACACGTGGTCAGAGACTTGGACTGACACTGACGAGTGTTGCTCTGACTTGTTACTTGCTCTGGTACTGTTGCACGTCTCGCTTGCTATGATCAGGTGTGCGTAGATGCTTGAGACGCAGTGTAAGCCGTCAGTGGACGCATCTGGTTTCTTCTTCTGGTGGAGCTCCTCTCCTTCTCACTCTTGTCACTTGGAAATGATTGAGTTATTATCTATTGGTAGATTTCGAGTACTTGCGTTTAAATTCTAATTGGCATGCTAGTTAGCTGTTTATAAACTGTTTAGTTAGTTTTACAGCTTTATTAGATTGTCATTTACTTATGCCAATGCATCCTTTACTGTTTTCCTTTAGTTAGTTGCGAGTTAGGGATTTCTGTGAACCCTACTGAGTCTCTGTTGTGAGACTCACCCCTTCCTTTTACAAGTGAGGTGGAGCAACTGGCTGCGGGATTCTCTCGCGCTTTTGGCAAAAAAACCTTAGAGCCAGCAGTGGTCTGTCAATGGTCTGTCAGTGGTCGGTCAGTGGTCTGTCTGTCCTCTTTCCTCTTTTCGCCGGGCTACGTCCTGTGTAGTTATTTATTTTTGGACCATTGTACAGTGCGGGACTTGTGATATATGGATCTGGACTACTTGTATAAATTTACCACTCTGATATATGTAATTGCTTCCGTTTAAAGTTCAAATGAATGCATTAATTAATATTGCACGTGTAATTTCTATTCGTTATGTATCTCCTCGAAAAACACTCACTAACTCTTACGAGGCCTCATCAGCCTCTTGGGTGGCTTCCCCGAGCTCTTGGTATCGGTAAATCGATGATATCGGGTTATCAGTATCCGGATCTCCTGGGTTGTCACAGTTGGTATCAGAGCGGTGTTGAGGAATTGTATAAGGAATTGAAATTACATTAGTCTAGAACAAGTCCATGTAAGTCTACTACTGGCTTAAGATGTTTTCCGTGATTACTGATGCATTTTCTGTTATTTGGTGTTTCCTTCTAGATTAAAATGCCGCCTCGTAGAAGGGCACGCTTCCTTAGGGTAGGAAGTGGCACTTCTCCTCTGACTCCAGCTAATGTACCAGCCCCAATTCAAGCCGACCCTGCTCCTCAAGCTGAATTGCCTCCTGGTGGCCGTGGTAGAGCTTTAAAAGAATTTTTGCTATTCCACCCACCGACTTATGAAGGACATGCAGATCCGAAAGCAGCCAGAGTGTAGATAGATGCAACTGAACGTGTATTCCGTTTCATGGAGTGCACGGAGGATGAAAAATCCATGCAGGCTACTTTTCAACTTCAAGGAGCAGCACTCACGTGGTGGACCACGGAGTGGGAGGTCGCTTTCAGATCCCGTCCTCTTCGTCAAATCACGTGGATGGAGTTTGTCACAGCCTTTGAGTGCTCTTACAGTCCAGCTTCCCTCAGGATGGACAAAATGTATCAATTTATGGAACTAGCTCAAGGCGATATGACTGTGCTGGAATATCGAAACAAGTTCATGGAATTGGGTCGGTATGCGCCCCACATTCTTGCTGATGAAAGCTTAAAGACTGAGAAATTTCTACGTGGATTAAAACCAGAGTTGAGGCAGCCTTTGATAGCGACCAGGGTTGCGGAGATGGACGCAGCATATCAGGTAGCTGTGGCTTTAGAGCTTGACTTGGCAAGATCCCGAGGGCATACTCTAACGGTGTCAATCCAGCCGAGTTTGCAATGTCAACAGTTCAATCAGCCATCTGCTATAGGAGTCCCATCTGTTGTTCCTGCTGCCAGTGGCATTCCTGTTACTAAGCCTAAGTTCAAGAAATTCAAGAAGTTTAAGAAGCGATATGGCAGTCATGCATCTTCGGGTATCGTTCAGCAGCAATCGGCACCTTCTTTCCAACAGCGCTAAGGTTCAGTGGCAAGTCAGCCGAGGCAGTGTGCAAGATGTGGTGGGAGCCACCCAGGCAAGCCGTGTTCAATGCCGGTGGTTTGTTTCCGATGCGATCAACCGGGACATGTGGTTCGAGACTGCCCGCAGAGACCGAAGCCAGTGTAATTTTCTCAACCACAGTCGTCTCAGTTCAGACCTCCTCCACCACCTCAGGCACAACAGTATTATCCTCAAGCTTCAGTGTCTTCTTTCCAACAGTCTACTGTAGCGGGCAGGAAGCAGAAGGGAAAAGTCTCTCATATTACCCGGGCTGAAGCTATGGCGTCTCATCTTGTTGAAGGTACGGTTATGATTTATGGTCATGCAGCTCGTGTGTTATTTGATTCAGGCGCTTCTCATTTGTTTATTTCGGAAGACTTTATTGCTTGTATTGAGAAGCCGACTTCTAAAATTACTTGTGAGTTACTTGTGGAACTACCTTCTGGGGATTTCATGTTCACTCCTCTTTGTCTGGAAGAGTCACCTATTATGATTGGTAATCATCAGTTGCCGGCTAGATTATATGCATTGCAGCAGGTTGATTATGATATTATTTTGGGCATGGATTGGTTAGAAAAGTATGGAGCCGTGGTTGATTGCAGATCAAAGAAAGTCTATTTTCAGCCACATGGGAAACCAGCATTCTATTTCCATGGTATTCGATCTCGTTCCTCTCGCTTGCTTATTTCTTCTATTCAAGCATGTAGATTGCTTAATGCAGGTTGTCAGGGATTCTTAGCTTCCGTCGTTGCTGTTGAGGCACCACAGCAGGATATCAATGCTATTCCTGTGGTCTGTGAATTTCCTGATGTATTTCCTGATGAGTTACAAGCTTACCTCCTCAGCAAGAAATAGAAATAGTGATTGAGTTAATTCTAGGTACGACACCTTTGGTAAAGGCGCCATACCGCATGGCTCCAGCTGAATTGAAGGAACTGAGGGCACAATTGGTAGAATTGTTGGAAAAAGGCTATATTCATCCCAACTTTTCTCCATGGAGTGCTCCAGTATTATTTGTGAAAAAGAAAGATGGAAGCCTGAGGCTGTGTATTGATTACAGGCAATTAAATCAGGCGACTATCAAGAACAAATATCCTCTGCCCAGGATCGACGATTTGTTTGAACAGTTGTAGTCTGCTACTGTCTTTTCACGGATTGATCTTCGATCTGGCTATTTTCAATTGAGAATTTGAGAATCTGATGTGGAAAAGACTACTTTTAGCACGCGTACGGTCATTATGAATTTTTGGTTATGCCGTTCGGGCTAACCAATGCTCCAGTAGCTTTTATGGACCTGATGCAGCGTGTGTTCCGTCCATACCTGGATCAATTTGTAGTGATCTTTATCGATGATATTCTGGTTTATTCAGCTTCTGAAGAAGAACATGTTCAGTATCTCAGGATTGTATTACAGACTCTGCAAGATCATGAGCTATATGTAAAATTCAGTAAATGTGAGTTTTGGCTTCGGGAAGTTCATTTTCTCGACCATGTGATTTCTGGTGACGGAGTTGCAGTTGATCCGGCAAAGATTGAAGTTGTTCTTCAATGGCAGAGACCGAGGACTGTGACAGAGATCAGAAGTTTTCTGGGTCTTGCTGGCTATTATCGGAGATTCATTCAAGACTTTGCACGGATTACCACGTCGATGACTAGACTGACACGGAAAGATGTGCCTTTTGTCTGGTCAGATCAATGCGAGCAAGGCTTTAATGAGTTGAAAAGGCTTCTCACTTCTTCTCCAGTGCTGGTATTACCTTTTTCCTCGGGTAGATTCGTGGTTTGTACCGATGCTTCTCGAGTAGGTTTGGGTGCAGTGCTTATGCAACATGGTAAAGTCATAGCTTATGCATCCCGACAATTGAAACAGCATGAAGAGAATTATCCGGCTCATGATTTAGAGCTTGTAGTGGTGATCTTTGCACTAAAAATATGGATACACTACTTGTACGGCGAGAAATTTGAGATCTTTACCGATCATCAAAGCTTGCAGTATGTGTTTTCTCAAAAAGATTTGAATCTCCGACAGCGTAGATGGATGGAATATATGAAAGACTATGATTTCACTCTCTCCTATCAGCCAGGAAAAATGATGGTTGTGGCGGATGCTCTGAGCAGGAAAGTGCAAATTAGTGATTTGCTTGTTCAAGAATGGAAATTGTGGGAACAGTTTCCTAGTGAAACTTTTAGCGTGGACATTCCTTCTGATCCGATGGTGGCTGTGTGTGCTAGTCTTGTGATGACTCCAGCTATTTATTAGCAGATCAAGGAAGCTTAGCAGGAAGATTCTGATTTGTCCCGCGTTATAATGATGCATGATGTTGAATTTGATGATGAGTTGGTTGTCAGCCTCCGTGGCAGGTTGTATGTTCCAGCTGTTGATGAGTTGAGAACTACCATCTTGCGTGAAGCCCATGGATCCCGTTATGCTATCCACCTCGGCACTACCAAGATGTATCAAAATCTGAAAAGGTAATTCTGGTGGCCAGGGATGAAAAAGGATGTAGCTACATTTGTGTCTAAATGTTTGACATGTCAACAGGTTAAAGTCAAGCACCAAAAACCTGGAGGGATGCTTCAGCCTCTAGAAATTCCGATGTGGAAATGGGATCATGTCACGATAGATTTTGTTGTGGGTTTACCCTGGATTTCATAGGGCTTCGATGGAATCTGGCTGTTAGTTGATCGGTTAACAAAGATAGTAAGATTATTGCCAATTAAAGTTACCTGGAGTGTTCAGAAATTGGCCGAGCTTTATGTTCAAAAGATTGTGCCATTGCATGGAATTCCAATATCAATTCTGTCAGATCGCGACCCACAGTTTACTTCTAGCGTAATTTTCAAAAAGCGTTGGGCACAGAGTTAGCCTTTAGTTCAGCTTATCATCTGCAGTCAGATGGTCAGTCAGAAAGGACTATTCAGACTTTAGAAGATATGCTGAGATCATGTTGCCTAGATTGGCAAGGTTCGTGGAGTCAGCATTTGTCACTTGTGGAATTTGCTTATAATAACAGTTATCACTCCAACATTGGCATGGCACCGTATGAAGTTTTATATGGGCATCCTTATCGTACACCTTTAAACTGGTTTGAGACCGGTGACAGATTATTGACAGGACCTGATATGGTTCAGCAATGTGCTGATGTAGTTTGCTTGATCAGGCAGAAAATGTTGACAGCTCAGAGTCGACAGAAAAGCTATGTAGATTTGCGCAGGCGACCATTGCAGTTTGAGCCTGGAGATATGGTGTTTGTAAAAATACCTCCGATGAAAGGCGTTATGAGGTTTGGGAAGCGTGGAAAGCTCAGTCCCCGTTATATTGTTCCGTTTCCTATTCTGGAATGTGTGGGCCAAGTGGCTTCTCATCTTCAATTGCTAGCGGCGATGCAAGCAATCCACGACATTTTTCATGTGTCCCAGCTGAGGAAATATGTTTCGGATGCATCTTACATGCTTGATGACTCAGTTTGGCCTGAAGTGACTACAGATTTATCTACACTAGAGTATCCGATCAGAATTGAAGATCGTTGTGAGCAACGATTGAGAAATAAAGTAATGGTGCGGACACCAGAGCACACGAGCGGCACGACCGCCGAGCCACCGATACCATACACGGAGCACCACCCGAGCGACAGCGGCTTCCATCTGGCTCGGAGACAGCCTGGAGACTCCCCCTTGAGTCCCGACATTTATCATATTTATTTAGACTTTATTTGTGTGTAATGTGTGTTTATTTCATTTTATTTGGTTTGTAATTTGATTTGTAAGAGGGGTTTATTTGTAAAATGGGACCACTTGGGTCCCACGGGCCCCCCAGGCCTCCTCCCATTGATCCACCTCACTCCTAGGGCCCATGTGGGGTCAGTCAACATGTCAATTGTTGGCTTCTAGAAGGGTGGGCCAAGTGGGGGACAAATGTGCTTAAAGGTCAAGGTTGGCCACCAACCTTGCCTACATGGTCAAGGGGGCGCCCCCCTCTCACCATCAAGTTTTTTATTTTTTGTAAAATGGTATTAGAACTAATTAGTTCTATCCCATTTGTTTATTCCCCAAACCCTAGGTCCAAGGGTATTTTGTGTCTTTTGGTCTTTCATATAAATACCATGTATTTCTCAATTTAGTGGAATTAATGAAATCATTTGGAAGAAAATCTCTTGGAGCAGCCTTGGGCGCCCCCCCTTCTCTCTCTCCTCTCTCCCCCTTTGCAGCTGGGAAGGCTATATTCTGGTGGTGTGAAGCCACCCCTATCAGTTCCGGTGATCGCCGCCGCCGCCACGAGCCGCCATCGCACCGCCACCATCGTCGCCGGTGTTCTATCCAACCAGGATAGAGGTACCTTTCATGATTTACTGCTCTCAACCACGAGCTCCTCTTGAGCTGAAATTTTCAGGAGGTGTTCCAGAGGTGTCTACCACGATCCACAAAAATTGTTTGGTCATATAGCTTCCATTTGATAATTTTCCATTTTCGGTCTTCATCTTATTTCAGATCTGTCTGTTTTCAGTGTTGATTTCCACCCGCCCTGAGTTTCCAAACTTCGGACCTATTTTTTATTTTTCCTGGAACCCCCAATTTTACTGGGAGTTCTATCCACCAACTTATCTATCCAAGAATTTTCTTGGAATTTCAAGAGACCATCTCATATTTTCTAAAATTCACTTTCAGATCCACCTACAGTTCTATCTGCCCCAATCCAGATCCGACCACCCGCCAGTTTAAAATAATTTTCCCCACACAACTCTCAACAAAACCTTTCACAAAAAATATTTCCGTTTTCCTCTCCTTCCTCCCTACAACTTCTATGAAGAGCCCAAGACCTGATTCGGATGTCTACCCAGTGGTCAACGGTAGTTCTCAGCAAACTGCCCTGATGTTCTGAGAGTTCAGGTACTGTGCAACAGAAACTTCAAAAATAGTTTAAGGCCAGATCCGTGCAGATCCAGTTCATCTCTCTGGTCCTAGATTGAAGGACTTCGAAAGATCTTTCCAACGGTACCTCATGAGCTTCGATCCGACATCGGGATTGATCACAGCGGCCGATCTCGCCGGACCGCGCGCTAAAAAATAGAAGCAGAAATCCGTGGGCAGCAACTTCCCCGCTTGGAGATCGGAGCCGACCGGCCCCGACTGGTGTTTCTGGCTGACCGCCGTCCAGGGAGGCACGCCACCAGGGGTCTCCATCACAGCGGGACCCACCCCACCAGAGCCGGAGGTTGGGGCGGTCCGTGGGCCCTACGAACCCGTAAATCGTGCCGTCCGAACAGCACCAAGTCGCGGGTTCGGCACCGCCGGGACGACATCAAGATGCTGCCTGTCAACCCAATTGTCGTGATTCCCGAGCCCTACATGTGACCTATTACCTCCTTGCGTGGGGTGGGTCAAATGATTGTACTGCTGTAAAAGTGTTTAACCGGGAGTCCGCGATTGGCCGGGGTTGTCTTCCCCACGCCGAGTGCGTGGAGGTAACGATCAAACTTCTTGGCATTTCATTTGCTTAGCTAGTATGTGGTCGTATGCCGCTGCGAGAGCGTAGGATTCTAGCCCGTGAGTCCATGTCACCGATGTGAGTGTGAGAGTGACCCGTCCCGTGACTCGATCCGAGTACGGAAGTGAGTCGGACTATCCTTGAACTCTGCCAGTTCTTCAACCGCGCACGATCCGTGTTTCCCTCGCGTGGGACGACGAGTGAGCTTGCATTTCTGTTAGCGGCGTATAGCCCATAGGAACTCCTCGTGTCGGGCCAAAGTGTCTCCGTTGTTGTGTGTTGCTGGTCACATCTCCATCTAGAGTCTGAGGTCCGTATCATGTAGAGTCGGTTCCCGTGTCCGTCCCGCATCAGTTTGGTATCAGAGAGAGTTGAGTCTAGGGTAGTCATTGCATAAGTCTTGCACGGTCTAAGTCGAGTCTAGGATCATCATTATTTTCAAAACAAAAAAGTGTTTTAAAATTGCATTTCATCCCGATAATTTGGTATATTAAAAGGTGTTGTCCGAACGTTAGGCTACGCCTATCGGGAAGGCCGCACACTTGCGAGAGTGATCTTCGGATCGATTAACTCCGCCAAGTACCGTCTATTGGTGTCTAGGTGTAGTCGAGTCTCATTCCAACCTTGCATTGTCTAGTGTTTGTCTCCACGTGTCGGGATGTCCAACATGTAGTTCCCCAATTTCCCTTGGATTCCCAATCACCCGGGCAATATGGCCGTTGGTCTACCCATGGGCTTGGCAACCATCCTCTCCCCTTCCGTAGGCCCGAAGCCTCGGATTTTTATGGCTCTAATGACCCGGGCGACTACCTCAAGTGGGAGGCCACCATGGACAACTATTTTGAATGTTACACCATGTTCGATGCCATGCAAGTCAGTTTTGCCCAAGATAGGCTTGTCCACAAAGCCGCCTAGAAATGGGAGAGCATTGAGCGCATGAGAGAGGTTAGGAGGCAAAGGCCCATCGAGTCGTGGCATGAGATGAAGGGCGAACTTAGGAAGGTATACCTACCCGGCCCGGTCACCTCCAACCGACCCCACCCAATCACCTCCGCCCAAGTGGACCATAATCAAAGGCAAAGCGCCGCGCATGTAGAAGAGCCTAGGTCCAACACTAAGCCAAGTTCATATAGGAGAGTCCATCACATCGCTCCTACTCCAAATCCCACCATTGCCGAACTCTTCCAAATCATTTTGGAAAGAGTGGATAGGAGGTGTGCGGATATCGAGTCCCTAGTTTCCCCTTGCCTAGCCCCTAGACAGAATGGGACCAAGCACGAGCCTAAGGAGGTAGCAATCGGTAGCCCCAACCCGATGCCATCTAAGGTGCCATCCCAAGGTCTTCTCCCCATCATAATGGATCCTCTTCCCCCACTCACGAGAGCCCCATTGCCTGCACCCCCTGTCCGTCAGGAGGATAAGGGTAAGGGTCCACTTATCAAGGAGTGTAGTGGATCACGACAGCAATGTTATCGCTGCCAGGGGTTCGGCCACTTTGCCGGACAGTGTCCCACTCGGACATCTCTAGCCCTAGGGGACAAAAGGGTTGGAGAAGCCTCACTCACCAATCTTCATTCGGAGCCATCTCAGCCAGAGCTACCCGTGTTTCTAACGGAAAAGCTACTCATAGCCGAGCCACTCCTTAGCTGGCTTAGGATAGGTTTGGTACCTACCCCATCTCCCTTCCCATCCATGGACCCTATCCTACCTCTAGTGCCAATCAATTCATTTCACACCACTTTCCGGTCTAGTCACTATGTGGATACATTGGATGACCTTCTTAAAGGGTTAGACCGGCAATTGACATTTACGCACTTGTTGGCTCCAGGCTTCGACCGACCCACAGGTCGTAGTTTCAATCATCCCGCTTTAGGATCCATCACCTCCGTGTACACCGTGGGTTATGTTACCACGGAGGTTCTTCTACTCCTCCCGTTACCGGCCGAGCCCGACTTCATTCCTTTTATCCCGAGGGAGGAGCCATATCTTCTATACACTGTCCCATCTATCACAGTGGATGGAGGTGACCATCACCTTCATGAATTTCAAACATGGGACTATGTAATGGAGGAACCGAGGGGTCACACATTCTTTGACCCATTCGACCCCTTCGCTAGTGGGCCTCGTGGTCCACCACTTCCCTTCTACCTTGTCAAGGAAGTCCCCTACCACTCTCTTCCCACTCAGGCCAATCAACCTCCACATAGTTGGGGAACATGGCATGCCTTACCTACATCTAGGGGTATTGACAAAGGTAGTTTTAGATCTCCCAATTCTCCCACATCCAAGCCCGATATACCTACATCCGGCCCTCCTAGCCCTCCCAAATCCAATGGGCAGCCGCATGCTAGGGACAAAGTAGGATGTCTAGGAGTCCCACTTTCTACCAACCACCGGTTGCATCTAGTGTATGCATGGCACACATTCGGGTGTCCTGGTCCACCTTTGCATATACATGAGTCAGACTAACCGTAGGGTTGTTTAGGGTTGTGTGTGCATCCGTGTGTTTTTCTTTTTGCTAAGCATGTTAGGAGTCTGCATGACGACATCCGTCGTCACATTGAGGCCAGCAATGCACGTTACAAAGAGCTAGCCGATGCCCATCGACACCACCGAGAGTTCCAAGAGGGTGAATATGTCATGATCAAGGTAAGACCTGAACGGTTTCCCTCTGGAACCGTAAAGAAACTGCAAGCTCGCGGAGCCGGTCCATTTAGAGTGTTGAAACGCATTGGATCCAATGCGTATGTTGTGGACGTGCCCGAGGAATATGGTTTAAGCTCTACTTTCAATGTATCGGATCTAGTTGCATATAGGGACCCAGCGGTGATCCCTAGTGAGCCTTTTGAGCCATCCCCTCCCATTGAGAGTGATCCCACACCTGAGTGTCCACCTTCAGCCCCTTTTCCATGGCAGCGAGAGCATATAGATCATATACTGGATGAGCATGTGACAGTTACCAGGAGTGGATCTTACCCGCGCTACCTAGTGTGTTGGAGAGGGCGGTCCGCCACCAAGGATACGTGGATCACCCATGGAGAGTTACAGCGGATTGATCCGGACCTACTGGAGTGGTACCACAGTGATGCAGACCCTTACTCGATAGGGTCGAGTTTCTCTCACCCGGGGAGAATTGGTGCGGACACCAGAGCACAGGAGCGGCACGAGCCGCCGAGCCACCGATACCGTACGCGGAGCACCACCTGAGCGACAGCGACTTCCATCTGGCTCGGAGACAACCTGGAGACTCCCCCGTGAGTCCTGACATTTATCATATTTATTTAGACTTTATTTGTGTGTAATGTGTGTTTATTTCATTTTATTCGGTTTGTAATTTGGTTTGTAAGAGGGGTTTATTTGTAAAATGAGACCACTTGGGTCCCACGGGCCCCCCAGGCCTCCTCCCATTGATCCACTTCACTCCTAGGGCCCATGTGGGGTCAGTCAACATGTCAATTGTTGGCTTCTAGAAGGGTGGGCCAAGTGGGGGACAAATGTGCTTAAAGGTCAAGGTTGGCCACCAACCTTGCCTACATGGTCAAGGGGGCGCCCCCCTCTCACCATCAAGTTTTTTATTTTTTGTAAAATGGTATTAGAACTAATTAGTTCTATCCCATTTGTTTATTCCCCAAACCCTAGGTCCGAGGGTATTTTGTGTCTTTTGGTCTTTCATATAAATACCATGTATTTCTCAATTTAGTGGAATTAATGAAATCATTTGGAAGAAAATCTCTTGGAGCAGCCTTGGGCGCCCCCCCTTCTCTCTCTCCTCTCTCCCCCTTTGCAGCTGGGAAGGCTGTATTCTGGTGGTGTGAAGCCACCCCTATCAGTTCCGGTGATCGCCGCCGCCGCCACGAGTCGCCATCGCACCGCCACCATCGTCGTCGGTGTTCTGTCCATCCAGGACAGAGGTACTTTCCACGATTTACTGCTCTCAGCCACAAGCTACTCTTGAGCTGAAATTTTTGAGAGTTGTTCCAGAGGTGTCTACCACGATCCACAAAAATTGGTTGGTAATATAGCTTCCATTTGATAATTTTCCATTTTCGGTCTTTATCTTTTTTCAGATCTGTCTGTTTTCAGTGTTGATTTCTACCCACCCTGAGTTTCCAAACTTCAGACCTCTTTTTGATTTTTCCTGGAACCCCCAATTTTACTGGGAGTTCTATCCACCGACTCCTCCACTCACGAATTTTCATGGAATTTTGGGAGACCATCTCATATTTTCTAAAATTCACTTTTAGATCCACCTACAGTTCTATTTGCCCCAGTCCAGATCCGACCACCCGCCAGTTTAAAATATTTTTCCCCACACAAATCTCAACAAAACCTTTCACAAAAAATATTTCCGTTTTCCTCTCCTTCCCCCCTACAACTTCTATGAAGCGCCCAAGACCTGATTCGGAGGTCTACCCAGTGGTCAACAGCAGTTCTCAGGAAACTGCCCTGCTGTTGTGACAGTTCAGGTATTATGCAACAGAAAATTCAAAAATAGTTTAAGGCCAGATCCGTGCAGATCCAGTTCATCTCTCTGGTCCTAGATTTAAGGAATTCAAAAGAGCTTTTCCATGGTACCTCCTGAGCTTCGATCCGACATCGGGATTGATCGCAGCGGCCGATCTCGCCGGACCGCGCGCTGAAAAATAGAAGCAGAAATCCGTGGGCAGCAACTTCGCCGCTTGGAGATCGGAGCCGAGCGGCCCCGACTAGTGTTTTCGGCCGACCACCGTCCAGGGAGGCGCGCCACCAGGGGTCTCCATCACAGCGGGACCCACCCCACTAGATCCGGAGGTTGGAGCGGTCCATGGGCCCTACGAACCCGTAGATCGCGCCGTCCGGACAGCACCAAGTCGCTGGTTCTGCACCGCCGGGACAACATCAAGATGCTGCCTGTCAACCCAATTGTCGTGATTCCCGGGCCCCACATGTGACCAATTACCTCCCTGCGTGGAGTGGGTCAAATGATTGTACTGCTGTAAAAGTGTTTAACCAGGAGTCCGCGATTGGCCGGGGTTGTCTTCCCCACGCCGGGTGCGTGGAGGTAACGGTTAAACTTCTTGGCATTTCATTTGCTTAGCTAGTATGTGGTCGTATGCCGCTGCGAGAGCGTAGGATTCTAGCCCGTGAGTCCATGTCACTGCTGTGAGTGTGAGAGTGACCCGTCCCGTAACTCGATCCGAGTACGGAAGTGAGTCAGACTATCCTTGAACTCTGCCGGTTCTTCAACTGCGCATGATCCGCGTTTCCCTCGCGTGGGACGACGAGTGAGCTTGCGTTTCTGTTAGCGGCGTATAGCCCATAGGAACTCCTCGTGTCGGGCCAAAGTGTCTCTGTTGTTATGTGTTGCTGGTCACATCTCCATCTAGAGTCTGAGGTCCGTATCATGTAGAGTCGGTTCCCGTGTCCGTCCCGCATCAAGTAATCCCTCTGGTTAAAGTTGTCTGGCAACATCACTTTGGCAATGAAGCTACATGGGAACATGAGGATGAAATGCGTCGCCAATTTCCTTTCCTATTTGAATGAGGTATAATTCTTTCAGTTCGCTCCTTGTTCTTCCTTTTAAATTTTGAGGATGAAATTTTTATTAGGAGGGAGGGACTGTGAGACCCGTCCTTTGACGGATCTTTACCACTATTATATTAGAATTAATTCCATGAATTTTGGCTATTTTTATGAGTTTTGTGGGCTTTTTTCTAATATTAAATCTATTTAGATTAAAGCCTTTAAGTAAATTAGTGGGCATATACACAATTTTGCTTCATAGGGGGTTTAGAATGCAATTAAGGGTTAAAAATCAAAAAAAAATATTTTAACCTTTTTTTAACCCTCTCGATCTCCCTCTCTCTCCCACTTTCTCAATTCTTTCACCCCCCCCTTTTTTCTCTTTTCACCCAGCGCGCAGGCGCATCCGGCCGAACCCGCAGGGACGCAACCGTGAACTCGCAGCGGCGGCGACCCCCTCTCCCCTGGCCCTCTTCTCAGCGGCGTGGCGGTCCGACGACCCTGGCAGCGGCAGCGGCGACCTCGCCGACGAACCAGCAAGAGGAAGACGCGGCGGCGCCCTCACTCGCGGAAGCCGCGAGCTCGCCTCCCCTCCTCTGTCTTCTCGGCGCGCTACGACTGGCGGCCATGGAGGGGTAGTCCGGCAACCTTGCTGACGATCGGGCAAGTGGAAAACCGCGACCGGCCTCCCTCTCTCTCGCCCCCTTTCTCCTTTTACGGCGCACGGAGGCGGGACGAGATCGGCGACCCTCTCTCTCTCTTTCTCTCTTCTCGGCACGCCGATCACCCGACGGCCTTAACGGAGGAGCCAGAGCTCCTTCGATGAACCTGCAAGGAGTAGAACCCGACGGCGCCACCGTCGGAGCCGAACCCCGGAGTGGAGGGACGAACCCGCGGTGGAAGACGGCGGCCTATCTCTCCTTCTCGCAGTAAAAGAGGCGCGTCCCTCGGCTAGTTCGTGGCCGGATCGGACATTTCCATCGTGATTAAGGTAGGGGAATCGTAGCCCTAGCCCGTTAAATTGTTCTAATAACATGTCCATTGTCGCTGAGTTCATAGAGTAATAATAGCATGCCCATCGTCCTTATGTTTTAACAGCATGCCCATTGTCTTTATGTTTTAATAGCATGCCCATCGTCTTTATGTTTTAAAAGCATGTCCATCATCGCTGAGTTCATAGATTAACAAAAGCATGCCCATCGTCGCTGAGTTCATAGATGATAAATTGTTATATTGAAATGATGGATTGGCAGGGAACATGTTAAAAATAATAACTCCCGTCGATTTGAGTCGACCGGGAGGGGATCCGGTTATGATTCTGGTAGGTCCGGTTCTCTGGTAAGGACTATGTTTCAGCTATTCTAGATTTTTTTAACGGTCCACCATAACTTGTTTGTTGACCCGAGCGGCTAACATTTCTATCGCGTGAATAAATTAAATTTGAATGGTGGATGAAATTTCACGGTTAGTCCGTTGAGTAGCACGCGATGGTTCATCATCCGACCGCCTAAAACCATAGTGGCCCTAGTTCGACCACTTGTTCTATAATGATGCGTGTTTGCCATTTCAATATGTTCAATAGTTATGCATTTAGTTATGGAATGATTGTCATTTTAGCATATTCAAATTATTTAAGCATTGAATTATTGAATAATGGCCATCTTAGCATACTCGGTTAATTATGCCTTGAATCTTGCCATGTTTAATCGTTATCATAAATTATGGCATGTTTTTATATCCCAATAGAGCTTTATACTCTTTCCTAGTGATGGAACCACCAGTCGTAGCCCGACAACTTTCAGTGTTGATCCCACCCGGGAGAGTGGTGAGGACACGCGCCGCATCACTCGACGGAGCACACGGAGCTTGCCGATATCCCTTTGGCTTGGCGGCCACTTGGCGGACTAGCAGAGTCCCTTTTTATGCTTCAGGCCATGCTGGGCCTTAGTTTAGTCCCTGCGTGGACACTTTTTGCATTGTTATGGACCTTTGTAGGCCATTTGGAGCCAATTAGGCTTTAGTTGGGCCATTTTATGCTTATTAGATAGGAGAGAGGGCTATTGGGCCATTTCTTTGGTTCAATTTCTGGCCCATTTGGGCTGGCCACCCACTCCCTTGCATAGCCCACCTAGGCTTAGGGTTTTGGGCGCCCCCACCTCTTTCCTTCCTCTTGGAAGGTGGCAGCCGCCCCTCTCCTAGATTGTAGGAAGAGGGGTGCGGCCCCTCCCCTTTCCCTTCCCCATCCGACCTCCTCCCTCCCTCCTTGGCCGCCCCCTTTCCCCAATCCATCCCTAGAATCTAGGAGTGGTTCGCACCCCCCCCCTTTCCCCCTTGCCTTGTTGCGCACCCCCCCCCTTTCCCCCATGTCATGTGCGTCCCCTTTCCCCCCCCCCTCTTGGCTAGGGTTTCAACCCTAGCATATAAAAGATCTTATGTATTTTTCTTTGAAGGATAATGAAGAAATTTTGCTGATCAAGAACTTTGGTGGCTGCGCCCCCTCCTCCTCTCTCTCTCTGATCCTGCGACGGGATCACCTCGGGGTGCGACTCCCCATCCCTCGGTGCGACGCCGAGGCTTCCTCCCTTCTTTATCCCCTGTCACAAGTGCACGTAGCTGTTCGCCTGAGTTCTACCCCGACTTGCAGCAGCGCCTCCGCCCAGATCCGGACGAATCTGCTCGTCCCCTTTTTTCTGGAGGTACCCCTGCGAGTCCCCGACGCGTGGGCTTTGGTTTCGCCTCGATCCGAGGTCCACATCGCCGGCATCGATTTTTCTCGTGAGATCGCGCAGGACCCCTTCCCACTGCGAGCCAGATCCTGCCTGCCATCTTGCAGAAGTTCTCCCGAGCGACAAACTCCGAGTTTGGACCTGATTTCTTCAGGGTTGGTACCTCTCGTCCTCCTCTTTCCAACGCCGCCGACCTCGCTTCGTTCCGACGTCGGTGCCGAGCGTGGCGTTGATCCTCGTGGAGCCGCGCAGGTCCATCTGCACAGTCCGGCGCCGGGGACAACGACGACTTGCAGACATTCTCCCGGCCAGCCCCGGACGTATCTGGCCAAGCCATTCGACCGGGACCTGCTGCTCTGCGTCCCCGACGTCCTCCCTCAAGCGGCGCCCCATTCGCCTTCCATAACTGCGAGTTCTCAATTTCCCCGCTCGAGTGTGCTGTTCTGCGAGCAGAAATCCCGTCGCGACTTGCAGGTGCGGCCACGGCTTCCACGGGCGGAATCTGCGTGCCCCCTTTGGCCGAGGCTTCCTCCCGTGACCCAGCTATGCGCCCTCGCTAACGGTGCCTCCATCGGACACCGGACCAGGTCGTGGGAGCCGTTACCGCCGAGTCACGCGCTGCTGCGAACTGGCAGATCACCGTCGACACCCTCCTCGCGGCCATCCCCTTCACCGAGTGCTGCCCGTCAGCCCGTGTACCGGTCGCCCCGAACAGAGTTGCTGTAGCCCGTTACCTCCCTGCGTGGAGTGGGCATTTGTTGGCTTGTAATTATTCTTTCATTGTGTGTATCGGGGTTGTCGGTCTCGGCCGGGGTTCCTTCCCCACGCCTAGGCGTGGAGGTACGTGCGACGTTCCTTCCCTTGGCATTTGCTTTGCTAGTATGCTCTCGATTATGCAGCGTGCGAGTGTAGGATCCTAGCTACATATTCAATTCACCGTGGGTTTTGCGAGTTGAGAGCACCATTCCGTGGCCCTAGTCGAGCCCGAGCTCGGACTAGACTCCCATAGTTGCGCGTCGGCTCCCTTTGCCGCTTTGATCCACTCGTTTCCCTCATAGGGACGGCCGTGGACTTGGGTTTCTTGTTGAGAGACGCCTCTCTTCGGAGGAATAGTACGGAGGTCGATCACTCGGCTTGCCTTGTCACGTGTGAGTGCTGGCCGCACTTGGTCTTCATAGTAGGTCCAGTCCTTTTTAGTCCCGTTCCGCGTCAAATTTGGTATCAGAGCCAGGTTGTCCCGCATCAAATTTGGTATCAGAGCTTAGGGAACCAGTTTGTTCTAACAAATTGGGGTCTTAGGTCATTCGAGTCTTTAGGTTGTCTAGGGTGCAATTGAGGCCTTAGAGTTATCTAGGTTGCATTGAGTCTCTTAGTTCATCTAGGTAACCCACCATTGCATTGTAATGTTAGGCTTGTGTCTAGTTAGAGTTTTTATCCTTGTCTCGTTGAGTCTTGCATGTCCAGCTCCCCGCCAGCCCCATGGTGGTTCCTCGTGCCCACGTGTCAGATTGGTCATCCCTGTTGGCCCGATTCGACGCTCTTATGGCACGATCCCTGGGTGTCGGCCCTACCACTCAGTCGTCGGGAGACCCGATCCCTATACCGATGGCCGAGTCATTCCAGCGCCCTGTCATGTCCACTGCCATCCTACCTAATGGGATGCATACGGAGATCGACTTCATCAGTAGGGTGTCGTCTAACTGTGTCTCACAAGACATTGTTGAGTCACTCTCTAAGACCGGGGAGATTGTTCTCCGTGATGGTTTAGCTTTTATCGAGTTTCAACGGTGGTTTGGCCCCGTTAAATATTTCGATGGTGCTTGGTGCAAGATCAGCACACTTGCTGGTCCATGCATCATTTTAGGGCGAACTTGGTTGGAGGAAAGAAGTGCGACCATCGACCTAGATAGGAGGACTTGCACCTTACACCCATCTCACCTTCCCGGTGAGTTTGTCTTCCATGACGGCGTTACGCCGACCACCTCCATGTCATCACCTGGGTTTGTTCCAGTGAGTTACGAGGCTGAACAGGAGTTGATGGAGGAGTACCTAACTGAGGTTGAGGAGTTAGGGAGTGACCCCCCCCACATCATAGAGGACTCAGTTTCCACTCCCGAGAGAGAGGCTTCACCCTTAGACCCTCATATAGAGACATTCTTACCTTCCGCGGGTGAACTGGTCATTGGAGAGTCTTTAGCTAGCTGGCTAAGGGAGGGTCCACTTCTAGATGTCTCCATTCCTTGCTATACACCCATGGGACCAGCCCTCCCAATAATACCCCTTAACTCCTTTCACACCACTTTTCGGTCCTTCTGCTTTCTTGAAAATGTGAAGGACTTCCTTAGGAGTTTAGATTATCAATGGGAGTTGACTTATATGTTGACCTTAGGGTCTGACCAACCCTATAGTCATAGCTTTACACTCCCTGCTTTGGGGTCTATTACCTCGGTCTACACCATAGGACATATCACATCCGAGGTCCTTTTATTATTTCCCATACCCATGGAGGTTGATTTTGTCCCCGCTTATGGTTTCACGGTCCCGAGGGAGGAACCTTGCCTTCCTTGCCTTCCTCATGAGCCTCTTGCCCCATACATGAGAGTGCCTGAAGGTGATTATCTGCACCTGGGCGAATGTTGCACATGGGCAAGTATTGTGAAGGGACCTGTCGGGAGGGGTCATCATTTCTTTGACCCTTTCGATCCCCTCCCTAGTGAGCCTCTCGACCCATATTCTTTTCCCCACCTTGTCGAGGAGGTCCACTATCATACACCACCTAGGCCTTCTAGTCAACACCTCACCTTACCGGCATCCAGATGCCCGAGCTTAGGAGGCCAGGGACACATGTCTCTTCCCCATGTTTCTTCATGTCCACCATCATATAGGGGTTTGTCTCATATAGGGAATGCCATGAGTGAGTTTGGGCAATTTAGTCCCCATGAGTCTACCACATTCCGTAGGACACCCATGCATGATAGATACAACTTTGGTTGTCCTGGTCCTCCCCACGTTGTCAAGTCTGGTAGGTGTCATAGGCCTATTAGGTCCATATTTGGATGTCCAGGACCACCCCTGCATTCATATAGGTATGAGTCCACACAGCTAGTTCGGAGTCTACATCATCATCACCATCTTGAGGCCAGCAACGCACGTTATGAGGATTTAGCTGATGCGCATCGACGCACCCGTGAGTTCCAAGTGGGAGAGCACGTCATGATCAGGGTTAGACCTGAACGGTTCCCCTCGGGGGCCGTAAAGAAACTCCAGGACCGCGGTGCAGGACCCTTCCGAGTTCTGAAACGATTAGGGTCGAATGCGTATGAGATTGAGCTGCCAGACGACTATGGGATCAGTTCGACGTTCAATGTCTCTGATCTGGTGGCATATCGGGATCCCGCGGTGATTCCCAGTGAGCTTTTTGGGCCTACCCCTCCTGTTGAGAGCATTACACCCTCTGAGCTTCCACCTCCTCCAGCCCCATTACAGACACGCGAGCATATAGATTGCATACTGGATGAGCAGGTGACCACGACCAGGAGCGGAGCCTACCAGCGCTTTCTAGTGCGTTGGAGAGGGCGCCCTGCGACAGACGACACCTGGATCACACGTGGAGAGCTGGAGCAGATCGACCCAGACCTGCTGGAGCGTTACTTGAGCGACCGTGACCCTTACTCGACGGGGTCGAGTTCTTCCCACCCGGGGAGAATTGGTGAGGACACGCGCCGCATCACTCGACGGAGCACACGGAGCTTGCCGATATCCCTTTGGCTTGGCGGCCACTTGGCGGACTAGCAGAGTCCCTTTTTATGCTTCAGGCCATGCTGGGCCTTAGTTTAGTCCCTGCGTGGACACTTTTTGCATTGTTATGGACCTTTGTAGGCCATTTGGAGCCAATTAGGCTTTAGTTGGGCCATTTTATGCTTATTAGATAGGAGAGAGGGCTATTGGGCCATTTCTTTGGTTCAATTTCTGGCCCATTTGGGCTGGCCACCCACTCCCTTGCTTAGCCCACCTAGGCTTAGGGTTTTGGGCGCCCCCACCTCTTTCCTTCCTCTTGGAAGGTGGCAGCCGCCCCTCTCCTAGATTGTAGGAAGAGGGGTGCGGCCCCTCCCCTTTCCCTTCCCCATCCGACCTCCTCCCTCCCTCCTTGGCCGCCTCCTTTCCCCAATCCATCCCTAGAATCTAGGAGTGGTTCGCACCCCCCCCCCTTTCCCCCTTGCCTTGTTGCGCACCCCCCCCCTTTCCCCCATGTCATGTGCGTCCCCTTTCCCCCCCCCCCCTCTTGGCTAGGGTTTCAACCCTAGCATATAAAAGATCTTATGTATTTTTCTTTGAAGGATAATGAAGAAATTTTGCTGATCAAGAACTTTGGTGGCTGCGCCCCCTCCTCCTCTCTCTCTCTGATCCTGCGACGGGATCACCTCGGGGTGCGACTCCCCATCCCTCGGTGCGACGCCGAGGCTTCCTCCCTTCTTTATCCCCTGTCACAAGTGCACGTAGCTGTTCGCCTGAGTTCTACCCCGACTTGCAGCAGCGCCTCCGCCCAGATCCGGACGAATCTGCTCGTCCCCTTTTTTCTGGAGGTACCCCTGCGAGTCCCCGACGCGTGGGCTTTGGTTTCGCCTCGATCCGAGGTCCACATCGCCGGCATCGATTTTTCTCGTGAGATCGCGCAGGACCCCTTCCCACTGCGAGCCAGATCCTGCCTGCCATCTTGCAGAAGTTCTCCCGAGCGACAAACTCCGAGTTTGGACCTGATTTCTTCAGGGTTGGTACCTCTCGTCCTCCTCTTTCCAACGCCGCCGACCTCGCTTCGTTCCGACGTCGGTGCCGAGCGTGGCGTTGATCCTCGTGGAGCCGCGCAGGTCCATCTGCACAGTCCGGCGCCGGGGACAACGACGACTTGCAGACGTTCTCCCGGCCAACCCCGGACGTATCTGGCCAAGCCATTCGACCGGGACCTGCTGCTCTGCGTCCCCGACGTCCTCCCTCAAGCGGCGCCCCATTCGCCTTCCATAACTGCGAGTTCTCAATTTCCCCGCTCGAGTGTGCTGTTCTGCGAGCAGAAATCCCGTCGCGACTTGCAGGTGCGGCCACGGCTTCCACGGGCGGAATCTGCGTGCCCCCTTTGGCCGAGGCTTCCTCCCGTGACCCAGCTATGCGCCCTCGCTAACGGTGCCTCCATCGGACACCGGACCAGGTCGTGGGAGCCGTTACCGCCGAGTCACGCGCTGCTGCGAACTGGCAGATCACCGTCGACACCCTCCTCGCGGCCATCCCCTTCACCGAGTGCTGCCCGTCAGCCCGTGTACCGGTCGCCCCGAACAGAGTTGCTGTAGCCCGTTACCTCCCTGCGTGGAGTGGGCATTTGTTGGCTTGTAATTATTCTTTCATTGTGTGTATCGGGGTTGTCGGTCTCGGCCGGGGTTCCTTCCCCACGCCTAGGCGTGGAGGTACGTGCGACGTTCCTTCCCTTGGCATTTGCTTTGCTAGTATGCTCTCGATTATGCAGCGTGCGAGTGTAGGATCCTAGCTACATATTCAATTCACCGTGGGTTTTGCGAGTTGAGAGCACCATTCCGTGGCCCTAGTCGAGCCCGAGCTCGGACTAGACTCCCATAGTTGCGCGTCGGCTCCCTTTGCCGCTTTGATCCACTCGTTTCCCTCATAGGGACGGCCGTGGACTTGGGTTTCTTGTTGAGAGACGCCTCTCTTCGGAGGAATAGTACGGAGGTCGATCACTCGGCTTGCCTTGTCACGTGTGAGTGCTGGCCGCACTTGGTCTTCATAGTAGGTCCAGTCCTTTTTAGTCCCGTTCCGCGTCAAATTTGGTATCAGAGCCAGGTTGTCCCGCATCAGAGAGGTGGCGGGGTATCCCAGTTTCACGATTTTTAAGCTAGTTCCATGGTCTCCAGTCCAACCATAGCGTCCTACGGAGGGGAATACTAGCTAGAGTCCTAGCTCTAGGCACGAGCCGGTGTGTGCACACGTGGTCAGAGTCTTGGACTGACATTGACGAGTGTTGCTCTGACTAGTTACTTGCTCTGGTACTGTTATCCGTCTTGCTTGCTATGATCAGGCTTGCGTAGATGCTTGAGACGCAGTGTAAGCCGTCAGTGGATGCATCTGGTTTCTTCTTATGGTGGAGCTCCTCTCCTTCTCACTCTTGTCACTTGGAAATGATTGAGTTATTGTCTATTGGTAGATTTTGAGTACTTGCATTTAAATTCTAATTGGCATGCTAGTTAGATGTTTATAAACTGTTTAGTTAGTTTTGCAGCTTTATTAGATTGTCAATTACTTATGCCAATGCATGCTTTACTACTTTCCTTTAGTTAGTTACGAGTTAGGGATTTCTGTGAACCCTACTGAGTCTCTGTTGTGAGACTCACCCCTTCCTTTTACAGGTGAGGCGGAGCAACCGGCTGCGGGATTCTTTCGCGCTTTCGGTGAAAAACCTTAGTGCCAATAGTGGTCTGTTAGTGGCCTGTCAGTGGTCGGTCAGTGGTCACTCTGTCCTCTTTCCTCTTTTGATCGGGATACATCCCGTGTAGTTATTTATTTTTGCACCATTGTACAGTGCGGGACTTGTGATATATGGATCTGGACTACTTGTATAAATTTACCACTCTGATATATGTAATTGCTTCCGTTTAAAGTTCAAATGAATGCTTTAATTAATATTGCGCGTGTATTTTCTATTCGTTATGCATCCCCTCGACAAACACTCACTAACCCTTACGGGGCCTCATCAGCCTCTTGGGTGGCTTCCCCGAGCTCTTGGTATCGGTAAATCGATGATATCGGGTTATCGGTATCCAAATCTCCTGGGTCGTCACACTAGCCGTCGCGTTAATCCATTTCTCACCGTTATTGCCCCTTTTGTCACTGCTATCTTTTATTCTTCACCGTTACTGGCCTATTTGTTACCCTTGTCAAACATATGTCACCCCTGTGAGTCTTTTGTTACCCGTGTGAAGCATTTGTGTACGTTGACTGCTTTGACTCTGAGCTTGACTTCGTTGACTACACGTTGACTTTGACTGAGTCAACTTGACTGGAGTCATCTTGTCTAGAACTTGGCTAGAGTCACTTTGTTGACTATGTTGACTAAGTTGACTGTGTTGACCTTGACTTTGTTGACTCTGTTAAGCCTTGGAATCTACTGTTCTTCACCCTTTTCTTCTTCTCAGCTCTGTGAATTTTCTTCTATTTGGAGTCGACTCTTCTTCATTTCTTTTGACGCTTTCAGCCTTGACGCCTATTATTCACATTTACCAAACCATTAGTTCGCCTTATCTTCTATTTGTCACCACAGACTAGCTATTTGTCACCCGTAATCGACTACAACAGTCACCCTTGTTGCCTTGACTAGCAGTTAGCTCTGGCGTTCTGGCTGCGTCGACGTAAAACATGGTTGCGTCAACGCAACGAGGAGAAGATGTGAAAGCTTCATCGCTACAAGCCATTTTTCAGCCATGAAGGCCTATTTGTCACTCCAAATGCCTATATGTCAGCACTAAGCATCTATTTGTCACCATTAATCCGTAGCTATAGGGCTAGCTTTTCTGCCTTGCGGGCTTGAACTGGAGTCAACTCTTATTTTTCAAAATCCTTCTTCTTTCAACTGTAAGCTTCATTGGATTTATCCTTTACAGTTCTTCATCCATTTTTCAGCCCTAGAACATATTCGACACCCGAAAGCTGTCTTTGTCACCCTTGTGCTGAAACACCTTGAAATCACTTCGGTTGAATTTTAAACTTGACTTATTTATGCGGTTGCTACAGAAACACTTGAACAAGATCATGAATCACTATTAGCATAAGCTAGATGCCAAAACAAAACATGTCAAACTAAGAATATGAGATTTTATTAATATCAAACATTATAAACACATGCACATACATGACTTATAGAAATTGACATCATCAAAGGCATTCATGAAAACTCATAACTGAGTCATAGTTTGTCATTATCAAAACACAGGGACACAATAATCTCCCCATTTTTGATGATGGCAACTATGAGTCATTATGAATAATGTAATCAAGAATCAAGACATAATCATAGCAATTAATGTATCATCTCCCCCTTAATGATGCAACTAACTCTCTCCGCTTAGAGTGACTCGTCAAACTCTCCCCCTTTGACATCATCAAAAAAAATGAGTTTGATGCTTAGATGATAATGTGGATGTTGTCCCAAAGGTTCTCGTATGGACAAGAAGGGGGTTGAATTGTCCCCGTGTGGACGCACTTTTTATTTAACAAATCTTTCGTTTATTCATTTATTGGGTTTATTAAGTGCGTGGGCGTGCCAGTCACATAGTGACGATTTATTGTGCGCTCGATCTGACTAATCAGGCGATTGTGTGGTTCATGTCGGGACTGGAACCCGCCGCGCCATAAAGGTCACGGCGTCATTTACATCCCCTCGGAGAGGGGAACACCCTTGATTAATCGTCGGGAAAAGGGGCCTCATGGCCAGGAAAATATTTCGAGAGAAACAAGCCGATAGCGGTCTCAAATCAGTCAGAAAGCCCTATGTCTAGGGAAACAAGCATTCGAAATATGTCGATCACTCAAGGGACCATTTTGATATTCGGACGAGCGTCCGACTTCGGAGAATCATGATCATCACGGGGAAAACTGGAGCATATGTCTGCCGGGGTACGGCGAGTTTATTGTTCAAAGGGATAGGAGGCATTCGGTTGAATCCCGGTTAGAGCGGTCGGAAACTGATAAGTTTGTTCGCCCGGTGCAAGACCAAGCTACGACCATACTGCGGTGGGCCCCCCGCGGTCGATGTCGGGCTCGCGTGGGCATCATTAATATTTTCGGTGCCGAAGGGCAGCCGGAAAGTGTCCCGGGACTAGATTCCGAAACAAAGATTTGTACAAAGATAGCCGACTATAGGCCTAGGATGTGGGTCAGGCGATGACCATGGTTGGGGCGAACCCGAGGTCCAGATGTGACTCACGAAGGTCTTATTGATGTTCCCGCACGTAGGGTTCGGGGAGGACGAGGGCCGCCTCGTTCCATTCGGATTTTGTCGGTCATACACGGACCATTTTATGTTCGGACAAAGGTCCGTATTGAAGACGTAAACAGAAATAAACCCGTACAAATGTCTGCCGTGAGTACGTCAAGCTTTAATGCAAGCACGGGATTCGATCCCGGGATATACGCCGGTCACTAACAGACCATTCAGTATTCGGACATAAGCCCATATTCGAAACATCGAAGACCACGATAAAGACATACCGGAGGTACGGCACATTTCCTATGGGTGCGGGATTGGATCCCGGTATATACGTCGGTCACTAACGGACCATTCCTTATTCGAACGGAGGTCCGTATTAGTAGCGTCAAGGACGATGATAAACCGTACGGATGTCTGCCGTAGGTACGACAAGTTTAATGTGGATGCGAGATCGGATCCCGATAAAGACAGGTCGTGCTAACGAACTATCGGCCCGTGATAAGTTTGGATCATGGTCACGTCCGGGCGAGGGCTCCCGAGATCCAAGTCCGATGCCATGGGGCGTCATTGCTTTTCTCTTCACGCATAGTCCGGGGAAACGAAGGTTCCAAGGTATGCGTGCATGTCGGTCACGGTCGGACCATTCATTGTTCGGACGCGAGTCCACGTTTGAAGCATCGAAGACGATGATAAAACCGTGCAAATGTCTGCCGTAGACATGACAAGTTTAATGTGGCGTTGCAGGATTAGATCCCGGGAGAAGCGGGTCGAGTTAACGAACTATTGGCCCAGACTGTGTTCGGATCATGACCATGTCGGGGGTTCCGAGGTCCACGTCCGATACCACAAGGCATCATTGATTTTCTCTTTGCGCCAAGTCCGGGGGAGTGAATTGTTACGTATGCAGCCCGAACTCGCCATCGTGCGCCCTCGCACGCGGATCGACCTGCGCGGTCAGGTCGTGGGGTTCGACCTGCCCGGTCAGGTCGTGGGGGTCAAGGGGGCAACGCCCCTTGCGGGGGTTTCTGGGGGCAACGCCCCCGGAACAAAATTTAGATTATGGAAAGGGGAAACTTTTTATTAGTTTTATTCATTAGCTTTAAGTCTCTTCTCTCATTTGATTAATCATTTTCTCCCTTTCAGGCACGCCGGTTTAAGGGAAGCAAAGAGGGGAGCGTGCCGGTTAATGGAAGCCCAAAAGGGCACGCCGGAATAGGTGGTGCAAAGTTTGGGCGCGCCGGTTAATGACCAATGGAGGAGGAGGGCCAAGGGGCGCCGGAATAGGGTGAGGAATAGTATAGCGCGCCGGTTTAATGGGCTATGCAAGGGGCGCGCCGGTTAGTGGCAAGAAAAAAAGAAAGGGGTTTTGAGTGTAAAGCTAAACCGGCGCGGGGGGGTACCGCGCCGGATTAACCCACGCCAGATTAGGAGCACGCCGGGATAGCTTTTATGAGGTTTCTTTCATTCTTTTATGCTCTGTTTCTTGTTTCTTTCACCTGTGGGTTGATTTGTTGATTAGTTTGTTTATCGAATTGATAGATTAAGTTTGTGGAGAAGAAGATTAAGTGTTTTAATTGTTTATTGGGGTGGATGAACATGAGGATTCAAGTATTTTGTTCAGGGGTGAGTTTGTTATGCAGGAACTCAGAAAGTTCAGTCTGTTCAGGGGCTTAGTTTGTTGTCTGTTCTTACATGTTCTTCCTCTGGCAACATTTGGGCAGCATCTCCCCCGGACAGAGGCTTGCCAGAGAGAATAGAGGAACGCCAAACGGATTGCTCCGGGGCGAACCTCAAAACACGGAGTAAAGCCTCCATTAGCCCATAAGTGCAGGTGGAGACTCGAGGACAAGCCTTCAAGAGTTCCAGCAACTCAGGGTGATGATCTCGTAGGCGGGACAGGTGTATGCCATAAGAGGCCATGAATATTCATCCATTCGATGGGTTCCTCTGAAGGCCGTGCCACGGAGAGGCAGGTCTCCAAGGTCCATGGATGATAAGAAAACCGAGAGAAAGGGGAGCAGAGGCTAAACAAAGAACATCGCGCTTGCAAGAGGACTTTTCTTTTTATTCATCCACACAAACGGGGGAAGGTTCTAATGCAGAGGGGGGGTTCATCTGGAGAAAAAAAGAACGAAATACATTGCAAAGGGGGGAGAGAATACATTGACGGAGGAGGGGAAGAGAGCACATGCTCTTTCCCCTCCGACTCACCTCTCACCCTCACTCTTTTCTCTCTTCCTTCTTCACCTTGCCGGTGCCGGGGGACCAAGCTTCTTCTTCTCTTCGGGTGGCCCTCTCTTCTCTTTTTCAATCGCCCCTCGGGGGTTCCAGCTTTTCTCTCTTCAATCGCCCATCCCCCTCTCTCTGTCGAACATGCAGAGTATATATAGCCAGTTGCCCTTTCTTCGCTCGGACGAAAGGAACTCCCGCCATCTTCCTCCTCGTTCGTTGAGGCATCCGGAGTTGACATGCCATGGTGTCGTCCGTTGATTTACGCAGTACGCTGGCAATTATCCGAGGAAGGGATGTTCACAGATTTGTCGGGGCCTGCCTCGCCATTGTCGCTTCTGTGCTGTCGAACGGAGGCAGAGACAGAGCGTCGGGCATTCAATGTTCTCTGCATGCCATAATGGTGCAAAACAGAGCATCGGGATGACGACGGGACAGGATGGGGTTAAACCGGCGCGGGGGGTGAGCGCGCCGGATTAGCATCAGGATGAGGGGAAAGGCTTAAAGCCCAAGGAATAGTAGCGCGCCGTATTAAGGCAACATCAAGGGCAAATGGGAAATGGGGCGCGCCGATTTTGGGCGCGCCGGATTAAGATGTTGAAGGGGCGCGCCAGTTTAGAGCGCGCCGGTTTAAGGCCCTTCCACGCCGTTTTAAGCCTCAAATGGATTCTTTTCGAAGTCGCAGCCATTTATTCGAGTGTTGGCATTCCCGGAATGTTCTAGTTGTAATGTGTGGCCTCCATAATATTCCATTTGCAGCCTGTGGGGCTTGATCCCAGACTTTGCATAACTTTCGGTGCATACTGAGGCTGTACCGGAGTTCCCGACTCTTCTTTGATTCAGCTCTCGGCACGGACGGCTGTGGAGTTGTGGTTATATCTTCCACCTGGGGGGCTTCCTTAACGGGTAGCGGACCACCAAGCGGGTTCTCATCCTGATCGGGCGAGGCATGAGGTTTATTCGGCATTTCTATCTTCGACTCGCGCTCTAATGTGTAGACGCGAATGTCGCCATGATCATCATCATCATATTTTTGGCGTCGACAAATGCCCCCCACTCGTGGGCGGCGCAAACGAGGGATGAGTGTGCGGGGCCCGCGAGCGTAGAGTTCCTTGAAAAGATATCTATTCTTCCGGGCTAGCGGCGTGCTGGGCCAGTGCTAATTCACGGGAGAGCGCTCACTCTTTCAAGGAAGGGATGAGGGAACCGCTCCACCGTGTGCGCACGTTGACCAAGAGTCCTTTATTCATCAACTCAGATGAAGGGTCCGAGCCAAAGCCGGTGGGGTTTCTTTTGTTCATCAATCCAGACAGAAGGTCCGTGCCGAAGTAGAGGAGTTCTTTCTATTCATCGACTTGGACGGAAGGTCCGAGCCAAAGCAAAGGAGTTATTTTGTTCGTCGGGTTGGACGGAAGGTCCGATCCGAAGGAAAGGAATTCTTTTTATTCATCAACTTGGACGGAAGGTCCGAGCCAAAGAAAAGGAATTATCTTGTTCATCGACCTGGATGGGAGGTCCGGGCCGAAGCAAGGGAGGGGTTTCTTTATGTTCATGGACTTAGACGGAGAGTCCGAGCCAAGCAAAGGCCTTCTTTTTGTTCATCGACTTGGACGAAAGGTCCGAGCCAAGCAAGGAGGTTCTTTTGTTCATCGACTTGGACGGAAGGTCCGAGCCAAGCAAGAAGGTTCCTTTTTTTTTTTGTTCATCGACTTAGACGGAAGGTCCAAGCCAAGGGTTTGTTCGTCTGTGGGACTGGAGTTGTAATATTGAGGTGGTTTATTCATTGACACGGGGTTAGTGCCAAAGCAAGGGTCTTTTCATTCATGGGACCAGACAGAAGGCCCAGGTCACTAGTTCGTTCATCGATGCCGACAGGGAGTCGGAGACCGACGTGATTTGTTCATCGGCACGGGGTTAGTGCCAAAGCAAAGGTCTTTTTGTTCATGGAACCAGACGGAAGGTCTGGGCCACTGGTTTATTCGTCGATGTCGACAGGGTGTCGGAGACCGACGTGGTTTGTTCATTGACACGGGGTTAGTGCCAAAGCAAGGGTCTTTTTGTTCATGGAACCAGACGAAAGATCCAAACGAGGCTTGTTCGTTGGTGGGACTGAAAATATTTTGATCTCCGGCGGGACTTGACGAGTCGACATCCCTCCGAGGCTTTGATGATGATTTTTCTCTCTTCTTTTTCTTCTTTTTTTTTTCTTCTTTTCCCTTCTCTTTTTCTTCTTCTCTTCTTCTCTTCTTCTTCTCTTTTTTCTTCTTCTTTTCTTTCCCTTCTTTTTCTTCTTCCCTTCTTTTTTTTCCTTCTTTTCTTTTTTTCCCTTCTCTTCTTTTTATTTTTTTTTTGAACAACTTTGGATAGCTATCGGCACAGATGCCGATAATGAGATAGTTGTCGGCTAAACGCCGATGATGACATAGCTGTCGGCTCTGGGGCCGATAATTGAAAAATGAGCCATGAGGGCAGAGGGGAGGGTTTATTCCTTTAACGGTTTGGACGGTGGGTCCAAATCAAAAGGGGTATTCGTCACCCGAAGGGACGGAGAGAAGAGTTAGTTCATGTAGCGACCTGGACGGGAGGTCCAAATCAAAAGGATTGTTCATGACCCCGAAGGGACGGAGGGGTGGTTAAGTCGCTGACATGGGTTAGTGTTAGCGCAAGGAAAAGGGGATGATTCCTTACCCAAATGCCAGGCTTGGGCCAGGGTGAAAGGTTGTTTCATTCTTTAATGCTCCAGGGGTACCAGCTGTATGAAGGGTCTTTTAATTCTTTGGCCGGACGGAAGGTCCGAACCAGAGTAGAGAGAATTCTTTTTGTTCTTCAGCTGGACGGTAGGTCCGAGCCAAAGTGAAAGGATCTTTTTGTTCTCTAGCTGGATGGAAGGTCCGATCTAGAGTGGAGAGAATCTTTTTGTTCTCTAGTCGGACAGAAGGTCCGATCCAGAGTGGAGAGAATCTTTTTTATTCTCTGACTGGACGGCAAGTCCGAGCCAAAGTGAAGGGATCTTTTTATTCTCCAGCCAGATAGAAGATCCGATCTAGAGTGAAAAGAATCTTTTTATTCTCTGACTGGACGACAGGTCCGAGCCAAAGTGAAAGGATCTTTTTATTCTCTAGCCGGACGGAAGGTCCGATCTAGAGTGGAGAGAATCTTTTTAGTTCTCTAGCCAGACGGAAGGTCCGATCTAAAGCGAAATGATCTTTTTGTTCTCTAGTCGGACGGAAGGTCCGATCTAGAGTGGAGAGAATCTTTTATTCTCCGACTGGACGGCAGGTCCAAGCCAAAGTGGAAGGATCTTTTTGTTCTCTAGCCAGACGGAAGGTCCAATCTAGAGTGGAGAGAATCTTTTTGTTCTCCGACTGGACGGCAGGTCCGAGCCAAAGTGGAAGGAGCTTTTTGTTCTCTAGCCAGACGGAAGGTCCAATCTAGAGTGGAGAGAATCTTTTTGTTCTCCGACTGGACGGCAGGTCCGAGCCAAAGTGGAAGGATCTTTTTGTTCTCTAGTCAGACGGAAGGTCCAATCTAGAGTGGAGAGAATCTTTTTGTTCTTCGACTAGACAGCAGGTCCGAGCCAAAGTGGAAGGATCTTTTTTGTTCTCCAACCGGACAGAGGGTCCGATCTAGAGTGAAAGGATCTTTTTGTTCTCTGGTCGGACGGAAGGTCCGATCTAGAGTGAAAGGGGTATGTTTGTTCTCTGGCTGGGCGACATGCCTAAACTAAAGTGAAAGGATTTGATGTTCTTTAATGCGCCGGGAGTACCGACCGTGAAAGTGGGCCATGAGGGCTGGAGTTGATGTTGCAGAAGTAGGCCGCAAAGGCTGCAATTGGGGAAGCGGGCTATAGAAGCCAAAGGCTGGGAGGTTAGCAAGCCGTAGAGACGGGAAGTAGGCCATGTGGGCCAAGATTGGGCAGTACGAGCCAGAACTGGGAAAGTAGGCCACAATGGCCAAAATCGAGTTTTTTTTTATATTTTTTTTGTTATTTTCTTTATTCAAGCATGCAGTCATTCATCAGCAAGCATAACATAAATACACATAAGGTAGCTCCCTCTATAGGGGATGGGATAGGGACAACGCCCATAATTCACAAATGCAGTGTGGGCCACGAGGCACGACTAAGGGGTGGTGCGCCCGTCAAGAGGATATCGCATGTCTTGCATGCATAGCTTAATTTCACGCATTTCACCCGAGGGAATCCTCTGTGGAGTGGAGGAGCAAACGTGTGAGCAAAAGGGCTTAAACATAGGGATATGCAGGTTTTCTAAGCAACACTCGAGGGTTACTCTAGCGTCTACACATTAGTTTCAGGCTTTCGACTTTCGGTAGCTTCACACAGCCCCCATCTATTTATATTGGTGGCGAATTTCACCGTTCGGCGCGAGTCTCCTCATGTGTCTCAATGGGGATTCCCGACTTCTAGGATTCGTCCTTGTCATAATTTTATTACGGATTCCACCGTTTGACGCGAGTTTCCTCATGTGTCTCAATGGGGATTCCCGGCTACTAGGCTTCATCCTTATTGAATTTCACTTCACCTTTTTGCGCGAGTCTCCTCATGTGTCTCAATGGGGATTCCCGGCTACTCAGATCCACGTTTCTCTCTCTCTCTTTTTTACATCATTTTTTTTCTTTCTTTTTTTTTAAGTGGGGGCAGGCAGCTTTTTCCTCACGATTACCTTTCACGCGAGTGCAGAAATTCAAGCATCTGTAGAGTGCTAAGAAGAAGGTCGGGCAATCCCTATGGTTGAAGACCATTGAACATATTAAATGTGAAGTGGGGAGTGTTGCCTCGGGTTTATTTTGTGAGTTGGGCTTAACAATTTAGCCATGACTCTTCCCCTTGACGTGTGCACCCGCCATAATTGGGTTCCCTTCGAGCGTATGCCGTGACGCACATGCACCCGGAATCGGGGCAGCGTTATTATTTAGCAAGGAAACAAAGTCCTAGAAAATTCCAAGGACGCGTGTTATTCTATATTATAAGGAAGCATGCAAGTAGGGCAGCCGAGCATTTTTTTTTGGTCTCTTTTTGGTCTCCTTTCCCCCCCCTTTTTTTTTGCATAAGAACATACTGTCGTTATGTATAAGTGTAGTGGTAGTAAAGGGTATTAGTGGAGCATGCCGCAAGAACCAAAATTGGGGAAGCAGGCTACGGGAGCCACAGGGAAGCAGGCTACGAGAGCCAGAATTAGGAAGTGGGCTACGAGAGCCGAAGGTTAGAGGAGCAGGCATCGAGAGCCAAAATTGGGAAGCAGGCCACGGGGAGCCAAAGGTTGGCAGGCCACGAGAGCCAGAATTGGGAAGCGAGCTGCAAGAGTCAGAATCGGGAAGCAGGCCACGAAGGCCAAAGGTTGGCAGGCTACGAGAGCCAGAATTGGGAAGTGAGCTGCAAGAGCCGAAGATATTGGGAAGCGGGCTACGAGAGCCCAGGATAAAGGTCTCTTTTTTGTTCTCTGGTCAGGGAAGGATCCAAACCAAAGTGGATGGGCTGATTCTTTGATTCTCTGGTTGGGGAAGGTTCCAGACCAAAGTGAAAGGCTGATTCTTTGATTCTCTGGTCGGGGAAAGATCCGAACCAGAGTGGGAGGTTGATTCTTTGACTCTCTGGTCGGGGAAAGATCCGAACCAGAGTGGGAGGTTGATTCTCTGATTCTCTGGTCGGGGAAAGATCCGAACCAGAGTGGGAGGTTGATTCTTTGATTCTCTGGTCGGGGAAAGATCCGAACCAGAGTGGGAGGTTGATTCTCTGATTCTCTGGTCGGGGAAGGATCCGAACCAGAGTGAAAGGTTGATTCTTTGATTCTCTAGTCGGGGAAAGATCCGAACCAGAGTGGGAGGTTGATTCTCTGATTCTCTGGTCGGGGAAGGATCCGAACCAGAGTGAAAGATTGATTCTTTGATTCTCTGGCTGGGAAATGATCCGGACCAGAGTGAAAGGTTGATTCTTTTTATTGGAGAGCTGTCGGCTAGGAGCCGATAATGGGGTAGCTGTCGGCTCAGAGGCCGATGGTGGGATATCTATCGGTGTAACGCCCCGTCGGCGGAAGGGTTTTATCGGTTTAACGCCCCGTCGGCAGAAGGTTTAGTCGGTTTAACGCCCCGTCGGTGAAAGGGTTTTATCGGTTTAACGCCCCGTCGGCAGAAGGTTTAGTCGGTTTAACGCCCCGTTGGCGAAAGGGTTTTATCAGTTTAACGCTCCGTCGATAGAAGGTTTAGTCGGTTTAACGCCCCGTCGGCGAAAGGGTTTTATCGGTTTAACGCCCCGTCGGCGGAAGGTTTAGTCGATTTAACGCCCCGTTGGCAAGATGGTTTAGTCGGTTTAACGCCCCGCAGGCGAAAGGTTTAGTCGGTTTAATGCCCCGTCGGCGGAAGAGTTTTATCGATTTAACGCCCCGTCGGCAGAAGGTTTAGTCGGTTTAACGCCCCGTCGGCGAAAGGGTTTTATCGATTTAACGCCCCGTCGGCGAAAGGGTTTAGTCGGTTTAACGCCCCGCAGGCGAAAGGTTTAGTCGGTTTAACGCCCCGTCGGCGGAAGGTTTAGTCGGTTTAACGCCCCGTCGGCGGAAGGGTTTTGTCGGTTTAACGCCCCGTTGGCGAAAGGTTTAGTCGGTTTAACGCCCCGTCGGTGAAAGGTTTAGTCGGTTTAACGCCCCGTCGGTAGAAGGGTTTTGTCGGTTTAACGCCCCGTTGGTGAAAGGTTTAGTCGGTTTAACGCCCCGTCGACGAAAGGTTTAGTCAGTTTAACGCCCCGTCGGCGGAAGGGTTTTGTCGGTTTAACGCCCTGTTGGCGAAAGGTTTAGTTGGTTCCTGTTTGTTGGATGGCTGAAGGTCGGAGGTCAAAGTTTGCCTCGTGACCCTTCTTTCTCTTCTTCTCTTCTTCTTTTGTGTGGGGAGGCGAGTGGAAAGACCACGTATGCCTGATGACTGTTCTCTTCTTTTCTGCTCTTCTTTTCATTGTGAAGAGGCGGGTTCAAAGACCACGTCCACTTCATGATTGTTTTTTTTGTTCTGCTCTTTTCTCATTGATGCCCCCGGACTGGGGTGTATTCTTTTAACATGCCCCCAGGTTGGAGTGTAGCTTTTCTTCATCTGCCCCCCATGGTCGGGGGGTAGGCCTCTTTGCTTTTGTGCCCCCAGGCGGGGTGTATTCTTTTTGGCTTCTATGCCCCCGTGGCGGGGTATGTCTCTTCTTCAAGTGCCCCTAGGCTGGGGTGTATTCTTCTTTTCTTGTGCACCCAAGGCAGGATGGGTTTCTTCTTTACGTACCCCCTAGTCGGAGTGTAACTTCATGCTTCTTATGCCCCCAAGACGGGGTGGATTCTGCTTCTTTGCTTCTGTGCCACCGTGGCGGAGTGTATTTGCTTCTTGTGCACCCTGGGTAGAGTGTGTTGTTTTTTTATGCCCCCAGGTCGGGGTGTGTTTCTCTTTTTGCGCACCCAAGGCAGGGCGTGTGTTTCTTTCTTCGTGTACCTCCTAGGCCGGGGTGAGTTCTTGTTTTGTATTCCCTATGGCAGGGGATGGTCTTTGCTTCTTCTGCCCCCATGGCAGGGTGTAGTTCTTCTTCGAGTGCCCCTAAACTGGGGTAGGTTCTTCTGCTTCTTCTGCCCCAAGGTGGGGTATATTTCTCTTTGTATTCCCCTAAGCTGGGGTGTGTTTTTGTTTCATATGCCCCCATATCGGGGTATATTTCTCTCGCAGATACCCCTGAACCGGGGTGTATTCCTTGTCTCATATGTCCCACGAGTCGGGGTGTGCTTTGCTTCTTGTGCACCCCAGGCGGAGTGTATTCTGCTTCTTCTACCCCTCAAGGCGGGGTGTGTGTCTTTTCATATATCCCTAGAGCGGGCGTAGTTTCTTCTTCAAATGCCCCTAGGCTGGGGTGTAACTTTTGCTTTGTGCGTGCCCCCGAGTCGGGGTGGATTCTTCTGCTTCTTCGACCCTAGAGAGGGGTGTATTTCTCTTCATGTTCCCCAAAGCCGGGGTGTGCTTTGCTTTATGTGCCCCCAAGTCGGGGTGGATTCTCTTCATGTGCCCCCGAGCCGGGGTGTATCCTTTTCTTCTTATGTCCCAGAGCGGGGTGGATTCTCTTTTTTTTTTTACCCTGACACACTGGGGGATGTTTGCCTCTCGTGCACCCAAGTTGGGGTGTATTGTTGCTTTTGATGCCCCCAAGGTGGGGGGGGTAATTCTTATTCAGATCCCAGTAAGCTGGGGTGCGTTCTTTAAGGCTTCTATGCCCCCGTGGCGGGGTGGATGAGTGCTCTCTTCTAGATTCTTGGCCGTGCTCGGCCTCATTGTTACAAAGCATTCGCAGATAGGGGCAGCAGGAAGGTGGAACAGGCCCGGGCATGGCACCATGGACTTGGACCCTCCTAGAGTCGGGCGGGATGCCGGCCTTCTTCTTGTCCTTTTAGTCGGCGAAACTTGCCAGTTTTTTTTTGTCCTTTCTTTTCTTCTCTTCTTTTTTGTAATAGACCGAAGGCAGGTGCGCAGGAGAGCGCTCACCCCCTCAGGGAGGGGATGAGTGGTTCGTTTCACCGCATCAATCCCACAGTGGTAATCTTTATTCAGTATGGGTCTCAACAGATATGGCCATACAACCCTCTCTCATTGATTCCTTCTCTTCCATTTTTGTTTCTTTCTTCTTTTCTTCTTTCCTCATTTTTTCTTCTATTCTTCTTTTCGTCTTTTCTTCTTTTTTTTTGGAAAAGGGGGGATTTGATTTCCCCTCCCTCTCTTCTTTTCCTCCTCTATTTTTAGCGGCCTTCATGATTCCTGAAAGCTGCATATGCCTTGGAGTCGTGTCCTCGGGACCACAAAGATAATTGTGCCTTAGTTCGGCTTTTCTCCCCATAGGGCTAACAAGACAGCACCTGCAATTCATCAAAGCAGACAAACATCATTTATTAGGAGGCCATGAGGCCCCAAATCCCGGCGAAGAGATGAAGGGTGGTCAAGTCCCACCGGGCGTGCCAGACTTGTGGACGCACTTTTTATTTAACAAATCTTTCGTTTATTCATTTATTGGGTTTATTAAGTGCGTGGGCGTGCCAGTCACATAGTGACGATTTATTGTGCGCTCGATCTGACTAATCAGACGATTGTGTGGTTCATGTCGGGACTGGAACCCGCCGCGCCATAAAGGTCACGGCGTCATTTACATCCCCTCGGAGAGGGGAACACCCTTGATTAATCACCGGGAAAAGGGGCCTCATGGCCAGGAAAATATATCGAGAGAAACAAGCCGATAGCGGTCTCAAATCAGTCGGAAAGCCCTATGTCTAGGGAAACAAGCATTCGAAATATGTCGGTCACTCAAGGGACCATTTTGATATTCGGACGAGCGTCAGGCTTCAGAGAATCATGATCATCACGGGGAAAACTGGAGCATATGTCTGCTGGGGTACGGCGAGTTTATTGTTCAAAGGGATAGGAGGCATTCGGTTGAATCCCGGTTAGAGCAGTCGGAAACTGATAAGTTTGTTCGCCCGGTGCAAGACCAAGCTACGACCATACTGCGGTGGGCCCCCCGTGGTCGAAGTCGGGCTCGCGTGGGCATCATTAATATTTCCGGTGCCGAAGGGCAGCGGGAAAGTGTCCCGGGACTAGATTCCGAAACAAAGATTTGTACAAAGATAGCCGACTATAGGCCTAGGATGTGGGTCAGGCGATGACCATGGTTGGGGCGAACCCGAGGTCCATATGTGACTCACGAAGGTCTTATTGATGTTCTCACACGTACGGTTCGGGAAGGACGAGGGCCGCCTCGTTCCATTCGGATTTTGTCGGTCATACACGGACCATTTTATGTTCGGACAAAGGTCCGTATTGAAGACGTAAACGGAAATAAACCCGTACAAATGTATGCCGTGAGTACGTCAAGCTTTAATGCAAGCACGGGATTCGATCCCGGGATATACGCCGGTCACTAACGGACCATTCAGTATTCGGACATAAGCCCATATTCGAAACATCGAAGACCACGACAAAGACATATCGGAGGTACGGCACATTTCCTATGGGTGCGGGATTGGATCCCGGTATATACGTCGGTCACTAACGGACCATTCCTTATTCGAACGGAGGTCCGTATTAGTAGCGTCAAGGACGATGATAAACCGTACGGATGTCTGCCGTAGGTACGACAAGTTTAATGTGGATGCGAGATCGGATCCCGATAAAGACAGGTCGAGCTAACGAACTATCGGCCCGTGATAAGTTCGGATCATGGTCACGTCCGGGCGAGGGCTCCCGAGATTCAAGTCTGATGCCATGGGGCGTCATTGCTTTTCTCTTCACGCACAGTCCGGGGAAACGAAGGTTCCAAGGTATGCGTGCATGTCAGTCACGGTCGGACCATTCATTGTTCAGACGCGAGTCCACGTTTGAAGCATCGAAGATGACGATAAAACCGTGCAAATGTCTGCCGTAGACATGACAAGTTTAATGTGGCGTTGCGGGATTAGATCCCGGGAGAAGCGGGTCGAGTTAACGAACTATTGGCCCAGACTGTGTTCGGATCATGACCATGTCGGGGGTTCCGAGGTCCACGTCCGATACCACAAGGCATCATTGATTTTCTCTTTGCGCCAAGTCCGGGGGAGTGAATTGTTACGTATGCAGCCCGAACTCGCCATCGTGCGCCCTCGCACACGGATCGACCTGCGCGGTCAGGTCGCGGGGTTCGACCTGCCCGGTCAGGTCGTGGGGGTCAAGGGGGCAACGCCCCTTGCAGGGGTTTCTGGGGGCAACGCCCCCGGAACAAAATTTAGATTATGGAAAGGGGAAACTTTTTATTAGTTTTATTCATTAGCTTTAAGTCTCTTCTCTCATTTGATTAATCATTTTCTCCCTTTCAGGCACGCCGGTTTAAGGGAAGCAAAGAGGGGAGCGCGCCGGTTAATGGAAGCCCAAAAGGGCACGCCGGAATAGGTGGTGCAAAGTTTGGGCGCGCCGGTTAATGACCAATGGAGGAGGAGGGCCAAGGGGCGCCGGAATAGGGTGAGGAATAGTATAGCGCGCCGGTTTAATGGGCTATGCAAGGGGCGCGCCGGTTACTGGCAAGAAAAAAAGAAAGGGGTTTTGAGTGTAAAGCTAAACCGGCGCGGGGGGGTACCGCGCCGGATTAACCCACGCCGGATTAGGAGCACGCCGGGATAGCTTTTATGAGGTTTCTTTCATTCTTTTATGCTCTGTTTCTTGTTTCTTTCACCTGTGGGTTGATTTGTTGATTAGTTTGTTTATCGAATTGATAGATTAAGTTTGTGGAGAGGAAGATTAAGTGTTTTAATTGTTTATTGGGGTGGATGAACATGAGGATTCAAGTATTTTGTTCAGGGGTGAGTTTGTTATGCAGGAACTCAGAAAGTTCAGTCTATTCAGGGGCTTAGTTTGTTGTCTGTTCTTACATGTTCTTCCTCTGGCAACATTTGGGCAGCATCTCCCCCGGACAGAGGCTTGCCAGAGAGAATAGAGGAACGCCAAACGGATTACTCCGGGGCGAATCTCAAAACACGGAGTAAAGCCTCCATTAGCCCATAAGTGCAGGTGAAGACTCGAGGACAAGCCTTCAAGAGTTCCAGCAACTCAGGGTGATGATCTCGTAGGCGGGACAGGTGTATGCCATAAGAGGCCATGAATATTCATCCATTCGATGGGTTCCTCTGAAGGCCGTGCCACGGAGAGGCAGGTCTCCAAGGTCCATGGATGATAAGAAAACCGAGAGAAAGGGGAGCAGAGGCTAAACAAAGAACATCGCACTTGCAAGAGGACTTTTCTTTTTATTCATCCACACAAACGGGGGAAGGTTCTAATGCAGAGGGGGGGTTCATCTGGAGAAAAAAAGAACGAAATACATTGCAAAGGGGGGAGAGAATACATTGACGGAGGAGGGGAAGAGAGCACATGCTCTTTCCCCTCTGACTCACCTCTCACCCTCACTCTTTTCTCTCTTCCTTCTTCACCTTGCCGGTGCCGGGGGACCAAGCTTCTTCTTCTCTTCGGGTGGCCCTCTCTTCTCTTTTTCAATCACCCCTCGGGGGTTCCAGCTTTTCTCTCTTTAATCACCCATCCCCCTCTCTCTGTCGAACATGCAGAGTATATATAGCCGGTTGCCCTTTCTTCGCTCAGACGGAAGGAACTCCCGCCATCTTCCTCCTCGTTCGTTGAGGCATCCGGAGTTGACATGCCATGGTGTCGTCCGTTGATTTGCGCAGTACGCTGGAAATTATCCGAGGAAGGGATGTTCACAGATTTGTCGGGGCCTGCCTCGCCATTGTCGCTTTTGTGCTATCGAACGGAGGCAGAGACAGAGCGTCGGGCATTCAATGTTCTCTGCACGCCATAATGGTGCAAAACAGAGCATCGGGATGACGACGGGACAGGATGGGGTTAAACCGGTGCGGGGGGGTGAGCGCGCCGGATTAGCATCAGGATGAGGGGAAAGGCTTAAAGCCCAAGGAATAGTAGCGCGCCGTATTAAGGCAACATCAAGGGCAAATGGGAAATGGGGCGCGCCGGTTTTGGGCGCGCCGGATTAAGATGTTGAAGGGGCGCGCCGGTTTAGAGCGCGCCGGTTTAAGGCCCTTCCACGCCGTTTTAAGCCTCAAATGGATTCTTTTCGAAGTCGCAGCCATTTATTCGAGTGTTGGCATTCCCGGAATGTTCTAGTTGTAATGTGTGGCCTCCATAATATTCCATTTGCAGGCTGTGGGGCTTGATCCCAGACTTTGCATAACTTTCGGTGCATACTGAGGTTGTACCGGAGTTCCCGACTCTTCTTTGATTCAGCTCTCGGCACGGACGGCTGTGGAGTTGTGGTTGTATCTTCCACCTGGGGGGCTTCCTTAACGGGTAGCAGACCACCAAGCGGGTTCTCATCCTGATCGGGCGAGGCATGAGGTTTATTCGGCATTTCTGTCTTCGACTCGCGCTCTAATGTGTAGACGCGAATGTTGCCATGATCATCATCGTCATATTTTTGGCGTCCACACCCCGCCAAGCACGATGGTAATTTTTCAAATTTAACGCAGCAAATTAAATAACTACCAACGCAAATGATGATTGGACGAAATGTAAACTATGAAGAAATTAATTCTCTCAAGCTTACCGTTCTCACACGACCAACAAAAATGATGTAAACAAGCAAACCACAATCAACCACAGTCCGAGGCAGATTTTTAGGTGGTTCGGGACCACGACGGGCTCCCTACATCTACCCATCACCAAAACGGTGAGGATCCACTCGCTTCAAATGAAGCACAGGGAGCTTCCGCTCCAAGAGACATGGAGACAACATCTCCTACACGATCCACGAAGGATCTAGCCACAAACACGAGCTGCAACACCACAGCACCACAAATGACTACTGTTCACCGACGGTTCAATACACACACAAGGTCAGAGTTCAGAAAAATGAAGGATATGTTCAATACATGCTTGTGAACCAAAGGAAAATGACTCAAACAAATCCAAACAAGATGTAGAAGTGAATGCCCAAGAGTAGGAAAGGGTTGTAGAAGGTCTTCTCTAAGCCTCAAGTCGGAGGGTGGCCGGATGTCGATGATGAGAACGTCCCCACGTTCCCCTTCTCGTTCCGCTCCTTTCTTTCTTCAGTCACGAGCTCTAGAAATGAGTGGAAGTAGATCAAAACCATGGATCTTTGCTCAGCTCCACTCCTTTTTCCCTTTCTTCTCCATAACCCAATGATGATCAACCATGATTTTTTTGACCTGAAACACATGATGAAACAAGCTGTTAGTTCATAATCAACATTTGAGCATCAAATTTGACATTTTGAGCTTGTTCATCCAAATAAACTACAATAAGCACACTTCACCAAGATTTTGACTTCCATTCTCAACCAACATAAGTGTTTGACAAATACAAGATCATGGAGGCTTTAATTATGCAAATGACATTCTTGAACCTCCCATATGCTCAACACAAGAAAAGCCTCAAATGAGGGATATTCATTTGCACATGAGTGAGCATCTTTGTCGATCATTTTAAGTCCTTCCAAAAATATGAAAAACATGATTGTTCCATTTAAAAACCATACACTCACACAATCAAATAGGAAGTATTATTCCATCACATTTCAACATCAGAATGAAACCAAATGTCATTAAGAACACATGCTCTTCCAAACACACAATGTTTTGAATTCATTAAACCACACATAAAGTTTTGCTCCCACAAACTCACAATATTTGTTATCATCAAAACTAGGGTCAAAAATAATGTGAGAACACATACCCAATAGTGGAGATGAGCAATTTCAGTCAAGACAAGTTCAGAAATGAAGAAGGGCAATATCAGAAGATAGTCTAGGCAAAGAGTTTCAATATGAATTACAGCAAGCAAACAGAATTGTGTGATGACAAATTCAATAGCAGATATTGTCCAAACAGAATCAGTAAGGTGACATGAAGTTTAAGAAAATCATTGGATTAGAAGAATCACAATCTGAAACAACATTCATTAGACAAGCTTTCAATTTTCAGATTCTTCTATTATATGAACAATTATGATGCAGCCCTTATTTTCTGCTTGGTTTAAGTATAATAAATGTATAGTTTATCAATTAAACTCTTTGAAACTTTTTGCACTAAGTCTTAATAAGCATAAACCAATACTACATGTCTAAATTCCATTTGACCTCCCTTAACCCTACTCATTCAAAATCAATGACTCCCTTAGGAGTGACTAAAGACTAGTATTGTGATTAAACATATTGAACATTTCTGGTTTTTGGTCCTTAGGGTTACAACACCTTTTTCTGACCTTTTGGTCATACTTTCGGATTTTTATTTTGGCTCATAAAAATTTTAAGAACTGTCAAGTGTAGTCCACACCTTTTTACATAAGAGTACACGTTGATTAGACGCCCGCACCCCTAGTTACTTAGTGAGACTAACTATCATGCCTCATTTTGAATAGAGATAGCAAGGGCACCTCATGACATAGTTCACTTCATTTCTTTGATGAAGGATCCAGTTTCTCAGTGAACCCTTAGCCATTGCTCTATCTTGAGCTTGATTCACAATTTTTTATCGTGTGCTGCCCTCTGGAAATTTTTCAGATTGTTTTATGTTTAAGAACAATACTTAATCTAAGTTTCTCAACCAAGGTTGTCTTAACCTTAATTTTTTAGATCTTAGGAGAGTGCACAGGACACAATATGTGTGAATTGGTTGAGACCTATTAAGTTCTGAATACAGTCTTTTTAATGAAGGTCAATTTTTAAACTCTTGAATTCATTAAGCTCAAACTAATAGATTTATTCATGGGACATCATATGGCCTTATAAAAGAAGATTCCTTAGTGTGATTTGCTTAAATTAATGAATTGGTGAATCAGATTGGAATCCTTCTAAATTTCATATGAATCAGGAAAGTTGAACTTGCAGCCAGAAATATTCAGTAAGTAGACAATGAGTTCAGAAATGTTTAGTAAGATTCATTTAGGAAGACAGTTGTTCAAGAATGGTCTTGCAGACAGTGTTGTTCAAAATTTTCTGGACAGACTATGGAAGTCGACTTGTGAAGGTCTGGAGGTCGACTTGAATTCAAAATAGAAGGTCGACGTCAAAATGACTAACACACAGCATGTTCCAAGAATGTGTATATATCTAGGCATACGACAAATTTTTAGAGAATTAAATGTGAAGCAATTGGAAACAATTTTTCATTGAGATGAGAGTTATGAAATTCAGAGTAGTTAAAAAGAATTCAAATGAGACTCCCCCTCAACAAATGCAAGGAATTACTCCCCCTAAGTGTATGCATGCATTTCAAATCCTTTTTGAATTTTTATCATGAATGATATGCAACTAAATGTACAGGGACTATGTGTATGAAAACACACAAGTGTATGCAATGACTCCCCCTAACTAAATGCACTGATGACTCAAGTTTTAGCATGAATACCATGTAGGGGATTTTTGAACTATGCTCATGAATGTCTATACTACTCTATATGCAATTATGTCCCATAGTACTTGGCGAAGAACTTAGGTCTAAAGATCACCTCTCGCATATAGTGGGTTTCCAGATAGACATAATCTGCCCTTCTCCCCGCACCATTTGATATACCATTGGACATACAAGATGATGCAAAGAAAATGCAGTCCTATATGTATTCCAAAATTTTCAACTCCCCCTTAATTTTTTAACCAATTGAAACTATGAATCTAATCTAACCAGATATTCAACTAAAAAAGTAAACAGAGATGAAAGCAATCGAATGCAATGAGCACATGAATTTTATTGAACCAGATTTAAAGCATGATATACACCTATCAAAAAAAAGGGAGTTATGAAAATTAACAACTAAGACAGTAAAAGCAGAAGTGGGGTTTCACCAACCAGCATGTGTCTTGTTTTTATTGAACCCCTTTTATTTTCTTCTGTCTCCAAGGCACACCTGCAAGATAAATTTTCATTTTCTAAACGTAGGTACCTAAGATCTCTTGGGTCCTTGTGAGTTAGTAGAACCTCTCATTGGTGTTGTCCGAAATCTGAAAGCATTAAGATCACCATATTCCATCAATTGGCATTCATTCATTCCATGCCCTAATTTCCCACAATAGTGGCAGCAAATAAAAACATTCACTCTTTTTCACAGAATAAGCATGAAACTTCTGTGAGTGTGCTGGCATGTTTCAATTTTTATTATGGAATGTGTGGTTTCTTTTCAAATGCCAACAGTGTGAAGCAACATGTCCTAACTTTCCACAGTGAAAACACTGAACTTTTTTTTCTGAACCATAGGAGATTTTCTAGCATGCATTCTTCCCATATTCAAACCATCTTTTTTCATTATTTTGCAGTCATACATCAGGTGACCAATTTTACCACAATAATGACATGAGATTTTCTTTGCATGTGCATGTGAATGATCAACAGATTTGTGTTCCACATGGATAGGGGTAGCATGCAAGCTATTTTTCTTTCTCAAATTTTCATTTTGATTCTGACTTTTCTGGACAGCAGGTTGTTTGAGAGGTGAGGTTGAGTTAATGGCTTGTCTTGAACTATGCACAAATGATGTGTAGATTTTATTTTCAATTTTTTTATTTACAGGATTATAGCCTAATCCCTCTCTTTGGAAATTAACCTTTATTCTCAAATTTTTTTCTAGATTCTCTTTTCCCTTGACAAATTTAGACAAAGATTCATTCAATTCTTTGATTTTGTTTTCCAAAGATGCAATGAGAAGTTCAGAGTTGGCATTTTCTTCTTCATAACCAGCCAGCCTTTCATTTAACATTTGATTAACAACCTTGTGACTTTCAATTTCCTGTTCTAGAATGGACAATGTTTCAGAATTTTTAGAGATCACACCTGTAGATATATATTTCTCTCCTCTCTCTCCTTTCACTAAAGGGGTCAAAAGTGCGCCAAATGCATGAAGCAAATGAGAGAAAGAAGAGGAAATAGGGAATGAAAGTACCGTGATCGCCACCAAGATGCCGTACGCGACAGGCACGCCGTACCTTGGAAAATGGGGAGACACTCGCCTTAGTGCAGCGCTGGGGAATGAACGGCTCGGTTAGAACTGCTCTGTGATGAGCGGTCTTACGATAGACCGCCCTGGGGCGCTGCGAGGGACGCGGGAGGAACTGCTGCAGTGAGATGGACGGCACTTTAGGGACCGCGCTCCAGGGAAGGACGGTCGTTTCTGCACCGCGCGTACCGTTGAACGGCCGGAGGATAACCGCTCAATACCTTCACTCAGCAAGTTGAGAAGGGCTCGACCTCCACCCTCTCCGGCCGGCCAGAGGGGATGGGCCTCGTGCTGATTAGATGCTGACCTGCGAAACAACGTAGAGACACGAAAGAGACACCCAAATCAGACCTTAATAATGCAGTATATATTCAAACGAGAAGAATTAAGCATGAACAAATGAAAAGGGGAATACCTGGGGGGTTTTAAACCCCTAGGGTGACAAAAAACGGGATGGTTGTGTGCATGGTAATGAGAAAGAGGGGGATACGTGGGTGAGAAACAAAGCATGCAATGAAAGAACACGGCAAAACTACGGAACGAAAGACTACGAAGACTGGGCTACTCCCTTGACCGGAGACTCATGTGGACGTAGAGAGCCTCCCTCCTTGGTGCTAGGTCGCTCAAAAAATACAGCAGAGCTTCGCCGTCGATCAAAATCTCCCCCCCTTTCGACGTCCGGCCTTTAGGGTCTATTTATAGAGCCTAGAAAGCCAACCCCGAAACTAGGGTTTAGAGCCCTTTTCGGGACGAGATTATTGAAGACAAATCGTAGATAATACAATTATCTATCATCCAGTCGAAACGGTAGCTAAAATGGTTGATTATCCGCGGAGAAATCACCAAAATAAGTTAAGGATAAAACCATGGAGAAAAGGATTAAAATCTGTTAAAATTCAGCAACCGACGGGATGAACGGTCTTACGATAGACCGCTCAACCAGGTGGGCGGTTATAAACTAACCGTCCATACCCGTCGGTGGAAATTCAAATAATCAGCAAATAATCCCAATTATCTCTCGAACTGGCCGAAACGTCCGCCGTGGGACCCTGAACACATGAACGGTTGAATGGAGACCGTTTGAGTGTAGGGCGGCACAAACACGACCGTTTTACCATGTCGGTGATAATTCAAATATTTGGATAATTATCTGAGAAAACGGGCGCGCGTAGGACTCTGAGATATAGGCGGTTGGAATAGGCCCGTCCATGAACTTGAACGGTCCTCATCACACCGCACAAAATCCTGTCGGTGAATATTCAGAAAATCCTCAGAAATTAGCCAAAATGTATGAACGGTCTGGTATCAACCGCCCCAGTCCTGCACGGCTTATGTGGGACCGTTCATGATCTTGGGTACTGGATAATTTAAAAAATAGTTCATTTAATCAAAGCCAGGGTCCGATAAGCCCTGAATGGATACGACCTTTACCAAGGAGGGAGGTCACCCCCAAAATGAGCCCAGGATGTGCCACAAGGAATAGCCCAACATATAATGGACAACTTAGGGCATCAATCAATGGAAGTAAGAGAAACGGCTCAACTTATCGGTATAAAACGGGTGTCAACAGATGCCCCTCCTTAACGTCCACTTTGCAGGGAAGCGAGCGGAGGTGAAGCGGAGGTGATACGGAACATGGAGACGAAGCGGAAGTGTAGCGGAGTGGACCAGAAAAGCGGGCGTTAAGGTAAACGACACTCGTTCCTACCAATAAGCGATGAGAATCTTTCGGAAAACCTTGAACCGAGCGTCAGGAGTAATTGACCAAAAGGCGACGCCAATCTGGAGGGACTAAACTAAAGGAAATCAACCGACAAGACCAACCTCATGGGAGACACAATCCCGCGGTCCAATGAGGGGGCCACAAAAGAAAAAGATGCTAAAGCTCCAGACGGGGATCTTTCAGTCAACTGGCCCCAACGAACCGACCAAAGAGAACCTTCAAACTCAGAGTGGAATTAGTTCATCTTACTCGAGCCTCTTAAACACATAGCTGACCATTACCGACGGGACATTTCTGAAGCAAACCATGGGGCATGAAAGCTCAAAAGGATGTGTATGATGCGTGCTGGGCTAAAACAAATGCCAAGAAAGATTAAAATAAAAAATATTTGAGAGTAGTATTGCTAAGCTGGGAATATCAGAGTCAAGATACCGTCCGCAACCACAGCGCGCGGATAGAACCGTCCTCCTCGTGACATCCCAACTTAACGGCCTATCCGAAGGTTAGATACATGAACCTGGATCATCATTATTTTTGTTGAAGGGGAACATCAGATCCTGGGACATATAAGAAACCTGCCGGCTCTCGAAATAGTATAATATAATATCATATAGTAATGCAATAAGGGATTTAGGGATAGAGGGCCATACCTGACTTACCTGTGCAGGCGAAATGGCGAGACATGGCTGAAGTGATGCTGCATAAGATGGTTAAGAGATGTATTTCCAAAGAAAATATTCAACATTCATGATTTAAATACATCAACGAGATATACGGCCGAATCCCAACCGTTCAATTTTCCAAACGGCTCTATGTTAACCGTGTGTACCTGACATTCAGACAATTTTGTTAGGGCCCATTGCCAGTGGTGAACGGTTGTGAACACACCGTTCTTACAGGGACGGCTCTATTTGAACCGTTCGTGCCCAGAATTCCAACCGACTTGTAATTAACGGTGAATAGAGACATACGGTTAGATACGAACTGTTCAGATAATGAACGGTCTAACGATAGACCGTTCTTCCCTGCAGCTTCGAAAAAAGGAACCCCCTCGTCTCCCTCCACCGTAACCGACGGTGGAAGGAACGAGGGGGCAAACGACGCCCTCACTCTCTCTTCTCAACTCCCTCTTCTCAACTCCCCCTCTCCCTCTCTCAACCTCACTGCACCCCAGCCCGTTTGATGACCCGGACGAAGCACCAGTCCGCCAGGCCGTCGGCCACCGGTGAGGGCTCGCCGCCGCCGGAGCAACCGCCACCGCTGTCGGAGGAGGAGGGCACATCCGGGGTGACCATGGAGGAGCTCGCCATCGTCGTCGCCGACGAAGAGGCCCCTGCCGACGAGGAGGAGGTGGCCGGAGGACCAACGCCCGCGGGGGCGGCCAAGGCACCACGCGATCCCGAGGTAGGTTCCCCCTCACCTCTTCTTCCATTTCCAACCCTTTCGTTCCATGCATGCTAGTTTTAGGGGCTTAGAGGGTCTTAGGGGGGGTTGGTTTAGGGACCACGGGGGTCTCCCAGCCGGCTGGGGGGCCTTCACCGTCGTCGGGGACGACGACGGTAAAACAGTTTAACAGAAACCGTACGTAAAAACAATGCAGTCCCCAAAGAACCGCCTCAAATAAACACGGTGCAGGGAGCACCGCTCACACTTACACTGCTAACGGGGCACCAAAACCCCAATACGGTGAGGGTACCACCGTTCAAAACGTAGACGGACCATATAGGTCCGTCCAATCATGTAGCCAGGCAAAACAATACGGTCCTTACAGGACCGTCACGAAAACAATACGGCCAACGGTGGGCCGTTATTCCTTAGGGAGACGGGCAACCAGACGGTTCAGGGTGATCCGTCCATGATTAAAACGGCTAGGGATGGCCCGTTGAAACTGGGGTACCTGAGAAACAAAGCGGTTTGAGGAAGGCCGCTCATATACAGAGCGGTTCGTGACCAACCGTTCTTCAAATCAATAATTGGACTTTGAGTATTTTATTTAAATGAAATAACAATGTGAAACTAAATGACTAATGCAAATGGGATGGATGAATGCAGGGGAAGCGTGGGACCCGTACCTCCTGGCTGCAGGTTCGGGCAGTGTATCTGGCACTGTCGGACTTCCAGAGGGAGCAATTGACTGCCATGGGGTTCGCCCCCTTCCTGAGTATTGAGGTGTGTCGTTTTGACGCAGCTCTGCTCTATGCTCTGCACGACTGCTGGGACCCAGTGAGTCGGACGTTCTTGTTCCCGTGGGGGCACATGGTTCCTACGTTGGAGGACGTTGCTAGGCTCACTGGCCTACGTGTGCTCGGGTCGCCGGTCAGCGGGACTACTTTTCCTGACTACAGGGGGCTAGCTCGAGAGCTGCTCGGGCTTCAGTTACGGCGCCCCGAGAGGCAGTCGACTCTCCTTCCCCGGGCTGCTCTCCAGGACAGCCTGGGTCTTCGACGAGCTGGCGTTGCAGTGGGCGAGCGACCAGAGGAGCACTTGGAGTGGCTCGTGGGGCTGGCGAGACCGAGGGTCGCAGCGGCACCGGGACCAGAGGCAGACAGAGTACTACGACGGTTTCTGATGCTGATGTTCGGGCGGCTTCTCTTCTCCACTCGGGCGGACGTGATGAGTTGTCGCTTCCTCCCCTTCCTCCAGGAGCTTGAGCATGTAGGTGACTATGCTTGGGGAGCGGCAGTCCTCGCCTTCCTCTTTGACACCCTTAGTTCGACGGCACGTCAGACGATGCTTGGGGGCTTCTCCCCCTTACTCCAGGTGCGACTCTCTTCTCTAGTTTTAATTATGCAACTCTATATGCTTTCTGAATGCTGACACGACTTGTGGTACAGGTGTGGGCCTACATGCGCCAACGCGGGTTGGGGAGAGGTGAGGAGACCCGTCCTGGGCTCCTGCCGATAGCGCGGAGGTGGACAGCACCCCGGGAAATGATGGCCTTGAGGAGGCAGGTTCGGGAGCTGCAGGATGACCTGGACACTCTACCGTACACCTCGGTACGCTTCTAGACTCAGACTCTTTAAATGCATGTTATTCTTCCATGATTATAATGATGCTGATGTAGTTTCCTATTGCAGGTACGGTGGACTCCCTATATAGAGGAGAGCCCGGAGGGCCAGCCGTGGGTGACCGAGGCCTTGGCCTTCTCTGGCCGGGACGTGTGGCTTCACTGCATGAATGTGGTGGAGCCACTGCACTTTAGGTTGGTGATGAGGACCATCGGGGTCCATCAGCCGGCCGTTGAGTTCCCTGCGCCCGAGAAGGCGGGGGAACGAGTGTCGAGGACGACCCGGGGACTCCGCGAGGTGTACGACTGGACAGCGAGGAACGCCGAGCAAATTGCTGACTGGGCCGCACGAGGGCGAGCGGTGACCGCCCTGGCAGAGAGCGACAGCGCGTACTACACTGCGTACGCACGGCACTACCGGGACCAGGTGTTCCGAGGCGCCCACCGACCGGTACGACTTCTAAACTTAAACTTTGTCTATCATGCTTATGATTCTTATATGATGCACTAACAAAGACTTCTACATGTAGGTTGACCCTGCAGGACGGGTGGCCCGGAACACAGCCATAACTGACAAGGACTCCTGCACTCCACCATCCGGGAGAGAGACGAGGCCCGACAGGCTCTGGCCCTACTGGTGAGTTTCCTAAACCCTAGACTCTTTTAAATTATGCAGTTCTATATGATTATGCTTATGCCTATAACTGACCTGGAGTATTTGGATGCAGCGCGCCGAGGGTGTTCAGAGGGCGGGACCAGACGCTCCTTCTTCCTCCTCCGTCCAGACCCCAGCAGATCGAGCCGATCGGGATGTGGACTTTACTCGGATGGTAGAGCGGGCCAAGGCGGCCGAGGTGGCACTCGTGGAGAGGGTACGTAACTCTAGACTTCCTCTTTTACTATGCTTATGAAATATATGAAATGTGACCAACTGATAGTGATATGTGAATGCAGACGTCCGAGCTGACTCGCCTTCAGGCGGAGCTGGAGCAGAGCCGGGTGGCGGCTCTGGAGGAGGCAGCCCGGGTGGCGGAGCTGGAGCGGAGCCGGGTGGCGGAGCTGGAGCGGAGCCGGGTGGCAGCTCTGGAGGAGGTAGCCCGGGTGCGAGAAGAGGCTGCACGGGGCCGACCGGTGGACACAGTGGAGACGGCACTCCTTCGTGCCGAGCTAGAGCGACTACGGGCCGGTGCTACCGAGGCAGACCGTTACCGGGCAGAGGCCAAGCGTTACAGGGGTGAGGCAGAGTAGGCCCGTCTACAGGTTGCCCGGCTGGAGGGCAAGGTGGAGGGTGTGAAGGAGGCGAGTCGGGAGCGTAGCAGGGCGACTGCGAGCGGCAGCCACGGCACCCACGGCTCCGTGAGGAGTTACTTCACTGGTTCCTCCGGCCATCGGAGGAACGAGGAGGAGGAGCGACGCCGGCGACGGCGTGATGAGGCGACCTCAGCGATGCCTCCCCCAAAGAGGCATGAGGGCGGTGGAGACAGCGACGGGGGCCAGGGAGATGGAGCTGCTTGACTGGTTGTACTGGGCCCATTCTTTGTATATGATATGATATGATTAGTGATATGCATGCCTTTGTTTTTTTTCGTTTGTTTGTTCTGTGGATGAATGTATGTATGAGTGGGCAAAATGAGTTTGAGGAGCGCGCTTTAGCCTGAGAGAGATGAGCGACGCACACGCCGACTTGAGTGAGATGAGTGACGCACATGCCGACTTGAGTGAGATGAGTGACGCACACGCCGACTTGAGTGAGCTGAGAGCGCACACGCCGACTTGAGTGAGCAGAGAGCGCACACGCCGACTTGAGTGAGATGAGAGCGCACACGCCGACTTGAGTGAGCTGAGAGCGCACACGCCGACTTGAGTGAGATGAGAGCGCACACGCCGACTTGAGTGAGCTGGCTAATTGGGGGCAGAGAAAATGAACGGTTCTCCACTACCCGTTCTTAGATAAGAGCGGTTCTATATGGGCCGCTTAAATTGGTTGGAACGGTTGCCTGTAAACCGTAGGAATTGTAGAACGGCGGATGTAGGGCCGCACAAGTGAGTGGGCTCGGGCTTCCTTGGAGAGAAGAACTGTTGATGATGGGCCGTATATGGTATGGACGGTCTATCGTAAGACTATCCAATCCAATACCCTGATTGCCCGAAAGGGGACTCCTGGAGAGTCCCCAGCCCGAGGGCAAGGCGCTTTGATCTTATCACAACCCTATCTGAACCCGTCCTAGGCTTATCTGGGCTTAATCCTAAGAGGCTTAGGCTCCCTAACGAACCCTATAAGTAGCAGGGAGGCCTGAACCCTAAACTCATTCATCCTCCTCCTCCCAAAGCCTAAAATCTCTGATTCTCGACACCTCAACATGAAGAGGGCTTTTGATGGAAGTCCTGCGGAGGGTGCGTCGTTTGAAGGACCGCGGCCATCTAGAAAGGAACGGGAAGTGATTCACCGACTAAACTTGATTCCTCGACATCTTAGCGCCACCCCCATGAGAGAGGTAAGTTTGATCAGAATACGCTTAGAGTCCATCTTTCAACTTCCTCTTTATATCTCTTCACACCCTTTACCCTCTCTTTCTTTTCAGCTTCTTCCCGGCCCGAGACGCTTTTCTAGTTTAAAGTGGGTGGCTCCCATGGTCCGTGCATTGCCCCTCGGGGTGACTCACCTTCTCAAATCCTGGCATCTACACTCCCTCCTAGTTTTAGGTCAGAATTACCCCAAGCTTTCTTTAGACTGGCATAGTATCTCTGCTCTGATGGAGATTTGGCACCCTCAGACTCACACTTTCTTCTTCCCATCTTTTGAGGCCACCATCTTGCTAGAGGAGGTAGAGACATACTTCGGGCTCCCTGGGTCCAAGGTGGGGGAGGAAGACTTGATATGCCATACCGTTGCCCCTATAAACCCAAAACTCATCCTAGGGGAATTTATACCTGATAGTGGGGATGTTCGTACCTTTACAGGCCCTCGCCACATCCACCTCCTTCCTCTGAGCCAGTGGGTAGTGGAGCATTGCCGGAATAAGTGCGGGTGGGTTGAAGCCATAGCCAAAGCTGCATCCATCTGCCTATGCGGGGCCATCCTTTTCCCTTCAGCCGACCATGTCCTAGAGACTCCTTTACTCAGCACCATCAGCGGCCTTTGGCAGGGGTTTTCCATCTCTCAGGCTATCTTAGCTTACCTGTACGAGGGTCTTACTTCAGCAGCCTTGGGAGGTCCTCTCTTTGGTTCGATGATCCTATTGGAGCGCTGGATGGGAGTTAGGATGAAGTTTACCCTGAGGGAGGACATTACTTCAGTTAGCAGGATCTTTGGGAGCCACCCCCTTTACTTCATAGGGGGCGCCTTCAGGTTTTCTCCGCAGGTTGAGTGCAGGACGGCTGAGCTGAAGACCAGGGACGAGTGGCGCCCGTACATCAACAGGCTGCCCCTGGATAGGTTCGTGATGCGCCTGGATTTCCTCCATGATACCACCATCAGGCTACCGAGGAGAGTTGGCTTGGACTTGAGGCTCGTGAGCGACACTACCTTAGCGATGTATAGCCCACACAGATGCTACCTGCAGATTGGACTACCCCGGACAGTGCTACCTACGCTACCCTACCTTCCCATGCTACAGGCACGGAGGATCGGGACAGAGGAGGATGAGCAGGCGGTCAGGAGTGCGCTGATCATGTGGGAGGTGAGCAGGGTGCGTACCCTACCAGCAGAGGTCGAGGAGGCTTCAGAGACTAGACAGGCTTATCTTAGGGAGTTGAGAGAGATACGTCCTCGCGGGGATGCCCAGCGGCGGACTGAGTGATTTTCTTCTGTTTTTATGATGATATGGGATAGGATTCTTATATTCGGACAGCTTGATAAATGATAAGATTTGATGAGATTGAGTTTGAGCTTTGCAATATGATTATGATGTGATGTGATTGCATAGGCTAATGCGAGGATTGAATATTCCTGTAGTCCCGAGTCAACTGTCCTTCCGACCTGCCCCTGCACACATGCAAACATGAAACAAATTAAATCTATTTTAGGCTCAGCCCCTTGCCTACAGCAAGTTAGGAGACGACCCATTCTTGACTTTTGGTCAAGGGGGTGAGCCTTATTAAATAGGCAAATATCAAAGTGCGAGAAAATGCAGATGAATGCAAGAAGAAAACATGCAAGTTTTTGATTTCATTCTTGGAATATTTGATTTTTGTTGGATTTTGAAATATTTGACTTTTTTTGGGTTTTGAAATATTTGATTTTTTTTTGGGTTTTGAAATATTTGATTTTTTTCGGGTTTTGAAATATTTTATTTTTTTGGGTTTTGAAATATTTGATTTGTTTTTGGGTTTTGAAATATTTGATTTGTTTTTGGATTTTGAAATATTTGATTTTTTTTTGGTTTTGAAATATTTGAATTTTTTTGGGTTTTGAAACCAGCTCGGGTCTCAATAGCAGGGACCTTCTCGTCTTGCTACGGAATTCCAAGGTTCAGCGCGTGCAGGAAGGGGGACCGCCCGTGATCGGCGTCAACTTTGCTCGACAGTGCTTCTGCTGAGGCCATATCCGGGGTGGGATTCATTCCTTGGGAAAGTAAAAAAAAAAAATTGAGTAGGGAAGCCGACGATAGGTGTAGAGGTTTTTAGGGCTTGAGTTCTTTCCCGGGACCCCCCTTTCTCAAGGAATCTGGTCTGTTGCGCCGGGGCTTTGTATCCGTCATCGAACCTTCACCCGCTCCAGGCACGCATGCGACCGGGCTCATAACGTCCCGCGGGGAAACTGTACTGCCACTCTTGCCATGCCTAGCCGCATCCTTCGGGGATTCAGAGAGCTTCGAGCTTTGTGCTTTTGGCTTTTGCCCCTGTTCTTTTCTTTTTTTCTTTTTTGTTTGCTTTCCTTTTCTTTCTCTTCTTTCTTTTTTTTCTTCTTTTGCGGAGTGAGGTCTTGACGGATTGCCCCTATTTGAGACCCTTCTTAACGGGGAGCCTGGGTCAGTCCTCGCCCCCTTATTCACCACTTGCCCCTATCTCCAACCGAGAGAGAGGAAATACAAGGATTTCCACCATCCCCGAGCATGGCCAAAGGAGAAACGGTGTCGGGTAGCATGAGAATACCGCACCACGGGGTCGTGTAGTGTGTGAGATGCTGGACCTGGGTCCTCCTTTCGTAATTTGGTGGGGTATGCCCTGCCATCGAGCCGTTCGCTGATTTTATTTTTATGGATGAAAACGCTTTAAATACAGCCCATTCCACGGGTTCGGCAATTCCTCCCCCTCCGAGTTAATTAGACGATACGCATTGCCAGGATAAGCTTCTTTGATTACGAAGGGCCCTTCCCAGTTGGGTTGCAACTTAGACCTGGGACCTGCAGACCTGATGAATTTGCGTTTCAAAACCATATTACCCACTTGAAATTTTCTTTCGATGACCTTCTTTTGAAAATATCGCGAGACCCGCTTTTGATATACTGAAACATGATTGGCCGCATTCAACCTCTTCTCATCTAAAAGTTCCAGTTGGACTAGCAACGCCTCTCGATGTTCATCGAGATTAAGTTCCTTATCCAGCTGCACCCTTAGGGAAGGGATTAGAATTTCATACGGAAGGACCGCTTCCATTCCGTAAGTGAGGGCAAAGGGAGTCTGCCCTGTGGGAGTGCGGACGGAGGTGCGGTAGGCCCATAGAGCTTCTATCAATTTGTCGGCCCAATCAGCAAATTTATGTGATTCGCATGTTTTCTTGATAATTTTGAGAATAGTCTTATTCGTGGCCTCAGCCTGGCCATTACCTTGGGGGTAGTATGGTGATGAATGATGCAAAACTATATTGAATTTCTTACAGAGGTCCTGGAGTTCTTGTGAGATGAATTGAGGCCCGTTGTCGGTGACGATGCTGCTTGGCACTCCGAATCGTGAGATAATGTTCTTCATGATGAAGCGGCATACTGTGGTGGCTTTGATTTCTGCATAAGCCTCAGCTTCGGCCCACTTGGTGAAGTATTTTGTAGCCGTCAGAATGAAGGATTTCTGTTTAATCGCAGAGTTCGGATCACCGAGGGGCCCGATGATGTCAAAGGCCCACATAGAAAATGGCCAGGGGGCCGTAATGGGATGAAGAGAAGAGGCCGGAGCGTGGATTTTGTCGGCATGGATTTGGCACTGAAGGCACCTACGGACATAGGTAGAGAAATCTTCTTCTAGAGTTGGCCAGTAATAGCCCTGCCTAAGAATCTTCTTTGCCAAGGCCTGTCCGTTCACATGCCCTCCACACTCGCTGGAGTGGGCCGCTTCCACGACTTTCCAAGCTTCTTCGTTATCTAGGCACCTCATTAGAACTCCACTCAGAGCCCGCCTATACAATTCACCGGCGATGACTGTGTATCTGGCGGCGACTCTTCTAATGGCTTTTCGTTGCTCAGCGTTGGCTGTTTCCGGAAATGTACCATCCTTGCAGTATTGCTCGATCTCATAAAACCACGGCAATTCTTCCTCTTCAATGATCTCCTCGAGCTCAGTTAATGAAACCTCTTTTATCTCCTCCCTTTCTACTTTCTTCTCTATGGACATCCTAAGATTGTCGAACCAGGGATCCTGCGGGGAAGGAACGTCTAGCCTTTGGACCACAATGGTCTCGGTGGCGCGACTTAGGGGGAGTGATAGAGAAGAGGCGAGAGACGCCAGGGCGTCGGCCAAGATATTCTGAGAGCGGGGAGTGTGAATATAGATGAGTTTCCTGAATTGCCTGGCCAAGAGCGTGACCAGATCCTGGTAGGGTTTGAGCTTAGGATCACTGGTGCGATAGGTTGACAAAACTTGACGCAGCACCAGCTGGGAGTCTCCTATGATGTTTAGGTATCGCGCACCCAAGATGTAGGCGTGCTTCAGACCGGCAAGGAGAGCCTCATACTCGGCTATATTGTTGGTGGCGGGAAATGAGAGTTGATATGCCACGGGGATGGTCACCCCTTCTGGCGTAAGGAGAACGGCCCCGACTCCGCTGCCCTGGGAATTAAGGGCGCCATCAAAGTGGAGGGACCAGAAAGGAATATGAGTGACCACCGCCAGGTGTTCATCGGGGAATTCATCCTGAATGGAATCAGTGCGAGGGATAGGAGAATGAGCTAGGTGATCGGCAATAGCATATCCTTTGATTGCTTTCTGCACGATGAAGGTGATGTCGAACTGGGAGAGAAAACTTTGCCGGCGAGCTAGCCGATTAGAAAGGACCGGCTTTTCCAACAGATAACGAATGGGGTCCATTCTAGAGATGAGCCTGACCTCGTGGGTGAGAAAGTAGTGTTTAAGCTTCTGCGCTACCCACACTAGTGCCGCACAGGTTTTCTCCATAGCAGTGTACTTGGATTCAGCAGGATTAAATAACCTTGAGAGATAGTACGCCGCCCTTTCTCTTCCTTCATCATCAACCTGTGCCAAAACAGCTCCTAGGGAGTCCTCAATTACAGAAATGTACAGGATCAGGGGTTTCCCAGGGACGGGTGGTTGTAGAACCGGGGGATTAGAGAGGTACACCTTGAGTTCCTCATAGGCCTTTTGACATTGTTCATTCCATTCGAATTTCGCGCCGGCCTTTAACAGGTCATAAAACGGGCGGCATCTTTGCGAATGCTGAGATATAAATCTCCTGATAAATTGTAAACGCCCGATCAAACCTCGAAGCTCAGTGACATTCTTTGGCGGTGGCATTTCCATGACGGCCTTTGCCTTGTTCGGATCGATCTGAATCCCCCGTTTACTAACTATAAACCCAAGTAATTTCCCTGATGCAACTCCGAACACACATTTCTTTGGATTCATCTTTAACTTGTATTCCCTAGCCCTTTGCAGTACCTTGGCTAGAATGGCGGGGTGCTCTTCTTGTGACCTCGATTTGACTAAAATATCATCCACATAAGCTTCTAAATAAATGTGCATCATATCGTGGAAGATAGCCATCATCGCTCTTTGGTAGGTGGCACCTGTATTTTTCAACCCAAATGGCATAACGACGTATTAGTATGTGCCCCAAGGTGTGGTGAACGAGGTCTTTTCTTGGTCCTCCGGAGCCAAAAGGATTTGGTTATACCCCGAGTAGCCGTCCATGAAGGAGAGGGCTTCGTACCCAGCTGTATTATCGACCAAGACGTCGATGTGAGGAAGTGGAAAATCATCTTTCGGACATGCCTTGTTTAAGTCCCTGAAGTCAATACAGATTCGAATTTTACCATCCTTCTTCATCACCGGGACTATGTTCGCCACCCATTGTGGATACAGCACCACTCTAATGAACCGGGCCTTATGCAATTTATCGACTTCTTCCTTAATCCTCAAGGCCATTTGCGGGTGAAATCTCCTTGCCTTCTGTTTAATGGGCGTTGCCCCTGGTTTGAGAATCAACCTGTGTTCAACCAAGGCGGGGTCAAGGCCCGGCATGTCTTCGTAGGACCAGTCGAAAGAATCGCTGTACTCCCTCAAGACTTTGACAAGTTCCTCTTCAACTGGAGGAGGGAGATTGGCGGAAATAAGTATGGGCCTGGGGTCCTCTACTGTTCCGAGGTTAATTTCTTTAGTGGATTCATCCACTGCTACGGAAGGCTCGTCGAACTTCTTCAAGCCTTGGGCATATAGGTCGGCAGTGTCATCCATTTCATCTTCTTCATCATCAACTGGGTCTTTCTCATTCACAATTTCATATACTCCTAGTCCATCCTTGCTCCATACCTTATCAATTCCCTCATCATCTTCCAGGATAATCGCGGTCTCCACAAATTCCGGACACTTCAACAGAGCATGACATCTCCCAGCCAAATCTTGTAGAAACCTACTGGGGATGGTTTTAGGAGGGCGCGTTACGGCGGGTGCCGCAGACGCGGATGGGCTGACAAAACTCGAACTAGACTCTACCCTGACTGACTCGACCCTCCTAGTGGACTCTGTACACTGTACATCTAATCTAGGGGAGAAGAAATCTACCGAAAAAGAAACAGGGATCTCGCGCCCCTGGGGATCTGAGCAGAACATAGCGTAATCTTCCATGGAGACCTCCGTTTTGGAATTGGCATTTTTTTTTTGGAGGCCGGAAGTGATCACACAACAGGAGGAGGAAGGCGGAGGAGGAGGAAGTTGCATGGGGAACAATTCCGGGAAGATGCAGTCAAAGAAAGGGTCAGAAGACTTAAACCACATTTCATGGAGCTGAGCTCCTGGAGGAGGAGGAGTGAATAGGGTTGATAGATCAATGGGCGGGCAGCGCCTGTAAGCACATGGAACGAATAAAATTTCGGGTCTCTCCGCAAAGTACGGGTCGACCAGGAGTGGAGGGGAACGGGGAACATAATCCCGCTGTTGAAACCAGGAAGCGAGACGGGATGGGGACATAGAATAAGTAGTGATGGAGCTCCCCGTCTTCCGGGACCCCTGGCAGGCCAATGGCATCGGGGGGCGCCTTACCAGCTGCGTCTCCTTCTTCTTTGGGTCACCCTCTTCTTCATAAAACATCTTTGTAAAGTAGTTAGCAAAGTCTTCCAAGTCACCGGCTAGCCCTTGCGGTGATGGTGGAGGATCGGCAACAGCACAAGCTTCGTCTATCTTTTCTTCAAGGCTGGATGGCGAGGTCTTCAAGGTGCCGGGCTGCAACGGACCTTTCACAAAGTGTTGCCGGTAGTCCCAGGTCAACGGCCCAGAGTCCCCAAGCACTGACATGGAGGATTCATGGTAGCCGAGGCCCCGGCGGCCCATCTTCCTTCCCCTGGGAACGGGGTTGGTTCGGCCCTGCAGTTGTGCGCCGAGTCCACGGCCTGGCTGATAGCCCAATTTTAGAATTATGTGCCACCCTTTGGAGTCTCTCATCTTGGGCTTAACCTTCACATTGATTGGTGCAGCGGTGGGCTTGCGCGACGCATACGCCCACGAATAGTTCAAGTCCATGACAGATAGAACCGGTCTGTTACTCGGCCATAGTGTGGGCAGAATCTTGGCTGCTATGGCGTCAACGTTTTGAATTGTAGAAACACTTTTCACCTTGACCACTCGCCCCTGGAATGGGAACTTCAGACACTGGTGGGCGATCGAGGGGACGGCGTTCAAACTATTCAACCATGGACGACCCAGAATGGCTTTGAACATTGGGTCTATGTCCAACACATAAAATTCTACATCCATCACCAAGGGCCCCAGCTCGGCCTGCACAGTTACTACCCCGTGACAAGCACGTCGGGAGTTATCATATGCGGCTATCATGGTTGGTGTCGGCTTGAGCATTTCCTCTGATATATTACAAGCACGAAGGGTACTCAATGGGCAGACATTTATCGATGCCCCTGTATCCACAAGGGCGGATTCCACTGTTGTTTTGTTTAAAGAGATGGTAATACATAACGGCATCTGCCGTGCCTCAGGAGGAGCCAATTCTGACTCAGCAAATGCGATAGAGGGCCCCTTTGTGATCGTGGCCAAGACCGCGGGCAGGCTATCCACCGCCACATCCTCGCTCACCATAACTTTCTGTAGGAAGATTTTCAGGGCGTCTTGGTGGAGTGGCGATCTCTTGATCAGCTCTAACACTGAGATTTTAGCCGGCAGCCGATCTAAATGCTGTAATAAGTCATATCTTGTACCCGGCACCGGATCTATCTTCTCGGGTTCAACTGTAGGGGAGGAAACTGTAGGGTTGGGTGCAGATGCACCTGGGGAAGGAAACATTCTCTGGAAGGGACGCCCGCTCCGAAGGGCGCATTGCGATGCTTGTACGGCCTGGACTGGACCCCCGCTCAGCCTGGTGGGGTAGGCGAATGGCATGGAGATGGGGGTGAGGATGACGGTAGTGGGCTTAATGGGCCCTGGTGGAGGGGAAATGGGTGAAGGGTTAAGCTTAGAGGAGATGATGGGAGGCACGGCGGGTGGTGGTGAGAGGACGGATTGAGTAGAGGGGAATGTAAAGGGCCTAAGAGGCGACGCGGGGGAAGTGACGGGCGGTGTAGCGGCGGGTCTAAGGATGGAGGGGATGGCAGGTGTGGGAGAGTAGTGGTGGTGTAAGGCCAAGAGATGGGCGGGGGTCTCATCATCAAACGTCCACCCAGCGTTGGGGGCTGGGCGCTGGACCACATTCACTTGTGCTGGGGCCGGTGCCGACGGTTGCTGTTGTTGCGGAGGAGCGGGCTGATGCATTGGCATGGGATTTTGATGGATCCCGAGGTCTTGCTGCTGCGGTGGAGGCTGCGGTTGCTGTTGGGGCTGCTGCTGCTGCTGGGGTGCCGCCTGTTGCGGCCTGGCCTGTCTCTGCCTTTGCTTGATATCCTCAATTAGTTGGCGCATCTGGGCCCAATCAATTCTCTGGCCCTCATGCAAATCATACACCAGGTCTCTGAATTGGTAACATCGCTCTATCGTGTGCCCCGGTTGCCGATGGAATATACAGTATCGGGATTGGTCGGCAGCCGGATTCCAGTTCGGGCGCTCAGGCGGCAACTGAAGGTCGCCAGTATACATTAGAGCAGAGAAAATATCTGGCAAGGTCTCCGGAAGAGGGGGGTAATGAGCCCTCTTTGGAGCCGGTCGAGCAGAGCCATAGGTGGGGGGTGGAGGAACATTATTGTACTGCGGGGGCCGCTGAGGCTGTTGAGGTGGCGGAGGTGCCTGTTGAGGGTATTGCGGGACTTGGAAGGCAGGCTGGGGAACTTGCGGAGCAGTGAACTGGGGGTTGCGCTGAGGTGGTGGGAAGCGGGGTGGAGCGGCGTGTTGGGGGAACTGAACGGCCTGGACTTGCTCGTTAATTTGTACCCCCTCAGTGACGGGGCCCTGGGTTTTCTTGGTGGCTTTGGGTTTCTGGGCCTCGAACAAAGAATGGATGGGGGAGTCTTTAAATTGGGTTTGAATAAACCTAGCCCTGTTGTATAGTTGGTGCATGTTTGAAATGTCATTCATTGCCAGAATGTTTCTGAAAGTTGGCGTAGCATTGGAAATTAGCAACTTTACTTTTTCCTCTTCCAGAATCTGCCCGGGCACCCGCGAAGCCATCTGTCTCCAGCGGTCTGCATAAGTTGCGAAGTCTTCCTCCGGCCTCATCTTCTCCGCCACCAGGTCAGTGAAAGAGTACTCGGGTCCGACCCGATCCTGAAACCTCTGTATGAACCTCTCCTTGACGGTCTTGAAATTCTCAGCCTCCTCCAGAGGCAAGGTGTAAAACCATTCCAGCGCGACCCCCTCCAGGGACCGACGGAACAAATAAGTCATCAAGTGATCATCCTGTTGGAACTGCGCAGACTCGTACAAGAACTCTCGGACATGGATGAACGGGTTGCCATTCCCATCATATTTGCGGTACACGGGGAGCTCCGACTGGGAAGGAAAACGTAGGTCCCTGAAGTTAGGGATAGGGACATCAGCAAGAGATTGCGGGCCGACCCGCTTGTGGAGGAGATCAATTTGTTGCTGCATAGCAGCCCACTTGTCAAGAATTTCTCGTTCCCGGGAAGGAGGGGGGGAGCAAGAGGAGTAGCACCCGGATAGGCGACCAAAGGATAAACTGACGAAGGAGGCGGCCCATAAGAGGGGTAATGGGCCGAGGAAGGGCCCATATCTATATGAGCGACCTGCGCTACCCCCGACTGTGACCTAGCGAAGTCTGCCGGGGCTATGAGGGCCTGAGGTGATGGAGAAATTGTAGGGTATGGCTCAAGATAAGGAACAGAAGGGATCGGGGATTTCCCTTTATCCAGTTGCTGATGGACCGATGTGGACGCCTGGCCCATTTCCATATTGGGATAGCGAAAGTTCTGAGGGCGGACTGGAGTAAGGTCAATGGGAGCCACGGAAGTGGTCCCGACCACAGGAGCTGAAGTGGCGACATTGGCCGTGGCATGAGCCAGAGCTGAGGCCGGGGCATCACCCCCTTGCAAAGCTTGTCTGATGAGATGGAGTTGGGTGGGGTCCAACTGGGCCATCATGTCGAGGATCATACTGGCTGAATTCTGGTTGGACGGGTTTGAAAAAGAGGGTCGAGGACCCTCCCCAAGAGAGGTCGGGAGCGAAGGGGCCGTCCCCTCTCCTCCTTGCAAGTGGGTGACCCTAGGTGGGTCTTCAAGGAGACCACGAGGAAGGGAGTCCTCATGGGCCGCAGAGAAGTCGTATGCCGACATGGAAGAAGAAGCGGAATCGAACAAGGGGTTGGAGTAAGAATGGAAGTAAGAATCAACCCTAGGAAGCGATCGTGGGGGCAGAAGGCAGTCCCACATACACCAAGACACTTGATACTAGAACAAGCAACACTAAATCAATCAAATCTACCAAGCAAATAGTAAGCATACAATGGAGCGAGATGAGAGTAGAATCACTCAGTAATGCAATCAAGTTCTTAAAATGATGCTCGTCAGTTCCTTATATCTTCGGGTTTGAACCTTAGTGGATTAATGAAAATGTCAATTCTCTCGACCACTAGGTGCCTGATTGGGATGAGAACGAGGAACCGTGTGACCCTATTGGGACTTCTCACTCGCGGATGCAACCCTAGATGGGATGGATACGGTACAACCTGTCCGGCGTCCGTGTGGGAATCCATGGCTCACGGGGGCTTACGGAGGTCCTCGGTAAGGTCCCTAGTCGGCTCCAAGGAATATGGAGGCGAGAGGAAACCCTACCTCGGTAGGAATGCAACTAATATGGGAAAATATCGATGCTCCTATGCGCACCGGAGTGCATGCACAAACTAGCCTAGCAGCTATCAATCAATGAGCAAGTATACACATGAGTAATAAAAGCATGGTGATGCAATAATAATAAGATGGCAGGGGGAGCCAACGAACAGCACCAGGAGCAATATATATATCAGCCGAAACACTAAGCAAGAAGACAGAAATGCACTGTGACAGGAGATGTGCGGTCCTCCTCTGACCGCGCTAAGTACTCAGGCGGTCAATGTCCAGCCGTAATGCATGAGCAGAAAGCAAGGGACATACCAGACAGACGGCTGATAGTCAACCGCTCGCCTACTTGAACCGCCGCCTCACAGCCGTGTATCTGCCACCAGAAAATACAGCATACCTGTGCCTGAGCGCGGGACGGCTGAAGGCAGAGTATATCAGCGGTTCAGAATCAACCGTGCTGATGGTTAGACGGCTCTGGACGAACCGCGTGTGCGCCAGAGGACAGAAACCGCATTCAACCTGTAAATCCCTCCAAGAAGAACACCTTGACAACGACTAAGAAGGGTCAGCAATCCAAAAGCACGATGGGCACTAGGCGTCCCACCGTGATCGCCACAAAAGGGGTGTAGATATATATTTCTCTCCTCTCTCTCCTTTCACTAAAGGGGTCAAAAGTGCGCCAAATGCATGAAGCAAATGAGAGAAAGAAGAGGAAATAGGGAATGAAAGTACCGTGATCGCCACCAAGATGCCGTACGCGACAGGCACGCCGTACCTTGGAAAATGGGGAGACACTCGCCTTAGTGCAGCGCTGGGGAATGAACGGCTCGGTTAGAACCGCTCTGTGATGAGCAGTCTTACGATAGACCGCCCTGGGGCGCTGCGAGGGACGCGGGAGGAACTGCTGCAGTGAGATGGACGGCACTTTAGGGACCGCGCTCCAGGGAAGGACGGTCGTTTCTGCACCGCGCGTACCGTTGAACGGCCGGAGGATAACCGCTTAATACCTTCACTCAGCAAGTTGAGAAGGGCTCGACCTCTACCCTCTCCGGCCGGCCAGAGGGGATGGGCCTCGTGCTGATTAGATGCTGACCTGCGAAACAACGTAGAGACACGAAAGAGACACCCAAATCAGACCTTAATAATGCAGTATATATTCAAACGAGAAGAATTAAGCATGAACAAATGAAAAGGGGAATACCTGGGGGGTTTTAAACCCCTAGGGTGACAAAAAACGGGATGGTTGTGTGCATGGTAATGAGAAAGAGGGGGGTACGTGGGTGAGAAACAAAGCATGCAATGAAAGAACACGGCAAAACTACGGAACGAAAGACTACGAAGACTGGGCTACTCCCTTGACCGGAGACTCATGTGGACGTAGAGAGCCTCCCTCCTTGGTGCTAGGTCGCTCAAAAAATGCGGCAGAGCTTCGCCGTCGATCAAAATCTCCCCCCCCCCCTTTCGACGTCTGGCCTTTAGGGTCTATTTATAGAGCCTAGAAAGCCAACCCCGAAACTAGGGTTTAGAGCCCTTTTCGGGACGAGATTATTGAAGACAAATCGTAGATAATACAATTATCTCTCATCCAGTCGAAACGGCAGCTAAAATGGTTGATTATCTGCGGAGAAATCACCAAAATAAGTTAAGGATAAAACCATGGAGAAAGGGATTAAAATCTGTTAAAATTTAGCAACCGACGGGATGAACGGTCTTACGATAGACCGCTCAACCAGGTGGGCGGTTATAAACTAACCGTCCATACCCGTCGGTGGAAATTCAAATAATCAGCAAATAATCCCAATTATCTCTCGAACTGGCCGAAACGTCCGCCGTGGGACCCTGAACAAATGAACGGTTGAATGGAGACCGTTTGAGTGTAGGGCGGCACAAACATGACCGTTTTACCCTGTCGGTAATTCAAATATTTGGATAATTATCTGAGAAAACGGGCGCGCGTAGGACTCTGAGATATAGGCGGTTGGAATAGGCCCGTCCATGAACTTGAACGGTCCTCATCACACCGCACAAAATCCTGTCGGTGAATATTCAGAAAATCCTCAGAAATTAGCCGAAATGTATGAACGGTCTGGTATCAACCGCCCCAGTCCTGCACGGCTTATGTGGGACCGTTCATGATCTTGGGTACTGGATAATTTAAAAAACAGTTCATTTAATCAAAGCCAGGGTCCGATAAGCCCTGAATGGATACGACCTTTACCAAGGAGGGAGGTCACCCCCAAAATGAGCCCAGGATGTGCCACAAGAAATGGCCCAACAGATAATGGACAACTTAGGGCATCAATCAATGGAAGTAAGAGAAACGGCTCAACTTATCGGTATAAAACGGGTGTCAACAACACCCTTTCCATTCGAAGCACATTTCCCTTTTTCAAAAACTATTAGTCTATCAGACATGGTTGTATTCAATACATTAAGCTTCTCATTTTTAAGTTTCAGTGAATTTTCTCTTTCATTTAATTCCACCTCCATTTTTTCAAGTTTAATTTTCTTTTCAAGCATATTTCTATTCTCTTCTCTCAAAGAAGCAATTAAATCTTTATGACATTCTAAATCAAAGTGAAGTGATTCATTCAGTTCCCTCACAAATAAACAATCATGGCATGAAAAATTGTTTGAATGTGTATTTTCAGCTTCCTCAATTTTATTTTTGAGTTTCTCATTTTCAGACTTTAATCCTTCTAGTTCAAAATAGACAACATGGAAATCTTTCAATTATTTTCTCATATCATCATTTTCAGATTTCAACATTTCTAAATTTGCATTTTCTGAACTAGAATCAATGATAGCATTCAATTTCTTTTTCATGGCTTTGTTTTGTTTTTTTATTTTTTCATGGGATTCAAACAAAACAGTATAGGCATATTCACATTCATCTATTAAAAAGTTTTCAAATAGAGAACCTACCTCTTCATCTTCATCGGCCATGAGTCCACAAACTACCTCTTCTTCCTCTTCACTTGAAGTGCTTTCTTCCTCTTCACTCCAAGTTGTAACCATGGCCTTGTGCTTCTTTTCCTTGGCCTTGGAATTTTTCTTTAATAGTTCTGGACATTCATCTCGTAGATGTCCGAGCTTCCTGCAATAATAACAAGTGAATTTGTGAGTCTTTTTGTGCATTTCAGGTTTGTCATGTGACTCTTTATTTACATGATGGCTTTTCCTATACTTTCTATGCATACCTCTCATTCTTAAAAACCTTTTAAAATTCCTGATGAGAAAGGCTTGTTCACTTGCAGATAATTCACTTGATTCCTCACCACTCTCTTCACTGCTATCTGAACCCATGAGAGCTATCATTTTGGGTTTCTTATTATCATCTTCACTCCTCCTAAAATTTATTTCATAGGTCATCAATGACCCAATTAATTCGTCTACTTTCTTAGTAGACAGATCCTTAGAATCCTCAATAACCGTGGCTTTGATATGCCACGTAGGAGGAAGTGACCTTAAGATTTTTCTGACCAGCTCACTGTTAGAATAGTTTTTACCCAGTGAATTCAAACTATTGATTAGTCTATAAAACCTAGCATACATTTCAGAAATGGACTCACTAGGATTCATTCTAAACATCTTATATTCAGAAACAAGCAAATTAGCTTTGGTAGCCCTTACCTCAGCTGTACCCTTGTAAATTACCTCCAACCGGTGCCACATTTCCTTAGCTGATTTGCATGCAGAGACCCTTGAAAATTCTTTAGGATGGATGGCACACTGCAATGCATTGGTGGTGATCCAATTGACTGTAGACTGGCGGATCTGTTCTCTTGTCCAGCCATCTTCATTTTCTGGGAGAGTATATGGTTCTTTCTCAATGACCCTCCACATCTCATGGCTCTGAGTCCGCATGAAGACCTGCATCCTGTTCTTCCAATAAGGATTGTTATTTCCAGTAAAGAAAATGGTGGTCTATTAATTGAAGACCCTTCATCTTGAAAACTACGAGACTGCACCTCATTAGATCTCCCCTAGTCGTTGGACCACATGTTGGTGAACCTTGCTCTGATACCAATTGTTAGGTGCAAGGATGAGATCTAGAGGGGGGAGGTGAATAGATCCCCTTATAAAATATTCTTAATTAAAAACTTGCCCCACTCAATTCAAAACAAAAAGGAAATGAAGGATGAATTGCAAAGCTCTCTCACTGAATTGAACTGAGACACAATAATAAATGAAGACACCTCACAACAAAGCTCGAACTGCAGTATGTTTCAAGCTAATGACAGTTTGTAAATCTTGCTTATGACTGACCAACTAAGTAACAATTAGAACAGTTTAAGACTTCAACTACTTAGAGCATAAAGCATCTAGCAATTCACACAGAACTTGACTCGAGCACCTACATATGATCGAAATACAAAGTAGAAGCGATTGACACACTAACATGCGAAGAGGGTATAGGAAAATGATCAAGCACATAAAGAAAACCACGATGCACAGAGAAATTTTAGGTGGTTCAGTCCGCACCAAGCAGACCTACATCCACCCCCCACTCAACCCGAGTGAGGATTCCGCTAACTCACAGCTTGAACCGCTGATCCATAGCTTCGGAGAACAAATCCCTACAACCGCTGATCCACAGCTTCGGGGAACCAATCCCAAATCGTTGAGCTTCACATCTTGCTTACAAGACCGCTGAGTAGCACAGCTTGCTGACCAGAAGAATAAATCCTCTACACCGCTGAGCAACATAGCTTGCTGAAAGTAATAAGGAAAGGAACAAATGAAAAACAAAAAAAGGAAAAGGAAAAATAGAAACCAATATAGCTCTCAATGAGCAGAGTGGCTTGGATCTGTTCCATAGGCCAACACACGAACAAATCTTCAAGTAGCCACGGCTGCACTCAACCTTCTTCTCACGAACTCTATCTTTCTTTTCTTCTTCTACTCTTAGAGACTCTCCCTTATTTTCTTCAAACTAAACTGCTCACTGTTCTCTCTGATAATTCTCTCAGCCCCTTCTTCACATCTCTCTTCTCTTTTTCCACAGCAGCACTCTTTGAAGGGAGATTGCTTCCTTTTATAAAGCAGGAGCTCTAAATTATGTTTGGATAAAAGAAATTGATTTCTCCTATTTCCCATTGGTCTACGTGTTAGGAGAGATGATATTCTCTATCAGAGTAACCTCAGATCACGTGCCAACTCATTGGCTTTCGAACTGGGCACGTGGCAGACACAACTTCTTTGTATTTCAGCCTTCTATGCTATTTATCAGCCTTGTAAGGCATTTTACAGCCTTATCGCTCATTTGTCAGCCATACTAGCCATTTGTCACCCTTGTTCACATAAGCCGTTGCCTTAGCTACTTTTCCTCTTTGCCTTAGCCGTCGTGTTAATCCATTTTTCACAGTTACTGCCCCTTTTATCTTTTATTCTTCACCGTTACTGGCCTATTTGTTACCCTTGTCCAACATATGTCACCCCTGTGAGTCTTTTATTACCCGTGTGAAGCATTTATCTACATTGACTACTTTGACTCTGAGTTTGACTTCGTTGACTACGTGTTGACTTTGATTGAGTCAACTTGACTGGAGTCATCTTGTCTGGAACTTGGCTGGAGTCACTTTGTTGACTATGTTGACTCGTTGACTATGTTAACCTTGACTTTGTTGACTCTGTTAAGCCTTGGAATCTACTCTTCTTCACCCTTTTCTTCTTCTCAGCTCTGTGAATTTTCTTTTATTTGGAGTCGACTCGAAAGTCTTCTTGAGTCGACTCTTCTTCAGCTCTTTTGACGCTTTCAGCCTTGACGCCTATTATTCACCTTTACCAAACCATTTGTTCACCTTATCTTCTATTTGTCACCATAGACTAGCTATTTGTCACCCTTAATCGACTACAATCGTCGCCTTTGTTGCCTTGACTAGCTGTTAGCTCTGGCGTTCTGGCTGCGTCGACGTAAAACATGGTTGCGTCAACGCAATGAGGAGAAGATGTGAAAGCTTCATCGCTACAAGCCATTTTTCAGCCATGAAGGCCTATTTGTCACTCCAAATACCTATATGTCAGCACTAAGCATCTATTTGGCACCACTAATCTATAGCTACAGGACTAACTTTTTTGCCTTGCGGGCTTGAACTAGAGTCGAGTCTAAGGGTCGACTCTAGTCTACTCTTTTTCTTCAAAATCCTTCTTCTTTCAATTGTAAGTTTCATTTGATTTATCCTTTACAGTTCTTCATCCATTTTTCAGCCCTAGAACATATTCGACACCCGAAAGCTGTCTTTGTCACCCTTGTGCTGAAACACCTTGAAATCACTTCGGTTGAACTTTAAACTTGACTTATTTATGTTGTTGCTACAGAAACACTTGAACAAGCTCATGAATTACTATTAGCATAAGCTAGATGCCAAAACAAAACATGCCAAACTAAGAATATGAGATTTTATTAATATCATACATTATAAACACATGCTCATACATGACTTATAGAAATTGACATCATCAAAGGCATTCATGAAAACTTAAAACTGAGTCATAGTTTGTCATCATCAAAACATAGGGACACAACACAACGTCTCTGACCACGTGTGCACACACAGACTCAATGCCTTGAGCCAGGCCTCTAGCTAGTTTTCCCCCTCAGTCGGACTCTACTGCAAGGCAAAGGGGCCCAAGGAAACTAGCCTAAAACCGTATATCGAGACTGTCCCACCACCACTCCCAGGTGGGCCAACTCGAAGTGTCGTCAGGCTACAACTAGTGGGTCAGTCACGTAGGAAGGAGAAACTAACTCAAATGGAACATAAATGCATAACACGGATCGTCACAACGCTTGAAAATATCAATGGTATGCCCAAGACACAAGGCCGATTGAAACACGGCTGAAAACCATACTGGCATCCGGTGGCGGTCTGGGGATGATAGCTACCTGAAGGTGGCGGTCACCCCATGACCGCTACCTGCTAACCGCTAGAGCCTCCTAAGAGGCAATTTCTGATGAGACCACCACCTCCTTCTAGAGGCAAGGTAGCGGCCTGGTGGAGACCGCTACCTGTCCGTCTGAACCGAAATAGGCCTGATCTATTTGAAACCCATTCCCACTTGATCAAATCAAGGGGATTACACACTGGGAACCTGTTACCTACTATCATACATCATTTCCACACTATTTGGGCTCCAAAAACATACAAAACGGAGCATTAAACATGATCTAACAATTAGGGTTTTGAAGATGTTGAGTAGTGGACAGCGGATCTAGAGGGGAGGGGTGAATAGATCGGCCCCTCTTTTCGCAATGCAACCCTCTATATAGCTAGATAAAATAAATCGCAGCGGAATATAACTAGCTTATCGAAGAACACTATGATTTGCTTGGAAAGATGAGCAACTAATATATCGATTTGAACCTAAGCATGCATCTTGAATGAAGTAATCACATAAACAAACCACAACACAAAAGTTTTTAAGGTGGTTCGGACTGAATCCCCAGTCCTACGTCCACCCCTCACCAAATCCGGTGAGGCTTCACTAGTGCCACGCACTGAACCGCAAATCGGAAAAATCTATGATTGCCTTCCTACTAACCACCGGTAGGGACGTCAATCACCGTAGATCGGAGAACTTCCGATTGCCTTCCTACTAACCATCGGTAGGGACGATCTTCAGTTTTGATTGTTTGAAAGAAATGGAAAGAGAACAAATATCAAGCTATTCAAACAAGATATGGAATATGCTAAAGAAGAAAAATCTTGTCTGAGATTATTGGAGCTTGAATCGGATGCTTCAATGGTGTCTTCTTCCTTGAGAGATGATCTTCCTTGAGTTGATGAAGAAGACTATGGATGTAGCTTCGATCTTCCTTTTGATCTTCTTGAGTTGATGAAGAAGATGAAGGATGCAGCTTTATCTTCTCTTGGATTAGTCTTGATCTCCTCTTGAAGAAGCATGAATCACTTGAGGATGAAGAAGCTTCTTCCTATAGTACTGTTCACAGCTACAGTACTTGAACTCCTCTCCCTTGAACACACCCTTGTAGCCTCCCTTGAATCCTCTTGAAGTATTAGGGTTTCTAACCCTCCTTGTGTTGGTTTTATAGACTTTGAATGGTCCTTGGACATCCTTCAGACCAGATCCACAATCCATGGGGGATTGGGTGACTTTGGGGTTAAACAAATACAAGGAAAGGGGCTCTTCTCGAAGTGGAAAACAAAGTCAATATTGAAGGCTCGGGGCTGGCGGTCGACCTGCAGAAGCTGGCGATCGACCACTACTGAGAAACGCTATAGACGGATGGTCCCTGGAATTTTCGGTCGACCGCTACTGGGTTGGGGGTCGGCCGCCACTAAGACTCCTGCAGACTGGGAGCTGCTGGCTAGGGCGGTTGACCGCCCCTGTGCTGGCAGTCGACCGCCAGCTGGGCAGACCCCGGGTTTTCCCGGGTCGGTCCGTTAACCTCTTTAGCTCCGTTGCTTGAGTCCTTTAGCAGTCCGTTCTCATTTGTGGCATCAACCTTGACTGTCTTGAAGTTTTATTACTGAGTCTTCAATCAAAATTTTGTTCCGGGGGCTCCGCCCCCGGAAACCCCCGCAAGGGGCGCTGCCCCTTGACCCTGGCGACCTGACCACGCAGGTCGATCCGCGTACGAGGGCGCAATCATTGAGCTTTCACTTTTGCCATTTCTACTCAATTCCTTGTCCATTCATTGGCATATCTGTCATGAGCAAAACATCACGTATGTTAGTCATATGAGAGTGGAAAATAATAATGACTTATAGTGTTTAGCTATTATCAAAACCAAGAATATCCAATAACTCAAATGACCACAAGATGATGTCGAATGACCAAAACCACAGGAAGACTCAAATGATCACATGGGCACAATAGAAGAACCCAAACCACATGCAATGTTTAAGCAAAATAACCAATCTAGCATGCTTTTAACAGTTCAAAATGATGGGAAAACGCAAGAAGGCGAGGTAGAATTCCATCCCCCTACCTCAAACCTTGAAACCATATTGTTTAAACACGTCCCACCGTGCCAAAACCCTTCCCACGCTAGAGGATGAATGACCACCACACGAGCTTCCTTCCTCGGCCTCACGATCACTCCGCCGTCGCCCCGGTCTAGCCAAGATCTCCTCCTCCAAGCCGACCACGGCCAGGTGAAGAGGGGTCGCCAGAAGAACGAGGGAGAGAGAGAGAGAGACATGCGTGAGGAGAGAGAGAACCGTGGGGGATTTCTCTCTCACCGTGGGTAGATTTAGAATTTGATTTTTTTTTGTTAAATAAACCTTTTATTTCAAAAAGCCCTTAACGAGACCAATATTGTAATATTGCCCTTGTAATTTTTATATGGATGAATAATTCGCATATAACACACATAATTGACCACAAGAACCCACCAAATTCACGGGAATTTTCCAATTTCCAAACCCGATAAGAATCCAAACTTCGCGGGTCTTATAGATTTCCGTCCATGCCGGGGCAAAATATCATGTTTTTGGGTTGAGCGATGGATTCGTCGATTCAACTGAGTTTTGTGGAATAAATGGGACCTCCTGGTAGTTTAGAGGTTGGGGAATGATTTCCCCAAGTTTTACCCATCACCCGAAGTGATTGGGGCGTGGTTTAGGACCCCACGGAGGGGGTCCCATTCAGACGTCACCAGAATCGATCGACCGAATAGGCATTTCGGTCAACTAGTTGCGCGTTTGCCACGGAAGGGGCAGTCTGCCCTGGTTCGGTCGATTGACCCAGTGGATCGGTCGACCGACCCAGCTTAGTGGACATCTGGCCATGGACCGGTCGACCGACCCAGTGGGCCGATTGTCACGCCCCGAGCTATTATTACAGCGGAAGATGATTTCGGGAACGTGAACAGCCGGCATGGTAAGCCTCAAGCAAGTAATATAATCAGAGCGTAAGAACAATCACACAAGGTAATTGCACAATAATGAAATCAAACTCTCATCTTTATTTCATATCATATAATCTTGATCCAAGTACACAAATATTCAACTCTTTTACTCTAGACTCAATAAAAAGAAAAATTACATATAACAACTCAATCTAGATATATTTCGACAATTCTAGGTCTTCACTCGATTCCATATTTCCTTTAATCGCTCTCGGACCCGCTACTTGAGTAATCCGAATCCGATTCACTCGTACCTCCTGAAACATTGAGAAAGTAAGTAATGAGCACACTTACCCAGTATGTATCTTCGTATTAACATGAAGGCAATGTTAAAGTGATTGATGTCTTAGCTCTAAAGAAATAAGATAAATCATGCAAATACGATGAAACATGTAAATCAAGCCAAAAATACAAGATATGATCAAGAATGAGATATGAGAATATGATTTGATCAAGAATATAACAAGAATGTAAACAATTTGGCCTTTCAAGAATGTAACAAGAATGTACTAGAAAGTCATGTAACAAGCAAGAATGTACTCTTCACTTAGTAGCAAGTACTTCGTGAATTTATGTGGATTACCACCCGTGGCTATTTCACTTATTTATAGAGAAAGTACTCCCAGCGCAATGCGACGCCAGTAGCATCATACCACATGGTTTATATAGTATGTTTCCGACAATCAGCCGAGGGGACTAGCATAGAGCCCTTGAACACAATCAGTGCTCGAACTACATCTTCAAGTATAAATCAAGCTACTTCCACCTTAATACGGCTAAGAATGTACAATTTCAAATATAGTTCCACGATAAAGTAACCAAAAATAAGAATGCTTCAATTAAGAATAAGAGATTTCAATAAATATATTTAATAACTAGGTTATGCCATGAAAAGAAATCGGTAGCATAACGGTACATTCTTTAACTTTCAAAATTACTTAGGTATCTTTGGAATAGTGTGACAAGTTCTAGATAATCAATTGGACCATCTAGGAACATAGGAAAATCAACCCATGAGTCAAACCCCGGGTTAATCAAACTCAGATAGCTAGCGGTCATTTACCGGACCGTCTCTTGCTCCTGGCGATCAAGTATAGGACCATTAATGAACAAAGTCCGATATTTTGAAAACATCATTTCTTGTAATACCCCGATTTCTTTTAGAAATTAATTAGAAATTTATTAGAATAATCCCTTAATAAATAGAATAAGTTAGATTTTGATTATTTTATAAAAATCCATAAAAATTATATTCTGGTAGAGGATAACACGTTTAACAAACTTATCTTCTGTGGCCAACCCAAATAAAATCTGCAAGTATGCCGAATTAGTGGTTTAAGCCCAAATTGAACACTTAGTTAATCATACCTTGAAACGTCAAATTCGAGCCCAATACTGCATCAAATGAGCCCAAATCGGTGGCAAATGAAAGGCCAAGATGGAAGGATCATTTACCCTCTCTTAATCTCTTGAAACCTTAACCCTAGGAGATGCATTCGGTGGAGTTTGGATCAAGTCAACTTTTACGGCGGCGTTCACATTGACCCGACTTGCGTGGACGAATACTCCGCGCATAGAAGCCTCCAGAAGGTGTGTGACCTATTAAAATGAAGCTCTCTAACCCTAGAATCGTTTAGAACCAGCGGTGGCTGCAGAGGAGTTGGACCGAGGGAGATCTCGAGCGATTAGTGGTTGCGTGTACCGGCGTCCTTGGTTTTCTTTCTCCTTCCTTCTTCATCCGATTCAGGTAGGTGATAGCAAGCCAAACCCTACAAATAATATATGGTTAGAAGCAGCATCGTGTTAGCTTTCCATTTATGTAGAAAGCCCTAAATTCTATCAAGTATCATGCGAAAATTTTAGGTTTTAGTAGAAGCATGTCACGTCTAGGGTTATAATTGTTCCTTTTCGATTAAGTTGTGATTTCAGGCTGTAAACATAAAATTGATTCATGCATCTTGTATAGTTTTTCATGCCCTTTCTTTTGGTAGTAAAAGTCCCAAATTCCATGCTTTATATCGTGCGAATTTAATGTTTTAAATTTAACCCTAGAAACATCGCCGGAGTCGGGCACGGCGAAGGGGCAGCGACCTGTTTGGACATGTGCGGCCACACGATAGACCGCACATCCCAGACAGGCGACCCTCTATTGACCGTTTATATGTTTTTATATCTGTTCGTGTCCCAAGAACGTGCGGCCTATCCCTAACCGCATGTCGTTCCTGCAGCCAGCTCCAAACCGCAAATCCCTCCATGCAGCACACTACCGACCGTCCATATCCAGCAGGTCTTCGGATCTGAGGGGATGTGTGCAGTCAATCTGTGACCGTTCATTGGGATGTAAGGTCCAGAACTGACCGCACATCTGTAACAGAGCAGATTAAATTATCATTACAGCATGTTGTGTTAGTAGACTAATGGTTAATTGCATGTTAGCAACACACCTAATAAACTGTAATTCATGATAGTAAATAATTCTTGCTGATCTATTTAAATTGAGCTTGATCTTGATTCATCTTTCCAATGAATGTCAAATTAAATTGTGAATCCTTTATAAATGAATGGCTATTAGGTTTATACTTGTTATAACCTAAATCTTGAACCAGTGTATCGCCTAGTTTTGATTTAGACTCAATCGAACCGCTGTTACTTGAGTTAATCTGAATTGGATTAACAGAGACTTGCGCGGCTATTTATAGACCGCATATACCCATGAACGGGCCAATATTGACCGTTCATACCTGGCTTATGCCAACTTGTCTTGGCCGATTATCCTTGATCTATCTTCAGCCAAATCTTGATTTGATCAGTCCAGTAGACCCTAGGCTGACCAGTAGACAGTGGGCTGGACTCTGGTTCAGTTCTACCCTGCCTATGGTAGCCCGGGAGCCCACTTGGGATAAATTCTAAGTCTTGGTTAGGCCATGTGTTGTGCGGCCAGTAATGGACCGTACTTATTACAGGCGGCTGTGAACGTGTCACGTGGTGGACTGAGAGAGAGATGGGGTTTCTCCCTCTTAGTGAAAGAAAAATGATGAAACGCGTGCGTAAAAAAAGGGGTGACGTGGAAAGACGACGGAGAGTACGACCTAAAGGCAGCACTCTATAGGGGAGCGCTGAGAACCTAGACTTATAGAACTCCGGTACGTGGCGGAGATAGGGATCCAAAGACCCTCTCACGCAAACTGAACCCCTTCCTGGTAGGCGTGACCTACCATTCCGAGAGCAGTTTTCTATATACAGAGTGCGTGCCTGGGACTCTACGTAGTAGAAGTTGACGGACGAAAAGACACACACATAGACTCGGAATTTGGAACGATATATCACTCCTCATACAATTACAATAGCAAGAATGTAAAAAGTAAACGAACCGCCACAGGACATTGGTCCGTGCGGGGTTTTGACAGTAATATAACAAAGTGCAGAAAGGAAGTGCTGAAAGTAAATGACCACGGTGAAATGACTCACCGCGGCCGATTATAGTACAAACAGACCCGTGCGGGATTTAGCTATCCGCGGGTATTATAGACATAAAATAAAAATTACTACAAGCACGCGTTCGGTGGTGTGATCGCCAGGGACCGAGGGCCCCGAACTGGTTGATCGCTTTTTCCTTTGACACGGGATGATATGGGCTCCTTCTTCCTCTTCGTTCGACAGGCCGAAGAAGAGGGCTTTTGAGTGGTTACCCCTGCAAAATAAACACAGAAATTACATCAGAACAATGATATAGTAACAATTCATGGGATAAGACTCTAATAACTGAATAACAGACTAAAATACAATAAAATAATAAGAGTGAGAAAAGAAGTCGCTGATGGCAATGCGAGCACGGGGTGAGCGAACGGTGGGACGAAACGGCTTTCCTCGTGTATAGGAACACGCGGGAGCGCTAGCGGGCCAAAGGCCTGTTGTTCTTCCTGCACGTCTAAAATGATGACAAACTAATATGAAACAATAGAAACAACATGTATATATATATAACTAAACATAAATATACATATGTACATATATATATATATATATATATATATATATATATATAGCTATAAACATATATATGTATATATTTATTTAAGAATACATATTTATGTGAATATACCTATATAAATATGGATAGGATATATGCATATAGCATATATATATATAATAAATATGAAATGAAAGAAACTAAATAAAAGAACACATGAGGGGGGAGAAGAGAGAGGAAAGGAGCTTCTGGCGACAGAGAAAAAGAGACAGAAGAGAGAGGGAAGTGGTGAGACGAGCAGAGAGAGGGTAAGAGAGAGATGAGGTAGGGAGGGGATTGAATAATAAAAAAATAAAAGAAAGAGAAAGTGAGGGAGAGATCGAGAGGAAGAGGGAGAGAGCAGAGAGAAGGTGAGAGAAGATTGAATAAAAAAATAAAAGAAAGAGAAAGTGAGGGAGAGATCGAGAGAGAAGGAAGGGGGGACGTGAAGAGAGAGAGAGGGTGAGGAGAGAGGGCGAGTGAGAGAGAGGGAAGAAGAGGAATTAAAAAAGAAAGAAAATATATAAAAGAGAGAGAGAGAGAGATCACGATCGGGAGGAGAGAGAGAGAAGGAGAGAGAGAAAGAGAAGCCGCGGGGGAGAGAGAGAAAGAGAGAGATCGCGGCGGGGGAGAGAGAGAGAGAAAGAGAGAGATCACGATCGGGAGGAGAGAGAGAGAGAGAAAGAGAGTGAGACGGAGGGAGAGAGAGAACCGACGGGGGGAAGAGAGAGAGAGAGGGGAAGTGAGAGAATAAAAGAGAGAGGGAGAAAGAGAGGGTGTCGCGGCGGCTTCACGGTGCAGGCGGACGGCGTGGCGGTGGCGCGGTGGTGTGGGTCGCTCCGGTGGGGGCGTGCATGCACGAGGGGGGGTTGGCGATGGCGTCCTCGCGAACGGTGCAGGTGCACCGGTGGAAAGGCGATGGTAGGCGGACGTGCATGCGGCGTGGGGCTCGCGGACGACGGCGACGGTGCAGGTGGACGGCCGGAGAGGACGCGGGCGCTGCGGCAGGGGCGACGCGATTGGACGCGGCAGTCGGTGGCTGTCGTGGGGGGGGAGGTCATGAGAGGGAGGGTGGAGGGATGGAGTGGGTGGCTTCGCGATGAGGAGAGGTGTGTTGGGGCAGGTCACGGGGAATCAGATGGGGTGATGAGGGTGGCCGCGGGGGTGTCCGACGAGCTCTGGGAGGAGGGGTCTGGTCGCGGCGGAGGGAAACGGCGAGAGGTGGCAGGGGGTTGCTGTGGGTCGCAGTGGAGGGGGGAGGATCGCCGTGGTGAGGCTCCGGTAGTGGGGAGCGGAGGTCTGGGAGGTGGGTTGATGGGGGTCACGGTAGTGGTGAGGAGGTGCTGAGGAAGGCGGCTTCACGACGGCTGCATGGCGAGCGTGGACGAGGGAGGCTCGCGGTGGCCGGAGGAGGATGCAACGGGCATGGACGAGTGGCAACGGCAACTTCACAATGGTGGCATGGTGTAGCAACAGCGGCGGTCAACGATGGCGGTGGTTGTGATCGATCGATGACGACGAGAACGTTGGTCGTGGGTTGCTGTGGTGCGAACGTGGACGAGGAGGGTGCAGCAGCGGCGACCGGAGAACGACGATGATGGTGGTGACAAGAGGAGGTAGTCGACGGGCGTGGATGAGCGGCAACAGCGGCTTCACGACGGTGGCTTCATGGTGGCGGCTTGATGCAAATGGAGGTGTCAAGGAGAGTGCGGAGATGGAGGTGGTGACTAGGGAGAGAAGGTACGTGAGAGTGGAGAAGAGAGAGAGGCTTGGTTCGAAAGAGGAGGAGGGAGGCGACAGTGGCATTTTTTTTGGTTCGCAGGAGAATGAAGAGGTGGAGAGGAAGTGGGTGTTGGCTGGAAAGATGATAAGGATGAGATGAGAGATGGCAGTGGTTTTTTTTGGCGTGGCAGTCGAGTGTGTGGGATGAGAAGGAAAAAGCCAAGTGAGTGAGAGGGAGTACATGGATCTTGAGAGGAAGAAAGGGAGAATGAGATTGATTGGGAGAGGAGAGGAGTGGGGCATGTGCGTAAAAGAGAGAGTGGGATGGTAAGGTGGAATGGGTTTTGTGGAGTGATGTTTTTGTTTGGACGTAGTATATGAGAGAGGTGGAGTTGGAGAGATAGATTAGCGGGTTCGAGAGAAAATGAGTGAGATGTGAGGTGGAGGGAATAAGAGGTTAGTGGAGAGATGAGTGGGGTGGGTGGTGTTTAAGTGGATATGAACGAGATTGAAAAGTGGAATGGTTAGTGTGGGTGGGAGATTAGTGAGTGTGTGGGGGTGAGTGGGGTTGGTGTGAGTGATAAAAATGATGTTAAGGTTAGTGGGGATATTACTCTGTGGAGGGAGGGGTAAGTGGAAGATTAGTTAGGGTGAGTGGACGACTAATTAGGATGATTGAAGAAAGGATATAAAGAGACAGAGGAAGGTGGAAAGATATATATATTATTATTATTACATAGTTATATTATTATTAGATATTATTACATACTTGTATATAATATTATATATGTTTTTGTTTACATATTTTTATTAACATTTTATTATTTATTTTTTCTAACATATTCTCCATTTTTTGTATTTTTTATAACCTTTTATCAAATTTTTGTATTTTTTATAAGCTTTTCTCAATTAATTCTCAATTTTTTATATTTTATTATAATCATTTTTCAATTTTTTTTGTATTTTATGAAAAACCTAAAAAAAATCACTAATCATCCACATAAGTCAAATGCATAAACCACTTTGGGGCATCATGGTGTAATATGAAATTTACCCACGTAAATGTCAAAATGGGCGTGTCTACAGCTGCCCCGCCTTGGCGTCTGCTTTGTAGGGGAAGGACATGTAGTGGAGTGAAATGAAGTGTAATGAAATGGAGTGGAGCGGACCGAAAAGTGGACGCCAAGGTGTGGTGAGACACGCTTTTTAACATTTTACGGTTGGAATCTTTCCAGAGTTTCACCGAAGTAACCTTTAAGAAGGTTCTCCGAAATCAACAATTGTTTGGATGGTAAACAAAAAAGGAAGGACATAGCGTGCGCTGGGGCACAAACAGATAAAAGGGACCAACTTCACGGTGCGGAAGTACTGGGTCGTAAACCTGCATGTTTCACCATTGGAGAGCGATTACCAGCCATTGTGGAAGTGCTGCAGCCAAGGTGGGTCCGAGAGGAATAAAAGATGGATGGAGACAAATCCAAACAATAGCTTCTTCCAGAGAAACTTCCCAAGGCAACCTCGGGAAAACTAAATACTCAACTCGGAATTGAATATCTTACATTTAATAGTGTTTAGCATAGTGGCTTGCATAATCGACTTAGATGAATGATTTTCACAATAATATGTACAATGTAATGTACAAAATTACATGGGATTAGAACGACTGAATAATGGGAGGGCAAGGTGGGAAACGGTGGGACACGGTGGGACACGGGGCCCAGTCCATAATTAACACCATTATTAACACGGTGGGACATGGTGGGACAGGGGTGCCCCACTCCATAATTAGCACACTAATCATCACACTAATCCTTTTTCTTCCTATAAGTATGACTATAGGCCTGCAGGAGGATGCATTCAAGGTGGTTTGGGTTGAAAGGAAGAGAGGAGGGAGAGAGAAGAAGAAAGAGGGAAGAGGGAAGAGGGAAGAGAGAAGAGAGAGAGAGAAAGGAAAGAGAAGGGAAAGAGAGAAGGGAAAGGGAAATCTCGAAATTCCGAGATGGAAGGCGAGTCTTCCTGTCCCGCGAAGAAGAGCATGCCAAGCAATGAGTGCAAGCAGCTCACTGACCTTGAAGGGCACCTTAGCGAGAGAATTCACTCTCGAATGGTGAGTTGACATTTACTTTTGTGTTTTTGCACGGCCTTTCTTTCACATTTTTTTGAATTTTTCACTTTTCTCTTTTCAGCCATACCCCCTCTTTCCGGGCCCGAGGAGGTTTTCAAAATTGCCCTGGCTGTCAAAGCTCACCTCCAACATATCCATTGGCATGAGGGCTGTTATTTCAAAATGGCATTTACAAGGGCTGGTGGTTCATGCCAAGCATTACAATCAGATCCATATGGACTGGGTGGCCATGGACGCACTGATAGAGGTTTGGCACCCTCAAACTCACACCTTCATTTTCCTCAATTTTGAGGCAACAGTCCTTCTCGAGGAGGCAGAACTCCTTCTTGGATTAAAGAATTTCAAGCAGGACGGCAAGATAAAGATCCCGCGCATGCTGAAAAAGGTAACTTCCGAGGAGATTCTTGAAAGTTTCATGTCGCCTGGGGCCAGCAAGGCTGTCCAAACTCAAAAGGGAGTCAATCTGCAAAAGCTCGCAGAATGGGTCATGAGTGCCCTAGAAAAGTCACCAGGTGAGGATCAACTGGAGAAAATCATTAAGGGGTTCACAATCTGCTTGGCGGGTGCTCTCCTCTTCCCCTATACTGACAACATAGTGGAGGAGGAACAGTTGAGCGCCATTTGTGAGATTTGGGAGGGCAAAAGAGTGGGGCCCGCCGTCCTTGCTTACCTTTATAGCGGTCTAACGACTTCCAGCATGGGTAAGCCTCCTTTCGCTTGCATACTCCTTCTGAATTGCTGGATTGACTTGCATTTCAAATTTGACCATCGGGAGGGGATGGCGACTACCTCGAAACTCTTCCAACAAAGCCCGCTTTACCACATAGCCGATGTGTTAGGCTTTAGTGGTACTGTGGCAAACCGCGTTCCCTGGGTGAAGAAACGCGAAGACTGGTGGGATCACTTCAACACTATGATGCAGAACATGTTCACTTGTGCGCCAACATGTTTACTCGCACATGAACTCCTCACGAGGTCTTCCCATGATGTGGAGCTCCAGCTTGTTGGCGCGACTGAGTTTGTCCTCTACAATGCCCATCGGTGTCATACTCAGATCGGCCTCCCACGCCACTCCTTCCCAATGTTATCTGGCCTTCCTTTGATTAAGGAAAGGGAGCTGGGGACGGAGGGCGACGCAAGGAACGTGAAGATGATCAAAGCATCATGGAAGGCAAGTGTTCCACTGAAGGCAATGGAATCTGTGAACGAGGACGAGGAACTGTGGAAGGCTTATGTAATTGAGCTGGGGAAATTGAGGCCCGAGGTGCCCAATACCTGATGTACCTCATTTTGAAATAAAGGCAAGGCTTTAATGCCATTGCACATGCTTTGAATTCCCTCTACCCCTTTCCCTTTGTATGAGCAGCTGAAATGGCAGACGCCGAGTGACAACTAACTGTCACTAGAGAGGAGCTGGAGGATCGGAGCAACTACAGCACAAGGGGTTGCTCTAAGATGCCCTGAAACTGAGAGTTCCTCTCCAAGTGGCGAGGAGAGAAAGGGAGAGAAAGGCAAGGGTAGAGCAACATCGAGGTTAGGACAAGAGGAGGGCACGGCGGGCCCAAGCGACGGAGCTCTGAGAGAAGAAGCATCCCCATACGTGACTTACTCAGAGTCATTGCAAATCTGAGGGGAGTTGGAGCTCGATAGAGGAGCTCTTGGAACTGGTGCATGTAAGGTTTCGCACAGCACCTACGGGCGACGCAGCGGATAACAAAAATTTCATTTGCCCGATCCCGGTGTTATAGAAAGCTTAATCTGTACTCTAATCGGTATTTCTAATACCCTAATTACGGGTTGCGTGTTTCACCTTGCGCGGAACGACGCTGTCCGCTAAGCCCGATGCAGAAAAACCGAACCGCACAACTGTACGGCCTCTAGAGATGATCCACACGGATCCTTGCGCAGCGACGGTACCTCCCCGGCACGACCTTCCCCAGCTCAATCACCTTCAGGAGAGAGAGAGAGAGAGAGAGCAAGAGGGAGAAAGGGGGAGGTTAATCCTCTCCCTTAAGCTTAATGCTTGTTAGCTTAAGGGAAGGAAGGAAGCAAGAGTTCGAATGAACTCACGTATGTGGCTATATATAGAGTTTAGGTTTATTAGAAAAGGGTTCTAAAAGACCAAAACTGTATATATGTCCTTTATCATATTATACATATGTATTAGACTCCGTTTACACTCCTTTCCAAAAGGAATTAAATGGAAATAATACATACACTTGTATAATAATTATCCGTCACCCAAGAATCCATTGTGTGTGATCCTCTAGGCCCATAGTCACTCTAGTTTAAGGTCCATTAACTTCTAATTCCTAATTAGAAGTAAATTAAACCTATTCTTCGCTTCTACTAGAGCCGAACAATAGTTTAATTTATTCCGAACCTTTGATCACGTTGGGTCAAGTAAATCCGCGTGATCCTAGATGACCCCGGGTTTAAACCAATCTGTCTGGTACCTGTAAGTCCACAGTTACCGCATCGATATAATCCCTCGCTCCTTCTATGAGTCTGGTACGATCGAGGGTACGGTTTCTGTCAAACCCCATGATCGTGCCATTTGACTATGACCTCCTTAAAGTGTATGACGTCCGTTCTAAACGAACTCACATGACCCTGGCCAGGGATTTAACGGAGCGTCAATGTCATGACCCATTAACTGTCTGATATATACTCGACAGTGAGCAATCCCCTCTTGACCATTGATGATCTTCACACGTATCCTGGAGTGGTTAATGACTCGGCAACTCATGACTTATGGTTAAAGTCACTTAGCTAAGTAATTAAACCATTCCAGTCCTCGTGTAAGATCCGATCAATGTCTCAGGTCAAAGGACCAACGATGCTACTGAGACCGTTGGATCTTCAGTTGACATTAGGTATAATCAACCATCTGAAGATCCAATAGCGGATCAGTTCAGTGTACATCCTCCAAGGACATACACCTACACATATGTGTTGGTGCCCCGCACCAATGACCATGAGACTGGTCACTGACACATCATGTGTACTGGTTTAATAGGTAATCAAAGTCCCCGAGTGATTACCCTCCAACCAGGAACAGTTTAAGGTATGTGTACATGTAAAGTCAATCTCATATTCGAGATCCCATCTCGAGCTGACTTTACAACCACATATCCTAGGGACAACGTAAAGTAACACAATCGCATATTTACGCTCAAACACCACTTTATTAATGAACAAGATCGTACAACTATTGGGTCTACCCGACCCAAAATTGGCCTGTAGTACACCAACACTAACAATCTCCCACTTAAACTACAGCCAATTGCCCACAACTTTGAGGCCCATCTTATCCCGATGACGCTCAAATACAGTCTGTGTCAAAGGCTTAGTCAGTGGATCTGCTATATTGTCTTCTGACGGTACACGCTCTACCGCCACATCTCCACGATCAACAATCTCCCGAATAAGGTGAAAGCGCCTAAGAATATGCTTTGACCTTTGGTGAGATCTCGGTTCCTTCGCCTGGACGATGGGCCCATTATTATCACAAAATAATGGGATGGGAGCTGTTATCTCGGGAACTACGCCGAGTTCTAAGATGAATTTCTTCATCCAGATGGCTTCTCCAACTGACTGCCCCTCCATTCAACATGAATACAAATTCAGACATGGATTTGCAGTTATCTGTATCTGACTGGAAACTAGAATCTGTGTAAGCTCTAAGCTATAGGTCATCTCCTCCATAAAGCAGAAAAAGATCCTTAGCCCTTCGCAGGTACTTAAGGATGCCCTTTACTGCCTTCCAGTGCTCTTCGCCTGGATTTACCTGATATCTACTGGCAATGCTTAAAGCATTGGCAACATCAGGCCGTGTACATAGCATTGCATACATGATTGACCCTATCGCCGAAGCATAGGGTACCTTATTCACGTGTGTCACCTCCTCAGAAGTTTTAGGACTTATCCCCTTGGATAGGTCAATTCCATGTCTCATGGGAATGAGACCTCTCTTGGAATTTTCCATCCTAAACCTTTTGAGGATAGTGTCTATGTACATGGATTGGGATAATCCTAGCATCCTTTTAGATCTATCTCGATAGATCCTTATGCCCAGCACATAGGATGCTTCTCCCAAATCCTTCATGGAGAAGGTCTTGGACATCCAAGACTTGGTTGATGTCAACATCTCTACATCATTCTCAATGAGTAAGATGTCATCAACATAAAGGACCAAGAAGGTCACTGAGCTCCCACTGACCTTCTTGTAAACACAGGGTTCATCTTCATTCCGAATGAAGTTGAAAGATTTGACAGCCTCATCAAATCTTAAGTTCCAGCTTCTAGATGCCTGCATTAATCCATAAATGGACCTTTAAAGTTTGCATACCTTATTAGGATGTAGCTTGGAGGTGAATCCTTCAGGTTGTACCATGTACACCTCTTCTGACAGATTTCCATTAAGAAAAGCTGTCTTCACATCCATTTGCCAGATCTCATAATCCAGGTATGCAGCAATGGCAAGGAGGATTTTGATTGACTTAACCATGGCTACTGGCGAAAACGTCTCGTCATAGTCAATGCATTGCCTTTGACGATATCCTTTCGCCACTAGTCTAGTCTTGTATGTGTCAATCTGTCTATCTGCACCGATTTTCCTTTTGAAAATCTATTTGCAGCCGATAGGGACCTTCCCTTCGGGTACATCAACTAAGTTCTAAACTTTGTTGGTGTACATGGACTGGATCTCTGAATCCATTGCCTCTTGCCATTTCTCGGAGTCTACACTACGGATCGCCTCCTGGTACGACTGAGGATCATCATCCTCATCGATACATACCTTAGAGGACCCCTCTGAGACATGTCCAACATATCTCTCAGGTTCTCTCGGTAGCCTACCAGATCTCCGTAGTGTCAATGTTTCACTTTGAATAGGGTCAACCGATACCGTCTCATCTAATGAGTTTGTGCCTATGGGTTGTGGTTCTTGGACCTCGTCCAATTCTATCTGGCTCCCACTATTTTTCTGGAGTAGATATTCTCTTTCCAGAAATACAGCTCTCTTGGCCATTAAGACCCTTTGCTCAGAAGGGTGATAGAAATAATATCCAAACGTCTCCTTTGGATATCTCACAAACCTACACTTATCGGTTCTCAACTCAAGCTTATCACTCTCGTTCTTCTTTACATGAGCAGGACACCCCCAAATTTTAATGTGATTAAAATTTAGTTTCCTGCCCTTCCATATCTCATATGGTATAGAAGGAACTGATTTACTTGAGATCCTATTCAATAAATAAGCCGCAGTCTCTAACGCATAGCCCCAGAGAGACAAGGGTAGTCCTGACATAGACCTCATGGATCAGACCATGTCTAACAAGGTCCTGTTTCTCCTTTCGGATACACCATTGTACTGTGGTGTATACGGTGGTGTCCACTGAGAAACTATTCCATGGTCTTTAAGATAAGAAGTGAATTCATGGCTTAAGTATTCACCTCCTCGATCCGATCGAAGAGCCTTAATACTTTTGCCAGTCTGTTTCTCTACTTCATTCTTGTATTCCTTAAACTTCTCAAAGGCTTGTGACTTATGTCTCATTAAATACACATAGCCATATCTAGAGAAGTCATCAATAAAAGAAATGAAATAGAGATAACCTCCTTTTACTTCTATAGACATGGGTCCACACACATCCGAGTGTATGAGCTCGAGAATGTCAACAGCCCTCTCTCCATGTCCACCAAAGGGAGCCTTAGTCATTTTTCCCATGAGACACGACTCACAGGTATCAAATGGCTTGTATTCGAATGAATTCAAATACCCATTTGAGTGTAAGTGAGAGACTCTTTTCTCACCTACATGACCAAGTCTGCAATGCCATAGATATGCAGAATTCACTTCATCAGCATTGAAAATTTGCATAACATTAGAACGTGTATCTAATACATATAGACCATTGACTAATGAACCATTGGCTATAACCAAACCATTATTCATTATAGAGCACCCAGTGCTATTAAAAGCCAATGCATATCCAATGTTATACAAGCCAGAGATTGAAATAATATTTTTAATAATATTAGGAACATAATAACAATCATTCAGCTCCAGAATGACTCCTGAAGGTAAACTGAGACGTGCAGTCCCGACATCTTTGGCAGAAACCAAAGCTCCATTGCCCATCCTCAGTTCAATCTCATTTTTGCCCAATCGCCTTCTATTTGCCAGCACCTGCACAGAATTGTAAATATGAGATGCACATCCAGTATCCAATACCCATGATTTGGATTCCATATATGACAAATTAAGGTCTATGACAAAAATACCTTCATTTAGAATTGCCTTGCAATTCCTTTTCCAATGCCCAGTTTTCCCGCATCGAAAATATTTGTCTTCCTTTTCATTCTTCTTGCCCTTCCCTTTGTCAACTTTGGCGAATTGCTTACCCGTGGCCTTTTTCTTTCCCTTCCCTTTGTTACTCGTAGTGGATATTTGAGAGGCCTTCCTTTTCTTGTTGGCCCGGCCAATAACCATTACAGACGAAGATGGTTTATCTTTCTGCATGGTTCCTTCAGCACTCTTTAACATATTGAGCAGCTCTGGGAGAGTTGCTTCAATCCTGTTCATGTTAAAGTTCATGATGAAGGAAGAAAAGGAATCGGGCAATGACTGGAGTATAAGATCAATGCATAGTTCAAGATCCAACTTGAACCCCAATGCATTGAGTCTTTCAATCCACTCCATCATTTTCAGTACATGGGCCTGCACTGATGAACCCTCAGACATCCGTGTCCTGAAAAGCCTTTTTGAGATGTCATACCTCTCAATCCTACCCTGCTCCCCGAAGAGCTGGCGTAGATTGAGAAGTATACTTCTACAATCAGTCTTTTCAAATTGCCTCTGTAGCTCGGGAGCCATAGAGGCCAACATGTAACATTGGGCAAGGGATGAGTCCTCAGACCACTTGGCATAAGCCAGTAACTCGCCCTCGTCGACATCAGGAGCTGGCTCAGAATGAACCGTGTCCAACACGTACGCAATCTTTTCGGCGGTAAGGACTATGCATAGATTACGCAGCCAATCCGAGTAGTTCGGTCCAGTTAATCTATTTGCATCCAAGATGCCGCGGAGGGGGTTGGACGACGACATTATAATCTGGATAAGAAATAAAAGACAACTTAGCATGTATTCAAATTCTAACTTAGATGTGATTTTCTATCTTAGTTAGTCCCACTATTTTTCGATCGAACTATATAACCCTCAGTATATAGAACGGGAGATCAACGAGATCTACCTAGTGGGTCGGAATCCCAACGAGACTGATGTACGACCTTGTGGAAAGCACAACAAGCCATACACCATCTCAAGGGCAGTCAACAAGCACTTGCATCTAATGCAATATCCGATATTCGGCCCCCGAGAAATCATCCCCTTGTGGAAAGCACAACAAAGGATATTCTTGGTTAGATCTAACCATCATTACTTCATAGCAATGAGTTCATGACCCGACCCTTGTGGAAAGCACAACAAGGCCGAGTTCAATTTCTCACCCCATTGAGGCCAAGTCTTGGAGTTTAATCCCGCCCCCAAACTCATGGACCTTGTGGAAAGCACAACAAATCCATGAAATGAAGACGTTCATTCACTCCATAATGATGGAGGGCCACGACGACTCCTAGAGCCACGCTTACCAGATCTAAAATTTAATCGCGAGGGAATTTAATTTTATCTTGATCTCACCCTAGGTGGTAATATAAATATATCCAATATATTTACCGTACCTAGTAGTTTCCACAAAATAAATGCATCCAATGTAAAATAAACGCAAGTGATCATGGACTTTAACCCTAATGTAACTAAGACATCCGGCCCGCTTCCGAAGCAGCTGGATCGTCCTCATCAGGTGTGCTCCGCGCTTTCGAACTCCGACGCCGCATCAATTACAACTTTTACACGGCACGCAGGCCGAAAAAATTAAATTACATGTGACTCAAATTCCAGCAGCCCTCAGGGCGAGTACAACAATTGAGGAAGATAGAAGTACATTGGAATTTTAACAGAGAGAGAAAGGAGGTTCGCAGACCCCAATTAATTACATTAATCCAAGTCCATGATCACTTGCCAACCCATTCAAATAAAATCAATCAAGGTTTATTTTCTGAAAATAATCCTCACTTTGAATTTAAAAATGGGATGTGCAAACAAAAATAGGCTAGCTTTGTTTAATTTTAAAAATCAAAGCATGATTAACCAAAATTAAACATACAAGCAGGCCAATACAAGGTAAATAAAGTAACGCACGTAAAGAACCATCATTTTCTATAGGGGCATCTAATTGAGATAATTAATTAAATTTAAATTGAAATTTAATTATCCAATAATCAAATTTAAATTCAAAATTTAAACATGCCAATAATTTAAATTTAAATTCAAACTAATTATCCAATAATTTTTGTTTGAAAATAAATTTAAAATAATGCAATTATTCTCAATTAGTAATTTTCTAAAATTTAAAATTTGAATTTAATAATTATCTAATAATTAAAATTCAAATAATTGAATTTTCCACATTTAACTTTAACAAAATTCAAAATTTGAATTTTCTAATTATCTAATAATTAAAAATTCAAAAATTAAAATTTACTGAAGTAACTTCAATTATTACCATTTTATCCCAAGGTAAATAGTAATTATCTCACCTCGGTAAATTCAACACGGTTAAATAAAAATTAACTTTTGACATTTACCATCGAGATAACACTATTAACCTACTCCATAAAATTCAATTTAATTTTCTGTGCATTTCCATATATATATACCATATATATATATTAATGTCTTAGCACAATAAATTAAAAATAAGTAAAGCAAATTTTTTTTAATTAAAAAAAAACTGTCGGCAGGCGCTGGGCGCGACGCGTGGGCGGACGATAAAAACACCGACCAGAGCGCGAACTTGGCTCTGATACCACTGTAAGGTTTCGCACAGCACCTACGGGTGACGCAGCGGATAACAAAAATTTCATTTGCCCGATCCCGGTGTTATGGAAAGCTTAATCTGTGCTCTAATCGGTGTTTCTAATACCCTAATTACGGGTTGCGTGTTTCACCTTGCGCGGAACGACGCTGTCCGCTAAGCCCGATGCAGAAAAACCGAACCGCACAGCTGTACGGCCTCTAGAGATGATCCACACGGATCCTTGCGTAGCGACGGTACCTCCCCCGCACGACCTTCCCCAGCTCAATCACCTTCAGGAGAGAGAGAGAGCAAGAGGGAGAAAGGGGGAGGTTAATCCTCTCCCTTAAGCTTAATGCTTGTTAGCTTAAGGGAAGGAAGGAAGCAAGAGTTCGAATGAACTCACGTATGTGGCTATATATAGAGTTTAGGCTTATTAGAAAAGGGTTCTAAAAGACCAAAACTGTATATATGTCCTTTATCATATTATACATATGTATTAGACTCCGTTTACACTCTTTTCCAAAAGGAATTAAATGGAAATAATACATACACTTGTATAATAATTATCCGTCACCCAAGAATCCATTGTGTGTGATCCTCTAGGCCCATAGTCACTCTAATTTAAGGTCCATTAACTTCTAATTCCCAATTAGAAGTAAATTAAAGGTATTCTTCGCTTCTACTAGAGCCGAACAATAGTTTAATTTATTCTGAACCTTTGATCACGTTGGGTCAAGCAAATCCGCGTGATCCTAGATGACCCCGGGTTTAAACCAACCTGTCTGGTACTTGTAAGTCCACAGTTACCGCATCGATATAATCCCTCGCTCCTTCTATGAGTCTGGTACGATCGAGGGTACGGTTTCTGTCAAACCCCATGATCGTGCCATTTGACTATGACCTCCTTAAAGTGTATGACGTCCGTTCTAAACAAACTCACACGACCCTGGCCAGGGATTTAACGGAGCGTCAATGTCATGACCCATTAACTGTCTGATATATACCCGACAGTGAGCGATCTCCTCTTGACCATTGATGATCTTCACACGTATCCTGGAGTGGTTAATGACTCAGCAACTCATGACTTATGGTTAAAGTCACTTAGCTAAGTAATTAAACCATTCCAGTCCTCGTGTAAGATCCGATCAATGTCTCAAGTCAAAGGACCAACGATGCTACTGAGACCGTTGGATCTTCAGTTGACATTAGGTATAATCAACCATCTGAAGATCCAATAGCGGATCAGTTCAGTGTACATCCTCCAAGGACATACACCTACACATATGTGTTGGTGCCCCGCACCAATGACCATGAGACTGGTCACTGACACATCATGTGTACTGGTTTAATAGATAATCAAAGTCCCCGAGTGATTACCCTCTAACCAGGAACAGTTTAAGGTATGTGTACATGTAAGGTCAATCTCATGTTCGAGATCCCATCTCGAGCTGACTTTACAACCACATATCCTAGGGACAACGTAAAGTAACACAATCGCATATTTACGCTCAAACACCACTTTATTAATGAACAAGATCGTACAACTATTGGGTCTACCCGACCCGAAATTGGCCTGTAGTACACCAACACTAACAGTGCAGTCTTCTCTAGTAGAGCAGTGGGAAGTTCAGCCAGCGACCTCGGATTTAAGAGCATCGCGGCCATCGGAGTCGCGAGAGAACCTGGAGGACGACAAAGAGTACTGCCAGAGAAGGTGGGCACGCGTGGCACAATGAGGCGATTGCTACGTCATGGAGCTCTAGGAAGCCTCCCAGGGACTTCCGTCCTGGAAGAAAGGAGAGAAATAACAGGAGGGTGGTGTGAGTTAGTGAGTTGCTTCTATACCCACTCTCTCTCGATGGCGGGCACAGACCCTCATATAGATGTGTGAGTGGAATGACTTGGTTCAAACACGGCTGGTTTGCCCTTAATGCGTTCCTTCTACTCTACGCCTCTTCTCTACCACATGGGTTCCCACGTGGCATGCTCGGCGACATTTCTGCTCAAAACTTGGAGTGGTGAGCCACCGTGGCCATGATTTTCAAAGGGAATCGACTACGGATTTCAACAACATCAGCCCCTGGTCCTCTTTTCCCGCGTGAATGTCTCCCATTTTCTTCTTTGCGCTAAAAGTAGTCGCAATGGGACAATGGACACGGGGAATCTTTAGACTGCATCTAGGGACTACACGTCAACAAATTACGCCTCCGAATCAATCACTCCAGATGGCAAAGTGGCATGCAAGAGTACCGTGGCCATTAATTTCAAAGAAATCCACCACTAACTTCAATGATGTTGTCCTCTAGTCCTCTTTTCCAACATGAGTGTCTTCCATTTTCTTCGTTGCACTAAAAGTAGTTGCAACAGGATAATGGATAGAGAGAATCTTTGGACCGTCTAAGGATGACGAATCAACAAATCACGCCTCTGAATCAATCACTCCTGATGGCAAGGTGACACAGGTAGGTGAAGGGAAGGCACTCTGTTGCTAGAGGTAATGATGATAGATCCAGATCTGTCACGCCCCGAGCGCGGAAGATACCCGGAGACGCGTGACGAGTTTATATCAATCATGTCAATCAGAGTGGTCGTGTATTCGACACAAAGACAGAGATGCGTAAAATAGCAAGATAACCCAATCCTTTATTTCATAATAGACTATTACAAATCCAATACTCTGTTTAATAAAAAGGAAAAGAATACATATTTGACTCAAGAAAACTATAGAAAAGACTAGATGACACTTGAGCAGCTCCATCACTTTCACTCTTGACCATTCCCATCCGATTGACTTCCATCGTCGTCGGACTTACCTGAAAAGTAAAAAAGGACAAATGGGATGAGCGAACGCTCAGTAGGAAATTATATCTCAAGTACTAGCAAGGGGTTTAAGTGATTACATTTTTCATGAATGCAATAAAGCTATGCATGCTCGCATAAAACGACAAGATAGAGAGAATGTAATATCAAGGAAATAAGATGAACTTAATCATGAACTTTCAATAAGATAACAAGACATTGAGATATTCAAGCAAGTACGTTTAACAAGTCATGTCAAGAACTTTGGCTATCATGTATCAAGCAAGTAAATTACCCTTTTTCGGGTCACGCATTTCATGTCAAGTCAAGTACGATTCAAGTACAAGATGTGTGTGGAATGTCCAATCTAGCAAGTCAAGTACTCGGTATAATGCCAGATACCTTATCATTTTAACTCCCATGGGCACAAGTACTTTTGGGTGCTCCTCCCAGGACCAGATCGGGCCCTATATGCGCATGCATTTATCATGTGTTTTGACATCCACTCTTGTTTATAGCCAACATAGAATTTCAATAATCAAGCTTGTAGACACGTATGACAACTTTGATAGAATAGAGTCCAAAATATGACAAAGGACATAGATTGGCGATAATAACGGTATAATCACGATTAACGATAAAACTAGGTAGAATATGGTTCCCTTAACTTGGGTACCATGACAAATCAAGGTGGACATTCTTTATATAGAATTGAGGTCCACATGAACAGTATATCAAAGGTAAGATACCCTCATTCTTATCATAGAATTGAGGTTTACAAGAATGACATGATATGGCATGATATCATCATCCCATTAAGAATTTCTTATGATACACTCTTTGTATAATCATAAGGGCCGGTATACCATGTTTCTTTAGAGTGACATGGCATCAGTGGTGTAATGGGTTTTTAGGGTACAACCAGCTCAGTCGGCCTTGAGGGAATCCAAGGCTACGAGGAGTCTTACGGAGGTCTCTATGACTAACTCGATAGTCCAAAGGAACGGAATGTCCAATGGAGAGCTTGTATGTCAATGAGAGTTGAGTGTGATCGATAAAACAACGTGAAAAGTGGGACTATACTCACGGAGTGGAGAATAGTGCCGATATATACGTATATGTATAATATGAAACCATCGGTTAACATAACCAGGATAAAATCAGTTTACAGAAAATAACGACTTAGGTCAAGTCGTTTCTCAAGTAAATAACGCCTAACAGAAGGGCGTTTACATATATTTCTATTTTGGCAGAATTTTCAATAATTCAGAAATTTATCTAAAACGCGCCCTGGACAGGGGCGTTTCTTTGCAATGAGACGACTACAGTAGCAGGCGTCTTTTTATTTACAATATTTTGCAGAACATATTTATTTTCAGAAATTATCAAAAACGCGCCCTTGGCAGGGGCGTTAATCATTAAATTCTTATTTTCACAGAATATATTGTTCGGGATTTTAACATAAACGCGCCCAACGAAGGGGCGTTACTTTTACAATTCACGCCCTGTGATGGGGCGTTAACAAATGGAAAACGACCTTGTCAAAGTCGTGAATTCAAGAAATTACAGTAATTGACACGAACATCCAGAAGTTTCACAATAATCAATGTACAGGATGGTATTTATATAGTCGTGACAGGAAGAATTTCACAGGGAGAGTCATGCATTCGATATTTCATATTTATGGATTTTTAAACATGAACAATTTAATTACATGTGATTTTCGTGGATAATCAGTTCTTAAGATCGCTGATTAACATTACATGAAATTAACGCCTGTGTATAGGGCGTCAAATATGAAATTGACGACCTGTGCAGGGTCGTGTCTTGTAAATTAGCGCCCTTGACAGGGGCGTCTCTTTCAAAATATTTCAGAAAAACACAACGAAACCATATATAAACCATATGCATGACATGCTTATATATATATATCTTGCATTAATTTCATTTGGGCTACATTAACTTGAGAAAACCTACCTTTACAGTTGATTTAGAAGAAGACTTGTGAAGTATTTTGAGGAGAACCCTTTCTACTGCAACTATATAACCGCAGCAGCAGCAGGAAGAATCGTTCGTTTTGAAGAACCCTTATTCTTCGACAGAGCTTCCTACAGAGAAACATGAAGATGTATCAATCCTCACTTCATCATACTTTGGCTGAAGGTAAAAGAAAGAAGAACATTACCTTTGTTCTTCACGTACGCAGGTGCTCTCTTCGACCTGTAAGAAGAGAAAGAGATGAAGAGTCAGTAACTCTTCATATGATAGAAAGAAAAGAACATTCAGTTCTTTTACTCACCGCAGCAGACGATCGATCAAATGGATTTAGGGTTTGGTAATCAAAGGTATTTATAGGATTTTGGGTGTCCTATTAGAGTTAGTGATTGTGTGAGGGTAATATATCCCTAATAGAGTCCTTACCCTAGTAGACACTTACTGGATTAGGTTAATCTTTCCCTGGATAAGCTCCCGTGTCGAACGGAACTCGAATGGAATTAACGACTTTGGTCAGGGCGTCGATTCTTGAATTAACGACCTGGTTCAGGTCGTTTCTTAAGAAGCGTCTTGTGTAAGGGCGTTCCTTGTTTTAAAACACGCCCAAGATAGGGGCGTTTCTTGGTCTTACCGTTTTTGGCGTTTAGAATTTGACGCCGTTTGGTCAGGGCGTCACTTCTTGAATAACGCCTTATCCAGAGGCGTTTCTAATTTGAATAGCGCCTTTATCCGAGGCGTTATTTTGTTTTGTTTTATTTATCTATTTATTTGATTTATTTTAAAATCTTTATTATTATTAATATTTTATCAGGGTTGCTACACCCTCCCCCACTTAAAAGAATTTGGTCCCCAAATTCAATTGCATACCATGTATACACGCGGAGAGTGTAGAGTATATACCTCTTAGAACAACTCGGAAAATCGTTTCTTCATAGATTCCTCGGTCTCCCATGTTGCTTCGTGTTCAGAATTATTATTCCATTGCACCTTAAGCATGGGAATAACCTTATTCCTTAGTGCTCGTATTTCTCGATCTAAGATCTTCATAGGCTTCTGTTCATATGTGAGATCTTTCTGGATCACCAGATCTCCATGTTCAATAATATGCGATGGATCGTGCACATACTTCTTCAACATAGATATGTGAAACACATTATGCACCTCGGACAATTGAGAGGCAAGGCGATGCGATAAGCAACCTCGCCAACTCTTTCAAGTATCTCAAATGGTCCGATGAATCTTGGTGTAAGCTTGCCCTTAACACCAAATCTTCGTATGCCACGTCCAGGCGATATTTTAAGAAATACATGATCTCCAACCTGGAATTCAAGATCTCTCCTTCTTGTATCAGCATAAGCCTTTTGTCTCGTCTGAGCAACTTGCAATCTTTCTTGGATTACTTGTATCTTCTCAGTTGTATCCCTTACCATGTCTGGACCTAACAGTTGTTTCTCTCCAACTTCGTTCCAACATAAGGGTGATCGGCAACTCCTTCCATATAAAGCTTCGAAAGGTGCCATTTGGATACTAGCTTGGTAGCTATTATTATATGCAAATTCCACTAGTGGCAAATATTCATGCCAGCTTCCACCAAAGTCAATGATGCAAGCTCTTAGCATATCCTCAACAACTTGATTAGCTCTCTCGGTCTGACCATCCATTTGTGGGTGAAAAGCAGTACTAAAGTTGAGCCTTGTTCCCAATGCATGCTGTAATCCCTTCCAAAAATGAGAAGTAAAACGGGGATCTCTGTCAGACACGATTGAGACAAGAATTCCATGTATCCTGACTATTTCCTTGATGTATAGTGCAGCTAGTACATCAATTGACCATCGGCTCTTTATTGGCAAGAAATGCGCCGATTTAGTTAAACGGTCAATAATAACCAATATTCCATCATGTCCTCCTTTTGATTTAGATAAACCCATGATGAAGTCCATACCAATATCCTCCCACTTCCACTTAGGAATATCTAGAGGATGTAGTTTTCCAGCAGGCTTTTGGTGTTCTGCCTTGACCTGTTGGCATGTGAGACAGCGAGATACATAGTCTGCTATTTCTCTTTTCATATTAGGCTACCAAAAGTTCCTCTTTACATCTTGATACATTTTGGTTGATCCTGGATGAATAGTGTACCTTGATCTGTGAGCTTCATCTAAGATCTTCTTCTTTAATTCCGGACAGTCGGGTATACAAGTTCTGCCTTTGAATAATAATCTTCCATCAGAAGTTAGTTGAAAATCAGATTGTCCTTCTAATCTGCCTTTGATTTCCACTAATATAGGATCATCATCCTGAAGTGCTTGTATCTCAGATAATAAATCTGACTGTATGCTTACATGAGATAATGTGACAAATTTGGCTTCCTTGTCCAAGCTTATATTGAGCTCGGAGAATTGTTCTAGCAACCTCCATTCTTGTATCATACAATTGGCTATCATTGCTTTCGGCTTTCGACTAAGGGCATCAGTAACATAATTACCCTTTCCGGGATGGTATTGTATATTGAAGTCGAAGTCCTTGAGATATTCTAGCCAGCGTCTTTGTCTCATGTTTAGCTCCTTTTGTGAAAATAGATATTTGAGACTTTTGTGATCGGAGTATACAGTAAACTGCACTCCATATAAGTAGTGTTTCCATATCTTTAGGGCAAATACCACCGCGGCCAGTTCTATGTCATGGACGGGGTAATTCTCCTCATGCTTCTTCAGTTGACGTGAAGAGTATGCTATGACCTTTCCTTGTTGCATTAGGACACATCCGAGGCCAATGCCAGAAGCATCTGTGTAGACCTCAAATATCTCTCCTTCTATTGGTAGAGCTAACACCGGAGCTGTAGTGAGATGATCCTTGAGAGTTTGGAAACTTCTTTCACATTCCTCACTCCATTCATATCGGATCTCCTTACAAGTTAATCTTGTAAGTGGTACGGCGATCTTAGAGAAATCTTTGATGAATCGCCGATAATAGCCTGCAAGACCTAAGAAACTTCTGATCTCGCTAGCATTGGTTGGTCTTCCCCAGTTTCTAACAGCTTCAACCTTTGATGGATCAACAGATAGACCATCCTTGGATATCACATGTCCGAGGAAAGTCACTTCTTCAAGCCAGAATTCACATTTGCTGAGCTTTGCATATAATTGATTTTCCCTCAATACTTGTAATGCGATCCTTAAATGCTCCTCATGTTCTTCCTTAGTTTTAGAATATATCAATATATCATCAATGAAAACCACCACAAATTGATCTAGATAAGGCCTAAATATGCTATTCATTAACTGCATAAAGGCAGCAGGGGCATTTGTTAGTCCAAAAGGCATAGCAACAAATTCGTAATGGCCATACCTGCTTCTGAATGCGGTCTTATGAATATCTTCATCCTTGATCCTTAACTGATGGTATCCCGATCTAAGATCAATCTTCGAAAAATATTTGGATCCTGAAATTTGATCAAATAACTCATCGATTCTCGGCAGTGGATACTTGTTCTTGATAGTAAGATGATTCAACTGTCGATAGTCGATACACAATCTCATGGATCCATCCTTCTTCTTTACAAATAAGACTGGTGCTCCCCATGGAGAAGTACTTGGTCTAATGAACCCTTTTCGAATTAATTCCATCAATTGCTCCTTCAACTCTTTGAGTTCAGCAGGGGACATTCTATATGGTGCCTTTGAAACTGGACCAGCACCAGGGACTAAGTCAATGGTGAAGGCCACTTCTCTTTGAGGGGGTAATCCCGGCAAATCTTCCGGAAATACGTCTGGAAATTCTTGCACTACCTGAATGTCTTCTATCTTGGTTTCCTTAGCTTCTTTAATAGTGACAAAGGCAAGGAAGGATACGCATCCTTTCCTGACGAGCTTGCTTGCTCGAAGAGCCGAAATAAGAGGGGATTTGCCCCGACTCTTTGGGCGAGTAAAGACTAATTCTGGAATATCTTTGAAAGCAATTCGGCTATTGCGGCAATCAACCGTTGCCTGGTATTTGGATAACCAGTCCGCTCCCAGTATAACATCATACTCCTTTAGATCGAGGCATATGAGATCTATAGGTAAATTCCTATCTTGAACCATTACCTCACAGTTTTGGTAGTGATGAGTAATATCATTTTCACTTCCAAGAGGAGTAGTTAGAACTATTTTTATCCATTCTGGTTCTAATGGTAACGGGTCGGCAAACTTCTTAGAAATAAAGGAATGCGATGCACCCGTATCAAATAAGACATAAGCACTTTTGGAACAAATTTTTAATGTACCTTCCACTAATCCGCCTTCTTCTTCTTGTTCGGTCTCCTGGATTGCATGAAGACGAGCATTCTTCGTCACCGGGCGTTTACCGTCACCGGCTTGGTCATTCATTAATGGACAATCGGGAATCCGATGTTCGCGACTCCCACAACGGAGACAAGCTCCTAATTTCCTCCAGCATTCTTCTGTCTTGTGACCAGCCTTGTCACAATGCTTGGATACTATGCTTGAAGGTGTAGTGGTGATAGAGAAGGGCTTGGTCTTCTTGAATTTTTGATCTTGAGAGGAAGGACCCCCATGACTAGGCCTCTTCTTAAAGTTGGGTTTAAAAGAACTCGAACCTGTGACTTGCTCCTTCTTGTCTTTTCCACGGATCCTATCAGATAGTTCCGTGGCATCTTCAAGTAATTGAGCTCGGCGCACTATTTCAGAATAAACTTGGATGTCCATAGGCGCCAGCTGAGTAATATAGTGGGGCCTAAGCCCATTAAGAAATCTACGGGCTTTCATCTTCTCCGTGCTAATAAGATGCTTAGCATATCTAGACAACCTGGAGAACTGAACTTCATAACCTGCTAATGATAAAGATCGTTGCTTTAATGCAGCGAATTCTGCAGCCTTCTTTTCTTGGACTCGGTCCGAGAAATATTTAGCATTGAAGTATTCCACAAATTCTTCCCATGTTACTTGAGTAGGGTCGATGGTTGCTTCAATAGACTCCCACCAGCATCTAGCATCTTTCTCTAACTGGAATGTAGCTAATAGAACTTTGTCCTGATCCGTGCATTGCATAACACGGAATATACGTTCAGTCTCCCAAACCCAATGCTCGGCATCGTCCGGATCGGTCGATCCTATGAACTTCGGGGGATTCATGTTCTTAAAGGCTTGGTGTAAGCTTCCAGCTCGTGGAGTACCACCTTGTGCTACCTGTTGTAGCACTTGAGTCATCCCTTAGAGGGTACGCTGCATGTTGCGTCATTGAGCACGTTCGGCAGCCATTATCCTACAATTATAATAGCTACATTAGTATTATATCACTGTGATCTTATTAAAAGACTCATTGACTCTTACCCCTTGGTTCTACCCAATCTCACTTGGTTAAACGTTCAACTTATCCTTGGACTTGGGTTTTTCCTAAGAATTGAATACCTTAGGCTCTGATACCACAAAAACTGTCACGCCACGAGCGCGGAAGATACCCGGAGACGCGTGACGAGTTTATATCAATCATGTCAATCAGAGTGGTCGTGTATTCGACACAAAGACAGAGATGCGCAAAATAGCAAGATAACCCAATCCTTTATTTCATAATAGACTATTACAAATCCAATACTCTGTTTAATAAAAAGGAAAAGAATACATATTTGACTCAAGAAAACTATAGAAAAGACTAGATGACACTTGAGCAGCTCCATCACTTTCACTCTTGACCATTCCCATCCGATTGACTTCCATCATCGTCGGACTTACCTGAAAAGTAAAAAGGGACAAATGGGATGAGCGAACGCTCAGTAGGAAATTATATCTCAAGTACTAGCAAGGGGTTTAAGTGATTACATTTTTCATGAATGCAATAAAGCTATGCATGCTCGCATAAAACGACAAGATAGAGAGAATGTAATATCAAGGAAATAAGATGAACTTAATCATGAACTTTCAATAAGATAACAAGACATTGAGATATTCAAGCAAGTACGTTTAACAAGTCATGTCAAGAACTTTGGCTATCATGTATCAAGCAAGTAAATTACCCTTTTTCGGGCCACGCATTTCATGTCAAGTCAAGTACGATTCAAGTACAAGATGTGTGTGGAATGTCCAATCTAGCAAGTCAAGTACTCGGTATAATGCCAGATACCTTATCATTTTAACTCCCATGGGCACAAGTACTTTTGGGTGCTCCTCCCAGGACCAGATCGGGCCCTATATGCGCAGGCATTTATCATGTGTTTTGACATCCACTCTTGTTTATAGCCAACATAGAATTTCAATAATCAAGCTTGTAGACACGTATGACAACTTTGATAGAATAGAGTCCAAAATATGACAAAGGACATAGATTGGCGATAATAACGGTATAATCACGATTAACGATAAAACTAGGTAGAATATGGTTCCCTTAACTTGGGTACCATGACAAATCAAGGTGGACATTCTTTATATAGAATTGAGGTCCACATGAACAGTATATCAAAGGTAAGATACCCTCATTCTTATCATAGAATTGAGGTTTACAAGAATGACATGATATGGCATGATATCATCATCCCATTAAGAATTTCTTATGATACACTCTTTGTATAATCATAAGGGCCGGTATACCATGTTTCTTTAGAGTGACATGGCATCAGTGGTGTAATGGGTTTTTAGGGTACAACCAGCTCAGTCGGCCTTGAGGGAATCCAAGGCTACGAGGAGTCTTACGGAGGTCTCTATGACTAACTCGATAGTCCAAAGGAACGGAATGTCCAATGGAGAGCTTGTATGTCAATGAGAGTTGAGTGTGATCGATAAAACAACGTGAAAAGTGGGACTATACTCACGGAGTGGAGAATAGTGCCGATATATACGTATATGTATAATATGAAACCATCGGTTAACATAACCAGGATAAAATCAGTTTACAGAAAATAACGACTTAGGTCAAGTCGTTTCTCAAGTAAATAACGCCTAACAGAAGGGCGTTTACATATATTTCTATTTTGGCAGAATTTTCAATAATTCAGAAATTTATCTAAAACGCGCCCTGGACAGGGGCGTTTCTTTGCAATGAGACGACTACAGTAGCAGGCGTCTTTTTATTTACAATATTTTGCAGAACATATTTATTTTCAGAAATTATCAAAAACGCGCCCTTGGCAGGGGCGTTAATCATTAAATTCTTATTTTCACAGAATATATTGTTCGGGATTTTAACATAAACGCGCCCAACGAAGGGGCGTTACTTTTATAATTCACGCCCTGTGATGGGGTGTTAACAAATGGAAAACGACCTTGTCAAAGTCGTGAATTCAAGAAATTGCAGTAATTGACACGAACAGCCAGAAGCTTCACAATAATCAATGTACAGGATGGTATTTATATAGTCGTGACAGGAAGAATTTCACAGGGAGAGTCATGCATTCGATATTTCATATTTATGGATTTTTAAACATGAACAATTTAATTACATGTGATTTTCGTGGATAATCAGTTCTTAAGATCGCTGATTAACATTACATGAAATTAACGCCTGTGTATAGGGCGTCAAATATGAAATTGACGACCTGTGCAGGGTCGTGTCTTGTAAATTAGCGCCCTTGACAGGGGCATCTCTTTCAAAATATTTCAGAAAAACACAACGAAACCATATATAAACCGTATGCATGACATGCTTATATATATATATCTTGCATTAATTTCATTTGGGCTACATTAACTTGAGAAAACCTACCTTTACAGTTGATTTAGAAGAAGACTTGTGAAGTATTTTGAGGAGAACCCTTTCTACTGCAACTATATAACCGCAGCAGCAGCAGGAAGAATCGTTCGTTTTGAAGAACCATTGTTCTTCGACAGAGCTTCCTACAGAGAAACATGAAGATGTATCAATCCTCACTTCATCATACTTTGGCTGAAGGTAAAAGAAAGAAGAACATTACCTTTGTTCTTCACGTACGCAGGTGCTCTCTTCGACCTGTAAGAAGAGAAAGAGATGAAGAGTCAGTAACTCTTCATATGATAGAAAGAAAAGAACGTTCAGTTCTTTTACTCACCGCAGCAGACGATCGATCAAATGGATTTAGGGTTTGGTAATCAAAGGTATTTATAGGATTTTGGGTGTCCTATTAGAGTTAGTGATTGTGTGAGGGTAATATATCCCTAATAGAGTCCTTACCCTAGTAGACACTTACTGGATTAGGTTAATCTTTCCCTGGATAAGCTCCCGTGTCGAACGGAACTCGAATGGAATTAACGACTTTGGTCAGGGCGTCGATTCTTGAATTAACGACCTGGTTCAGGTCGTTTCTTAAGAAGCACCTTGTGTAACGGCGTTCCTTGTTTTAAAACACGCCCAAGATAGGGGCGTTTCTTGGTCTTACCGTTTTTGGCGTTTAGAATTTGACGCCGTTTGGTCAGGGCGTCACTTCTTGAATAACGCCTTATCCAGAGGCGTTTCTAATTTGAATAGCGCCTTTATCCGAGGCGTTATTTTATTTTGTTTTATTTATCTATTTATTTGATTTATTTTAAAATCTTTATTATTATTAATATTTTATCAGGGTTGCTACACAGATCGTCTCCCTTCCAATCCTTTAAATACCTCCTCTTTCACTCGACTCGGAAGCACCAAAGTCGAAGAGCTGATTTGAAGAGTGAAAGTTTGTAAGAAGTAGGAGGTAGTGAGAGTTGCTCAATTTTCAGGATGGAGGGTGAATCTAGCCTCAGGACAGAAGGTGAATCTTCCCGCTCCTCGAAGAGGAGCAGATCTAGTAGCAGCTCCAGAAGACTCTCAGAAGTCGAAGGATAACTGAGTGAGAGGACCCGATCACAGCTTGTAAGTGGATCCCTTAGTTCCTTTCTTTCATCCTTTCTTCTCCTTTCTTCCTTAGCAAAAGCTCCACTTTCTCACTTCTTGTGTATGTGCAGAGCATGATGCGATCGCACATCTCGTGGGAGCTGGTAGTAGCGGCATATCGGGGTCTCCCGGCCTTCTAGAAGGCGAGATTAGATGTGATGGGGTTTGGGGCCTTTCTTCGAATCGAGCCGATCAAGCTCGACCTTGCCCTGATCCAAGCACTACGTGAAAGATGGGACCCAGTGAGTCGTGCATTCCTGATGCCCTGGGGACACATGGTGCCCAGCCTAGAAGATATGGTCCGAATCACGGGCCTCAAAGTGGATGGCGAGGCAGTGACTGGTGTCACCTATGCGGACTACCGAGAAGGTGCCCAGAAGCTACTGGGGTTGGACCTAGATGGTCGGAAGAATAGGTCAGTAGCCAGGACGTCCATCATGGAGGCGTTAGGGCTTACTGACACTCGTCTACGTGATGACGAGTCCCTAGAGGAATTCATGGAAAGGGCTGAAAGAGGTGCCCGTGCTGTATACTGCGTGGATGCCAGCAAGTGGGAGAGGACCAACATGGATCTGAGGAGGTTCCTCCTCTTTTTGCTAGGAAGATTGCTACTAAGCTTGAAGGGAGGTAGCATCGACTGTCGCTTCCTGGAGCTGCTAGTAGACCTCGAGAGAGTAGGGTAGTATGCTTGGGGAGCTGCCATACTGGTGCATCTATTTATAGGTCTGTCCCAAGAGGCAGATCGAGAGGTAACTGTAAGTGGCTTCACACCATTCATCCAGGTATTTTTGTTGTTTTATTTCATTTTTTGTTTGTTTTTGCAATAGTTCACTTAAGGCACTAATGGCACATGATGATGCAGCTGTGGAGTTATTATTACCTCCCGATGGGGAGAGCTCGGCATTGGCGACCAGTGACGGTGCCATTAGCTAGACGGTGGTAACCCATCATGAGTATAGCACCTTTATCCTACCAACTGATGGTGTTAAGACGTGAGCTATAGGAGTTCCCCGCAGCGATGGTAGAATTCTTTTCTCTTTATTGTTATTTTTATTAGTTCTTTTTCTTTTTGTTTTTGATTTTGACCAGCTAAAAGGATATGTACAACCTAACCTAGGTGAGCTGGAGACCCTACTCAGGTATGGTCGATGCCGACCAACCATGGGTTCTAACAAGCCGTGCCCGATTTAGACGAGACCTTTGGATCCACTGCCTGAATGAAATCGAGCCGCTTCGGCTACGATTAGTTATGAGGACCCTAGGGCTAGCCCAGGAATGGGTGGATACGACTACGCCACCTCGTGTCGAGAGAAAGACACGGGGGCCGGCAACCTGCATTGATTGGCGGGTGCGGTTCCCCGAACAGTATGAAGACTGGCAACGGGGTGGCACAATCGTAGAATCGCAGGCGCAGGATAGTGAAGACTATCTGCGTCTATATAAAGCAATGTATGCAGAGCAACTCCGGCCTGGGGGACTTGTGGAGGTAGGTCTCCTAATCGTCTCTTTTCTTATTTTTTTGTTGTTTTTGTTCTTATTTTATTTTTTTATGGAAATGCTGACTCCTATAGCATGGCTGCAGGATGCCCGTGATACCATGATAGGGAACCTGCGAGCTCGCTTGGCAGACACAGAGCAACAGTTGGGTGACACCCGTGGAGCCTTGAGTGCCTCGGTAAGTGTACAATGCACACTCCTAATTATGACCCTGGATTCATGGTGCTTAGCCACTAATTATCACTTCATGTTGTTATAGCGCGCCCAGATCGACGCAGCCTCATCAGCGATGGGAGCAGATGGTGTCTCTTCCAGCTTATGGATCCCTACCTCAGAGCTTGATTTACTTCACGAGCAACTTGCTCGTGCCACGCAGCGTGCCGCGGAGGCAGAAGGAATGCTCTCTATACAGGTAAGGGTTTCACCGTTGAATTTTACTTATTCATGCCTTGCCACATACCTAAGACAGTATATCTGGCAGGAAAAAGAGATGCAAGAGGCAATTGCCCATGTTGCGCAGAGGGAGGCTAGAATAGCAGAGCTGGAGGAGGAACTGCGGCATCGTCCAGATGATGACTCTTCTAGGGACGCCGTGGAACTGAGAATCACCCTTCAACTGGAGAGGGAAGACCGGGAAAGAGAACGGGCAGAGAAAGAAAGGGACAGAGAAAGAGAGAGAGCCGATAGGTTGGCTGAGAGGGAGGAGCGAAGGGCCATGGAGGCCCAGTTGTTTGAACTCCGAACTAGCCTTGGTCTTGCTGAACAATGGCTGAAAGATGGTGAGGAGCGCTACCGAAGAGCACGAGAGCGTGGCTTTCGTATTAGTAGCTTCTTTGGTGCCCCTGCAGATCAATGCCGGGATGTGGAGATGGGAAGAGGAGCACAGAGCGGTAGAAGTACCACTTTTCGTAGTTGGGTAGCACCCTCGAGAGCGTCTTGCCCGGAGAGCGGCGGGACGAGTAATGTAGAGAGAGAAGTTGGAACTTAATGTACAACTTCTAGTTTTGGAATGGAATAAAAGGTTTGATTTTTTTTGATTTTCATCTCTTTCTTGCTATCTCGAATCCATGCACACATCACTAAAACAAACAAGTCAGAAATTCTGCTCTGACTTGGCCCCTTGCTCAATAAGCAGATTTCTATTTTGACTGTTCTTGATAATGGGTCAAGGGGCCAAGCCTTTATTAATAAAGATAAGGGTAAAACATGATGATGAATGTGACAAACAAGCACACGAATGCAAGCGAAATTTAAAGGTGAAATACTGCATACAAATGCGATCAAGCGAGATAATAATTTTTTTGTTTTTATTTGTCTTGCTTTTTTTGTTGTTTTATTTTTCATCATTTTTTTGTTTTGCATATATCTACATTTTCCTCTTTTTCCCTTTTTTTGTTGTTTTTCTTATTATCATCATTTCATTTTATTTTTTTTTTTGTTGCTAACGCCTGGTAAGCACCCATATGGCACCTAACCTACATGAGAAAAAGGGTTTCTTACTAACCTCCCAGGTATCCTAAGCGCACATCTAGGTTGATTTGGGCCTCTAGACTTCTCGAATGATAATCCCGCGGGCTAAGACTTATCCTGATGACAATACCGCCATGCCATGCTTAGGCTCCCAGTCGCTTCCGACCACAGGGAATCACCCAAAAAGTGTTCGAGGTAAATGATTTGCCCGACCCGAGTCTATTTCCTCACAACTCTAGATGGTATGTAATGGAACACCCTGCAACCCTAACGGCCAACCGCGCGACGCTGACCCGGATCAGACGCCGTCGCACCCATAGGTGACGCGCTTGCATTGGCCTAAGCCCAAGGTTAGATAAGAAGACATCAAGATGGTAAACAGGGGTCTTGACTGGCCAGAAACACAAAGACTCCTTCGTGGCAATGACTTTTGCTTTTCAAAGTAGACAACCACATGTGTGTGTTAAAACAAAGTCGCAGACCTTGGCAGGTTTCACCCTTCAGAAACTCCATTTAGCTTTCATCTTCAGGGGAAGAAGGAAGAGTGTAGGGGGTAAACCTCCTGAGAGAACCGGCAAGACCATTAACCCGGCGAGCCAACAGGGGCCGATTTAACTCTTCCCTCTCGGGCAACTTCAGACCAAATCTCGAGCATTTACATTACATTGCCCCTTTTATGAATTTAGGCTTTTGCTTAGAGGGGCTTCCCTTATTAGAATAAGGCATGGTTACGACCAGACTTTTCTTTTGACTTTGATTTTGTCCTTCTTTTTCGAGAGAGATATAGTCATTTGACATTGTGGAATCCCTCTTATATGCCTGCGGGGACACTGCCCTCTTCTCGTGCTCTGACCGATGCTCGAGAAAATGGATCCTACTCTTGCCTTAAGGGATTTGAGTTTCAGTTTCTTATGCTCAGCGTTTTAAGGGCGCAGGATGTCTCATTTGGTTGAAGAGGAAGAGAATGAAGATTCAGCTTTCTGGAGACCTTCTGGGTGAGGCCCCACCGTAGGTGATGCTACCGATTTTTTTTGGATAAAACATGTAAGTGTGTACATGTTGGCTTCCTTTGAGTCGGCATAGGCCGACATGGCCGGACAGGGATCTCCATGGTTCTGACAGACCAAGACCCGGTGCCTACCAAGTCTTAATGGGCCCTATCCTAACATGGAGGCTAGATGCAGTGACTTAACTCCATGGTAACTCCCAGACATTGGCATTTTGAATTTTCTATCTATTTTTCTTTTCCCCCTGTTTTTTGCTTTTTGTTGTTTTATATACATATTTTTGTTATTTTCATTATTTTCATTATTTTTTGTTATTTTGTTTTCATTCATTTTTTGTTTTATTTTTGACACTATACACACCTATCTAAGGGTAGTACTTCTTAAGATAAAGCCCGTTCCAAGGGTGGGATAACTTGATCCCCTCAGCATTGACTAGCCTATAGGCGTTGCTAGGATGTACAGCCTGAACCACGTACGGTCCTTCCCAATTGGGTTGGAGTTTAGAATGTGGGCCGCCAAGTTTTACAAAGATTCTTTTAACTACCATTTCTCCGACTTTGAATTTTCTCTCGATAACCTTCTTTTGGTAAAAACTTGCGAGTCTATTTTGATATACACGAGCATGCTCGGCAGCGGCCAAACGCTTTTCGTCCAAGAGTTCCAATTAGGCAAGGAGAGAATCACGACGTTCGTCAAGGGGAAGTTCCTTATCCAATTGTATCCTAAGAGAAGGGACCAGAATCTCATACGGAACTACCGCCTCCATCCCGTAAGTAAGGGCGAACGGGGTTTGCCCATGGGGGTACGGATTGAAGTGCGATAGGCCCATAGAGCTTCGATAAGCTTCTCTGGCCAATCCGAGAATCTGCTAGACTCACAAGTTTTCTTTATGATTTTGATCAATGTTTTATTCGTGGCCTCTGCTTGGCCATTGCCTTGTGGATAATATGGTGATGAATGATGCAATGCAATTTTATACCTGTTGCAGAGGTCCTGAAGGTCCTGAGAAATGAATTGTGGCCCATTGTCGGTGATGATAGTTCTTGGAATGCCGAACCTGGCAATGATGTTCTTCATGATGAACTTGCAGATTGTTGATGCCTTGATTTCTGCATAGGCTTCGGCTTCGGCCCATTTGGTGAAGTACTCCGTTGTAGTGAGGATGAATAATTTTTACTTGGTGAGGGAGTTAGGATCACCGAGAGGACCAATGATGTCGAATGCCCACATGGAGAAAGGCCATGGGGAGGATACTGGATGGAGAGAGGAAGATGGGGAATGAATCTTATCGGCGTGAAGTTGACACTCGACACACCTACGGACATAGACAGTACAGTCTTCCTCCATGGCGGGTCAATAAAAGCCTTGCCGAATGATCTTCTTAGTAAGCATTTGGCTGTTTACATGGCCACCGCACACGCATGAGTGTGCTTCCTCTACACACTTCCAGGACTCATCATCATCAAGACACCTCAGAAGAACACCAGTGAGGCTTCGTTTGTATAGCAATCCTCCAACCAATGTATATCTCTGGGCTACTCTCCTTATAGCCCTCTTATCCTCAGCTGTGGCTTCCTTAGGGTAAGACTGGTCTTTGCAATATTTGACAATTTCATAGAACCATGGCTTCTCCTCATCAGCTAATTCTTCTTCCAATTCGACCAACATGATTTCTCTCTTCTCAACCACTTCCCCATCTTGGGTCATCCTTGACATTTTTTCTTTGACCCTTAAATAGGAAGGGTTGTGGATGGCAGGGAAATGAAGCTTGTGGATAGAAATGGATTGAGCCCTTCTACCCAGAGGGAACCTTAATGATGATGCCAACGAAGCAAGAGCGTCGGCCAAAATGTTCTGATTGTGAGGAACATGAACAAAGACCAAGTTGGTGAATAGTCTGGCAAAAGCAACAGTGAGCTCTTGATATGGCTTGAGCTTGGGATCGCGTGTGCAATATTTAGTGAGCACCTGGCAAAGAATAAGTTGACTATCACCTATGACTCGTAATTCAGTGACCCAGAAGGAATAGGCAAGATTCAGACCTGCTAGAAGAGTCTCGTATTCAGCTACGTTATTGGTGACTGGAAATGAGAGCTGAAATGCCTCTCGGATAGTGACGCCTTTGGGCGACAGAAGGACAATACCAATACCTCTCCCCTGGGAATTCAAAGCTCCATCAAAATATAATGTCCACATGGGATCATCTGATTGGATAATGGACATTAGTTCTGATGAGATAGGTGCTATGGATTCAGAGGGGGGGTGAATGAATCTCCCCTTTAAAAACTTCTTCCGATTAAAAATTGTAACAATCAGAGATGCGGAATGAAAGATGGAAGGAAGATCAGACTAGACTCTATCAAGACTTGAAACAAACATTCGGTGAGCAAGCCTAACAGTCACTAGGTGTAGGAACCGAATCGTGCCTATGCAAGCATCTAGCGAGATCAATCAAACAATCAAACCACTGTACAAGGGATTTTTAAGGTGGTTCGGTCCGCAGACCTACGTCCACCCCACACTCAAACTAGAGTGTGGATTCCGCTGTCAAACAGCTTGAAAACCGCTGGGCGACATAGCTTGCCAAAAAACGCTGCCTAATAGCTTGAACAGAGGAACACTCTCCTCTCTTCCTCCAACCCGTAGGGGAACCACCAGTGACACCCAGTCACTGGCAACCAGAGACACAAGTCTCTCTTCCTCCAAACCGGAGGGAACCACCAGTGACACCCAATCACTGGCAACCAGAGACACAAGTCTCTCTTCCTCCAAACTGGAGGGAACCCACAGATAGCAACCACTACCTGCAAACCCGGAGTCAGAGACTCCCTTCCTATGAAACCCAGAGGGAACCACTAGTGACACACAGTCACCAGTAAATCGGAGAACAGATCTCCCTTCCTCCAAACCGGAGGGAACACCGACCTCAAATCAGAGAATCGAAAAACATAGTGATCAAATGGAAAGAAAACAAAAGATAGGACTACAGCGACTGAAAGCTGGAAATGAAACACTACAGGAATGTGGCTCTCGCAGGAGCTGACTGGATTGGATCTGATCCAAAGTCCAGTGAAGACAAATCTTCTGATGAAGCTTCTATACTTCTTCTTCACGAGCTCTCTCTCTCTCTTTCTCTTTTTCTTCTTCTGCTTTCTTCTCTGCTCTCTGTCTCTCTTTCTTTCTATTTCTCTTCTGCTTCTTCTCTCTTTCTTTTCTTCTTCTTCTCTACTCTCTGGATCGTGCAGGCTAACTCTCTGCTTCGATCACAATCAGTCTTCTCCAGATGGAGAAGTCTTCATTTTATAGAGCAGCAGATAGGTGGGCGTGTGCTCTCCTCGATTCCCGCCCAAACGCCTTGACCACGTGGCAGCATTTCAGCCTGCTGCACTACACGTGTCACGATCCTGGCACTCCTATTATCCTCGGATCACGTGCCCTCCTCATCAGCTTGACCCAATCTGAAGCAAGAAGAAAAGAATGCATCGAGTAAGTCTGAAGTTTAAACAAGGATGTATAGACTTGATGCATAAAGTGCAGTGTGCACATGAGAAAGTATGTACAAACTTTATAGTGTGTAATGCAGTGTGCATGCAGTGAAGCAACTGTATTGACTTCGTGTGCATGCGACAGCAATGTACAGACTTGCTGGTTTGTTATGCTGAATGCACTTAAACAAAGTATGCACAATGAATGAATGCATGGACATTCCTATTAAAGAATGTTTAGACTTGTGATGATGCAGCAACAGGAGTTGTATAGACTTGGTACCAAAGTATGCACGACGAATGACTTTGAATGTGTAGACTTGATACCATGTGGATGTACAGACTTGTGCAGACTTGCTAGCATGCAGATGTATAAACTTGTGTAGACTTGCTAACAAACAATGTGCTGACTATGCCATGAATGTATAGACTTATGTGTTATGCAACAGACAATGTATAGACTTTGCATATGCACATGAGACGCTGAGTGAGACGCAGGATGCACTGGCTGTACAGACTTTGATTTATGCACATGAGACGCTGCATGAGACGATGCAATGTATAGACTTAGCCGATGCAATGTTCACACGACCTTAGATGCTAAGTGAGACGGTGCAATGTATAGACTTAGCCAAGACATCGTGAGAAACTGGATGATGTACAGACTTGAGTTCGTGCATGCTACAGGGCAATGTATGGACTTTGAATGTGTTCATGTTAAAATAGTGAACGTAGGTAAAGATAGGAATGTATAGACTTGATATGCATGAAGCACATGATGCAGCTAGACCCTGTACATACTTTATGTTCAATATTGCCTTACATCTGTATGCAACAGAATGTATAGACTTTATATGCATGAATGCACCATGTATGCAAACTATGTAGAACTCTGTACAGACTTTAAGTGATGCATGTAGCGATGTACAGACTTGTTCAATTATCAACTGATGGATGTATAGACTTTGAACAAAGATGAACCAGTGAAGCACAGCATAAAGCAACCGACACAACATAAAGCAACCGAGTGCACTGACTTTGTAGAAAGTAGTTGTGCACGAACTATATGCTCCAGACAATCGTGCACCAACTATATACAATGCTATATGAACTGTATGTCTGCACTAATGCAAGATAACACATTCATATGTCCAAAGCAGAACTAGCATTCAGACACAGATGTTCATGATATGCAATGCTGACTCATAGTGTTTGCTATCATCAAAATCACAGGGGCACAACAAGTTCCTCATCTGGAAACTCTGATTGAACAGGATCGAACTTGGGGAGAGGGTGATGAGCGAGATGCTCAGCTATGGCATAGCCTTTAATTGCCTTTTGCTGAATGTAGGTGATGTCGAACTGAGAAAGAAAACTTTGCCAGCGTGCTAGCCTATCCGTAAGGATAGATTTTTCCAAAAGAAATTTGATAGGATTCATCCGAGCAATCAAGTTGACTTCATGAGCCAGAAAGTAGTGTTTCAATTTCTGTACTACCCACACAAGGGCGGCACAGGTCTTTTCCATGGCTGTGTACTTTCGCTCACAGGGGTTGAGGAGTTTGGACAAGTAATAGGTTGCCCGTTCCTTGCCTTCCTCATTGATTTGTGCTAGAACGGCTCCCACAGAGTCGTCTAGGACTGAGATATATAGGATTAAAGGTTTATCTTTAGTAGGTGGAGTGAGAACAGGCGGGTTGGCCATATATTCCTTTAATCCATCAAAAGCATTCTGGCACTTAGAATCCCAACAAAATTTGGTCCATGTTTTGGTCAACTCATAGAAAGGTCTACACCTTTGCGAGTGTTGAGATACAAAGCGACGGATAAACTGCAACCTTTCGATTAATCCTCAAACTTCTCTCAAATTCTTTGGGGGTGGCATATCCCCAATTGCCTTAACCTTGTTGGGATCTATCTCAATGCCCCTTTTGCTTACAATGAAGCCAAGTAACTTGCCCGATGATACACCAAACACGCATTTTTTTAGATTCATTTTTAAATTAAACTCACGCGATCTTTGTAACACCTTTGCAAGGACCTCGGGATGTTCTGCCCTAGTTTTGGATTTTACCAACAAATCATCCACATACACTTCCAAATATATGTGCATCATGTCATGAAATATTACCATCATAGCCCTTTGGTAAGTGGCTCCAGCATTTTTCAGCCCAAATGGCATGACCACATAACAGTAAGTTCCCCAGGGAGTAGTGAATGAGATTTTCTCCTGGTCTTCTTCTGCCAAATGGATTTGATTGTATCCCAAAAATCCATCCATGAATGAAAGGGTTTCATATCCTGCCGTATTATCAATCAACACGTCAATGTGAGGCAAAGGGAAATCATCCTTCGGACACGCGCGGTTAAGATCCCGGAAGTCAATACAAATTCTTACCTTTCCATCCTTCTTCATGACCGGGACAATGTTTGTCACTCACTGAGGATAACGGAAGACTCTTATGAACCTAGCTTTGTGGAGCTTGTCGACCTCTTCCTTCATTTTCAAAGTCATTTGTGGGCGGAAACGTCTTAACCGTTGTTTCATCGAGACGGACCCTGGTTTCAGGGTGAGACGATGTTCAACCAGAGTAGAATCCAAACCCGGCATATCCTCATAACTCCATGTGAACATGTCCCTATATTCCTTGAGAACCTTAATTAATGCCTCTTCTTCAGATGATGACAAATGATCACTTATGAGGATGATCCTAGGGTCTTTCTTAGTTCCCAAATTTATTTCTTTGGTAGACTCTTCTACAGCGGCTGACAGTTCGTCAAATCTCCTCATTCCACTAGCATATGCATCAACCACGTCCTCATATTCTTCGTCCTCATCTTCAATAGGGTATTCTTCATCGGTGATTTCATAAACCCCATACCCTTCATCAATCACACAATCATTCTCACATTCTATCTCAGGGAGTTGGATGGGATTTTCTAGCAATTGGGGAATGGCTAAAAGTGCTTGACACATACTGGCTAGATCCAGAAGAAACCGACGAGGGATCTGCCTACCCTTGGATTTCTTCTTGGGCACTACTCTTGACTTATTATTGCTAACTAAACTCACATTATTTACAGAAGAAGAAAAAGCTGAAGAGGATGGTGAAGAATGTACAGGGAAGGACCCCTCAGAAGAGGGGTAAAGAAGGTCGCTCAAGGGACCTTGAATGAGTGGCCCGTGAGTCGGGGCACACTCGTGGGAGGTATAGGAGGTTTCCTCAAAGACAATGCGCTGTTGAGGAGTTGGGGAATTGGCATTTTTTTTTTCATTTTCATTTTTGATGACAAAATAATAGAAATGAATTGGAGGTGAAAAGGGGATTACAGCTAGAGAGTTGTATGGCTCGTAGAGCAAATCGTGATTGAAAGTCTGGCGCGAGTTGAGAAACTCACGTAGGTAAATAAGTAAAGAAGGGGACCTAGGAAGATCATCAGACAACCGTCTGGCCCAGGAAGAAGACAGCAACAAAGGCTGTGATAAGTGGGTAGAGAAAATGACGACTAATGAGCCATCAGTGGCAACATTAACGACGGATGATGATCCGTTGATAACAACATCCTCTTGGCGAGGAGGATCTAGAATTCTGGCAATAGTGGTGGTATCCCCTGGCATTTCGGAGATCAAATGTGACCCTTCTAGATGTGGAGGCGAGAACATTCTTTCCAGTGCAGTGGATATATCTGGTATGTCAAACCATTTGTACCATTCACAGTCTGAGCCATCAATCTTTCCTCTTTTTAGAACCTTTGAACATCCTTCAGCTAAATACACATTCTGTGACCCCCCATGTGATTCTGGAGCAGGATCTCCCATCTGAACGATAGGTCCTTTCTTGAAGTGGGAGGATAGAGTCCATGTGAGGGGTTTCTCATCTGATTCGATCGGCCCCTTAAAACCCAGGCCAGCTCTACGGGTTGGCTTTGTTTTCTGCAGTGGTCTCAACCTTCCTTGCAATTGTGCCCCTAAGTCTTTGCCCTGTTGATAGCCAATATTTCTCATAATCTCCCATCCTTTGGAACGGAATGGGAGGCATGAGGTTGGCACAGGAAACGGCTTTTGTTGTGTGAAGGGAGCACGGCAGGGATCATACATATCCAACAAGGATAGTATGGGCCGATGAGTCGGCCAGACCGAGGGCAAAGAGGTGGTGATAGCATCCACCGTAGAACAGAGGGGCATGCTCATTACCTTAATAATCCATCCTATATATGGAAACTTCAAACACTGGTGATTAGTGGATGGTACACCATTCATAGCTTCGATGTAGGTACGGCCTAGTATAGCCTTGAAAGCGGGATCCATATCAAGGATATGGAATTCTGTGGAGACTGATACAGGGCCTAGTTCTACATTGAGGGCAATCATCTCCATTGGCGGCCTTTTACTGTTGTCATAGGCCGTGACTATGATTGAGGAGGGCATGAGTTTTTCTTCATCAACGCCACATACTTGGAGAGTGCTCAAAGAAATCACATTTATAGACGCGCCCGTGTCTACCAGGCACGGGTCCACTGACACGCCATTGATTTTTACCGCAATGCATAATGCGTATTTTCGAGCTTCCTTGGGGGCAAGCTCATGATTGTGGAATATGATGGGCGGTTGTGTATCCATGGGTGTCAGGACTGCCAAGATTTTCTCCACAGGGAGATCCTCATTCATCATTACTTTTTGGAGATATTCTTTCAAAGCTTCTTGGTGAGACATGGATCTTTTAATCAACTCAAGGATGGAGATCCGGGCAAGCGTCTTATCCAGATGTTTTAGCAAGTCATACTGGGTCCCTGGTGCGGACACCCGAGCAGTTGAGCGGCGCGACACGCCGAGCCACCGGTACCGCACACGGAGTACGACGCGAGTCACATCAGCATCCATCTGGCTTGGAGACAGCCTGGAGACGCCCCCTTGAGTCCCGGCATTTATCATATTTAGTTAGACTTTATTTGTGTGATGTGTGTTTATTTCATTTTATTCGGTATGTAATTTTGGTTGTAAGAGGGGTTTATTTGTAAAATGGGACCCCCGGGTCCCACGGGCCCACAGACCCCCTCCCATTGGTCCACCTCCGCTCATGAGCCCCATGTGGGGTCAGTCAACATGTCAAATGGAGGCATCTAGAAGTTTGAATGGTAAAAGGCACATGGGAGACAAGTGGACTTCAAAGTCCAAGGTGGCTACCAAACATGTCCCCCTTGCCATTCTAGTCAATAGGCCCCCCCCCCCCTTATTTTTTTTATTGTAATTTTTGTGTGTGTGTCACACTCAATCCAGGCCACCCATTCTCATCCCCTAGATCCAACGGTGGACAATGGATTTGAGATGTAACACATAAATACTTGTAATTTCCCATTTTGGAGAATTAATGCCATTTGAACTTGGAAAATTGCTTGAGCAAAGGCCTAGGCCGCCCCCCTCTCCCCCTTGAAGCTGTGAAGGCTTTCCTCTGGAGGTGTGACTCCTCCCCTTATCATTCTGGTCGCCGCCGCCGCCGCCGCCACGAGCCGCCATCGCATCATCGCCGAGATCGCCGGAGTTCTGCCTTCATCCGACCACAGCAGCTTCCACGAAATTCAGCCATCAGCAAAGAGCTCAGATCAACTTGAGATTTTGAGGGAATGCTCCAGAGGTGTCAAGCACATCCCAAAAATTTTGGTTGGTCATAAAGATCCCATTTGATATTTTTGTATTTTCATCCAACCTTAATTTCCAGATCTGTTTGCTTGCTGTTTCAATTTCCACCCGCCCTGTGTTTCCCCTATTCGGACCTCTTTCCGATTTTTGTTAGAGCTCCCAATTTTAATGGGAGTTCTGTCCATCAACCCCACCGTCCCAAAATTTTATTGAATTTTTGTGAGGCCATCCCATATTTTTAAAAAATCGATCTCAGAGATAGCTACAGTGCTATCCACCTGTTCCAAGATCCGACCACCCTTCAGTAAACAAATCATAACACATCACAGCCACCTCCAATCAGTCCACAAAAAATATTCCCGTTCTCCTTGTTCAAAATCCCACAAGTTTGAGGACGAGCTCAGGAGCTGAAGCTGCCATCTTCCTCACGGTCAAAGGCAGTCTTCAGACAACTCACCTGTAGATCTGAGATTTCGGTTACTGTACAACAGGGACTTGTAAATTCAATAAAGTTCTGATCCGACTGGATCCAGCAGATCTTTCTGGCTCTAGATTGAAGCATTTGAAGAGAGTTTTCCAACGATAACTCATGCGTCCCGATCCGACGTCGGGATTGATCGCAGCGGCCATTTTCGCCGGAGCGCGCGCCGGAAGACAGCAACCAAAATCCGTGGGAAGTTAGTTCCAGAATTGGGAATCGGGGCCGATCGACCCCCGATCGGTGTTCCCGGCCGACCGCCATCCATGGAGGCATGCCACCAGGGGTCCCCATCACAATGGGTCCCACCCCCACAGATCCGGAGGACAGCGCCGTCCGCGGGCCGCACGGGTCCGTAAAACCCGCCACTCGGAAAGCACGAAAACGCGGAGTTCGGCATCGCCGGGTGACATCAAGATGCTGCCCGTCAACCCGATTTGCGCGACTCCCGGACCCCACATGTGACCTTTTACCTCCCTGCGTGGAGTGGGTTGACTTAGTGTATTGCTGTAATCATTGTTAACCGGGAGTCCGTAATTCGGCCGGGGTTGTCTTCGCCACGCCGGGTGCGTGGAGGTAATGGTCTGAACTTCTTGGCGTTCATTTGCTTAGCTAGTATATGGTATTTTCCGCTGTCGAGAGCGATAGGTACTAGCCCGTGTGTTCATGTCACCGCTGTGAGTGTGAGAGTGACCCGTCCCGCTACTCGATCCGAGTCCGGAAGTGAGTCTGACTACCTTGAACTCTGCCGGTTCTTCAACCGTGCACGATCCGCGTTTCCCTCGCTTGGGACGATGAGTGAGCTTGCCATCTGTTAGCGACGTATAGCTCATAGGAGCTCTCCGTGTCGGGCCTAATGTCTCTCCCATCATGTGTTGCTGGTCGTGTCCGCATCTAGAGTCCGAGGTCCATACCATGTAGAGTCGGTCCCCGTGTCCGTCCCGCATCAGTCCCAGGGATAGACTCTTCTGACTGCTCTTCCTTATCTTTCTCCAGCTGAGATTGTTCGGGGGCCTGACTATTCTGGGGAAATACCCGGTGGAACATCCTTCCACTCCGGAGCACCATTGCTTGTGGGTCTTGCTGCACCTCTATGGTATTGGATGTGGATTTTAAGAGGGGTTTGAGAGATAGTGGTGGAGGAATGGTTGGTGGGATAGGGGTTATGATGGGTGTAGGGGTTTTGATTAGGGGCTTGTTTGGTGGAGGTATAGTAGAGGTAGAGGGAATCTCGGGTGAATGGTGGATGATAAAGGGTTCGGAGGGTGGGGGAACAGTGGAAGTAGAGGTAGAAGGGACTCCGGATGGATGATGGATGATAAGGGGTTTGGAGGGCAGGGGAGTAATGACGGTAGATGGAACTTCGGACGAATGGTGGATGAGAAGGGGTTTGGAAGGTGAGGATGTAGGGGAGGCAGAGGGAGCTTCAGATGGATGGTGGATGATAAGAGATTTGGATGGTGGAGGTAAATTAGAAGTAGAGGGGATCTCTGATGGATGGTGAATGATAAGGGGTTTAGATGGTGAAGGCATAGTGGAAGTAGAAGGGACCTCGGATGGGTGGTGGATAATAAGGGGTTTGGAAGGTGGAGGTATAGTGGAGGTAGATGGCAAAGTGGTGGAATGGGAGGTAACAAGAGGCTTCAAGGGTAGAGGGGATACGGTAGATGGCGTTTGGTGGTGGGTTAATGGTGAACTAACAGTAGGGGTGCGAATAAGAGGACGTGATGGCTGTGGAAATGAAGAAGGACCAAATAGGGGTTGTGAGAGGGTTGAGTGGTGAGAAGATGCTGTTCGAAGAAGACGAGGAGGTTGATTAGTAACATGGCTGGTAGCAAAGACAGAGGTGCTTTCCAAATGCCAGGTTTGCTCTCCTCCAACTTCTGGGAAGGAGGAAATTGGATTAACCTGGTGATTAGGCTGTTGGTGCTCCGGGAGCGGGTTATGGATGATTCCCATGTTAGGATGCTATTGTGGGGCCTGTTGAGGCTGTTGTTGTTGTTGTGGTAATTGTGGCTTAGGCGGAGATCCCCTGGCTTTCAAGACGGCGATGTATCACCTCATTTCATCCCAATCAATTTCACCCTGATCATTCATATCATAAACGTAGTCTTTGAAGTTGAAACAATTCTCCACTGTATGACCTGGCTGCCTGTGGTAAACACAGTACCTGGAGGTATCAGCATTCGGGGGCCATGCGAGCTTTTCCTTGGGCAAAGCAAGTGCGTTGGCAGCCATGAGGGCATTAAAAATGTCCGGCAATGCCTCGGGCAATGGTGGATAGTGGGCTCTTTTGGGACCAATAGGCCTCATTCGTTGTTGTGGTGGGCCATAATTTCTAGGGGGTGGAACTTGATGGTATTGAGGTTGTGGTTGTTGCTGTTGTTGCTGGGGATGAAAGGGTTGAGGCATGTTGTTCTAGGGGAAGTTGTTCTCAGGTAGAGGATGATAGGGAGGTGGACCCTGCTGAAAGGGTGGTCGTGACATTTGACGAGGCCTGGGGTTGGCTGGCTGGTTGGGGCTGCCAAGCACACTCACTTGCTCGTTTATGACGACCCCCTCTGTTGTTCCTCCTTGGACACCGGTACCTATTTTCTTAAACACCCTAGGCGTTGGAGGTTCGAACATATGCATGATGGGGGAATCTTTTAATTGGGTCTGGATATACCGGGCCCTCTCATAAAGTTCCTCCATCGTGGTAAGCTTATGCATAGCCAAAATGTGTCTAAACTGCGGGGTTGCATTAGACACAATCATCTTTACTTGCTCGGGTTCTGAAAGGGTATCCTTTACCTTATCGGCCAGAGACCTCCATCTGTCAGCATACTGGACAAAATCTTCGTCCGACCTCATTTTCTCAGCAACTAGGTCGGTGATAGAAAGGGAGGGACCGACCCTATCCCGGTACTTCTGTATGAATTTGGCTTTGACAACGTCAAAATCCCCAGCCTCACTCGGCTCTAGTGAATAGAACCATTCTAGGGCGGGACCATCCAATGATCTCCGAAAAAGGTAAGCCAGAGATTTTGGCTCATTCTGCCAGAAGGAGGATTCGTACATGAAATCTTTGATGTGAATGGAAGGATTACCCGTGCCGTTATACCTACGGTATGTAGGCATTTCGGAGGGAGGGAGATTAAGCACAGGAAGAATTGGCAGGGAAATCTCAGGGGCGGACTTCACATCCATCGCGTTCTTTAAATGTCGAACTTCCTCGTTCATCTTGTTGAATTTATTGAGGAATGACTGAGTGGGCTCCTCGATAGGTGGAGGCGGGGCCTGCCACTGAGGCTGAGGAGGTCTCACAGGGGTCTGAGAAGGTAACCCTGAAACAGAGGGGTATGGTGGCCCACCAGTGGACGGACCCGTTTGGGGTACCGTATGAAGGATGGCAGGGATTTGAGATTGTAGAGGGGGGAATTGGTAAGAAACGGGCTGTTGACTCGCCTGTCCTTGAAGTGAAGAAGAAGGAACGTCATATACATATGGTGGAAAGGTGGTAGCCTGGAGAGGCTGTTGGTGGGATGTGGGAGCCGCAGTTGACTCCTGAGGAAGGGGAGAAACAGATTTCCCCTTTAAAATGGCCTGAAAGGCCAAAAGTTGTTCAGGGCTGAGCTGTGTACTGGCGAGGGCACCCAACAGGGAGAAGATGTCCTGGGGTGGGGAAACTTCCCGTGGAACAGTGGGGACCTCTTGTGAGGTCTCACGGGAAGGGCCTGAGTCCATTGCATGGATGCGTGGGTCAACTGACTGACCACGACCTGACTGGTTCTCTTCAAAAGAGTCGTGAGCCATTCTTGTAATTTTTCCAAAACGTAAGCGCATACACCAGCAGACAAATATCAGATATTACCAAACAAGTGGATGATCTTACACCGCTTTTTTTGGTTTTTGTTTTAACTCTTTTTTTTGCCTTTTTTAACAAATGTAAAAATTCACACAAAATTTACAAGAAAACCTAGTTACACCTTTGTTTTACCGCCGTGTCAACTAGGGACACTCGTCTCACCACGGATAGGTAACTAACTTTGGGGTACTTCAGTGGTACAACATGTCCAGTGAACGAAGAGGGAATCCTTCGATGTCGGGGACTTACGGAGGTCCCGATGGAGGAGATCCTAATCCGTCGAGAGGAATTCCCGACGGAGAGTCCTTCCTTCACCGAGAGAGGTTAATCCTTAGAAAAATAAAATAAAGGGGCTGATGCATGAAATGCAGTGCCGAAATATATAACACAAATAGAACAGGGATAACACAAATAAAACAGAGATATACACAAAAATACAACAGATATAACAGTGATATAACAGAGATATAAAAACAATAAACATATAGAGTAAGATATGACCGTTCTTATTTCCGAGACAACACAGACTTGAAATGAGAAGGGACTGGGGGGAGTGCACGTGGTGCACGAGGGGGATGACGTAGCACACGCGGGCGCAATAAGAAGGGGGACACACGTGGGTGCCGAGTGGAGGGGGCACACGTGGGTGCCGAATGGAAGCGGCACACGTGGGTGCCAAATGAAGGGGGGGCACACGTGGGTGCCCAATAGAGAGGGCACACGTGGTTGCCAAATGGAGAGTGCACGAGGTGCACGAGACAACGTCGACCTCTCAAGTAATCACAAAGGACCCGGGGGAGTGCACGAGGTGCACGAGACAACGTCGACCTCTCAAGTAATCACAATGGACCCGGGGGAGTGCACGAGGTGCACGAAAGGAGTAGTATACCGCTCGTGGGCGCAATAAGGAGGGGGCACGCGTGGGTGCCGAAAGAAGGGACACACGTGGGTGTCAAGAAGAAAGGGCACACGTGGGTGCCGAAAGTTTGTGGGTAACCAGAAAAGTAAAAATTAGGTCCCACCGTGATCGCCAGAGATGTGAACGTGTCACGTGGTGGACTGAGAGAGAGATGGGGTTTCTCCCTCTTAGTGAAAGAAAAAATGAAGAAACACGTGCGTAAAAAAAGGGGTGACGTGGAAAGACGATGGAGAGTACGACCTAAAGGCAGCACTCTATAGGGGAACGCGGAGAACCTAGACTTATAGAACTCTGGTACGTGGCGGAGATAGGGATCCAAAGACCCTCTCACGTAAACTGAACCCCTTCCTGGTAGGCATGACCTACCATTCCGAGAGCAGTTTTCTATATACCGAGTGCGTGCCTGGGACTCTACGTAGTAGAAGTTGACGGACGAAAAGACACACACGTAGACTCGGAATTTAGAACGATATATCACTCCTCACACAATTACAATAGCAAGAATGTAAAAAGTAAACGAACCGCCACAGGACATTGGTCCGTGCGGGGTTTTGACAGTAATATAACAAAGTGTAGAAAGGAAGTGCTGAAAGTAAATGACCACGGTGAAATGACTCACCGCGGCCGATTATAGTACAAATAGACCCGTGCGGGATTTAGCTATCTGCGGGTATTATAGACATAAAATAAAAATTACTACAAGCACGCGTTCGGTGGTGTGATCGCCAGGGACTGAGGGCCCCGAACTGGTTGATCGCTTTTTCCTTTGACATTGGATGATATGGGCTCCTTCTTCCTCTTCGTTCGACAGGCCGAAGAAGAGGGCTTTTGAGTGGTTACCCCTGCAAAATAAACACAGAAATTACATCAGAATAATGATATAGTAACAATTCATGGGATAAGACTCTAATAACTAAATAACAGACTAAAATACAATAAAATAATAAGAGTGAGAAAAGAAGCCGCTGATGGCAACGCGAGCACGGGGTGAGCGAACGGTGGGACGAAACGGCTTTCCTCGTGTATAGGAACACGCGGGAGGGCTAGCGGGCCAAAGGCCTGTTGTTCTTCCTGTACGTCTAAAATGATGACAAACTAATATGAAACAACAGAAACAACATGTATATATATATAACTAAACATAAATATACATATGCACATATATATATATATATATATATATATATTTAAGTATACATATTTATGTGAATATACCTATATAAATATGGATAAGATATATACATATAGCATATATAATAATAAATATGAAATGAAAGAAACTAAATAAAAGAACACATGAGGGGGGAGAAGAGAGAGGAAAGGAGCTTCTGGCGACAGAGAAAAAGAGACAGAAGAGAGAGGGAAGTGGTGAGACGAGCAGAGAGAGGGTAAGAGAGAGATGAGGCAGGGAGGGGATTGAATAATAAAAAAATAAAAGAAAGAGAAAGTGAGGGAGAGATCGAGAGGAAGAGGGAGAGAGCAGAGAGAAGGTGAGAGAAGATTGAATAAAAAAATAAAAGAAAGTGAAAGTGAGGGAGAGATCGAGAGAGAGGAAGGGGGGACGTGAAGAGAGAGAGAGGGTGAGGAGAGAGGGCGAGTGAGAGAGAGGGAAGAAGAGGAATTAAAAAAGAAAGAAAATATATAAAAGAGAGAGAGAGAGAGAGATCACGATCGGGAGGAGAGAGAGAGAGAAGGAGAGAGACAAAGGGAAGCCGCGGGGGAGAGAGAGAGAGAGAGAAAGAGAGAGATCACGGCGGGGGAGAGAGAGAGAGAAAGAGAGAGATCGCGATCGGGAGGAGAGAGAGAGAGAAAGAGAGTGAGACGGAGGGAGAGAGAGAACCGACGGGGGGAAGAGAGAGAGAGAGGGGAAGTGAGAGAATAAAAGAGAGAGGGAGAAAGAGAGGGTGTCGTGGCGACTTCACGGTGCAGGCGGACGGCGTGGCGGTGGCGCGGTTGTGTGGGTCGCTCCGGTGGGGGCGTGCATGCACGAGGGAGGGTTGGCGACGGCATGCTCACGAACGGTGCAGGTGCACCGGTGGAAAAGCGACGGCAGGCGGACGTGCATGCGGCGTGGGGCTCACGGACGACGGCGACGGTGCAGGTGGATGGCCGGATAGGAAGCGGGAGCTGCGGCAGGGGCGACGCGATTGGACGCGGCAGCCGGTGGCTGTCGTGGGGGGGGAGGTCATGAGAGGGAGGGTGAAGGGATGGAGTGGGTGGCTTCGCGATGAGGAGAGGTGCATTGGGGCAGGTCATGGGGAATCAGATGGCGTGATGAGGGTGGCCGCGGGGGTATCCGGCGAGCTCAGGGAGGAGGGGTCTGGTCGCGGCGGAGGGAAACGGCGAGAGGTGGCAGGGGGTTGCTGTGGGTCGCAGTGGAGGGGGGAGGATCACCGTGGTGAGGCTCCGGTAGTGGGGAGCAGAGGTCTGGGAGGTGGGTTGATGGGGGTCACGGCAGTGGTGAGGAGGTGCTGAGGAAGGCGGCTTCACGACGGCTGCATGGCGAGCGTGGACGAGGGAGGCTCGCGGTGGCCCGAGGAGGATGCAACGGGCATGGACGAGCGGCAACGACAACTTCACAATGGTGGCATGGTGTAGCAATAGCGGCGGTCAACGATGGCGGTGGTCGTGATCGACCGATGACGATGAGAACGGTGGCCGTGGGTTGCCGTGGTGAGAACGTGGACGAGGAGGGTGCAGCAGTGGCGACCGGAGAACGACGATGACGGTGGTGACAAGAGGAGGTTGTCGACGGGCGTGGATGAGTGGCAACAGCGGCTTCACGACGGTGGCTTCATGGTGGTGGCTTGATGCAAATGGAGGTGTCAAGGAGAGTGCGGAGATGGAGGTGGTGGCTAGGGAGAGAAGGTACGTGAGGGTGGAGAAGAGAGAGAGGCTTGGTTCGAAAGAGGAGGAGGGAGGTGACAGTGGCATTTTTTTTGGTTAGCAGGAGAATGAAGAGGTGGAGAGGAAGTGGGTGTTGGCTGGAAAGATGATAAGGATGAGATGAGAGATGGCAGTGTTTTTTTTTGGCGTGGCAGTCGAGTGTGTGGGATGAGAAGGAAAAAGCCAAGTGAGTGAGAGGGAGTACATGGATCTTGAGAGGAAGAAAGGGAGAATGAGATTGATTGGGAGAGGAGGGGAGTGGGGCATGTGTGTAGAAGAGAGAGTGGGATGGTAAGGTGGAATGGGTTTTGTGGAGTGATGTTTTTGTTTGGACGTAGTATATGAGAGAGGTGGAGTTGGAGAGATAGATTAGCGGGTTCGAGAGAAAATGAGTGAGGTGTGAGGTGGAGGGAATAAGAGGTTAGTGGAGAGATGAGTGGGGTGGGTGGTGTTTAAGTGGATATGAACGAGATTGAAAAGTGGAATGGTTAGTGTGGGTGGGAGATTAGTGAGTGTGTGGGGGTGAGTAGGGTTGGTGTGAGTGATAAAAATGATGTTAAGGTTAGTGGGGATATTACTTGGTGGAGGGAGGGGTAAGTGGAAGATTAGTTAGGGGTGATTAGTTAGGGTGAGTGGACGACTAATTAGGATGATTGGAGAAAGGATATAAAGAGACAGAGGAAGGTGGAAAGATATATATATTATTATTATTACATAGTTATATTATTATTAGATATTATTACATACTTGTATATAATATTATATATGTTTTTGTTTACATATTTTTATTAACATTTTATTATTTATTTTTTCTAACATATTCTCCATTTGTTTGTATTTTTTATAACCTTTTATCAATTTTTTTGTATTTTTTTATAAGTTTTCTCAATTAATTCTTAATTTTTTATATTTTATTATAATCATTTTTCAATTTTTTTTGTATTTTATAAAAAACCTAAAAAAAATCACTAATCATCCACATAAGTCAAATGCATAAACCATTTTGGGGCATCGTGGTGTAATATGAAATTTACCAACGTAAATGTCAAAATGGGCGTGTCTACAGCGGCCCTGAGTGGACCGCTCAACTAATGAGTGGCTCTGTCAGGACCACACATCCCGGCCTCGATTCTGTAACTTTCTGGCCTTGTACGGCTCAATCCTAACCGTTCATATAGAAGGGCGGCCCGTCAGTAGCCATTCAACCTTGACCTCCCGAGGGCTAAACCTAGCCCAGTTCCTGTTAGTGCGGCCCAGTGTCGACCGCACAAGCCTTGAGCGGCCCTGTAGTGACCGCATGTCTTCCAGAGACTAGTTTTCCCCGTGTTTTATGGTTTTGAATCCAAGAACATGATGGTTCTTGATAATTTGAACTCCTGGACAGAAATTCTGGACAGTATCTCTTCAACTTGGCCATTGAACTTGATTAAAGTCTGGACAACTTTAGATCTTGGATCCAATAAATCAATGCCAACGCATCATAGGGGCCCGGTCTGGTCCTGGGGAGAGCACCCGAAAAGTACTTGTGCCTATGGGAGTTTGTAATGACAGGGTGAGGTATTGCACCGAGTGCATGACTAGCGTGATGTCTATGACAATGATCTTTTATCTTACTTGAATCGTGTTTGACTTGGTTACATTCTTGCTTGTTGGCCAATGTCCTGTAAATTCATGTTATATATATTGTTCATAAACTTGCAATTCTTGTAATCTTATCATTCTTGTCATATTGTTATTCCATTCTATTCTTTAGCACTTTCTGTTATTACGTTGTTTCATTCGATTGTTATATCTTTTCTTTCCGTTCATATACATGTAATTAATTGGTTAATCGCTTATACTTGCCTATTGTTACCTACTGAGCGTTCGCTCATATAGTTGTTTCCCCCTTTCCAGGCAGCTCAGGTGAAGATTCACAGATGGATGGGAATGTGCGAGAGTGATAGCTTGGAGTGTATCAGCTAGTAGATATGTTGAGTTGGTTTAGTTTTTTACATCTAGCTATGTCTTAGAACTGGTATTAGTTATTGTACCAGAGTCGAGTAGAGATTATGTTTGTTTATGTTTAAGTCGGTTTGTAAGACGTTGATGGTTATTATAATAGAATTGGAGTTATTTCTGTTCAAGGTATTATGTTAAGTCTTAGCTTAGCATGTTATCTTTACTAGCGTTTTCTACTGCCGGTCCCGATATTCCGCGTCGGGGCATGACAGTTTGGTGGTATCAGAGCCTAGGCTTTCTAATATCCCTAGGTTCTCTAAGTTCTAGGATCCTAAGTTATACTGTAGGACCTATAACCTTGTTATAAGTCTAAGGACCCAACCTGGTGAGATTTGGGTAGAAGACTAGGGTTGAGTTAATAATCTCATTGCACGATTATCCATTCTTGATTGTGAAGTCCCGCGATCAATGACACCTAAGAGGGGGGTGAATTAGGTGTTTACCAATTTTACGAAAACTTTTGGCCTTTTCAAAATATGTGATACAATGTTAATCAAGAGGTTCAAAACTATTTGTTCACAAATTGGATTTATCAAACTTAATTAGATGATGATATAGATTATGTAAGATATGCAAGGATAAATCTAGAATCACAATTATACTAACACTCATGTAGAATAGAGGTAGAAGAAAAGGACCAAACCACATAATATAAAAACACAATGCACAGTGATTTTTAAGGTGGTTCGGATGCAACGACGGCAATCCTACGTCCACCCCTCACCAAACCCGGTGAGGCTTCACTCGGGGATAAATCCTCAAACGGAGACGACGCTCCAACCACACACGCATGACGACGCCTGCACACACACACAGGGATGCACCCCAACACACACACACACACACACACACACACACACGGAGACGAGGTCTCCAACACGATCCGACAGAAGGATCAACAACACACACACACGCTGCAATAGATGCAACACTCCACACACTAAAAAGACCAGATCTAAATAGATCCACACACACGTAGATCTAGGAAGCTCTACGCACATAACACATGAATAAAGTACAATGACCACACACGACCACGGATCCAACACGATCCACACACACACGAGTTTGCAGTTTATGAGAAACACAAATTTGAAACTCAAGCCAAAAGACACCAAAATAATTAAACCATAGTTTAGAATGCTCCTGATTTAGGCTCCCCCTGAGTGTATGATGCAGATCTTGCGTTGATTCCTTCTTTGCTTGAATGGCTTTGAATGGGTTGTGAAAACCTTGTTCTTTCACCTTTGGCAATCTTCCCTTGATTTCTTGCTTGCTTACTTGCTTCTTCCTTTCTTCTTCCTTAGACAGGTTCACCTTGATCTTTCTTGAAAGCTTGCTTCCTTCTTCACTTCCTTGGAGGTTGCTAGCTTCAAATTTGGCTTGAAACACCTTAGAGATGGATGAAGATCTTGCTGCACGAAGTACTATTCACGGAGCTATAGTACCCTCTCCTTTCACCTTGGACAACCTCTCTTTGGATATCTTGGATTAATTAGGGTTATGACTCTAATATCATGTTTTATAACCCTTGGAATGTCTATGGACAAGCCCTAGACCAGATTCAAAAATTCTGGAGGGTTTGGTGGCTTTGGGATTAAACAATAGCAAGAGGAGATGCTTCTTTCGAGATGGACAAAAGTCAATATTTTTGGCTTATCGGGGCTGGCAGTCGACCTGTGGAAGCTGGCGGTCGACCGCTACTGAGAAACCTGCAGACGGATGGTTCCTGGGAATCCCGGTCGACCGCTACTGGGCTGGCGATCGATCGCCACTAAGAGACCTGTAGACTGGGGGTTGCTGGCAGGGGCAGTCGACTACCCCTGTGCTGGCGGTCGACTGCCAGCTGGGCAGAACCTGGGTTTCCCTGGTTCACTCCGTTAACTGCGCAGGTCGATCCGCGGGCGAGGGCGCACGATGGCCAGAAGGGTTTCATGTTTTAATGTGCATGAATGAGGTTTATGAAGGAGAGGTATATGAGATACACATGGTGAGATCGATGCTAAGACAAGGTAAGAGTCTCACCAATGGTTCTTGACAGTAAATGACATATACCACCTGTTTTGGATTGTAGAGGAGCAGAGTTTTGGTTCACCAAGTGACTTCCATGAGTTTGATCCTGCATGCAAGATAGTCAGGGTTAATGCCATGCTTGATGACAGTAAAGAGGTTATGAAACCTCTTGCCTCTTGTAAAACCAACATATGCAAACCAAGGATCAAGACCATGTAACCGTTGCCATTTGCCATCTCAACCATACATAGATAACAAGAGCATGAGCAATCAACCACAAGTTTAGTTATCATCGGTTAATCACACATTAAGTTTAGTTATCATCAAAACCATAACTTAACAATCACAACAATCATCAAAACCATAACTCAACAGATTGAACCTAATATAACATATTCCACGTGTAGGCTTTTGCAATGGCAGGAGAAAGCGCAGAATAGAGGACCTTGCAGCGCACGGTTCAAGGACTTACTCAAGCTTTGCAACAAGTGGCTCAAGGAGGAGCTGCAAATCATGGCACTGGCGACCTTTATCGGAACTTTCGTGGGATGAATCCCCCGTGATTTGATGGCTCGACTGACCCTGATGAAGCCGAGCACTGGCTTGAAGAGATAGGGAGGATTTTCGAAGTGATGCAATGCAGCGATCAAGAACGTGTCCTCTTATCGACCTTTCAACTTGAACGTGATGCAAGGACATGGTGGGATGCAGTGAAGGCTACCCTTGGTGATAGACAAGTCACATGGGAGGAGTTCGAGGAACTCTTCAATGGTAAATATTTTTCTGATCGAGTACAAGAGAAGAAGGCGGCTGAGTTTGCTACTTTGAAGCAACGAAATCTATCCGTAGCCGAATATGAAGCTCAATTCTCTCTTCTATCTCGTTATGCTACTCATTTGATATCTACCGAGAAGATGAAGGCTAAGTGCTTTCTTAATGGGCTGAAGCTGCAGTATATCAACCAGTTGGCACCGATGGAAATTCCAACTTATTCCGAGATGGTGAGAAAGGCTCAAGTGTTGGAAGATACTTTAGAAATGATGGAGAGAATCCATGGGAAGAGTGTTAAGATTGAACAACACCATACCGGTTCTGGAAGTATCAAGCCTGGTCATGGCAGGAAGAGGCCCATTAGCGGGTCTGGTTCATGGA